>JAVLUX010000037.1:8047500-8647500 GCA_032164185.1 Moxostoma hubbsi
CAGCTACCTTTACAACAGACTGTCGAAAGAAATATTGAACACAAAAAGATGTTGTGTACATCTGTTTTTTTTAGGGTTTATATAGGGTTTAGGTCTGGAGATATGCTTGGCCAGTCCATTACCTTCAGCCTCAGCTTCTTTAGCAAGGCAGTGGTCTTCTTGGAGGTGTGTTTGGGGTCGTTATCATGCTGGAATACTGCCCTGTGGCCCAGTCTCCGAAGGGAGGATATCATGCTCTGCTTCAGTATGTCACAGTACATGTTTGCATTCATGGTCCTCAATGAACTGTAGCCCCCCAGTGCCGGCAGCACTCATGTAGCTCCAGACCATGACACTCCCACTACCACCATGCTTGACTGTAGGCAAGACACACTTGTCTTTGTATTCCTCACCTGGTTTCCGCCACACACGCTTGACACCATCTGAACCAAATAAGTTTATCTTGGTCTCATCAGAACACAGGACATGGTTCCAGTAATCCATGTTCTTAGTCTGCTTGTCTTCAGCAAACTGTTTGCGGGCTTTCTTGTGCATCATCTTTAGAAGAGGCTTCCTTCTGGGAAGACAGCCATGCAGACCAATTTGATGCAGTGTGCGGCGTATGGTCTGAGCACTGACAGGCTGTCTCCCCCCACCCCTTCAACCTCTGTAGCAATGCTGGCTGCTCTCATACGTCTATTTCCCAAAGACAACCTCTGGATATGACGCTGAGAACGTGCACTCAACTTCTTTGGTCGACATTGGTGAGGCCTGTTCTGAGTGGAACCTGTCCTGTTAAACCGCTGTATGGTCTTGGCCACCGTGCTGCAGCTCAGTGTCAGGATCTTGGCAATCTTCTTATAGCCTAGGCCATCTTTATGTAGAGCAACAATTCTTTTTTTCGGATCCTCAGAGAGTTCTTTGCCATGAGGTGCCATGTTGAACTTCCAGTGACCAGTATGAGGGAGTGTGAGAGTGATGGCACCATATTTAACACACCTGCTCCCCATTCACACCTGAGACCTTGTAACACTAACGAGTCACATGACACCGGGGAGGGAAAATGGCTAATTGGGCCCAATTTGGAAATTTTCACTTAGGGGTGTACTCACTTTTGTTGCCAGCGGTTTAGACATAAATGGCTGTGTGTTGAGTTTTTTTGAGGGGACAGCACATTTACGCTATTATACAAGCTGTACACTCACTACTTTACATTGTAGCAAAGTGTCATCATGCACCGAGAATGAACAACATTATAGAGACCATGAGGAGGTTACCCCATGTGACTCTACCCTCCAGAGCAACCAGGCTAATTTGGTTGCTTAGGAGACTTGGCTGGAGTCACTCAGCATGCCCTCGATTTGAACTCATGACTCCAGGGGTGATAGTGAGCATCTTTACTCACTGAGCTATCCAGGCCCCCCGGTATACCCTGTTTTTCTTTGTTTGTGCCCTTTAAATTTGAACAACAAGAAGGTCTCCATCTTTCAAATGGGACTTTTGATTAAGTTCACAATTGTAGAAAGATAGTTTGGCTTTGCCTCTGTACCAATGCCTCTGTTTTTCATTAAATGAATGCTAAATACAAAAGAAAATTAATGGACCCATTAGACAGTTATCACAAGAATATTCATGCTCTTTAGGTTGCTGTTTTTTTTAGATATAAAAATAGTAGTGACATCTGGTCGGCTCATGGCCCTGCACAGGAAAGCCACTGTGTCTGGAGCTGTGGGGTAAGGGGAAGGAGCATCGACTGGTGGTTAGAAGGGTGATGTTTTCTTGATAAAAGGGGAGATAAGTACCATGTTGGAATCAGAGTAGAGCATTATAACCACCCTTTAGCCTAGAACTATATATGGGGGAAAGTCTATATTTCAAAGTGTTGTGATATTTAACCTTGCAGTATTGTATGGTTAGTCCATGCCAAATCAACCAAATTTCAGAAAAGTCCCCAGCTGATTTTTTATTTTTTATTTTGTTAGTATAAATGATGAAAGCTAAAATATTAAATGTCATGATCAATATTTACTGAGTAATGCATAATTTTGTAGAGGAGGGTCAACATGACAATTTTCCTCTATTGTTTTGGAGCATAAATGTAGGTAAAAAAAAATAACCTTCGAAAGGTGACAGCATTATTATTTTATTTTCACACAGAGGTTGGTAGTTCTATTACTAAAATTAGTTAACTTCAGCAGCCCTTGTTTCATTAAATGCCAATGGTTTGAGTCCAAATTTGGAGAAAACACCTTTTTTGTGTTTTTTCTCCAAAGTTGCATTGCTTTTAAACTTCAAACGTATTAAAGATATCTTAATGTCTTTTTAGATTCTGATTTCAGAACAAACTTTCCTCTTATCTATATTTATTTTTAAGGCCATTTATTGTTAAATCCCAGAGACATGAGGCGTTTAATGTGGCTCTAAATTTGTAAATTTTTCAACCATTTTCAGTGGTAGAAAACCAAATGTGGGCCACATGGTATGAAGCTAGTTTTTCTTGTCCAGCATAGCAAAGCTCTAAAGAACAAGTAATGTTGAAACTAGAAATGTACTTTTTATTTTTTTACATAAAAACAATAATGTTATAAACCTTGATTTTTAAAGTTTCTTTGAAGTCCAAAATTACAGTATTATTAGGAATAAGCAACACATGTTGCTCTTCATTTAGTGCAGTATATACACTCACCTAAAGGATTATTAGGAACACCTGTTCAATTTCTCATTAATGCAATTATCTAATCAACCAATCACATGGCAGTTGCTTCAATGCATTTAGGGGTGTGGTCCTGGTCAAGACAATCTCCTGAACTCCAAACTGAATGTCAGAATGGGAAAGAAAGGTGATTTAAGCAATTTTGAGCGTGGCATGGTTGTTGGTGCCAGACGGGCCGGTCTGAGTATTTCACAATCTGCTCAGTTTTACTAGGATTTTCACACACAACCATTTCTAGGTTTACAAAGAATGGTGTGAAAAGGGAAAAACATCCAGTATGCGGCAGTCCTGTGGGCGAAAATGCCTTGTTGATGCTAGAGGTCAGAGGAGAATGGCCCGACTGATTCAAGCTGATAGAAGAGCCGAGGTATGCAGCAAAGCATTTGTGAAGCCACAACATGCACAACCTTGAGGCAGATGGGCTACAACAGAAGAAGACCCCACCGGGTACCACTCATCTCCACTACAAATAGGAAAAAGAGGCTACAAGAGCTCACCAAAATTGGACAGTTGAAGACTGGAAAAATGTTGCCTGGTCTGATGAGTCTCGATTTCTGTTGAGACTTTGGCGTAAACAGAATGAGAACATGGATCCATCATGCCTTGTTACCACTGTGCAGGCTGGTGGTGGTGGTGTAATGGTGTGGGGGATGTTTTCTTGGCACACTTTAGGCCCCTTAGTGCCAATTGGGCATCGTTTAAATGCCACAGCCTACCTGAGCATTGTTTCTGACCATGTCCATCCCTTTATGGCCACCATGTACCCATCCTCTGATGGCTACTTCCAGCAGGATAATGCACCATGTCACAAAGCTCGAATCATTTCAAATTGGTTTCTTGAACATGACAATGAGTTCACTGTACTAAAATGGCCCCCACAGTCACCAGATCTCAACCCAATACAGCATCTTTGGGATGTGGTGGAACGGGAGCTTCGTGCCCTGGATGTGCATCCCACAAATCTCCATCAACTGCAAGATGCTATCCTATCAATATGGGCCAACATTTCTAAAGAATGCTTTCAGCACCTTGTTGAATCAATGCCACATAGAATTAAGGCAGTTCTGAAGGTGAAAGGGGGTCAAACACAGTATTAGTATGGTGTTCCTAATAATCCTTTAGGTGCGTGTATACAGCAAGTAGTTATTGGATTTCAGACCAATTTTTACAAAGATGGATTTTACACCTGCAAAGCACTGAAAAGCATAATTTAGAGGTCCAAACACCAAAGATGCTGACACTTGTATTTGTACTAGCATTAGATTAAAAAAAAAACACTCAATTATTTTTGTTCAACCAAAATGCAAACTGAAAAAAAGCAAAGATACAAGTCTATAAAATATTTAATTTGTAATTTGCCCAAAAATCTTTGCAAGGGGTTTTGTGCAATGATAAACATGCTGGAGCCAGGGAGCGCTATTCCCTCACATGATTTTTTATTTACTGACACTGATGTGCTCTATGCTACTTTGATGGCTCTACGATGACATAAGGAAAGAAGTCCAAAGTCTAATGAAGATTAATGTGAAAAAAAGTGAGGAAAATATTTAAGTTTGTGTCGGAACACATTTAACAAAGAATCATGACCCAGATATCACCATAATGTTGTATTGCCAGGTCCCAGCTGAGCTCCACCCCCATTTTGTACCATCTCATTTGATCTAACTGTCAAATTTGCAAACATCACCAACATCTCAGACATGCATTGTACTTTCTGTTCAAGTGATGTCATTTTAATTCTCTCCATCTCTTTCTCTCTACCTGTAGGTACGTTGTCATGGGGAACCTCCTTAAAGTTTTGACATGCACAGACCTTGAACAGGAGCCCAACTTTTTCCTCGATTTTGAAAGTAAGATATTTCTCCTTATTCATTTATCTGCAAACAAACCTCTATTCTCAAACGTTCCCTCACATTGCACTAATTCAGTAGCTGATATCAAATAACTAAAGCCTTGTTGGTATGTTTGGGCACATTCCCATCAAGTTGGATACTGGGAGACCTGATGTAGGTCATTGCCTGTTCACAATATAAGATGCCAGTTCCCTTTTGGATGCGCCAGTGGTCATTATCTCAAGTTTGGTGTTCGACAGGATCTGAATCTCCCTTTCTCTTGAGACTAGATCATGAGCCACACACAATCTGCTAGGTCTTCATTTGTTTGAGTCAAAAGTTCACTCCAAAGCTAAGGAAGGTGAACCAAAGAAAAAATACAGAGATTGTTGAGAGAGTGGAAAACAAGAGTTTCCAGCCTCTATTACACTTACCCACAGAACATTTCCACCCCAACAATGTTTTCCTCCATGTTTAGTCGCATAGCTGTTCTTCTGGATAAAGACAGGGGGCTATATGAAGTCAGTTCCAAACCATTGGCTCATTCATGGGTCATCAGTCGGTCTTCTATAAGAACAATTCCTATAGTGTCTACTCAAGGGTTATGTAACACATGTAGAGAGTAAGGAACTGCAAGAGAAACTGAATGTGCAGAACATATAGAGAGCAGGAACAGAACCTACTGTATCAAGACCAGACAGGCTAAAAGATCTTTGTATTCTTAATATGTTGCATTTGAGTGCTTCGAGAAAGGAGGTGGCCCTTAATTTCTTAAATTGTACTTGAAGACAGCTGTAGTTAAAAGCTGGCTATGTCTCATTGAGTCTTCTTTTTAAATGTGGGCCTGAAGTTTCCACTATTTAAAATGCCAAACTTTGCCTTTTAAACATGAAAACCGAGGTTTGACTCAAAAACTCTATAACCTCCTCAGTGAGACCACCACTTGGTCAGTGGTAATGTTCCTTTTGGACTGTGTATACATAACAGAGTTGAATGTAGCACATGAAGTGTCAGTAAGCTCAAAGCTGTCTTTGTTCTTTCCTTCATTTTGATCTGTGGCTCATTATCTAATGTGTAAAGCTCTGATACGTGGCCATCAGTTGCAAATAAACGGTATTCAGTATATCCTCACAGTGTCAAACAGTGACAAACTGTGATGTTGAAAGACCTTTTGATTAAAGACCTTGAAGACTGTTCCATTCATTTTCTTTTTCATTCACTCTGTCTCCAGATGCCCAACCGACAGACGCAGAGCGGGAGACGTGGGATGAGGTGGATGTGGTCCTGAAGGATACAGGGGGAATACTTGACGAATTACAGGCATATAAAGGCGCCGGGCAAGAGATACGAGAGGTGCACACACACTCTTAATTTAACAGAGAGAGATCTACTCATGTATCTAATCTGGCAACAAATGGAGTACCCAAAATATTTTCCCAGCCAATCAATTCACTTTGGTATCCAAGGAGGAGGATTTGGCACAACATCCGATTCCCTTTAGGTTTACTCACATTGCTTCAATGTTTTCTATTTACAATCTTTTTTTTTTCCCATCGTTTAAGCATTGTAACCAATCGCAGACGTGTCCATTGAGCACAATAATGTATTGGTGAATCAGAATTGAATTGATTAGTTTATTTGCCTGGTAGTAAGGACTAACAACCAATCTGAATGAGTACCAATAACTTTGAAGCAGTCTGATCCACATATGTTTGTTGTATGTTCACAGTCACAAACATAAGTGCTTAAGAAACATTACCTGACACTCAAAAATAAGGCTAAGAACCCAAGCAAAAAGCATCAGCTGTAATTTTAAATTATTTTGGATTCGCAAGATGCCACTAAAACGCGCCCGTTAGGGTTTTAACTGTATAATGAACAAGGCGTAGATATGGTGTAATTTTTTTAAGTTATATATTTATTGTTATTAAAAAAGATGTATTGTGCAATGTAGACAGCTTCAAGCATTCTCTAAAGTGCAGAAGTTAATATGCAAACAGTTACAGAAAAATGTGTTTACTTATAATGACAGCTTTGTGATTATAATGGGATGCAGTGATCATAATACACAGATGAATTATTTTGATGTAAATTCTCTAAAATGAAATTATTATTGTGATTATCAAGGAGAGTAATCGTCCAATATGATTTTTGTCAAAACTATGCACCCCTGCAAATATGCTGTTTTACATGCTACGTTGTTTATAATTGTCTCCTTATGTTTCATTGACTCTCTCAATCCACATATATTCACTCAAATTGAACTGAATAAGGAGCAGTGCTGGTGGCTTTGAAAATCTCTCCGTTATTGAAATTCTTAGCTCTGCTCAATCACGCCTCACTGTGAGTGAGTATCAGTGTGATTGATGCTCTTGTTGCCATGGATACTGTTGCTGTAAAGATATAGTTGCCATGGACATGCGTCCTCTGCAGAATGAATGTGAATGTTTTCTTTTATTTCTTACTTTTGTTTAATCAAAGGAGTGCGGTACATTACTTTTTATGTCAACACTCTAAGTAATATTTTAATGAGCCGCATGTATTTGAAAGCTGTTAAGCACACTGAGAAACAGAGAGAAAACATTGACTAGATGTTCTGACCAGTGTCGTCGTGGAAAAAACATAATGAATAAACGTAAAACCTCGTGTATTTGGATTTGACAGAATTTACATCCACAAAA
Source organism: Moxostoma hubbsi (assembly GCA_032164185.1). NCBI lineage: Eukaryota > Metazoa > Chordata > Actinopteri > Cypriniformes > Catostomidae > Moxostoma > Moxostoma hubbsi. The sequence continues at coordinate 8,054,706 of JAVLUX010000037.1, forward strand.
TGCCACCTTTCAATGAAAAAAAGGACAATTTAACATCATCCCACATACTCTGTTGTAACATAACCTCACTATGTCATAAAATAATATGTCCCATTTTGACTTGTTTATAACTTGCCAGATGTTGTATTATTGTGATGCTGGGTTTGTTTTTTTCAGGCAATCCAGAATCCCAATGATGAGGCATTACAAGACCAGGCATGGGCTGCTGTGGTGCCTTTAGTAGGCAAACTAAAGGAGTTCTACGAATTTTCACAGAGATTAGGTATGTTAGATCCTTTAGAAGAATAAATCACCCAAAAACTTTACATTCACATGTAAACACCCATTCCAAACCAGTACGAATTAGTATTATGATTTATTATTTTATTATTCCTTTATTTATTGCTTTTTCATGGAGTACAAAATAAGATCTTCAGGCCAAATATTCAGGCTGCTCTTTTCCAATCAATGAACATGAATGAGGATGTTGGCTGTTGCTGAACATTCAGTTGCGGTATCCATTTCAGTCAGTTTTCTGAACTGTGAAGATCTGACAAATTAAACACACACACACACACACACACACACACACACACACACACATACTGTGTGCACACACCTGAGCAGGCCCAGGGAAGTAACACAGCTGGTTCTCTTTTGATCACACACAGAACAGTAATTCTAGTGCCCCAACACATTGGATAACAAAGGTTGTGGTAACACTAAATGGTTGAATAGTAATTTTATTGGGGAAGTGTGTAATGTTTTCAGTCTCCTAACCTAGCTTAAGATGCAGAGACAACTATAAGAAAGTAATTTTTATTTTGATTCGGCTCTGTGGCACTTTCAAGACATTTCTGTTTATTTGAGCATCGCAACCACCCCGACGTAGCAACATTGGCCAATGGTGTAAGTTTGGGGTGTGGCAGTCTGTTTGTCCAGCCAGTTGCAGATGAGGAGTGTGTTTGGAAAACCTGTTTGAAAACAGTCAATATTTTTGCAATTGCGTTTGGTGTCACGGGTCGCGCAGCTAATCGACATCTTTGTTTCTTCTGTGGTCCTCTGGCTTCATTACTGTTAGCTGTTTCTCCAATCTAGACAAAAATGTGCGTGAGGCTGAATAAGACTGACTGAATCGACTGCGGTCGTGACTTGCCCTGAAGCCCTTGTAACTTTGACCTTTTACATCCTTGTAATGGCTTCTGAATGTGTAGTCAATGACTACACCCCCAACGCTAGCCGTCTGGGGTGCATTACGTAACTTGCCAAATTGGGTCATATAGCTTTCCCGCGCTTTACGCTCCAGAACACTAAACCGGCTTTTGGCGTAAGCTCTCATGCCTGAAATGCTTTGCTAAACTACACTGATTTCTTGGCATGTAGTACACTAGTCTGACGATGAACCTATCCGTGCATATTAGGTCAAGATTTGGGTTTTTGGGTGTCACTGCTTTTATAATTGTAGACGTCTTCACAGCGTGACTGAGGCATGCTGCAGTGTACTAAAAAGGTAGAGACTTCAGAAAATGACATGATTGGAAAGCAGCGTGTCAAGGTTTATGATAGATTCACAATATAATTGTATTAAATAAGTTGCACAAAAACAGTCACTTTGAATATGCATGATCAAGGTTTGTTGTTATTATTTATGAATTAATTTATTTCAAACTTATATTGACGTTTAAAGCATTTTCTTCATTTTGGCAAGCATTGGGTTCTTTTAGCAATCAAGCTCACTTTAACTTGCGGTTCACATGGATTATACAATGCAATTGTTTTTGAATATGAATGTGAACAAAATTATGGGCAAAATTCTAATTTTAGGAATGGGCTCCCTTCCCATTCCAATAGGTTGGAATTTGTATTGAATTGGCCATGCCCCACTGGATGTTGAATTGGAACAAAGCTCATATACTATTTTTGTACGAACTTGGTTTAAATATTTTCAATATCCCCATTTGTTGTGTGTATAAAAACATGTTTATGGGTAAATCTTGATTTTTCATAATAAATGTAATATATATATATTTTTTTTTTTGCTGTTATGTGAAGTTCTTTGCAGTTCAATAAGTTCTGTAGCATCTGGCCCCAGAGCATTGCCTGTAGGCAGGGCATTAATTAACTCGTCAAGCTCATCTTTTTTTTTTTTTTTTTTTTTGGTACAGATTTCCAAAACACAACCCTTATACCATTGGCCAGACAAACAAATATTCCCACCCCAAACTCATGCCATTGATTGAACCAGTGTTATTTCTGGCTGGTCGAGATGCTTCAACAAACAGAGCGGTCTTTTGAAAGCTCCACAGTGCAAAGTGTTTCCAGTTTTCGAAGGAATCAACCAACTGCATATTAAGCAGAGAAACAAAGTATTTGAACTTTTTACCAATTTGCATCCTGTTTGCTACCTCAATTCAAGTTCACTTCAAATTCATAATTGGATTTTAGAAGGCATTCTCAATTCAACCCTGAGAAGTGTTTGTATTCAAAATGTATATATCAGTTTTAGTCATGGAGTGTAGGTTTTGTTTGTCTGGTTTGAAATAGATACTTCACAATGTATACTTTCTCACCTTTCATGACCCTGTCATTCCTGATATCTCTTTGTATTTCTATCATTGTAACATTTTCTATGTACCTCAGTTCTTGTCTTTGACTTTCTCATGATCTGATCAGATTTGACATACACTCGCTCAGATGAAGGGAAGGGGAGGGTGAGCGGGTGTATGTCCTCGCCTCACGCTTCATAGTCGGCATGCACCCATAAAAGCCGCTCATCTCAAGCTCTGTTTTGACTGCGAGGAGAATAGTGTGCTTCCATGGCCATTTTTAATCAGCTCTTCAGCCCTGCCAAGCTGACTAAATCAGATGGAGGTTATTACCGAATGGCAAATCTGCTCAATTTACTCTATGAAAAATTCCCTCTCTCACTCACCCTGCTTTGAATAGTGGACCGTGTGACTGTATGACTTGGATGTAAAACTTTACATCTTAAAACGCTTGATTTTTTTTAAGGCTGTATGAGAATAAACAGGCTAGCTAACATAGCTACTCTCTGTCTAACCTTATGGAAAAAGGGTAGTTAATGTTAATTTCAACATACTAATACAGTTTTTGTGGTACCTTATGCGTTATCAAATGTTAAGGAATGGAACCTTAATATAACATTTTACCAAGGATTTTTTAATTGCAATTTAATGCACTTAAAGAAACTGATGGTACTACCATGTCCAAAAAACAGGCTTTTTTTTTTGTTAGATTACATTTATTGATTGCAATGAAAATTGTAACACAACGCTAAAAATATTTCTACTTGTGTATAAATGTTTCTTTTGACTTTTTCTTCTCTACATTTAAAAAAAATACTTTAACTCTACAGAATGTTTTACTTTTGTGACTGATATCTGCAGAAAATAACAGCTGCAAATAGAAGCAGCAAATTAATCATTCTTTTCAGTTGATACTTTTCAGTGTATCAGTCAAATCCATGTTCTAACCGTAGCACTTTTTAGTACTTTTTTGTTTGTGTACATTTTAACAGCCTTGATTGTTACAATTTCCAAATAAGCCATTAAAAATAAGACCGGAAATCCCAAAGATTATTTGACTAGAAGCCTTTTGATTAGGCTTAAACTGAATGCTCATTTGTTCATCAAGTGTAGTTAATACATGGATTTAAACCTTCATAACCCATCCATCCGTTTTCTATTTCCATTCCTGTTTCCCTCGACCATGTATTACTTTTTGGAGGAAATTTTCATTTCTAACAACAGCAATAGACAGAATCACTCCAAAGGCAGCTCTGTTCTGTTTTGTTTGTATATTTTAAGACCCGTAACGTTAGGTCAATGCAGTTGGGCTGAGATCATACTGTACCTCAACCATAAACTAATTTATGGCTGCTGGGCTGAATCTTGTTATGTAATGTAATTGCTCTAGCATGCTGCCTTGTACCATATTGACTCAATAGAGCAATGGAGAGAATGAGAAAGGGAATTGTGGGTTAAGAACAGCTTCTGTTGAAGGCTCGGCTCAGAATATCTAGAAAGTCCAGATTAGACTTTATGTAAGAGATGTGTGTTTTTTGTGTGACTTTTGCATAGCCTTGAGTATGTCTTTGTGAGGGAATAGTCAGGTCAAGTCAGGAAATGTTTATTTGTGTAACACTTCGTAAAAAATGAAACTGTAATATCTATAATGTCTTACAGTGATCACTGTGTAGTTTTATTAAATATGATTGTAAAATATGTATAGAAATTACATAAATAATAATTATATTTAGAACCCCTGTGAGCAAGCTGAACGTGATTGTGGCAAGGAACACAAAACTCCATAAGATGTTGGTTCATGGAGAACAATAACCTTGTGGGAACCAGGCTCACTGTGGGGACCAGTTCCCCTCTTGCTAAACAACATGAATATAATGACATTATTAATTATTATGTGCAGTGCAAGTCATGGTTTTAAATTTGTAAATTAAACAAGCATTAAGGTCCAGTGTTTTAAAAATAAAAATACAGTATTTTTTATGAACTTTAAGATTAAAGACTTTGAAGTTCATCCTGGATTACATGCAGAAGTTCACATTGATACATTGTCCTTTGTTAGTTGTCTGATGAAAGCTTTTGTTTGCAATTAAATGATTGTGTATGTATTCCATTTCGAGAGTGTAGTCCATCAATAGATAAAGGTGATGCAGGCAGAGATAATCATCGCAGTTCAACCTGCAAGTAATTTGTGTGTTTTGGTGGGGTCCATCCTAAATCCAAGGTTCAGGCAGTGGCATATGAACAGGGTTGGGGAGTAATGGAATACATGTAACGTGATTACATATTTAAAATGCAAAATATAAGTAACTGTATTCCACTACAGTTACAATTTAAATAATTGGTAATTACAATAGTTACATTCAAAAAGTATTTTGATTACTGAAGAGATTACTTTGCATTTTATTCTCATTTGTTTCATTTAATATTTAATCTTTTCAGATGGAAAAATGTATACATATAAATTATGTGATCCAAAGTGCATTTGAACAGCGGTGAAACACTTTCTTATGATGTGTTACATTTATACAAGCAGACAGAGAAGTAAGTTTGAAGTAAGTTTGGAGTATAGGAAATAGAAATAAACCTTGTGTAAATTGTCAGCTTTATGCTGAGCTATGCTATTTCTAGCCATTTTACATGCACATGTTACCAGACACGATCATGTTTTTTTTATCAAGAAAATTCACATTGGATCATAATTTCTATTTTTCTAGTAAGACCTTTGATATTAGGGCAAAAATCATGTTCTTGATAATAATTTGTGTATTGTTTTCCTGTAAAAATATCAAAAAATCCTTAAAACAAGATCAATTTGATTAATCTTGTTTTAGAAACAATGCTGCATAAGATATTTAGGATTTTCAGAGAATGTATTTTTAACGTGTATTTTGTCTTTCTGTACTGGCAGAGTTTTTAATAGTCAAAACAAGTGAAAAAGTCTAAAAGTAATCCAAAGTATTTAGAATATGTTACTGACCTTGAGTAATCTAATGGAATATGTTACAAATGATATTTTACAGCATCTATTCTGTAATGTGTAGTGGAATACATTTCAAAAGTAACCCTCCCAACCCTGCATATGGAGTATTCGATGTCTTACAGTTGGAGTCAGTTCATCCTTTGAAGTAAAAACAACAAACAAACAAACAAACAAAAACTGAAGTGATGTCTGGCTAGCACCGGCTGTAGTTTGCCGTCATCTCTCAGCTACACATAGCAGTGGAGTCCGACACCAAGCAGGAATGGAACTGGATCTGGCAGGCTCTGGTAACCTCAGGATATGACATGGATATTTTTTTTTATAATATTAGCATAGATGCCATTCAATTTTATGCAGAGTTATAGATCATGATGAATGTTTCTGGTTCTGGCAGACCAAACTAAAGTAGCCTAATTGTGAGTTGAAGGATAAATTAGGTATATGCCAGGCTAAATAGATGATTCTTTAGTCTAGACTTAAACTGAGTGACTGTGTCCCGAATCATGTTAGTGAGACTATTCCATAGTTTAGGAGCAAAGTATGAAAAGTGTCTACCTCCATTTGTGGATTTTGGAATTTTTGATTTTTTTGGAATTATTAACAAGTCCGAATTTTGTGATCATAATGAATGTGTCAGAATATAGCATGTCAGAAGGTCACTTAAGTACTGTGGAGCTAGACCATTCAAAGCTTTAACAGACGTATCATGTAGTTAACATAATTTTTAAATAAATACGAAATTTATCAGGTAGCCAATGTAACGATGACAAAATTGGGCTAATATGATCATATAAGTTCTAGGCAGCACTCTGTTAGCTGCTTTTTGAACCAACTGAAGGTTATTTATTGAATTTGCTGGACATCCTCCCAGTAATGCATTACAATTATCTAGTCTTGAGGTCATGAATGGATTAATACATTTTTCGGCATCAGCAACAGAGAACGTGTTGTAATTAAGCAATATTTCTCAGGTGGAAGAATGCTGCTCTACAAACATTGGAAATTAGATTTTACACATACAAATTGGTAGAAGACTGTCAAATAGGACCTAAACCATGCTAATGCAAGTCCACTAATGCCAACATATTTCTCCAGCCTATTCAAGAGAATGTTGTGATCTATAATACTAAGATCTAAAAGCATTAAAAGAGAAATGCAGCCATGATCAGATGATTAGAGCAAGTCATTTGTTACTCTGATAAGTGCAGTCTCTGTACTGTGATGGGGCCTAAATATATGACCAATTTCCTGACTGAAATTTTTCAGATATTCCATTTCTCTGTGGAAACAGTTCAAAGGACACTAACTTTGTAGTATTTTCAACATAAATGGTAGATTTGAAATCGGTCTGTAATTAGCCAATTCTCTTGGATCAAGCTGTGGCTTCTTAATAAGCGGTTTGAGAACTGTCATTTTAAAGTTTCTTGGGACATTTAGACAACAGTTAATAATATTAAGAAGGGGTTCTGAGATAATGGGAAGACCTCTTTTAAGAGCTTAGTTGGTATTGGATCTAACATTCATGTTGTGACTTGATTTTTTGATGATAATTTTTGTTAGCTCTTCATGAGAGTGAAGGATTGAAGTTGCTTGTAAGCAAAATTATGAGACACTGTTTTCTGAGGTACTGTGACAGATGATTGCATAGTTCTCGGCCTGCATCACCTCGGTCTAATGATGGACTATACTCTTAAAATGGAATACATAGACTATCAATAAATTGCCAACAAAAGACTTCATCAACATCTAACAAAGGACAGTGCATCTATATGAAATTCTGCAGTTAATCCAGGATGAACTTCAAAGACATTAGTCATTTATCTTATAGTTCTTACAAAATCTTTGTTTAAACTCTGGCCCTGAACACTTACTTAGTGTACTCATTTTAAACCTTGACTTGCATTGCACATAAATAAATAATATTGGAATTATATTCATGTTGTTAGTCAGAGGGGAACTGGCTCCCACAGTAAGCCTGGTTTTCGACAAGGTTATTTTTCTCCATAAACCAACATCTTATGGAGTTTTGTGTTTCTTGCCACAGTTGCATTCGGCTTGCTGACTGGGTTTCTAAATACAATTATTATTTAATTACTTATTTTTATACACACTTAATAATCATATCTAATAAAACAACACAATGATGACTAAGACTTTATAGAAATTACGGTTTCATTTTCTGTTAATGCATGATTTTCTGTAAAGCAGCTTTCAAACTGTGTATTGTGAAAGGCACTATTCAAATAAAAATGACGACTTGACTTGTTCCAATTTTATTTCTGATCATTTAAATTTTATCAGTAAAGAAATTCATGAAGTTATTACTATTTGCTGCGACGGAATATCTGGTTCAGTCAATGCTTTATTTCTAACCAGTATTCCTAACAAATAGTTTGATCTTTTGTATTGTTAGGTCTCATTTCATCGTACAAGTCATGTTGTTTACATTGTTGGATGCAATTTGTTGCATTGGGTTTGTAGGAATGGCATCTGCAAACATATTTTGCTAGACATTTTCTCAGAGCTAACTTCACTTTTCTTACCCATTTTTGCAATTGCAGTATTTCTAACAAACAGGTCTTATGGTAATTTTTTGTGCATGTGTGAAATCACATACGAAGGTGTCGTAGCAGTGTAATCGCAGGTGTAGTTCATCACATTAAATATGGAGACTCTAATGCTCTAATGATATTCAAAGTCAGATGTGGGATATTCCTACTTGATATCTCAGATCTTCGACCATAAAGGTATTCCTCTGCCAGATGCTTTGAAGATAACTGTAAGGTAACAAAACTGCAATGCTCCCCAGAGACATGTCCTAGCAACCCAATTGATAAACAATGCTGTAACGCTAGCATTTGTGCTTCAGGTGTAATATATTCAAAAGAGAGCACAATTTACTGTGCTTTGTATACCTGTCTCTGCAAACATTTGTTAAGCAAGCGTAAAGATCATGAATTCTAGAAATGTTTAATTATTGATTGATATTTTTAATAAAAGTAAACGCTTATCACTGACTTTTTGTACACCTCCACGGGTGCCTGCCGACATGCTTGTGTGACGTCACGCACCTGCACCTGAGAAATCAGAGTTGAAGATTTCCGCACAAGTTTCCAACTTAGACTTTTCCTAGTAGGAAGTAGGAAATTCCATCTTCCCGAGTTTAATGGAATGCTGTTCAAGTTTGACAACCAAATATTTTTTGTCTTTTAACAGTGTATCTATCTGGTATACATTGTGTGCACCTGTGACTTTACATCAGTTAAATGCTGTATTAATCTGGCATGTTGCTCGCCAACTTTAAACAGCCTGTCGTAGGCTAATGAACCGTAATTATTTGTCAATTGTTATTGCCATTTATTATTGTTAATAAGTGTATTTTTTAATGTTCTTTTATTATATTTTATAAAAGCAATAAGCCACTTGAGGCTGTGTGCATTACATTGCCACCAACATCTCATTAATCATAGTACAATCATTGCCACACTTGGCCTCTTGTGACTTATGGCTGTATTAGACATTACCTTTGCTGGCATGGTTTCTCATTGCAGCTTCAAGCTTATCTAGAACTTTTAGAGTTGCACTCAATGAAAACTTAATTGACCCTAACTGACCCTCAGTGTCTGACTCTACAGAAGCAGCGCTCCACAGTCTGTTGAGAGCACTGACCAGCGAGACATACAATGACCCAACACAGCACCTGGAGAGAGAGCAAGCCCTCGCCAAACAGTTCGCTGAGATCCTCCACTTCACACTGCGCTTTGATGAGCTCAAGGTGACTACAACACCTCAAGAAATGGTCAGAGGTTTACATAGTTACAATATTGTCATTATTATGTAGTAGCAAGAGAGACTAATACATGAAGTACAGGTTAATCCTAACTGATTTGCATGAATCAGTCGTTGATTGAATTTGCATGTGAAATCGTTGTTTGTTTGGATGTTTATACAACAATAGATGTACACAAATACTAGCCATCTGACACAATGTAGGCCAATAGTCAGGGTTGGGAGGGTTACTTCTGAAATGTATTCCACTACACATTACAGAATACATGTTGTAAAATATAATTTGTAACGTATTCCGTTAGATTACTCAAGGTCAGTAACATATTCTAAATACTTTGGATTACTTCTTCAGCACTGGTGGATTTTTTTCACTTGTTTTGACTATAAAAACTCTGCAAGTACAGTCAGACAAAATACACGTTAAAAATACATTCTCTGAAAAACCTAAATATCTTATGCAGTGTTGTTTCTAAAACAATCAAATTGATCTTGTTTTAAGGATTTTTAGATATTTTTACAGGAAAACAATACACAAATTATTATCAAGAATGTTTTTTGTTCTAATATCAAAGGTCTTACATGAATTTTAAAACGTGAATTTTCTTGATAAAAAATATGATCGTGTCTGGTAACATGTGCATGTAAAATGGCTACAAATAGCATTTTAGCTCAGCATAAAGCTTACAATTTACACAAGGTTTATTTCTATTTCCTCTACTCCAAACTTACTTCAAACAACTTCTCTGTCTGCTCGTATGAATGTAACACATCATAAGAAAGTTTTTCACTGCTGTTCAAATGCACTTTAGATTGCATCATTTATATGTATAAATGTTTGCCATCTGAAAATATTAAATTAAACAAATGACAATACAATGCTAAATAATCTCTTCAGTAATCAAAATAATTTTTGAATGTAACTGTATTCTAATTACCAATTATTTAAATTGTAACTGTAGTGGAATACAGTTACTTTTATTTTGTATTTTAAATATGTAATCACGTTACATGTTCCTTATTCCTGTAATTGATAATAATCATAAGAAAATTATAATATAAAGAGTATTTTATTATTATTTAAGAAAAAATTGTCATATGTTAATGTTTTCCAAAAGGGAAAAAAAGTTTGTTTTTTCTTCTATTTTTACCAGTTTTACAAAATATATTTTTATTTTTTGTTATTCAAGCTTTATATCAATAAAATCAATGGGAAAAATATATATTATATACTGTAGTATATTATATATATGTACAGTATACTGTTATTACACAACTCTCTGGAATACTCAATTCTGATTGGTTAATGGTGCCATCTAGCAGTCTAATATTTCTCAGTAACATCTGTCCATCCTCGTATCAGACTGTTTCTGATAGTAAGTAAAAAGTAAGATGTATTTCTAAAGCACACTCAAGCACAGCAAAGCTGACCAAAGTGCTGTACAGATGAATATACAATACATTAAAATAAAACAAACATGTCAAGTACAGATGAATCTACAATATATTAATAAAACAAACACGTCATTAAAAAAAAAAAAAAGGCGACAGGACAATCTCATTTATACTGTAAAACGCTAGAGAATAAAAGTGCATTTTAAGCCTACGTTTAAAAATAGACAGTGATGACGCTTGTCTAATGTCAAGTGGTAGCTGATTCCATAGCCTATGGGCAGTAACTGCAAATGCTCTATCACACTTGCGTATACAACGTGTCCGAGGAATATGCATTAACATTTTGTCTTCAGATCTTAAAGACCTAGTTGGTAAGTATGGCTGTATTAAATCCCTAATATATGATGGGGCCTGGTTATTAAGAGCTTTATAAACAAACAACAGTATTTTAAATTAAATCCTAAAATAAACAGGAAGCCAGTGCAGAGAGGCCAGGATTGGTGTAATATGATCCCTTTTTTTAGATGATGTCAAAAATCTGGCTCCAGCATTTTGAACCAGTTGAAGACGGAAAAGAGAGGATTGAGGAAGACCAAAATAAAGAGAATTACAATAATCCAATCGAGAGGTGATAAAAGCATGAATAACAGTCTCCAGGTCTTGAAAAGATAAAGCTGATTTAAATTTAGAAATCATTCGTAACTGATAGAAACTATTTTTCACTACTGAATTTATCTGTCGGACTAAGCCCAAGTCAGAATCTATAATGACACCAAGATTCCTCACATGCAAATTAACATGGTGGAAGTGTTGGCCAAGCTTGTTGGCAAAAGCGCTTCTAGATTCAGCAGAACCAAAAATAATAATTTCAGTCTTATCATTGTTTAGCTGGAGAAAGTTACTCGATAACCACTTTTTATGTCTTCAATACATTCCAAGAGAGGTTGAACAGAATCCCCTGATTTCAATGGCAGATAAAGTTGTGTATCATCAGCGTAAAAATGAAACAAAAAATTATGTCTCCTAATAATAATATATATTATTAATAATGATAATTCTGATGTTTCACGTGCATTTATTTATCTATTTGGCAACTATAAAGAGCAGTCAGATGGTCATTAATTACAATATAAACACCAACAGAGCTCGCATAATTACATAGTTTCAACGCAAATCAATGTTTCATGTCCATTTATTTGTTTATTTGACTTTGTAAATATTTATTTGTCTGGTAAAACACTGGATAATGAGTCAGATGGTAGTTTTCACAGAATAAACACCAACAGAACTCTGATGCAAAACGGTGGTGGATTTCAGCTGTTCAGCAATTTATTTATTCTCAAATAATTACATAATTTCAACGCAAATGAATATTTAATGTCCATGCTTTTATTTATTTGGTTAGTAGCCGTGTAATAAGTGTAATACTGTACAGTCAGCTGGTTGCTATTGTAAAATAAACCCCTTCAGAGTGATATAAAAGTCCTCTGCTTCACGTCGGGGTCCTGATCCTGCTGTCGGGGTTTATTTTGTGATAACAACCTTATCCCTGTACCTTATCCCTTACTTAGATCTGTACCAGGTTTTAATTTAATTGTTAATTAATAAAACATTGTATTACAGTAATGAGATTCTAATGAAAATCACCTTTGACAATAATGGGAATTACAAAAACAAAAAAAAATTATAAAACATCCTGATGTTATGATTGGAGGAATTTTGGAGGAAATTTGATTAATGATGAATGTCACAATACAAAAAAAAAAAATATTAATTTATTCAAAATATTATTTCTTGTTTATTTCTTTTGATTTTGATTCAAATGTGACCTACAGTAGACATATTTTTGTCAGATTCACCCATTTAGTGGTCAGTGAATAGAAATTATTCTTTAGTTTGATGTTTTCTAGTGAAGGGAAATGTGTTCGGTAGTTAAAAATGAGCTAAACTTGTAAGTTAGAATATGAATATTCAGCCTTTTGTTATGAGACTGACCAGAATGTAACGCTTTAACAAGCTTCCACTTCTCATTAGTGACATGCTAATTGTGATTAGAGAGCAGCTAATGAGAAAATAATTTCTTTCCAGTCGCCCAAGTCGGATATCGCCTCCCTAGGTGCTTTGCAAACCTTTCTCGACATTTAAGATCACAGGAAAAAATTGCTTTTTGATCCTATACACTTTTTTTATTGTTTTATCATTTGATTTAACACCTGCTGCTCCTTTTGTACCAGATTAACAATGCAAAACAGACACAATTAAAGTGCTAAGAAGCTGAGCTATAGTGTGATTTTTCTACTACTCTTTTTTACAACTCATTCGACACCGTTGTCAAAACCTCAGACACTTACACAACCTTTAATGACGAAGATTAAACCACCTAATTTGTCCCGGATTATGTGTCCAAAGAAATCAAATTATATTTTGTTCAGCCGGTGTCTTGTTTGTCTCAGGGCCAAACTAGTGCCTTTATTTCAGTATCTTTCTAATACAAATATTCATCCTGTTCACACTGATACACCCTGATGCCCTGCGTCACAGAACTGGGATGGAATTAATGGACCCCCCCACCCCTCCCGATTTAGGGTTGCTAAATGTGGTTTGGTAGGGGGTGTATGGTGGCATGTCAACCTCCATCCACCCATGCTCTCCTTTCAGCTTGGCGCAGTGATCTAGTTCAGCCTGCCAATGCTGTTGCACAGTACACTGCAGGGTTACGACGGGTATGGCACTGCCAGAGCTGATTGTAAACAGACTGAATACCAGCTCTCAGCTGCAAATAAGACTAGGCGAAATAGCTATTTGATGATATTTAATGTTCATCTAGATGTTATGTAATTGTTTTGAAATGTATTAAAAAGGGTGTTTTTTTGTCATTATTTAAATCAGAGGAACCATAATTTCAACCGTATTCATTATCTATATACATGTTTATTAAACTATTTTAAAACATAAAAAAATGTCATGCTGAGACTTTAAGAACATTTTTAAGTGATTACAAAAACAAATTGTGCGATCAGAATTTTGAATCTATTTATTAAAACGTTTTTTAAAACGACATTTTGAACTTTTCCAGAAATGAATCTAACTTAACCAACTTTTGTCGTTTTTGCTATTGAAGTTTAAATCCAAGACACTATTCAAATAAATCTGTTTTAACTCGTGCTGAAACAACTAATGTATAAAATCTAAAATATTAAATAATTAAAATAATCAACTCCAAATTTCCTTATAAATTTGTCGGATATCTGTATCATGTACAGAGAAGCCCTGGCAGTGAAATCAGTTTACGGTAGCTTATTGAATACAATGTATAGAATGCAATGATAAATGTATAATTTTTTTATTAAAATTTTTTTTTATAATCTTTTTATTCAGTTAATCTTAGAAATAATCAGCAGATTAATCAAATACCAAAATAAGCATTAGTTGCAGCACTATTCTTCATACTTGCAAGTTGTGATTCTAGAAGGGCTTGCAATACTAGTCAAATGATGACAGACTTGAGGAAACTTCATGGCCAAATAAAAAGCACATTAAAAGACTATATTCACTATGTTGTCTAATTTTTATATCTGCAGCAAAATAATTGAGAATTTATCATGAATATTATATATATATATATATATATATATATATATATATATATATATATCGCCCAGCCCTAGATGCAACAATGCTTTGTCCACATGCATGTTATTTTAATGTTGCCTTTGGGTTTCATCAGCAGCTCATTTTCACAAAGTGGGTTTATATTTTGTCATTCTCAACGTAACAGTTGTTTTAATAACCCAATGTCTGGCACTATCTCTGTCCAAAATTCACTGAGCTGGTAATTTGTGATAATTAAAGGTGACCTTTGCACTCGCAAATCCTAAAGAGGTCAATCCTTACCGTGACCTTTGTTCTCAAACCCAAATTCACTCTCGTCTTGACGAGCACCCCCTCCAAATGTCATTGAATGTGCCCCCAACCGTAAACTGAACATGACTCCGTTCATTAAAGTATATTTATCCATCTGTCACAAGCAGCATATATACAGCAGCAGGGTTCAAGTTCAAACAATACATCTATTGGGAACAAATAGGTCCCTGACAATCTAGGTCCTGACAGATAAAGATCGCTCTTGATTATCTAAGGGAACTGGTGCTCATTTAAGCAAAGCTTTAGTTAGTCCTGTAAGTGTACCACACTGCATTTGTCTACTTGAGTCCTGTCACTGAATCCATACTACTATAATTATTAATTGCGTGGAGATTTGCCTCCCTTTCAAACACACATGCATTTTTATTAGTGGTGCATGTTAAGGCAAGCATCACTGTTACTATTGATCTTTTTAGGGGTCAGAGGTTTATAAAATCTCTTACCCTGAGTATTAAACTTTTGCCATGTAACTTGTCCAGCACCGTTTGTGCTAAGGACACAAAAGTTCCCATTTATTTATGTATCTTATTGATTTATTGTGAAAAAGAAAACTTTAATAGTCTTGGAAAACCTGGAAATAGCTGTACATTTTTTAAATGATAATTCCCAGGCCTGGAAATGTCATAAAAATGTATAAAATCGTAAAGTCATGGAAGTTTCAAGCTATGCACAGCCCTAAAATATTAATTGGCTAGAAATGACTCTTTGTGAGTGCTATCTCTAAAAATCTGTATCCAGAAATCACGAAAAAGTCACGAAAATCCATTGGTCAAACCTGAAATGTGTTCCTTTTATATCACATTATACAGGAGTTCTTTTAAAAAAAAAGATCTGTGTTCACTGAAGTCTTTCAATAAAAAAATTTGATGACTAAAGAGATTTTATTATTTTCTTGTTTTAGAGGTTCATCAAAGCAAAATCAAAACTTTTCCTTGTACTCACTGGAACCTACCAGTATGCACATACACCTTGTTGGCAATTACTGCTCTATACTGACTAAAGACTTTGAGTTTTCATTATATTTCAGATGACAAATCCTGCCATTCAGAATGACTTCAGTTATTACAGGAGAACCCTGAGTCGCATGAGGATCAATAACGTTCCTGTGAGTTTCTCAAGAATAGAAACTGTCACCTCTCTATTGCTTTGACTTTCCTTTAGTCTATTCTCTAATCCCCTCCCCTCTTCTTTTGCCAACCCCTGTTTCTTTTTACCTTTTGATATAGTTCACCCAAAAATACAAATTCTGTGAAAATGTACTCACTCTTTTAACCCTTATGTTGTGATCTGGTCATTTTGATCCAGACAACTTTTTGTTGTTTTACTTAATCCAATTGGATTCCTTAACTTTTTTCACACGTGATATATGAAATCACAAAATTGACAATTATCTTTACATTTATTTTACTTCAATTGTTGTGTTATCGGTCAAAAATGACATAGCATTGGAAATGAATGAATTAGACTACAACATACAGAAATATTAAGTGTTCAGGAGCATCCCAGTCCTTTAGATGAGCACATACGTGGATGTGTTTTTGCACACACAAAGTTTACTTGGACACACACAAACAAATTGTGTGTTGAGCACCTTCTTGTGCATCATCTTTCCATGTACACACTTTGCGGAATATTTCAAGATCTACTTATCATATTATGTTGCGTTTTAATCAAGTTATGATATATCATTGTCTAAGTTACATGTATGCTTCAGGAAGTAATGGAAAAACGTGACAAAATGACATTTCTGTTTATTGTATTTATGTTTGTCTGTGGTAATTTCATACACTAATACTCATTGCATTTTGGCATTTGAATGAATAAAATTTGCTATTGCATTCTACTAATAGAGGCCTTTCCTATGATATGTACTTAACACATGGCACTATCATCTTTTTATGGTTTTACCAATTCTGAATATAATTGTTCTGATAAATTAGCAAATGATGAGAACGTAACGGTTCTCACTAACATACTAATTTGTCACAGCAAATTAAAAAGCATTATTTAAGTATGGATCAGCTATGCATTGTAAACAACAGATTCTAGGCTTTAAAATTACATCTATTTTGTTAGAGCAGATCAAGCAAGAGGTTATTCATTTATTACGTAAGTATTATTATTTTATTTTTCATATATATATTTTATTTTTTATTTTATTATTTTTATTTTTATATATTTTATTTTATTATTTTATTTTTATATATATATATATATATATATATATATATATATATATATATATATATATATATATATATATTACAAAAAGGAATTATTAATAAAAAGTAGTTGATAAAAAGATCTAATGCAATATCTTGTTTTAATATATGCAATATGAGAGATTTATTAACTTAATTAAATTAATTATCTTAGTGGGCAGGTATTTTTGAATGGGAACACAAAATGTGTTTGCACAAAATGAACACAACACTCATGTTAAAGGTACCCTTTTGAAGGGGTATCACCAATTGTATAATTTTATAATCTGGTACAAAAGAAGCAGCAGGAGTTAAAACAAACACTTATCTTTCTTTCTCACTAATATACTCTGCCACTTGCACTTACCAAGCCTCAGGGGACCACTAAGGACCCAAACAGAAAATGGTCTCCCACTGGGAGAGTGAGTTCGAAGTTGCTCACTGAAGTGTATTGAGGTGCACCAGTATGGTGTGGCACCTGATCTGTGGTCAGCTTCATGCATGTCCTCCCCAGAGACATTCAGATCTCTTAGGAATTAATAATCTGATCTGAGAGCAGTCCTAACACATACCCTTAAGAGGCACATTGGAGTTCAGATACCTTGTTTTGTCAAGTGGCGCTGGTTTTCCCCTCATTCTCCCAGACTGAATTCAGAAGCCCACCATAACCCCCATGGGCTCTTCCACTGAAAGAAAGCTAAATAAATCACTCTAGTGGCTAGCGCTTTGCACATCTGCCTCTGGCCCCATTTAAGACTATTGTTTAATATATGAAAGTATTTTTAGACTCGAAACACCAGAATGTGCAGGTGTACGCAGTTTACTGTAAAGTAAAACTGCTCGTTTATGAAATAAAACACATTTGTTGTTTTCTGGTTGTCCTCATTTTGGATTTGATGTGTTTTTCTCATATGAATAGCTTTCTAAATTTGCCTAGACTTTTATTCAGCAGAATACAGTCCCCCTTACCGTCTGCAGATCTTTTAAAATATTAAAGGTGTATTTTGTGAAGGGAACTAAAGCTTAATTCTCTTTTTATGTCTGGGCACGTCTTCACTTTTCCCATTTGTGTTCAATTCGCTGTTCCTCTGCCAGGAATCCATCCATCCCATTAACCGACAGGAATTGCTGTATTCTGGGGCTTTCCACGGTTACTCAGGTTATGACAGCACAGAAATCATCTGATAATGCCATATTTGATGAGCATGCCCATGTCTGTAGTGAACCCAAAAATTGTCCAACACTCTTTCCCTGTCCTTTTGAGCAGAAAGGTTGAGAACATCAGTGCATAATAGAGTGAATAATTGTTTTAATATGCATTACACGAAAGTTGTATTAGAGTTTTTGGACTGATTTTCACCTGAGAAATTGGGCCACTGAGCAAAAGCCACTTGGAAGCATATGCATCTTCAAATTTCTCTCTTTATGAACTGCTGTTAACTTCAACATGCATTAGCATCATCTTGCCATACTTTGACAGTAGCTGTTTTTGCTTCCCTTCATTAATATCTTTTTTTTTTTTTTGTCCATGTAGGCAGAGGCAGAAAACGAGGTGAATAATGAACTGGCCAATCGGATATCTCTATTTTATGCTGATGCCACGCCTATGCTGAAGACATTAAGTGATGGCACAACAAAGTTTGTATCTGAGGTAAACAAAAATGATTCTATACAGTTAAAACTGTCCATATTTCCTCGCAAAACATTTCTTATATTGTTTTTGCACAATAAAAAACAGCTTATTATGTTTCTTTTCAGAATAAGAACTTGCCCATTGAAAACACCACAGATGTATTAAGCACTATGGCAAGTGTGTGCAAAGTTATGTTGGAAACCCCGTAAGTCTACTATTTCCTTTTTACAGATGGAAAAGTATAAAAAGTCCACTAGAAATCCACTATGGTAAATATTTATTCACATGCTTATTCTCGGATTATTCAGAGAGTATCGTAGCCGATTCACCAGTGAGGAGACTGTTTCTTTCTGTCTGCGTGTCATGGTGGGGGTCATCATCCTATACGACTATGTCCATCCCATCGGCGCATTCGCAAAATCCCCCAAAATAGACGTGAGTAAAACCATCAGTTCTTGTTACAGCAAACCCATCTCTGGAGTTCTTTCCCTGGGGGACTGACACTGACTCACAATCATAGTGCTTAGATAACATGGTGATGGCTCTCTCTCACAGCATTTTGACTCATCAGTTTGAGGATTGTCATTTTAGTGCCACTTAACCATGGCTGCTTTTTGCCCCCCCAAACAGATGAAAGGCTGTATTAAAGTGCTCCGAGATCAGCCACCAAACAGTGTGGAAGGTCTACTAAATGCTCTCAGGTACCATTTTGAACAAAACAACATTGGTAACACTTTACAATAAGGTTACATTTGTTAATGCAGATGTTTTCTTTAGTAGTCTGTTTTAGATTTTGATTTCAGTCGCTCACATCAGTGAGAGTCTGACTGTTATTGTTACAATTTTATTTAAACCATGTATTATGCTGCAGTGCCTAATAAAGTTAACGACTAACTTATGAGTAACATTTTATTAACTCGCCCAAGCCAATTTTTACTCTTATTTAGCACATGGCGTGTAATGATTTTGGACACTTTTTATGCGATTGCTGACTATCGTGTAAAAACAAGAAATGTCCAAATAGTTTAGTGTGATCTGTGTTCAGTTTATCTAAACATAAGGTCTGACATCGTAACCTTCATTCTGAAAAAGGGGCCCATGATAATGTTCTGTTGAACCGTAATGTATAGGAAGTTTAGATCATCAGGACTGTACTTGTTTTGGCATCAGTGCTACAGATTGCTTGATTTGTATGCCCCGTGACAAAATACTGTAGGTCAAATATTTAATAATTGTCTTTTGTGCAGGTACACAACAAAACATCTTAACGATGAGTCAACCAATAAGACCATAAAAAGCATGCTGCAGTAGCAACAAGATCTGGGACGTACACAACTGGCCTCAAGTACATTGCTCAGGAGATGCTCTCTCTCTCTCTCTCTCTCTCTCTCTCTCTCTCTCTCTCTCTCTCTCTCCCCCCCCCCCCCCCCCCCCCCCTCCCCACCGCAGGCTGAAGCGATACACAGAATGTAATTTTTGTTTTAAACATAAAAGAATCAGACAAAAGCTTCTCTTTTCTTTCCTTGTTTTTACTAAGCAGATGATACTGGCATTATGTGTGGTTTTCTGTGCCAAAATGGTTTTGCTGAAATCCTTGTTTTTAACATTTCTGAAATACAGCCGTGCTACTGATGGCAGCTACTGTATGAATGCATTTTTAAGTTATATTTGTGGTTATTGTTTTAATTTAGCTTTTTTCCCTGTAAAGGGGAGGGTGAGTGTTTTGACTTGAACATAAAAAAATATCTATATATTATCTATATGATCTAGATATACACATTATATTAAAAGAGAGAAATATATTATTTTTGTTTGAATTAATATTTAATGTTACATCCACTGCATGGCGACATGATTGAATTTCTTCTATTTAAAAGATTCAAATTCATTTGTTTGCTTGATTGTGCAAAAGAAAAGGTGTTTAAATGATGTTTTGAAATGAAAATGGTACTTGCTTATTAAAAAGTGGAGATTAACTGATAGATATTTTCAAGTTTTATATATATTTTTTATAGTTCTTGATTTGTTTTTGTTTTTTTCTTAGGTGTTCTAATTTTATTTTATTTTTGTCTGAAAAATTGCTTTTAAAAACTGTGATAGGCTGTTATCTTTTTTGTCAGATGTGATGACTTGATGAATATGATCTGCAGATTAAATAAAATGCTTTCATTTTTTTATATAATGGTTTGTTTACTATTTTAAATGCTTCGTAGCCAAGGTATATACAAACAAAGTCTGCTTTTATTTGATGTTAAGCAAATCAACTGTGGCGATGCACTACTAAACATATGGTCACTCTTACTGGTGTAAGGGATTGTGCTTGGCTGCATGCACTGATGCTGATATTCACGGTACAGCTTCTACACATTCTTTTACCAAATCAAAGTGCTGCATATATATATATATATATATAGAGAGAGAGAGAGAGAGAGAGAGAGAGAGAGAGAGAGAGAGAGATATGTGGTCATAGGCTGTAACTCTGCAGTAAGTAAGGGCATGGATGAAGGTCGGAAAGGATGGAGAGAGACAGACACCTCAGAACAGCTGTGGGTGGGCACTGCAGGGTTCTCTGCATTCTGACAGTGGACCTCTTAGAGGGCTTAGAGACAGCTTTTCAGGGTGTGTCCTGTATCCATGCAGCCCAAGAGTGCAGATGTTGAAAAATAGTTCAAGAAAGCAGGTCATGGGGTGGGTCTACATGTTCTGCAGCACCACTCAAATGTGATAAAGAGAAAAGGATCAGAGTTCCAAGAAATTTTAAAAAGTCATAAAAATAGTTAAGTTTATATACATTTTTGAAGTTATGCTCCATATAGACAGGCTAGAAATTGCTCTTTGTGAATTTAATCTCTATCAAATGATTTCAAAATATTCTTATCCAGTAATCATGAACAGCTGGAAATGTCTTGGAAGTTTGTGACCAAAAGGGATAGGAACCTGGTCAATATGGGAAATGTTGGGTTGCAACAAGCATATTTTTGTACCCATTTACATTAATATTTTGTTACCAATGATTCAATGACTGAAATTGTGATCACAGGGTACAGTTGATTAAACACAAGAGAGGCATGTTGCAATCATTTCTTGAATTTAGGATTTCAATGTGCACTTTTTTTTTTATCACTGCGAAAGAATAAACCTCTGAGTGCTCCAGTTTCTCATTTCAAATTCTATCTTTAAAGGTGTGACATTTTTTTAGTGTTACAATTCTTTTGTCTGTCCCAGCATAATATTAGACAACTATCAGAAAGCATTCATTGGTTGATTTCTTAGAAAAGCTTAAGTGTTGCACTTCCAAAACATTACCTTGTTTTCCCAACCAGCCCAAAACAGTAGCATTAGCTCAATCAATACCGTGAGGTTGGGTGGCACTATCTCAAATTACTCACTTGGCCTTTAATAATACAGTAGAAAACAAACCAGGTTAATGAGCTGTTGTCCTTTTTGGGACATGTGTGTAATGGTTATCAAACTTTATATCAGAGGTTGTTATGCAATTTGTGTGTTTGATTTAGTTGTTAGGAAGGATGAGAAATAATTTACAATCAATGTGCAAGTGTGGGATCAGCCTTGTATTGTAACTTAATAGATAACCACTTTAATGTATAGATCATTATCTAAATTTAATAGTAAAGTTCCCTTTTCAATACTGTGGCACGGTGGAGGGCGGGACCAGGGCGTGATTACGCACGGCCGGTCCCGTATTAGGCTAATTATGCCATCAAGAGGGATAAAGGCAACTCGCAGACAGTGATGCGGGAGAGAGAGATCGTTCACGGACATGTCCGTTATCTTATGTGTTTTTGTATTTTGAGTTCCTCATTAAACCTATTATTTTATGTCAAGCCGGTTTCTCTCCATTTGAGCTCCTGTATGGGCGACGCCCACGCAGCGTCTTAGATGTCATACGAGAAGGCTGGGAGGAAGGACCTACGAATAGCAAAAATTAAATTCAATACGTTCTTGACCTCAGAGCAAAACTCCACACTTTGGGGAAACTAACATAGGAGAATTTGCTCCGGGCCCAAGAACGTCAATGCCGGCTGTACGACAGGGGAGCGCAGCTAAGGGAATTTGCACCGGGAGATAAAGTTCTTGTATTGCTTCCCACATCGAGCTCCAAATTACTCACCAAGTGGCAAGGACCCTTTGAGGTCACACGATGAGTGGGGGATCTCGATTATGAGGTTAAGCGAACCGATAGGGGGGACGAGCATCAAATTTACCACCTCAACCTCCTCTAATTATGGAGGGAGGCGGTCCCTGTGTCATTGGCCACGGTGGTTCCAGAGAGGGCGGAGCTCGGACCGGAGGTTAATCCAAAGCCCGATCACAATGCCCCGGTCATTTGCGGAGACCACCTCTCCCCGTGCCAATGATCAGAGGTTGCCCAGTTGCAAAAAGAGTTTGCAGACGTGTTTTCTCCTCTACCGGGTCGTACGAACGTCATCGAACATCACATCGAGACCGAGCCGGGGGTGGTGGTTCGTAGCCGCACTTATCGCCTCCCCGAGCATAAGAAGAAAATTGTTCGGGACGAATTGGATGCGATGCTCGATATGGGGGTAATAGAAGAGTCCCACAGCGACTGGTCCAGCCCGGTCGTTCTTGTTCCTAAGAGTGACGGGTCTGTCCGGTTCTGTGTGGACTATAGAAAAGTCAACGCGGTGTCTAAATTTGACGCGTACCCAATGCCTCGGGTTGATGAACTACTCGATCGGTTAGGTTCTGCTCACTTTTATTCGACCCTGGACTTAACAAAGGGTTATTGGCAGATCCCCTTGACACCAATTTCCCGAGAATAAACAGCCTTCACCACACCGTTCGGATTACACCAGTTTGTGACACTTCCGTTCGGTTTGTTCGGGGCCCCAGCCACGTTCCAGCGTCTGATGGACCGTATCCTCCGCCCGCACTCCGCTTACGCCTCTGCCTATATAGATAATGATATCATACAAAGTAATGACTGGCAGCGGCATATACAACATTTGAGGGCGGTCCTGAAGTCACTGCGGCGGGCGGGGCTCACGGCAATCCCCAAGAAGTGCGCGATTGGGCATGTGGAGGTACGGTATCTGGGGTTCCACTTGGGTCATGGCCAGGTGCGTCCCCAAATTGATAAACCGCGGCGATTGCGACTTGCCCTAGACCTAAGACCAAAAAGGGGGTGAGGCAGTTCCTGGGGCTGGCTGGCTATTATAGAAGAGTTGTGCCTAATTATTCAGATGTCACCAGCCCGCTGACTGACCTCACTAAAAAAGGGGCTCCAGATCCGGTCCAATGGTCGGAGCAGTGCCAACAGGCATTTACACGAGTTAAAGCCGCACTCTGTGGAGGGCCGCTCTTATATCCGCTCTTACCTACTCTCGCAGGTGGTGGAGGGGGAGGAGCGCCCCGTGCTGTACATCAGTAGGAAGCTCTCCTTAAGGGAAACGAAGTACAGCACCGTGGAGAAGGAGTGTCTCACCATCAAGTGGGCGGTCCTCATGCTCCGCTACTACCTGCTGGGGCGGGCCTTCACTCTCTGCTCGGATCAAGCCCCACTGCAGTGGCTCCACCACATGAAGGATACTAACGCCCGGATCACCCGTTGGTATCTGGCTCTCCAGCCTTTTAAGTTCGAGGTGGTCCACAGACCGGGGGTGCAGATGGCTGTCGCCGACTTCCTCTCCAGAAATGGTGGGGGAGTTGTAGGCAGGCCGGATGACGCCCCGGCCTGAGTCGGGCGGTGGGGGTATGTGGCAGCGGGGGCGTGGTCAAGCGCCCGTCCGGAGAGGGAAAGCGGTAAGGGCGCTTGCACCTGATCTAAATTATGTCTAACACCTGTCTCTAATTTTAGTGAGCACGGGGAGAGCGGCATAAAAGAGCCACAGCACCGCCAGTCAAGAAGAGAAAACGGCAGTCTAGTGTTGGCTGAGAGAGAGAGACATATCTCTTGTGAATAGTTTATGTACACGACTGACATTTCTGTTGATTAAAAGCCTTACCTCAAATTTCATCCCCGCCTCCGTGCCCCCCTTCCTCTTCAGTTACCCGAATTGTTTTACAAATACTAATTGGTAAAGCCTTGGTTAGGATTTTGAAGGGTTCAGTACAGTTTATTCTTTTAGTTACTGTTATTTATGAATGCAGCATTGAAATGATTATCAGTGGACTTCCGTGCAGCTGTTGATGTTGTTGTGAACTCTCTTTCAACAGGCCTATCTCCAGACAGCAGATATATGTGCCTTTTCCAACTGGTCCTTAGGTAAGAGTGCTTATTTATTTTACTAAGTTTGTAGGACTGAAAGGGCAAACAAAATAATTACTTTGTCAGGATGCAAATTAGACAATGCCTTTCACTGGGTTCGACTTTTTGGGTGGATGCATTGTCAATGGTAAATTCTTTTTTCTTTTCTTTTTTTTTTTGAGTGTTGTCCCTCCTTTGACCAAGTTGATATAGGTATCATTCAGTGAGGAGCATCGCAGTCTGGCTGGAAGCTTATGGCAGGTAATTTTATTGAACTCCACCCTGAGCCCATGCTTCAGGCAGTGGCTCATGAAGAATCCCATGTCTTTGAGTTTGCAACAATTTATCCTCTGTGAAGTCTCTTAGTAGACTGAAGTGAAGTCTGGCTGGCACATGCTGCAGTTGGTCATTATCACTCAGTGAGAGAGTAGGAATGGGACTACAGGAAGTACCAGAGATGGATCTGGCAGTCTCTGGTAACTTCAGGATATAATCCCAAGGTTTAGACAGGGAAAGAAATAGAATAAAATTGGCATAGATGCAATTCACTTTAAAGCAGGGCTAAAGAATAAGATAAGTGTTTTTGGTTCTGACCTATCTAAAGCAGCATAACTATGAATTGAGTGATAAATTATGTGTATGCTTGGCTCGATATATAATTCTTTAGTCTAGACTTAAACTGAGAGAGTGTGAGTTCCAAATACTGCTAGGAAGACTATTCCATAGTTTAGGAGCTAAATATGCAAATGATCTCCCTCTTTTTGTGAATTTTGATGATCTAGGTATTGTTAACAGGCAGGAGTTTTGTGATCGTAGCGAGTATGTTAGATTATAGCATGATAGAAGGTCACGTAATACTTTGGAGCTAGATGATTAAAACCTTAGGAAATAATTAACAGAATTTTAAAATGAATACAAAACTTAACAGGTAGCCAATGTAATGCCGTTCTAGTCAGCACTCTAGCTGCTGCATTTTTAAACAACTGAAGTTTATTTATTAAACCTGCAGAACATCCACCTAGTAATGCATTACAATAATCTAGTTTTGAGGTCATGAATGCATTAATTCATTTTTCGGCAACAGGAACAGATAGCATGTGTTGTAACTTAGCAATATTTCAATATATGGAAGAATGCTGCTCTACAAACATTGGAAATTTGATATTCAAATATAACACCCACATTTTTTGCTGTAGAAGTTGACATTACAATACATCCATCAAGAGTCAGATTATATTTTATTATCTTATTTTATTTTATTTTTTTTTAGGTTTTTGTTCCAACAACTAGTACTTCTGTTTTATTGGAATTAAGTAGAAGGACATTTCTAGCCATCCACTCTTTGATATCATTTATACACACTGTGAAAATGTCATTGGGTTTCGAAGAAATGTAAAGTTGGGTATCGTCAGCATAGTAGTGAAAACTAAACCATGGTTCCTGATAATGTATCCAAGGTGGAGCATATATAAGGAGAAAAGCAGAGGCCCTAAAACTGATACCTGTGGCACTCCTTACTTAACTTTTTGATTTGACAGTTCCTCATTTACACAGACAAAGTGGTAGCGGTCAGAAAAATAAAACCAAGCATCCACAAATGCCAACATAATTCTCAAGTCTATCCAAGAGAATGGCATGATCTATGTGTCGAAGGCAGCACTAAGATCTAAGAGCACTAGAAAAGAAATGCAGCTTTGATCAGATGATAAGAGCAAGTCATTTGACGCCACATTAGCACAGTTTATTCTTTCGATACGATAAAAAAGAAAGACCTTTAAAATAAATTTGCAGCATATTTTGCCTTACATAAACTACTGTTACAGGAAAAACCCTGTTGAAACCTGTATACACTTGTATGAAATAAATTATTATGCACTTTAAAGACTTGTAATACCCCCCAACCTTTAGTTTTGACTTCCTTTGGCAGGGTTCAAACTTTAATTAGGGTGGCCTGAGCCCCCCATAGTTCGCATCTTGCTCTTTGTCTTCAAAAGTATGCTTTTACACTTTTAATATTACTAAGTACCACTTTCACTTTGTGATAAACCTTGCAGCTCATCTCTCCCTCTTCTTAATTCATTGATACTTTTTAAAGTGTGTCACGCATTGGTGTGACTTCATGTAGTAAGGGGAGTGGATATGAAACTATTACTATACAGTTCTTGAGAATTCACAAGCCAAGAACAGGCACATGCTATCTCATGACACAAGAAAATGGTAAACCACAAGACCGTTACTTGCCAACTCTCACAACTTTTAATATTTATTAAAATACTTTGCAAAAGGAAGGTCTTGTTCTACAAAATTAATGTTCACAAAGGTCAACATAGGACAGTTACTATCAAGAAATATGCTAGAACTCATTCATGATATTCAGATCTGTCTGATGATGGATCAAATGATGCCAAAACAGATGAACAGATGAATATGGCAGTTTGATTTGTTAAATGTTAGAAACCTGTTCTTTCTTCATGTACCTAAGCATAGTTTTAAAAATTGCTTTAAAACCTATACGCTGGCTACCTGAACACCATTTTAAAGGAATATTTTACCCCAAAATTTTAATTATGAAAATTACTCATGCTATCTCAGATGTGTATAATTTTCTTTCTTCTGCTGAACGCAATTTTTTTTTAAGAATATCTCCATTATATAGGTCCATTCAATGCAAGTGAATGGTGACAAAAACATTGAAGCACTGAAAAAGTAATCCAAATGGTTAAATCCATGCCTTCAATAGCAATATGATATGTGTTGGTGAAAAACAGATCAATATTTAAGTCCCTTTTTACTACAAACGTTCACGTTCACTTCCACATTGTTCTTCTATGTTTTTTTGGCAATTCACATTCTTTGTGCATTTCGACACCTACTGGTCGCCGCTGGTCAAAGGTGGAGATTTATAGTAAAAAAGTACATAAATGTTGATCTGTTTCTGACCCACACCTATCATAGCACCTCTTTAGAAAATTATGTAACCACTGGATTCATGTATTTCTTTTATGCTGCCTTTATGTGCTTTTTGCAGCTTCAAATATCTGGCGATCATTCATTTACAAAACAAAAAACAAAAAAAAAAATCTTCAATTGTGTTCTGCAGATGAAAGAACCCATACACATTTGGGATGGTATGAGGGTGAGTAAATGAGGTGAGTATTTTAATCTTGGGGTGAACTATTCCTTCAAGGCATTATATGTGCTCTTGCAACACTGAGGCTGTTCCAAAAGGTAAACAGCAACATCACACTGCATTCTTTAACATCCACACTAATACCTTTTGAAGGTGTTGATTTTTGCCTCTCTGGTAGAATATGCCGCTTGATACAGTTTGATACAGCAGTCTGTAGAAATGTCTATTTCTGTTGCAACCAACTATACAGCTCGGGGACCTCCAGTGATTTAATCACTGTCAGTGTGAACGCACCTTTGAGGAACATTCCTATATACGCAGTAGACAGCATCATTTTGGAACAGAGCTCCTGTCTTTGTTTCATACCATTCTGATATTCAGGCACATGGTTTTAGTTCACCAGTGACGTGACTGAGACTTGAAAAGGCTTCTGTTGTTTGAGTAGACAGTGAACACCGTAGAGGATGTGGTTGGATGTGGGGCCCCTCAGAAAGTGCCGGCCCTGTCAGCATACAACCAGAGGTGCAATTTACACATCAACAACTGCAGGACTCTCTCTCACCCTTTACACCCACACACTGACAGGATCTCTCAGCCATAGACAGTTTTTCACAGTTATGTGAATATCTGGCCATCTTAAGAGTAATGTCATCTAAAAAGCATGGGGTGTATCGCAATCCCATGCAGGATATGAATTATAATTATCTACAATTCAATTTTCCCTAGATGCTAATGCTAATTCTTGATATCAGCAATGGACCTTCTGCACAGTAGTGCCATCTTTCATTTTTGACAGGAATAAAAACAAGAATGAGGTTGTACTGTTCTTCTTCATTCCACTGACAAAAAAACACATCTTTTCAAAAAAATTCAGTTGACAAAATGTACAGAAAAAAATAGTTCATTAGGTGTGATCTTGGAGCTTTACACACCGGATGCCAATGAAGAGACTGTAAGTCAATCCCTCAGCCTTATTTTATTTCAGGGGTGTCAATTTAAAGTGTTAATTAAGTGTGGTTAATGTTCGAAAAATGAACACATTAAAAAATATTTTGCAATGAATCATTCCTCCCCACCCATACATGAATTCCATATTTAAAGTATGTTTTCCTGCCATAAGAGCCACATCAGTAGGGGGCAGTCAGCGTGCCTCAGTAGCAACATTGCGACAGAATGGAGTACATACATAAAAAATAGACGAAGCACAACAGATCGCAGGGAACTTATTTTAACTTGCCACAGCATCCTAAAAACTTAAAAGACACTGAAAACCAGTGAGATTCTCCAAAAGCATTTGTCTGACGACTGTGTACGTAGATGTCAATATAATAAGATAATAGCATAGACAGAACCTAAGATCACGTCTTGTGAGAACAGGAAAGTATGCTTATGTGCAATGATATGGGAATAAAACAAAAACAATTTTTTTGTATAGTCTAGTCAATAGTTTACTCTGCCACAATATTATAGTATATTTCAATCTGAATATATATATATATATATATATATATATATATATATATATATATATATAGACACACAGTGCATTCATAAACTATTCAGATCCGAACGAATGAAGTCGTTTCACATTTTGTTATGTTGAATGGTGCAGTTGCTTAATCCTTTGCGTCATAGAATTCAATACATTGGGGAATGTTGTTGCAAGCCAATAGAAAAGATATTGGCTTGATATTGGCAATATATTTTAACTCAATCAACCTGTCAATTTCAACACTGTTGAATCCCACCACAAGGATGCATTGGACTAATAGCAAAGAGCATGAGAAAGCACATGACATTGTTTCACAGAAACACAAACAGTTTTTTTTTTGGTGAAGTGCCCACATAACCAGTAAAGAGGTTAAACAGCCACTGGTTTCACTGAAATTAATTTTGGGGGAATTCTTCTGAAAAGCAGAGAGAGAGAGAGAGAGTTGAAGGAGTTTGACTGTACGACTCAACCTTGACAGCCAAACCACAATGCCCTTACACATTGCAACCACACCTCTCCAGGGTATACTCTTCTAAGAATGACAACGGCTATCTGCTGATAACCCCTCAACGCACCAACACTTGTAGAGCCACTTCCTCTAATTCGTTGTCTTAATCAGTGAAGTTTTCCCGCAACAGTTAATCAATTATGTAAAAACATTAACGGCTTTGTTCTGTAGCTGTAAGGAATGCTATAGTAGTGGTTTGCTTTCAACAGATAATGTGGTATAATATTTTATGCGTGATGATTTATTCAAGTCTAGCTGGTTTATTACACTGACATAATAAAGTTCCTCCTGCTTTTGGGAAAGTGATATGATCTAAACAAGATATTTAGAATGTTAGATCAATTGACTTGATGGTAAATTTAGGCCACGTCCACAATACGTTTTTGTCTAAAAACTCAGTTTTCGTTTTTACTAATGTTATAGTTTTCCAAAGTATGCTGTACTAGAGAGTAAAAAAATCAAAAGTCTCCTTTTTTGGTTAAGAAAAATGCAGTTTCAGTGTGGATGAGAGGTGAAAACATAGCAAAACCAATGGGTTTTCAACCGAAAATTATTAGTATGGACTTGGCCTTAGACTAATCTGTTTTTTGTGTGCAATGGACCTTAGACAGGGTAGAAGCAATAGTTAATGTGATCATAATTACTGCCATCCAAAAGCAGACTGATCTCACAGTGAAATCATTAACAATAGGTTGAATTTATTTACCTAAAATCTGTCTGTTTTTCTTAAAATTCAAAACACTGCTCTCAGTGGCCAAAGTGGTAAGTTTTGTTGGGTGTATGGATACATGTGAGCTCCATTTTCTTGGTGCATTGTCCACGGAGAGAACCAAAAGTGAGTTATAAGGCAAGTTTTCAGCTGTACAGGCATGAATAATTTATAAACTCTACCCACAACTCAAACGTAAACCTTACCATCAGTGGTGTAAAAATGTAATGTTAGAGGGGAAAATGCAACCTCCATATCATGCTCATTACCAATTAGGCAAATGTGATTACTTTCTGGTTTCAAAGCGGGATCCAAAGTAGGGTTTCCCACTGCAGAGCACTTCCGGTTGAGCCACAGGGGAATGTAAAACCACTGGAGATGATGTTAAAATGTCTGATAGGATGTGGGGCTTATTGGTGAGTCGGCATAATGTGGCCAATAGTAGGGCACTGGAACTCTCGGAAACAACACACCGACTTGTTATCTTGTGATCGTGTTGTCCAAAAGACAGAATTTCTACCCATCCATATGTAATACAAGATTATAACTGACAGACATAACTCAGAAAACCAAGTGGAATATACATATCTGTTCTTGGTTATCTAGTTACTTGCTATTAAGTGCCTACAATACAAATCTTCCAAAGATTTGATGCCAAATGGCACACGAGGAAAAAGCATTGAAAATCATTAAAGATCAAATTGGATCCAACTTTGTTTCAGGAACCAGTTCTGATTCAGGACTGGTTCCATTTAAAAATTACATTGCATTCTTGCATTCTTCATATTATTGAACTGTGTCTCTCCCTCACAGCCTAATTTTTATTTGTTTCAAATAAAAAAATGGCATCTTCTCAGACAAAGATCCATAAGGTAGAGCTTTTGGCTGATGATTGTGTATACTTCTGTTTATTGGTGCAGTTGCTGCTGTCCTGCTATTTAGCCCACATTTTTGGCAGTTAACTATGTGCCCAGACTAATTACAGCTCAGTTAAACAGTAATACATTATTATCTCTGTCTATGGAAGCAGAAAGCTCTTTAAAATGACAGCGGGCTTTTCCACAGACGACTGATATACCTTCTTTAAAGGCCTCTTATCACACTGCTCTTGTCTTCTAAAAGGTCACTGGTCCTTTTAGGACCACCCTCCAGCCAGTCTCATGATGGGAGTTGGGTGGGAGAGCAAGAAGAGGTGCATAAATAATAAGCCTTGTATAGTCAGTTGTGAATGAAGCACACCTGATGGGAATAATGCTTCAGCACTGCTGTCTTTAAAATGCAGAGCGCACCTCTTCTCAGGGAGCTGGCTTCAAATCTCCACGTGTTCACACACTGGCATCCTTGCACACCCAGGACCAGAGCTGGGAGGGTTCGGAGATGATGAGATGGTCTGATGCCGTACCTGTTCTTTGGACTCCCAGACAAGTTGAAGAGTCGCCAGGGATGAACAGCTCACATCGCTGCCGACGGGCTAGATGCTAGGTCGCCTTCCCCTCATGCTTGCCACGGGCCTGGGAAGCCTGGCTGCCAGTGACGCCACCGCCCCTCGCGCCGTGGACCTTCGAGGGGAGCATGAGTGGCCGATTGACCCAGCTCATGCCTGGGCCTTCCTGTGGACACTACCTCACCCTTTCACGGACCCCTGTTCACTGCGAGGATGCCAGATTCCCCCTTTATTATGAACACTATTTACCCTTGGACACTTTATTACCCCTTTTGGACATTTTACATTTAATATTATTTCCAATAAATGCCTCTCCGAGGCTTGATGCCACACCCTCTGTGTCTGTATCTTGCTCACCCTGCCACAGTGGTGGAGAAGGCAGGCACTTTTGTGGGCAGAGGCAGCGCAGTTGGGCACCATCAGTGACGTCACTCTTCCTCTCATTCACCAGTTAGATGGAAAGCCTGGAGTGGGATGGAGAAGACACAAGGATGGCCTCCCAGCTACAAGAAAGTGTAAGTGGCACTTAATAAGCATTTACCCGATGACTGGTTGAGGCTGTAATATTAATTAGCGTTTTACTTTGTTCCAACCCACGTGTGAGTGAGAGGCCCGGAGAGGTATCCCCCATATGTCCACTCGGACCGTAGGGCCTGTTTGAGGAAGTAGCATTCCCATGTGGGTGCCTAAAGGGTGTGCACCACCGGCTCAGGACTCCATGATTGGATAGGAGGTGGGAGGAGGTGCCAACGGGGTGACCCTTGAGTAAGGGGATGTGCCCCTCATGCCGTGGACCTACGAGGGAAGCGTGAGCGGATGATTGACCCAGCTCGTGCATGGGCCTTCCTATGGACACTACCCTGCCCTTTCACGGAGCCCTGTTCACCGCGAGGATGCCAGATTCCCCCTTTATTATGAACACTATTTACCCTTGGACACTTTATTACCACTTTTGGACATTTTAAGTTTATTATTATTTCCAATAAATGCCTCTCCGAGGCTTCACACCACACCCACTGTGTCTGTCTCTTGCTCACACTGCCACAATCACAAAAGCATTAAATATTAAACATTTTCACAGTTATTGTTAAATAAAGTTTTAGTTAATAGAGACATTCATAAACCAAATGAGAAGTTAAATAGCAATGGATGCTCAAACACTGACTTGACGTATTATATTTAGTGAATGTCTGTTTCTTGTGAAGCCAATAACACATTTTCTACTCTCTTTGGAGAAAAGAGGACGAACCTGATCTTTCCCACCATCCATCTTATCAGAGTATGAGTCTTCTTCAAAGACTTCAAAAAGCATCTCCATCCCAGCCCGGAATGTCCCCAGATGAGTGATCATCCTGAACCTGGTCTAGCTTAACCAGTCTCAGCGCAACCCTTCCTGACCTCACATTGCTGTGTTCACACCAGCTGTCAGCACACACGCATACACACCACCAACCTGCTAACAGTGCGTGTGTGTTCTGGTGTGCCAGACTGATTTGATGCAATGGGAAAATGAAACCTCTCCATCTCTTTCATGGGTCAAGGGTGTCTCTCATCCATGATCCTGAGAATTTATGTAATCTCTTCTGTCTTCCACTCCCACCCATTTTTTCTTTTATTTCAGAAAATGAAATGGTCACACTATTCGTTGCCTGTAATCTAATCATCCTTAAGAGGCCCAATTTTGTAAGGAGGGAAAACATGGGAGCTGTAAAATGGGCACCAATCAGATGCACTCAGGTACTTCCCACGTAATCTGTTCCATGAGTTAGTGGGGTAAAATGATGAACTATATCTCTAACATTAATGTATCTAGCACAGTTGAAGTGTCATAATAAAGAACACTTTGATTGCAATCAGATGTGCTAAAAATCAGAAAATGGAATTTAGAGTATATATCATACAGACTATTTGTATGATACTTTTATGATGCCTTTTAACCCTTTTTAGAGCAGCTTGACAGCCCCTAGCAATATCAATGTAACACATCTAACACAGTAACATTGCGACAATGTAACCAGATCAGAGCACATTGGTTGCAGCGAGGTACCAAATTACGTTGCGCTCAAAGTAACATTGTGAGTCCCATATTATTTGTGTCAACGTTACTGAATGTTTGGACAACATGGCGACAATTCGTCTACATTACTCCGGATACATTTTAAAATTGTGTTTTAATTTTTGAAACGCTCTCTGAACACACTCCATTTTCCAGCATTTTCCAAATGTTGCTCGTCCACACTGAAATGGTTAAATCCTCTTACTGCACATGCAAAAAATCACTGTTGCATGTACAGTCTGAAACACAATTGTCCTCATGTTCCGTCTCCGGACACCAATTCCAAGTAAACTTTCCATTGCTTTTGAAGGAATGTAATGTGAATGTTGTTCAAAGTAACATTTATCTTTAACAATGCTATCAAAGTGAATATCAGGCAAAACAGTGCCACTATAACACAGGCCATCATCTTGATTATTTTGGTTGAATGGCTCTCTTGACAACATCACATGACAAAAAATATTAAAAATACGATATATTGTATAATCAGGCCAGGAACACACTGAATAAGGAAATCAGAGTGGCTAAAAGAAGCTACTCTGAGAAGCTGAAAAACATGTTTTCAGCTAACAACCCTGCATCAGTGTGGAGTGGCCTGAAACAACTTACTAACTACAGGACTCCTACCCCCAACCCTGTGGTGGACTAATGACTGGCTGACGACCTGAATGTGTTCTATTGCAGATTCGAACGGCCCAATTTCACACCCCACACGCACTCGGACCTTCATTTCACACAAACATTAACACCTCCTGCAACCCCCCACCTCCCCCTCCTGCTACACAACCTGCACTCAAGATCGGTGAAGACAATGTGTGCCATGTCTTTCGGAGGCAAAGGTCAAGGAAGGCTCCAGGCCCAGATGGCATCTCACCAGCGTGCCTTCGTTCCTGTTCTAACAAACTGGCCCCCATCTTCACTCAGATCTTCAATAGATCACTGGAGCAGTGTGAAGTCCCATGCTGCTTCAAACGCTCAGTTATTATCCCTGTCCCTAAGAAACCTAAAATCACAGGACTTAATGACTACAGACCTGTCGCCCTGACATCTGTGGTCATGAAGTCATTTGAGAGACTGGTGTTGGCCCACCTGAAGGACATTACTGGACCCTTTCTGGATCCCCTTCAATTTGCTTATCGAGCAAACAGGTCTGTGGATGATGCAGTCAACATGGGATTGCATCATTTCCTGCAACATCTGGACAGACCGGGGACATGCGCAAGGATCCTTTTTGTGGACTTAAGCTTGGCTTTCAACACAATCATCCCAGCCATTCTCCGGACTAAATTAAACCAACTCCCTGTTCCCACCTCTACCTGTCAGTGGATTACCAGCTTTCTGACGGACAGGCAGCAGCTTGTGAGGAAGGGAAAATTCACTTCCACCACCTGTACCATAAGCACTGGTGCCCCCCAGGGATGTGTGGTCTCCCCACTACTCTTCTCGCTCTACACAAATGACTGCACCACCAAGGATCCCTCTGTCTAGCTCCTGAAGTTCAGACGACACCACTGTCATTGGCCTCATCCGGGATGATGATGAGTCTGCATATAGAAAGGAGGTTGAACGGCTGGCTGTCTGGTGCAGTCAAAACAACCTGGAGCTGAACACACTCAAAACGGTGGAGATGATTATGGACTTTAGGAGGAACACCCCAACATTGTCCCCCCTCACCATTCTAAACAGCACTGTGGCAGCAGTGGAGTCATTCAGGTTCCTGGGCACTACCATCTCACAGGACCTGAAGTGGGAGATACACATCGACTCACATTCAACCTGCCACAGGTGCTGCTGAAACAGTTCTACTTAGCAGTCATTGAGTCTGTCCTCTGCACTTCAATAACTGTCTGGTTTGGTGCAGCTACGAAATCAGACATCAGAAGACTACAGAGGACAGTCCGGACTGCTGAGCGGATTATTGGTTGCCCCCTGCCCCCCCTTCAAGAACTATGCACTTCCAGAGTGAAGAAAAAGGCTGGTAAAATCACTCTGGACCCCACTCACCCTGCGCACTACCTTTTTGAACTGTTGCCTTCTGGCCGGCGCTTCAGAGCTCTGAGCACCAGAACCGTCAGACACAGGAACAGTTTTCTCCCTCAAGCTATCCATATCATGAACAATTAAATTGCCCCATTGAGCAATAATTATGTGCAATACACAGTTTAAGTCTATTTATATTATCCAACATATCCACTTCTGCCATTACTTACATTGCTCTGTACATAATATACTGTATTTTAGTTTTTTATATAACAGATTGTAATAGATTTGCACTACATGTGTGTATGTGGGTATGAATGATGGTGAGTGTATGTACGTATATGTATAATTATTTATTTTTAGTCTTTTTTGTTTTTAATTACCTATGTCTTGCTGCTGTTTTTGGTATTGTTTGTATTGTTGTACACTGGAAGCTCCTGTCACCAAGACAAATTCCTTGTATGTGTAAGCATACTTGGCAATAAAGCTGATTCTGATTCTGATATGCCATCATTTTCAGATATATCCATTTTCTCAGTCCACACTGCATAATTTCAAATGTATCAACTTGGGAAAGCATTTTCAAAAGGCTCAGTTTTCACTATCAAAAACACCATCTCAGTGTGGACAGAAGGCCAACATAGAGAAAAAGATTTTGAATCGAAAACATATTAGTGTGGACATGGCCCAAAATATACTTTTATAACAGCAATATTTCCAGTATGTTTGTAACCATCCACACCGTCTTTGGTTTGTGTACCTTTTATTTTAAGTTTTGGCACCTTTTATGTTCCACATTGTTCTTTGTTCATGCACTCTTATTTTGAAATCACTCATTGTTCCTGTTTTCCCTCCATGTTCATATGTCTAGTTCATTGGTTCATTGTCTAATTATCTTGTTATCAGTTCTAATTTATCATTGGTTTTAGTTTATTGTCTTGTTATCTTGTTTTGAGTTTTGGTTTTCCATTGGTCTATGTTTCCCCTTGTTTTGTATTTAAGCCCTCATGTTCACCTTGTCCTTTGTTGGTCGTTGTTTGGTGTTTCATGTTCAGTCCATGGTTTTTCCCGAATCCTACCTTAGTCCGTGTTCCTGCCTATGCCCTCCTTGGAAAACTCCCCGTGTTATTATCTTGTGTTAATGTCTTTATTTTTCCCCTCGTGGACGTTTCATTTGTTCCTGTGTTTCTACTTCCCTTTACTTTGTGACTTTGAATAAAGCTGCACCTGGATCCTTACTCCCTCGTCTGCCCACTTCATTACAGAATGACCAACCACAATGGATCCAGCAGCCCTCACTGCCCAACAGGCGAATTTCCTGCTTCTCGGCCTCAAACAGGAGGACCGCCCAATAGAGGCCCACGTCCGTGAGTTTCTCGAGCTGGCCAATTTATCTGACTTCCCGGAGTTTCTCTTGGTCGGTTTCTTCAGGGCCAATCTTGACAGTTCGTTAAAGGAGCGGCTACCACCAGCGACCCCTTGCTGGACGCTCATTGACTTCCTCGAAGAGACCCTGAGGATCTGTGGCTCTCCTTTCACTGTGGGTGTTGCAGAGGAGGACGCTACCTCTCCTCCCACAGTGGTCACCTCCCAGCCTTCCATGATTCGTTCCTCCACACCTGCCACGGCCAACGAGCCAACGCCCACGCCTGCCACGGCCAACGAGCCAACGCCCACGCCTGCCACGGCCAACGCGTTGCCAGCCTCGTCCGTCCCAGAGCCGGCATTGCCAGCCTCGTCCGTCCCAGAGCCGGCGTTGCCAGCCTCGTCCGTCCCAGAGCCAGCGTTGCCAGCCTTTTCCGCCAAGAGGAGGAGGAGAAGAAGAGGAAAGGCTTCCGCTCTCCAGTCTCCGCCTTCCACGGCTCCGTCCTCAGAGCCAGCGCCTGTAGCCTCGACTGTCTCAGAGCCAGCGCCTGTAGCCTCGACCGTCCAAG
This sequence comes from Moxostoma hubbsi, assembly GCA_032164185.1. NCBI lineage: Eukaryota > Metazoa > Chordata > Actinopteri > Cypriniformes > Catostomidae > Moxostoma > Moxostoma hubbsi. Next base: position 8,092,632 of record JAVLUX010000037.1, read on the forward strand.
AGCCAGAGCCAGCGCCTGTAGCCTCGACCGTCCAAGAGCCAGAGCCAGCGCCTGTAGCCTCGACCGTCCAAGAGCCAGAGCCAGCGCCTGTAGCCTCGACCGTCCAAGAGCCAGAGCCAGCGCCTGTAGCCTCGACCGTCCAAGAGCCAGAGCCAGCGCCTGTAGCCTCGACCGTCCAAGAGCCAGAGCCAGCGCCTGTAGCCTCGACCGTCCAAGAGCCAGCGCCTGTAGCCTCGACCGTCCAAGAGCCAGCGCCTGTAGCCTCGACCGTCCAAGAGCCAGCGCCTGTAGCCTCGACCGTCCAAGAGCCAGCGCCTGTAGCCTCGACCGTCCAAGAGCCAGAGCCAGCGCCTGTAGCCTCGACCGTCCAAGAGCCAGCCCCCCTTGAGCTTCCCAGAGCTCCGCCTCCCGAGCTTCCCAGAGCTCCGCCTCCCGAGCTTCCCAGAGCTCCGCCTCCCGAGCTTCCCACGCCTCTGTCACTAGAGCCTGCCACGTCTTGGTCACCCGAGCCTTCCACGCCTCTGTCACCAGAGCCTCCCAGGTCTCCGCCTCTGAAGACTGCCTCGGCTCTGCCTGCGCCTGCTCCGCCACCAGACCCTTCCACGGCTCCGCCTCCAAACCCTTCCACAGTTCTGCCTTCCACGGCTCTGCCTGCTCCACCTTCTACGGCTCTGCCCCAGAGGGCCTACATGGTTCCACCCTCCATGGTTCTGCCTGCGCCAGCTCAGCCTTCCAAGCCTCCAGAGCCTTCCAAGCCTTCCGGAATCTTCAAAACCTCCGGAGCCTTCCTCGCATCCAGTGCCCTCTGCGGCTCCACCCCTGGAGCCAACCACGGCTCCGCCTCCTGAACCCTCTATGGCTCCGCCTGCTATGGCTCTGCCTCCCAGGGCTCCGCCCCTCGATCCTTCAACGGCTCCGCCTCCCATGGCTCCGCCTTCCGGGCCTTCCACGTCACCAGAGCCTTCCACGTCACCAGAGCCTACCACGTCACCAGAGCCTTCCACGATTCTGCCCCTGAAGTCCTCCATGGCTCTGCCTCCCTCGGCTCCGCCCCTTGAGCCCTCCACGGCTCTGCCCCAGAAGTCCTCCAAGGCTCCGCCTCCGATGGCCCCGCCTCTCGAGCCTTCCACGGCTCCGCCTCCTATGGCCCCGCCTTCCCTGGCTCCGCCTCCTGAGCCTTTCCCTGTTCTGTGGCCTTCTCCCTGGCCTCCTGACCCTGTCCTTTGGCCTTCCCCTAGGCCCTCTGAACCTGTCCCTGTCCTGTGGCCTCCTCCCTGGCCTTCTGACCCTGTCTTGTGGCCTCCTCCCTGGCCTTCTGACCCTGTCTTGTGGCCCCCTCCCTGGCCTTCTGACCCTGTCCTGTGGCCCCCTCCCTGGCCTTCTGACCCTGTCCTGTGGCCCCCTCCCTGGCCTTCTGACCCTGTCCTGTGGCCCCCTCCCTGGCCTTCTGACCCTGTCTTGCGGCCTCCTCCCAGGCCTTCTGACCCTGTCCCGTGGCCTCCTCTCAGGCCCTCTGACCCTGTCCTGTGGCCTTCCTCTAGGCCTCCTGACCCTGTCCCAGTCCTGTGGCCTTCCTCTAGGCCTCCTGACCCTGTCCCAGTCCTGTGGCCCTCTCCTTGGCCTCCTGACCCTGTCCCAGTCCTGAGGCCCTCTCCTTGGCCTCCTGACCCTGTCCTAGCCCTGTGGCCATCCCCTAGACCCCCTGACCCGGTCCCTGCCCTATGGCTGCCTCCCTGGCCACCTGACCCGGTCCCTGCCCTACAGCCATCTCCCTGGCCTCCTGACCCAGTCCCTGCCCTATGGATGCCTCCCTGGCCCCCTGACCTAGTCTCGACCCCGCAGCTGCCTCCCAGTCTTCCCGACCCGGTCCCCTCCTTCAAGTCGTCCCCTCGGTCCCCCGGGCATCTGCCTAGCCTCCTTGGTCTCCTGGCCGCCCACCTGTTTTGTCATGGTCTCTCTGTCCTAGTCTTGTCCCTCTGTGCCCCTCGTGTCCCCTTGATCTGCCTGTTCGTCCCTGTTTTCCGTTGTCGTTTTGCCCTTCCTTTGGTTAGGAGCGTCTGGAATCCGCTCCTTAAAGGGGGGGCTCTGTAACCATCCACTAACCACCGTCTTTGGTTTGTGTACCTTTTATTTTAAGTTTTGGCACCTTTTATGTTTCACATTGTTCTTTGTTCATGCACTCTTATTTTGAAATCACTCATTGTTCCTGTTTTCCCCCCATGTTCATATGTCTGGTTCATTGGTTCATTGTCTAATTATCTTGTTATCAGTTCTAATTTATCATTGGTTTTAGTTTATTGTCTTGTTATCTTGTTTTGAGTTTTGGTTTTCCATTGGTCTATGTTTCCCCTTGTTTTGTATTTAAGCCCTCATGTTCACCTTGTCCTTTGTTGGTCGTTGTTTGGTGTTTCATGTTTCGTCCATGGTTGTTCCCGATTCCTACCTTAGTCCGTGTTCCTGCCTATGCCCTCCTTGGAAAACTCCCCGTGTTATTATCTTGTGTTAATGTCTTTATTTTTCCCCTCGTGGACGTTTCATTTGTTCCTGTGTTTCTACTTCCCTTTACTTTGTGACTTTGAATAAAGCTGCACCTGGATCCTTACTCCCTCGTCTGCCCACTTCATTACAATGTTTAACTTTACATTCCATTAATGTAGGCAAAACGTTGATTTAACGTTGATATATCAACTACAAAGTATACTTTGAAACATTGTCATATAAACAACACATTTCTCCTTTTGTTTTTAAAATCCCTTTCATACCTACTGTCACAGATATGTGACAGTTAATAACTTGGCCCCGCAGAGTAGCGTCACACATGTGTTTCTGCAACAGCCAGTTACATTACAAGCTGCCAGATTCAAATCCGCTTTTGCACCGACACCTTTTAACAGCCTTTTAAACCACAGAATAAGTTTAGTATATATACATACCGTACATCTAACTCATCACCAAAGTACCACAATAAAAAATGTACTGCTTTTATATGCACAGTCAATGCATGAGACATGATCTTCCTCCGATGTGTGCTGAAATGTTTGTTTACATTAGTAGCAGTTGTCATTCGTCAAACAAACATCTTGTCACGATTCCCCATTGTCTTCCTTGTGTTTTTCCCTCACCTTCTCTCCAAACTCCAATTCCCACAATTCCCGGCCCTCATCACAGCCAACTATCCCTCATTGTTTGCACCTGTTTGTTGTTATCCCTGTTTATTTAAGCCCTGTTGTTTCTCCACTCATTGTCAGTTGTTAAATGTGTAAAGTCCATGTTTTGTCAACCTTTAACCGTGTTCCTGCCTGTTCCCTTCGTAGATGTTTATTTTGTGTTTATATTTTGATTTTCCCCTCGTGAATGTTTCTTTTGTTCTCAGTGTTTGGTTTGCTACCTTGTTCACCGTTTTTTCGTTTCAACAATAAAGCTGCATATAGATCCTCACTCCTCGTCTGCTCCATCGTTACACATCTACTCAGTGTTTTTGAAGCACATAATATGATTATTTTATGAAACAGACTAATTGTCATCAAAGTACCGCAATAACAGTTCACTGCTTGTATATGCACACAGCCATCATATCTAAACGAAATCTTCCCATGCATGCAGCCACATCTTCTTATTATTAGGTGCAGATAGTTTTCATTCACACAAAAAAGCACCTCAAACAGTCACACACATACGCACACACACACACACACACAATGTCTGAAAATTAAAACGGCCATATAGGCAAACTAGACTGCTGATATTATTTGTTCATTTGTTTATACAGCTATAAAAATTTAATAAATAAAGCAAGTACAGAACAGCAAACATAACCCATTTGTTCACATGTATACAATATTATATACAGTATTTTTTGTTTATGAAAAGAAATCAAAAATAAAAATAAATATTTGTCTTCACTCTGCCCCCCTCTACCGACTGTGCAGTGTCACGTGCAAAAAATAACTTACTCCATGGGGCACTGAATTGGAATTTAGACACTTATCATGGCATGGTTAACTAAGTTAATAAACATGTAATCGGGTGTAATCGGATTAAAGTTACACATCATTATTAAGTATTCAGTTAATGTAATCTAATTACTTTTAAAGCCAAAAGTAGTGCAACACAGTGCAAAGGGATTTTAATGGGCAAGGAGGAGGCGAGAACCAGCTTGACAATATAAATAATAGTTTAATGTGAAACTTAAACAAAAGACACACATGCGGACATGCCTGTAAACGATCTCTCTCTCTCCCGCACCACCGTCAACAATCAGTCTTTATCCCTCTCTGAGGCTTAATTAGCCCGATAAGGGACCGGGTGTGCATAATCACGACCCGGCCCCACTCTCCGCCCTGTCACATTCCTCCCTAATTCTCTCAGGCTGGGGAGCCCCTGGCATGACATACACCCCCCCCCCCTTCCCTGGGGAGGGGTGTGCCTTCGACCCTGTCTGCCGGCAGGTCATCCCCATCTACATGGATGAGGCAGGGGACAAGGGGAGGGAAACAAAAATAATTAAAATAGGGGGGGTACTTCCTGTAACAGTGTAGTACCCCCCCCCAAAAACACTGTAAAATTTAAAAGAGAGGGAAAAGGCCAAAGCGGAGCGGCATTGAGAGAGAGAGGAGAGAGAGATGAAAAAAAAAAACGTACTCACCATCACATGGTCCTCGATCACATCTCCACCCTCTCAGGCGGTCGACAGCCGCTCCTCCTCAGGCTGACCGGAGTCAGACCCACGACCCCTGGTGGACAGAATGCCCCTCTGCATTCCCGGTGACTCGTGGGGACACTCCTCCGCCCCTGACAGCGGCCCTACCACTCCATGCGGTCGGGGAGTCACTTTCCTCCTCCCCTCGCTGACGGCGGTCTTCTTTTGACCCCTCCACTTTTCTGGGGGATGGCAGGACTCTCCTCCGCCCCTGGCAGCGGCTCCATTACTCCAGGTAGTCGGGGAGTCCAGTCCCCACTCACCTGCGTTCAACAGTTAGATTGGTTCGCGGCGGTAGACCTGAAGGACGTGTACTTCCACATCTCCATTCTGCCACGACACCGACCCTTCTAACGGTTCGGTACGGTCCCCATTGTCAGCGGACTCGCGTTTCCCCCAGGCAGCCTGCTGCCCCTGCCGCCGTGCTTGTAGAGTCCCCCCTCATTAGGCTGGACCTACCACCGCACCATATCCCACGTCTGGCTTCACAACCCTTGTGGTGTATTTGCCACGCAGTACCTCCCCCTAAAACTTGGAAGGGCGTGGCCTCCACAGGGTCTTTCCCTCCTGAAAGAAAAGGAAATTTGTGGACCGGACAGCTACCTTGCCTCCGGCCTCGCCTAAAGCCCCGGCACGCCAGCTGATGCTGATGAGTTCTGAAGACGGCCCCTTAGGCCTCTGCCGGGTGCGCAGAGCAGGGTAAGGGCTTCAAGTCTTCTCTCAGCACCCTAGCCTCGGGACATCTTTCTGCTCCCGACATGCTATCTCCTGCTCCCCCCGGGGAAAGACCACCTACCCCGACTGAAGATAGGCCCCAGCCGCTTTACCTCCTATGTGAGAGACATAGTGAGAGAGAAGGCCATGGCTGTTGGGCTTGCTCCCATCCTAGACATGTAATACCTTTTTCCCCCCTCAGGGGTGCGGGGAACCTAAGGTTTGTATGCAAATAAAAAAAGAGTTGGGGGCATGGGGAGGGCTACGTGCAGCCGGTACAGGGGCCTCTAGCATGCAATAGCCTGCAGTGCACCTGTTTCGACAGTCACGTAACACGGTCAGTGCTTGGCACTTTTTTATGGACCCCATGTGTCACTTCATTCAACACAACGTCGAGTGAGTGACAGAAGGGGAACGTCATGGTTACTGTCGTAACCTCTGTTCCCCGAGGGAGGGAACGAGACATTGTGTCCCTCCTGCCACAGAACTAGACCTAGCACTGTAAATGGCCGTGCTTCATTTTCGGCTCCTCTGTGCAAAATCCTGACTGGCATTCGCTGCCCCGCTTCCCTTTATACCCGTATGTCCGGGGCGGAGCATGCAAATTCTGTCTGCCAACTTGACATTGGCCTTTTCTCAGGTTCAGAGGTATGATTCGGCATCCAAGGAAGACCCCTTGTATCACTTCATTCGACATAATGTCTCGTTCCCTCTTTCAGGGAATGGAGGTTACGACAGTAACCATGACGTTTTCTATTACTTAACCAACTGGAGCTCACAGAAATCCTGCTAGAAAGCCAATAAAATTCAAACATCAGCAACATTTATTACATAGTAAATAAATGTTGAAGTTTTTCGTAATTTTCTATGCTTATTTTGGCCATTGTATATGTAACCCTACTGTTAATGGCGCGTAAAACAGCAAGACCTGGGCTCCAGCAATTGATGGTGAGTTGGCTGGATTTTCTTTGGTATTTCTACAGAAACTATAATTTATCACGCTGCCTCCAAAAATGTAGCCTAAGCTATACACAAAGGGAAAAAAAAATAATTTGAGTAAACAATTATCCTTGGTTACATAAAATGCTAATTCACTATTTGTTATGGGTTTATGGGTTGTTTTCTTCCTAAAACAATACTGTAGTCAAATGAAATTACTGAATGAACATATAAAATGAAACAAATACAAAAGTAGTAACAAATAGAGACTTGTTTATTTTACCCAAAACAAAAACCTTAGCCGTAAAAATAAAAATAAAATATCCTTTGTTTTAGAAGAAATAAAAGGAAACCACCCTTTTTTTGATGGTGTCAGTAGATTATAGAACAAACACAGAGCAAGAGGAAACAAACAGTCCCAGTTATTAGTTACAGTTGTACCTGTATGAATTCGAAACTGTGACTTAAATCACATATTCCCCTTTACATTGCTTAAATGTTCATAAACCAAGCGCTTGGATTTCGTTGGGGCCCAAATTCGTTGGTGCACATAAGGACAGTCACGAACAGATGACACAGTTTTCAAGGTACCACAGTCAACCTGGTTACTCACTCAGTTACTCCACTCTGTTACAGCGAAGCTCTCCAACTGGCACAGAGAAGTAGTTACGTGAAGATTTTGTCCTCGTCTCCGTGACAAGAACAGGAAAAACAATCCAACGCTGAAATAATTAAGTGATGCGTCACACCACAGAAAATGGCCGTGGAATCAGACACACGCAAACGGGCGCGTTAAAATGTCTATTTTCAGCATACAACCTGAAAATACTCCGATGCTGTTTGACTCTTCTTGGTCCTTCAATCCAGAGAAATAAATGAGAAACTCTATAACGTTAGTCCTTTCAGGCGGAGCAGAATATGACCGCTGCTACGATGATCAAAGCAGACTTAACGCATTCAACTCTAAACACACACAGAAAACGTTCCCGATGTCACACTATATATATTAATATATCTAAATGTGATCTAGACACAGACACTGTTGTTATATATCTTTTAACAACCTCTCGTCACGTTTTTTTTTGTCTTACTCGGTCCAACAACCCAAAAAAACACAAACCCCGCTGCTCCTTTCTCATTGGCTCCTAGTCCACCCCCCAAACTAAATGGAAAAACTCATTGGTTAGCATTCGAAATACCTCAGAATACAATTTTATAATTGTATTATAAAAATGAAAATACAATAAATTGAAATAAATGTGTACAAATATTCACAGTGTTACATCCTCCCCCCACCAAATTCCAACATGCCCCCATGTCTGGACTTAAAAGGAACACACAAAAGGGGAAAGAAAAATAAATACGTATGATTAAACCTTGAATTTGAATTGGTAATCCTAGGTTTACACTCTTGGAACGGAGCAAGGAAAAGTTTTTGAATTTCTCATGCACATATTACACAATGCTTGAGAATTACACCACCACACATGTTTGTTTGGACCATAGTCGCAAAAACATAGAGACTCAGTTCCATGACCAACAATCCCACAGCAATGGGAAACAACCATTGTCTCTTTAACAGGTCTTCCCAGCTCAGGATAAGTAAACCTCTCAGGGGGTTTCCTTTGCCTCTCAGATCTCCTCACTTGAGAATTGTCAAGCACATTAGACTGTTCTACCACTGAAGTCACAGGAACAATGAACTCAGGTAGGTCATTGATATGCTCAAGCAGCTGTTCATTTATACCTTCACCACCTACTATTCCCGTGTCAACATTTTCTTCATCTAAAGTCTCAGCTTCATCTCCCAACAGTTGACCCACCTCTTCCACTCTGGGGAAATCACAGACATCAGGCACAACAGCACCCTTATCTCGCTGGCCCCGGCCCTGATGTTCAATCTCCAGAGAGTTAGAATCAAAACACATAAGGGGACCATAATCATATTCTGACTCTGAATCAGATGATGAAAAATCTCTCTGCACAGGGTTAACAGACTCGGACATGGGCTTTTCATTCTCACTTCGTCTCTTTCTGATCTTACGAACAGGTAAAGGGCTCGGGCTTTCACTTTCAGGACTCACTTTCACTTGTGATTTCAAAGGCAAGATATGGTTTCTATGCAGAACCTTTTTAGGCCCATTGCCACTCACTGGATCCAACTTATAGACAGGCAAGTTAGACAACTGACTCTCTACCACATATGGTATGGAATGCCACCGATCTGCAAGTTTGTGCTTTCCTTTTAACCCAAGGTTCTGAATAAGCACCCTGTCTCCAGGATTCAGACTCTGAGGACGCACTTTTTTATCATACCTCAGTTTGTTTTCTTGGTTTGCACGTGCAGATGCAGTCGTTGCCAACTCATATGCTTCCTTCAATTGTTGCCTCATTCTCTCTACATATTTCCCGTAGGAAACTGCCGAATCTTCATCAGATCGAACCCCGAGACACACATCCACCGGTAACTTAGGATCTCTTCCAAACATGAGGAAGTACGGCGTATACCCGGTCGCATCATTTTGGGTAGAATTGTACGAATGAACCAACTGGGCAATATGCTGGCTCCACCTTGATTTTTGTTGTGCATTCAACGTGCCAAGCATATTGAGAAGTGTCCTGTTAAACCTCTCTGGTTGTGGATCCCCTTGTGGATGGTATGGAGAAGTGCGGGATTTCTTTACCCCCAACATAGCCAACATCTCCTTGATCAAATGGCTCTCAAAATCCCGCCCCTGATCAGAGTGTATTCTATTTGGCAGGCCATAGTGAACAAAATACTTCTCCCACAAGGTTCTCGCAACCGTCAAAGCTTTCTGATCTTTGCAAGGAAAAGCCTGTGCATACCGAGTAAAATGATCGGTAATAACCAACACATTACTGACATTTCGGGTGTCTGGCTCAATTGTTAGAAAATCAATACAGACTAAATCCAGAGGACCAGAACTGTGCATATGTGACATAGGCGCACTTCTCTGAGGCAAAGTCTTCCTCATGATACAGCGATCACAATTTTTACAGTAAGCCTCCACTTCTGCTTTCATCCTAGGCCAGAAAAAACGGTCTCTCACAAGCGCGTACGTTCTCTCAAAACCTAAATGTCCATTTTTGTCATGCAATGACTCCAAAACAGAACTGCGGAGAGCAGTGGGGAGCACAAGCTGCCTGTATCTTTGATTATTTTTCCTCTCTACCACCCGGTATAACAGACCTTGATCCACTTCCAGACTTTTCCATTTTTTCTTCAAGGCCTTGAGGTCAACATGGTCCAATTGAACACTTCCAGATAATTTCTTCTGACTAACTGCTAACCTTACTTTACTCAGGCAAGGGTCATTCCCCTGAGCCTCCCTCAACTCATTGGAGTCCGAATTCCTCAACTCATCCCGAGTAAAGGAAACAACTTTTCCAGCAGCTTGAAACACTCCACTCTCAGGACAACATAACTCGGGTAAGTAAGCACTTTGCTGATGTGCTACAGCTGACTCAATGGCACCTTGCACTTGATCCTTTGCTTCCACAGATTTGCAGAGAGTACGTACTCCGGAAACTGGAACTTCCTCCCACGTTTCTTCAGCTCCAGGACTGAAATGAGGCCGTCTCGAGAGAAAGTCTGCATCGATGTTTAACAACCCCTGTCGGTATTTCAAGCTGAACTGGTAAGTTGACAGAGCTGCTAGCCATCTGTGACCCGTAGCGTCTAACTTAGCCGAAGTCAGGATGTAAGTCAGGGGATTGTTGTCCGTTCTGACTTCGAAAGTTACTCCATAAAGATAATCGTGGAGCTTGTCAACTATGGCCCACTTCAATGCCAAGAATTCCAACTTATGGACTGGGTAATTCCTTTCAGAAGTAGAAAGACTTCTACTAATGAATGCCACTGGGCGCAATCCTTCAGGATGTTGTTGATAGAGCATGCCACCCAGTCCATCCATACTGGCATCAACGTGTAACACATAAGGTAGTTCAGGGTCGGCAAACGCTAACACCGGGGCCTGCGTCAAACGGAGTTTCAGATCCTGAAAAACCATCTCACAACTGTTATCCCATCGAGAACCAAATGGATCTGAGGGCCTGAAGAGCCCATCAGTAGCAGGCTTGTGACGTTCTCCTTTCCCTGGCGTTTTTGTGGATAACCCTTAAGCAACTGGTTGAGGGGTCTGCACAGACTAGAGTACCCTTTCACAAACCGCCGATAGTAGCCACAAAAACCCAGAAAGGATCTCAATTGGGTAACTGTCTGCGGTCTGGGCCAATTCACAACGGCTTCCACCTTAGACGGATCAGTGGCGATCCCATCCTGTGACACTATGTGCCCAACATAAGTCACAGAAGTCCTGCAAAACTGGCATTTGTCCAGAGACAACTTTAAACCCTCCTCCATAAGCCGATCCAGAACTTTGAGCAAACGTTGATTGTGCTCTTCAAGGGTTCTGCCAAAAACAATCAAGTCGTCCAGATAAACCAACACTTCCAGAAAATTCATGTCGCCCACTGTCTTCTCCATAACTCTCTGGAAGGTTGCAGGGGCTCCACTAATCCCCTGAGGCATGCACTCAAACTGATAAAATCCTAATGGGCAAATAAACACAGTCTTTTCTTTATCAGCTTCCTCCATGGGAATCTGATAATACCCACTTCGCAAATCAAGTACACTGAACCATTTGCTCCCAGCCAAACTATGGAGTGCATCTTCAACCCTAGGAACAGTGTATTGATCAGGTATAGTATGTCTGTTCAATGTCCTGTAGTCAACACACATTCGCACTTTGCCTGATTTCTTAGGCACTACCACGATAGGAGAGGCATAAGGGCTTCTGGACTCAGAGATGATACCACATTTCTGCAATTCCATCAGATGGTCTCGCACATCTTGCAAATCAGCAGGGGGCAAACGGCGAGAACGTTCACGGAAAGGAGTTGAATCAGTAAGCCGTATTTCATGCTTAGTACCCTTTGAGCGTCCAACATCCCATTCGTGACAAGAAAATACATCACGCCTTTCCATCAATTTTTCACACAACCGCTGTTTTGCATCCTCAGGTAAAAGGGAATTCCCAAAGTCAAATGAGGCAGGAGTTAGTGTATTGGACGACTGACTTTCAGCTAATGCGGGCTGAGGTACAATATCGACAGGATAAAGATGAGCAATTGGCGTGCCACGTTTCAGATACACATCTTTAGTGGACATGTTCCTCACGGTAACAGTCATAATGCGATTAGATACCACAGACACAGACTGCACTTCGGGTCTCACTAGCAAATCATCTGAAACACTAGTGTCATCAGGCTGGTCTATCAGTACATACCCGTCTGTAGGTTTAAAAAAAAAATTTGGTTTACCCTGAATTTGACATGACTCTCCAGGCCCTACAACAATCGGTTTATGTTGTGTGAACCAAACAGTACCATGCCTCTCACAATCATCCAGTGAGCCATCAGACTTCTGAATATTCTCATAGACTTCTCGAACTACAAGATGTATGGACAAGGTATGCAAGAAGTGAACACCCAGCTTCTGTTTACAAGCCTCAAACAACCGTCTCACTATATTGGTGTTAGTCCCAACCAGAATGGCAATTCTTTTCTCTGGCTGAGAATTTGGGCAAACAAGTGCAAGAGTATCAACAGCTTGTGGTAGTCCTACCACATTTTCAGTGAATTCAAGCTTAAGGGGCAGCTAGCCGTCGTATGGGTATTTGTGTGAACTCAAACCCCATATTTCAAGATTTTCCACTGGCAACAATGGTAAGTGTTTCAGGTACACATCATAAAAGCTTCGATAAAGGATGGTGACTTGAGAGCCACTATCAAGTAAAGCTTTTGCATACACTCCTTCAATTTGGACTGGTACTTCAGAAGTCGGACCAATCAAGCCAGATGGAATTCCAGAAGAACAAGCGATTTCCACTCCAGAACAAAAAGTGGAACGGGATGGGAAAGGAGTCCTGTGCCGTTCCTCCACGGAGCTCCTTAGAAGTTTCCCGAGAACCTGCTCTGACTGATCAACTTTTGATTTACTTTCCTCAGGTTTTCAGTTCCCCGACACTCTCTCTTTGTGTGGCCATCCTCACCACACTTGTAACAGAAAACTCCAGGCCGAGTAAACTTGGATGTGCTCTTCTTGCTGGAAACTTCTGTGGCACTAGCATCCGCTACTTGACACACGGGGCCAGTTGCCTTGGAAGAATGCTCAAGAACAGGGTCAGGTGCAGCTGCTTTCAACAGCTTGGACATCTGAGTTGTAAGTGCACTCACTTCTTGCTTTATACTGCTCAATTCAGACACCAAAGAGACTTGTGGAACAGAGGCAGCAGCAACCACTACTTTTCCACCATCTCTAGCCCTGATCCAATCCTCTTCTTCCCTTACTTCCCGTAACAATTTCGAAAAACTAGGAGGATCGCGCAAAGTGTGGGTCATTCTTAGTCGTAGTGCTACCATATCAGTAGTACGAGCTCCCTTAACCACTTGCTCCATGCGCATGCAATTCAAATCAGCGGCTACAACTCCTTTTACAAGCATACGATGAAGGAGCTTGTCCAGCCTATAGAGAAAATCAGAAAGCTTTTCACTTTCTCCTTGGTAAGTGCTCCTGAACTTTGCAAGAAGATCGGAATTACTTTCAGTATTTCCATAGGCAGTTTCCAGAGCAACCAAATAATCCGTAGCTGTGGCAGCTGGATTACTAACCTTCAGAAACCGGACTATGTCTGAAGCTGGTCCCCGCAAACTCTCAACAATTCGCTGCCTTTTCACAGAATCAAAACACTGCCACTCGCTGCTCATTTGAACAGCCTGCTCCATCCAGGGGTCATATTCTTCCTCCCCAGCAGGTACTGGTTTCACACCTGAAAATACTCTTAATCTCCTGTAACCCACAGTGTCACTGGGCACATGGATACACTTTTCCACAAGGCGATCAATAGCATTCACCAAATCAAGATTAACATTTGCTTCAGATGACTGACCTTGCTCCAACATAGCCTTCACATCCTCCAGGGACTTTCCTTCCTGCTGCAGCAAGGACAACAACTTATCCTGGAAAACAGTATCTCCCACAGAAGGATCTGTCACCATTTCTCCAGGTACATGTACCCTCCATGGCCCCGCCTCACCAGGAATCCCTATCTCTGGTGGTACAGTATCTGGATCAATGTCATTACTGGTTTCAAACAACAAGAACAACTTAGTTCCTGTAGGATCTCCCCGTCTACCATGAATCTTGGTACGCCCGAATACCTTCACTGTATTAAGCGCATCTGCGATAGTCTCATCCCTCACATCTATTGGGACATCACTGAGTATTAGACAGCAAGATGGCTTAATTTGCACTTGACGAATCCATTCGCCAGCCTTAGAAATATCCATGTCTCACAATAATTCACAACACAAAGTAAATAAAATAAAAATACACGACAGCCCAGCAGATAACAAGATTAAAAATTTGAAAAATAAATAAATCCAGAGAAACAAACAAAAAAAAAAATAATATCCCAGCGGTGCCTCCAAAAATGTAACCCTACTGTTAATGGCGCGTAAAACAGCAAGACCTGGGCTCCAGCAATTGATGGTGAGTTGGCTGGATTTTCTTTGGTATTTCTACAGAAACTATAATTTATCACGCTGCCTCCAAAAATGTAGCCTAAGCTATACACAAAGGGAAAAAAAATAATTTGAGTAAACAATTATCCTTGGTTACATAAAATGCTAATTCACTATTTGTTATGGGTTTATGGGTTGTTTTCTTCCTAAAACAATACTGTAGTCAAATGAAATTACTGAATGAACATATAAAATGAAACAAATACAAAAGTAGTAACAAATAGAGACTTGTTTATTTTACCCAAAACAAAAACCTTAGCCGTAAAAATAAAAATAAAATATCCTTTGTTTTAGAAGAAATAAAGATTAGTAGATTATAGAACAAACACAGAGCAAGAGGAAACAAACAGTCCCATTTGGATAATACCAGTTATTAGTTACAGTTGTACCTGTATGAATTCGAAACTGTGACTTAAATCACATATTCCCCTTTACATTGCTTAAATGTTCATAAACCAAGCGCTTGGATTTCGTTGGGGCCCAAATTCGTTGGTGCACATAAGGACAGTCACGAACAGATGACACAGTTTTCAAGGTACCACAGTCAACCTGGTTACTCACTCAGTTACTCCACTCTGTTACAGCGAAGCTCTCCAACTGGCACAGAGAAGTAGTTACGTGAAGATTTTGTCCTCGTCTCCGTGACAAGAACAGGAAAAACAATCCAACGCTGAAATAATTAAGTGATGCGTCACACCACAGAAAATGGCCGTGGAATCAGACACACGCAAACGGGCGCGTTAAAATGTCTATTTTCAGCATACAACCTGAAAATACTCCGATGCTGTTTGACTCTTCTTGGTCCTTCAATCCAGAGAAATAAATGAGAAACTCTATAACGTTAGTCCTTTCAGGCGGAGCAGAATATGACCGCTGCTACGATGATCAAAGCAGACTTAACGCATTCAAACTCTAAACACACACAGAAAACGTTCCCGATGTCACACTATATATATTAATATATCTAAATGTGATCTAGACACAGACACTGTTGTTATATATCTTTTAACAACCTCTCGTCACATTTTTTTTTGTCTTACTCGGTCCAACAACCCAAAAAAACACAAACCCCGCTGCTCCTTTCTCATTGGCTCCTAGTCCACCCCCCAAACTAAATGGAAAAACTCATTGGTTAGCATTCGAAATACCTCAGAATACAATTTTATAATTGTATTATAAAAATGAAAATACAATAAATTGAAATAAATGTGTACAAATATTCACAGTGTTACATATATAACATTTGTGCAAAACATCCTGCATAGTTCAAATTAAGCACAGTCTTTAAGGGTGCAATAACAAATAAAGTTATTTGGAGACCAGTGCACCACAATGCTGTAATAATGCTTTCCATGGTATTAATTTCTGGAACATTATCCAAGGTTCTTAAAAACAGAACTTTACCAATATGTTGTCACAAAGTTGTCATAATGTAATGTAATTCTGACAAAAGGACTACTAAGGTTACATTGTCAAAATGTACTGTGTTTGCTAGGTAAGATCTGACTTACGATTCTTTAAAAACGTATATATTTCGAATTCCATTTAAAAAAATAGCAGCATACAGGTTTGGATCAAGAAGCTTTAATTCTCTTTATTTGGCTTTGATTTCTTAGTGGTGGTTAATGTTCAGCAATGCTAGCTCTTTTGTCTATGCTAGCTGCTCATGGTAGAGTCTTAAATACTTTATAAAATTATGAGTATTTCTTCACACTGCGGTTCAGAAGAAGGCAGCGGCAGTTATTTGTCTGTCAATTGCATATAAATCTTTGGGAGAGCCCCTGATGACTGTGCAAACCATGTCTTGTGGCTCTGGGACGGCCATTTTGGGTCATAGTCACGTCCGATTTCATGAAAAAAGCACTGTAAGCTATGAAGGATGTGTGAAATCAGAGAGAAGCCGGGTCCCTACAGCCGGAGAGGGTCTGGGTTGTGGATGGGCCTTCCTGTTTGGTGGCCGTCTGACTACTGGCTCTGTGTCCTGTAAGTTAACAGTTTCTGTCACAAAAGAGGATGTTGGACTGCATGGGGGAAGTGTGAAAAGGAACCAAGTCATTAAAAAAAGTGAGGGAGGATGATTAAAAAAGTGAAGCGCAAGCAAAGTTTAATCATATGTACAATTATTAAAAGACAGAGAATTGTGAAATTTAACCCTATAAAATAACATACTTCCACCTTATTACTTTATCTGAATTATGAAATATTGCTGAGCCCATTCAAGTGCCATATAATGTAAACTGATGTTTCTCCAACACTTCCGAAACCTGTGTTTCTTCAAAGAAATTAAGCCCATTGTACAGCTGTCACATTTTAATCACATACTGTAAACATGTATTTTTTCAGTAAAACAGCACATTCTCACACTCTTATGCTCTTTTAAATTTATGCTGTTGGTATTATGATCTTCATATCTGACCACTAGAAATTATACAAAAATAACTTACCTGAACTGTGTTCAAGTCTTTTTCCTTTATGTATTGGACACTTGGGCCCACCTGATTGGACAATAAGATTTTTAACATGAAACATTTAAAATTATTTGCCATATTGTATCTAAAATGTAAGTTACTCGATATTAACGTCTTGTTTATAGAACTGTTGCATAAAAAGCAATATCACATTCACAATCTTGCTGTTGTACTGTACTATTTATGTTCTAAATTTAATATTATGAGAAACTTGTGAGAAACTACACACACATTTGCACACTTCCCCACTCAAATACACTAAATATACATTTGGGGCCTGCAGGTGGAGTAGTCGCACCAACTTAATTATTTTTTTCTCCCTTACACTTTCTATACTGTATGTCTCGCTCTCTCTCTCTCTCTGTCTCTCTCAAAACACTAATTCAGCGCTGGCACACTCACTCACACACACACACACACACACACACACACACACACACACACACACACACACACACACTAACATACATTCGCAAGTCTCAACTCATTGGTACTCACAAGCGACAGTGATGCTTTACTCACATCATTGCAAAATTTAAGGCACATTGGGACAGGTAATTCAGTCCAACATGATCTTTTCCATTCAGGGGTGTAAAGTAAGTAAATTACAAATACTCACGTTAATGTAATTAACAACTTTTTCCTAAGAATTGTTCTTTTTTAAGTAGTTTAACTTTTACTTGAGTATATTTTAAGTGCTGTAACTGTACTTTTACTGCGCTATTTTCCCATCGTCTGTGCTTGCTACTTCCCTGTCCAGTTTTTATTTTTATCTATCAACATTATTGGCTAGGGAGAGTCTCGTGACTCCCGTCAAATCACACAAAAAACTTGAATGGCACCTGCAGATCTGGCGCCAACTGTTATGGATGTGGAGAATGCCTCAAGCACAGTTTAGAGCTGAACATCTCGGCCACACCTGGAAGGGCTTTTCACAGTAAAAAAGGCCAATTACTAGAATATGTCATGTGAGTTTAACTTGCTCAAGACAGATATCAGCATTAATCCTGCCTCTAATTTGAAGAAACATATCGAGGTCAATTTCATATTTCTGCTTACTAGATTCTGTGTGTCTATAACATATTACATAGCCTGTCATTTAGCTATCCATCACTGAGATTATAGAGCTGCTGTGACAGATTAGCTATGTTATCAATAAGGCTGGGCAATAAAATGATCTAGATATATATCGGAGAGATGTCCTCGATCAATTTTTGAGTAGTTTTCTATATTTAGCCTATATTTCACATCTAGAATAGGGGTGTTCATTACATCAATTGTGATAGCAAGAGCACCACTGGTTGGTTGATCTAGATGAAATATAAAAGATTGCTTTTTATTTCCTGACGTCTGTCGCTGCGTGTTGTTTGATTGACAGGTGGCTAATGTCTGTACGCTTTACATGCGTGTCTCAAATACGCTTTATAATTCCGCCAATGCCCGTCTTGATGAGGCATTAATGTAAAAGTAGTCCTTTATGTCTAAAGTGAATTTAAACAGTGGGAAAAAAAGAATATTTGCATTTCGAATTAAATGTCGCACATGAAGTGTACATGGAACCGAATTGAGCACTGTCTAGTAGGCTGTGTCATATAAATTACTATGTTCTTGGCTATTTGCTAGAAATTCTTCTCTCTGCCCAGTAGGTGGTGATATGAATGAATAATGTTAATCAACAAAAACACAAGAAGAACAATATGAAATTTATAGTGGAGATTGACTGAGCAGGGAGGATAATTAGTAAAAAAGGAATTAAATATTGATATTGATATTAATCATATCGCTTCTTAAGACATGGATTAAACCACTGGAGGCACATGGATTAGACTACTTTTATGCTGATTTATGTGATTTGTGGAGCTTCAATATTTTAGCACCGATTCACTTTCATTGTATGGACCAAAAGAGCTGATCATTCTTCTAAAAATCTTTATTTGTGTTCTGCAGAAGAAAGTCATATACATCCAGGATGGCATGAGGGTGAGTAAATGATGAGAGAATTTTTTTTTTTGTGTGAATTATTCCTTTTTAAGTGTGATGTAGCCGCTGTACCGAACAACTATTCCCATGCCTGCTCTACCTCCTCTATTGTGCAGGACATGACGTGCCAAGTGAACTTGCTTATTTAGCATTTTTTTGCATTTCTTGCATTGTTTGAACATGTTTTATGCACAACAATAACGCTCTGTCGGCATTAAGGTAAATTTAGACCCTACACATAAACTGATTTTAATGTTTCATACATTAAGGTTTAAAATTGTGATCAGTGTATTGAAAATAACTTTTTAATAGTTTAATTTCTGTTTTCATGTCTCCCTTATATTTTTTGGAATCAGAGCATGTAGTGTTTATCATACATAAGTTATGTATTTTAAAAGTTAGCATACAGTATTCATTATAATGGGGCAAAGGTTTTGCAACTTGGTACTCAATACTCACTACTCACTTTTAAATGAGCTACTCTTTTACACTTACTTGAGTAGTTTTAAGGACAGCTACTTTTGCTCTACTAACACTAAATTTTTTGGGACGTAACAGTACTTCTACTTAAACAGCCATGTGTGAAATATATGAGTCATGATTAAAGTAGCGCTGTTGTCAGTTGTCAGTTGAATGTCTGTTGATGTATTGCTCTGGTTGTACAAGTATGAGTAAAATATTTATGTCAGAATTTATTATATCGTGTCAGATGTTGTCTGGTCTCACAAAACATGTGACAAGTGGCATAAAGTCTGGTTCAGATCAAAATGTATTCTGACCAAGAAAGTGGCTTGATGCTGTTGATGTGTTACCATATTAGATTTGAGCTCTGTTAACAGGAGTGATTAAATGTGATTTTATGCCTTCAGAAGATTGGAGCATGCTGTTTTCGCAAGTGTTTTGGGTGCAATATGCATCAGATAGTCATTGGATGGACTGTGGTCTGTGGGCATGTCATCTGGGCTAGGTATTTTCTAATATTTTGAGGTTTTTGGGGATTTGCTCAGAAGTAAAGAGAAACAGAGTTTTGAAAAAAATTGTATTTTAATATTTAAAGGCAAAACTAGTGTAGGAGAATTCAGTGAGAGCTTTTCGGTCCTTGAAATATCAGACCTTTTTTTTTCTATTGTTGAGGCTTGTTGCTAAGAGTATGTCATATTCACAGTCTTTAAGAAAGAAAAAGTATGACAGGCACTGACTAAAAAAGTCAGAAAGTTAAAAGAAACATACTATATTATACTTACAAATTTGTAAACCTTGCAAACATTTCACAAAAGTTTACTTTTTAATTAAATAGGAAGATTTATTTTGTCTTTAGTTCACCCAAAACTGAAAATTCTCTCATTATTTACTCAACCTCATGATAACCCAGGTGTGTATGACTTTCTTTCTTCACCAGAACACATTTGAAGAAAAATAGAAACATTTCTTTGCTCAGTAGGTCCTTAAAATGCAAGTGAATGAAGATTTCTCATTTGAAGCTCCAAAAATCACAGATAGTTTGCATAAACATCATCCATACCTCACCAGCTGTTTATTGTTAATTAAATTAATGTCTTCTAAAATGCTTTTGGTGCGAAAAGATGAATCAGAAACGGTTATGCTTCCGATCAGGAGCAGTACACAAGTGTGACATAATGGCATTGGCATTTGAAACACGTGAGAACTGACGCACGTGTGTCACAGCCGGAAGATCAGTGCTGTTTACAAGTGAGAAGGAGGAACGCTGTACAGTAGCTTGGTTGGCTTTGGTTTGGATCTGTATTATCTGCTTCTTTACTCACAATGATGCGTTTGTGTGCTTATCCTGAGTGAAGAACGTGAGATGACCTCTGTTTCATGGCAACCTGAATACGTCATACAAGAGACCACTTGGACTCCACCCTCTCGTGAAACCTAACAGAAGTGATGGTTTATAGTTAAAATGTACTTAAATATTGATCTTTTTTTGGAGCTTCAAAAGAGAAATCCCCATTCACTTTCATTTTAAGGACCAACTGAGCTAAGATATTTTTCTATTTTTCTTCAAATGTGTTCTTGTGAAGAAGGAAAGTCATACACACCTGGGACATCATGAGGGTGAGTAAATGATGAGATAATTAAAATGTTTGGGTGAACGATCCCTTTAATCTATTATTTTGCTGTTTTAAAGATTTAACAACAAAGCAAAATCTTCATCTTTCCAAGTGCCCACTGGACTCTGCTTATGTCTTTTTTGGAGCTTGGAAGTGTTGGCTTCATTGACTTGCGTTGTTTGGATATTTGATATTTACATAATATCGCCATCAAAATGTCCTTGTTTGTGTTTCCACTGAATAAAGAAAGACAAGACGGCATAAGGGTGAGTAAAGGATTAGAGCATTCTCATTTTTGGGAGAACTATCCCTTAAAGTACCCCCTGGGGTATGCGAACTCCTAATTGTTCATAGTTAACCCCTCGAATCACTGGACTTAATGACAGATATGATATGAAAAGAATGGTTAGACACACTTTTTTAAAGACATCTTAGACACCTTTTAGAGAGAGAGAGACTATCATCTCTGCCATTGCTGCAACTCAGCCACACCTTATCCCTGCATCTCTCTCTCTAACACACTCACACACACACACACACACACACACACACACACACACACACACACACACACACACACACACACACTCATACACACACACAGCATCAGTGAGCGTGAATAATGCAGTCAAAGCTGCATCGACACAAGCATCGCATGTTTTATTCATTACTGCCGGTGACGTCGTAGGCCGCTCGATTTCGTCTGAGATGGTTGAGCCTTATCTCTGTATCCTGCTTTAGAGATGGTTGTTTTGACCCTGGTGTCCCTTTGTATCCCTCTCCAGGGAGATATGGTGTGATTTTAGCGTCCCTTTCAGCATGAAGGATTATTGAATCTCCTCTGACTCCAGGGTCAAATCCCAATGGAATATTTTGAAATACTGAAGACACAGAGGGTGAATCTGACTCATGAGTAGGTCTGCACGGAATCTGTGCTAGCAGAAATGCTCTGAGAGGTTTACAGATTTTTGTATAAATCAAATGGTCATTCAATTTCTATACATGCCCTGTCCATTGTGTATTCGCATATCGAATATTGGTTACTGATCTCAAATTAGTGACAGATAAGAAATAAGGGAATTTAGTCAGACTGGAAATTATATTAAAAGCTTATTTTAAAAATTACAAATTATTCCAGTTAGGTCACATGATAAAAAACAGTTATTAGAATTTTAGAATGTGTTAAATCGTATAGAAGTCATAATAACATGTTCTCATTCAGTTCAACAGACCATAAGTAAACTGACAACCAGCTGCGCCTTTTAAACATGTTGTACATTGTACATCTGCGTGACTGGTTTTAAAACAAACTCTTTTTCCTTGTTGTTACAAAAACAAAAATCACACATTACTGATACTCACATATGCAGAGTTGCCCTGAAAAATGCCTTGCCTTGCTTCATTTAAATGAAAGTCCTGTTGTTATTGTTATTATTTTGCATTGTGTAACATGTACACACAGTAAGTTTATACACAACAAATACTGCCAGCAATCCTTGTGTCATCCCTGTTTTTGTCAAGTGGTTACAACTCTTTCAGGTCAAAGGTTGAATACTGAAGACTGCATTACAGAGTGAGAGTATTGGTTTGGGTCTTAGAAGGATCTGGTATTGTTCAGGGTTTTGGAGGGACTGGCATTAGTCTGGATTTTAGGGGGTCTGTTATTGAGCATGGTCTTTGTCTTAGGAGAGTGTGGTATTAGTCTATGTCTTAGGGGGTCTGGTTTTGCTTGGGGTCTTAAGGGGTCTGGTGTTGGTCTGGATCTTGGAGGGTCTGGTATTGATTTGGGTCTTAGGGGGTCTTGTATTTGTCAAGGTCTTGGAGGGTCTGGTTTTGATCTGGGTCTTGGAGGGTTTGGTATTGGTCTGGGTTTTAGTGGGTCTGGTATTGGTGTAGGTTATAAGAGGTTTTGTTTTGGTCTGGGTCTTGAGAGGTCTTGTGTTTGTCTGGGTCTTACAGAGTCTGGTATTGGTTTAGGCCTTGATGGGTCTGAGATTATTCTGGGTCTTGGATGGTCTGGTATTAGTCTGGAACTTCGGGGTTCTGGTACTGGTGTAGGTTTTAAGAGGTTGGATAATGGTCTTGGTCTCAGGGGGTATGGTATTGGTCTGGATCTTGGAGGGTCTGGTATTGATCTGGGTCTTGGAGTGTCTGGTATTGGTCTGGGTCTTAGTTAGGTGGTATGGTATTGCTCTGGGTCTTGGGGTTGGGTATTGTACTGAGTCTTAGTGGCATACCGATATTGGTATTGGTTTGGGTCCTTGTCTCAATGGGTCTGGTATTGGTTTGGTTTTTGGATGGCCAGGTGTTTATCCAGGCCTGTCTTGGAGGGTCTCGTCTTGACTCCAGCTCTGCTACATAATCACTACTCATCAGGGATTTAAATCTTTTCAAAGCTTGAAACCTCAGCACAACTTGTCTGAGAATTTGTTTGAACAGCAGTCAGTAGTCATTATTTATCTCAGATCATAAGGATGAAAGTGTTAATGACTCGATTCCTACTTGACTCAGCTGTATACTTCCCTCTTACAGTGCTCCATTTAGCCTTATCTGAACTCTCACCTACATCTCTTAAAATGGGCACTGCATGTTCGTAGAGGTTAGATTACTGGCGATGTTGATGTGCTGTTTGTAAAACCGGAAACTTGAACAAAGTGATAGTGAAAATAGGTCTCAAATAAGGTGTGTTTGTTTTATAACAAGCCAGGTTAATGGAACCACAAAGCTGAAAGAGTTAAAACTAAGACAAGCAGAAAGATTGTTTACATTACATGCACTACTGGTAAATCCAGACTGACAATATTTGGTTTTGTCAGTTGGAAAAAAAGAGGGAGAGAGTAATGTGATGCCTAAACATTCGCCCAATATTTTCAGATTTATGCGGGTAATGAACCATTTTCAGTAAAGTTTGAAAACAGAAGCGACAGAGCATGTTTTACTGATCTGTGAGCAGTGAGGCAAATGAGCAAGGAGTAAAAGGAAGGAGAGGTGAAAGGGTCAACGGGATAAAAGAGGTAGATTGAGATAAACAAAGGCACCTGTTGCATAAAATCTTTTTTTTTTTTTTTATAGACATATTTTCTAGCTTACACACTCTATTTGAAATACATAATCAGTTTACCAAGCCTGTGTGAAATGACACCATGTGTCATTTCACACAGCATCAGTTAAGAGCTATTCATTTGCAGCACTTTATCATAACTAGCTTGTGGCTTTGATTTTGTTACAGCTCTGCATTTTGGAGACTAAAATCAAATGCTTTACTGGAAAAATGTATTTAGTCCCATACATGGTCCACACACAAATAGTAAGGTAAACTGGCATACACACACACACACATTGAGACAGCCAATACTACAGTGTTTCCTCTATATTCCTTAAAGTGGTGGACCACCACAGTAAGAAAATTACTATCACACCATATAAGTAAAATATGAAATTGAACATTACAAACAAAACACAAATACAAACAAGCACATAATAACACAGTTATTATAACAGCAATAATGAAACAGCAGCACAATAATAAATATGCACATATTGTTGCATATTCCTACCTTTAGAATTTGTACTAAAAGAAGTCCTTAATGAGGCTGGTAAAATAGAACGTCATTTTCAATGGACATCAGAGACAGGTGGTTTTGGCCCATCTGGACTGGGGAAGATATATCGGCACGGGATTTTACATGCCAACTGGCCCAAAATTTTCACTGTCCTTTTTTGCATATCGCGATGCCGTTTTATGGTCTGTTCTGCATAACGTGGCGGCTCATTTGAGCATATCGCATCCATTCGGCACATTTCGCTGCCAACCCACCGGCCCGTTCAGTTCTGCCGATGGCCAGTCCACCACTGATCGGCCCCAAAGTGCATCGGCCCACTGGGAAAATGCCCGGTATGCCAGATTACTGGTCCCATCATGGATCTCAGTCTATTTTTAATTAGTCCCAGTTTTGAAAAAGAGCGCTCCCCTGTGGCGTTGGTTACAGGCAAAGTCTCAAATAGCCGGAGTGCTATATCAACATTTGGAAACACTGATTGTAGTTTCCTTGCTCTTAGCAGTGACCTTGTTTAGGTGTCCATGTTTTCATTCGATAAATTGTCCAATTTCATCCACAAAATCCTCCACTAGATCACCTGCATATTTCTTCTGCAGATTATCTGCTCCTGTGTGAAGTTCTTGAAGTATCCAGTCAATTTAGGTTTTTTTTTTTCCCAGCATATCTTGGTCATGTTGTTCCTTTAACCTTTGTATTTTCCGTTTTTGTGCTCCACTATCAAACTTTCTGACGGACATTTTGATTTGACCAGCAGCTGATTATCTGATCTATCCAATCACCTGCTTATTTTTTTTTATGTTTCTTATGGGCCAATGAGGTTAATTTTTGTTCATGCTGAAGTAAATTTAAAATAAAAAAAATAGCCTGGCCAAGCCGGGGCCCCTGCTCACCTAATCAAAGCCCATTTGAAAGCTATTTTTGAAGATTAAATCAATGTGTTGTATCAAACATTAGGCATGCACTTTTCAAAAATATGACTGTTTCCAATATAGTAATGTTGTTTCTGCTTGGGGTCAATTTAGCCCAGTCAATAAATTTGTTTATCCAGTAAATCCAAATTCTGTAATTTAAGTAATTTAATTCAGTTAAAAAACTAACAAACAAAAAAACATATATTTTTTTTGTCCATTAAGAAGTGTTACAAATTTGTATCTGGAACTAATGTATTGAATATATGATATGGTTTTGCTGTGCCTGCTGTTTTGGCGCTCTTCCTTTTGTTTGTGTACATGATGGCTCCTTTCCCTCTCTCAGACAGTATTTGTCTTTGTCCACCCATTGTGAAAACCCACAGTTCTCTTTGTGGCACATGAAGAGGCCTCCATTATTGTCTCTCATGGTATATAAGCCTCAAGTGCTCCACCTGAGAAAGTCTGAACACTCAAGTGTATCACAGTCCCTTTGAAATGAGGCAATGAAGGATCTCCTCGAGCTTTAAGCGTTCTTCAGGCAGGTCAGACAGAAACAACACTGGGCTGTTCCCTTTGAAGGCGGATTCTTTACCTGAGTCAGTGGTTTCCAAGGCAGCACAGAAATCACCCCTGGCATGAATAGGTAGATGGAGGACAGATGCTTAGTGTGAGTAACTTGTAATCTTGTATTATGGTATATTTATTTGACTGGAGGGTTATGTTCTGAACATTTCTGGTTAGATGAATCATGAAGGTCTCAACACAGCACATTGTGTCTTCCAAGATGCTTGGCGACTGCTTTGTCACAAATACATTTATGTGAGTATTTGCATAACATACATAATCATTAGCATACTTTTGCTTTCAAAAAGGCAAAAATATAGAAAAAATTATAGAACATTTTAAAATAATTATATGAATGAATACACTGATACGATCAGTAACAAGGGTGAAGTCAGTTGAATTGGGCCACGGAATCATCATAGGTAATCTTAATTTCAAGAAGAGGCCCAGTTCAACTG
This sequence comes from Moxostoma hubbsi, assembly GCA_032164185.1. Lineage (NCBI taxonomy): Eukaryota > Metazoa > Chordata > Actinopteri > Cypriniformes > Catostomidae > Moxostoma > Moxostoma hubbsi. The sequence goes on from JAVLUX010000037.1 coordinate 8,118,605, forward strand.
TATTCACTGTATATTAATGATGGATGGATGGATGGATAGATGGATAGATAGAATAAACAGCTCATCGGTGTTTGTGCGTGCGTGCGTACGCGTGTGTGTGTGCGTGCATGTGTGTGTGTGTGTGTTGGGATGAGAGGCAGTCAGGTATCAGTGCTTCATGTTCTCTGTGTAAGGCATGAGCACCTGTTACTTTCTGTCACAAATAGAACAGGAAGTCCAAGACCTCAAAGAGCTCCTTAACATATTGCCAAACATTGTGTTAAATACTTGAAAATCTTTCTGCTTGACAAAAAACTCCCTCTCACTGAGACCTGCTTCAGATCTGCTATAATTATATTATGTTATCAAATTATACATTTCATTGTAATTAATTCATTGTGATGACATTTTAGTCTAATTAGCCTATAGCATATTCAGGGTATTAAGGTGGATGTATAGTGTTTTATTATGGTTTGAGTGTATCTTTGGCACTTCTTTTGTGTTTTGTGTTGATGCAGAATTGGTTTGTGCTGACACAGCCACCAGAAATAGATTTTTCAAACAAATAAAAGGCCCGTCGTGATTTTTTCCTTGTTGACATTGTTTGGCATGTTGTAATATAAAGCAGATTAATACAATTGTTAGCTATTCAACAAAAAGGAATTTGTGATTAGACTTTTTTTTTCATGTCATTCAGTTAAAGGGGTCAAGACATGCTCTTTTTTCCCTGAGGTCCACTTTAAAAAAAAAATTACACCAAAACATTCATAATTTAATAACATATGATCATTTTCCACACTGTCTCTGAATGTGTCTAAAAGCTGTTTAAATCTATCTACCCCTTTAAAGGAATAGTTCACCCAAAAATGAAAATTTGCTGATAATTTACTCACCCTCATCCATGATGTATCTGAGGTTCTTTCTTCATCAGAATAGAATTTAAGATTTTTAGGATTTAATTTCAGTCCACCTCCACAATGCAAGTGAATGTACTCCATTTTTGACAGTCCAAAAAGCACATTTAGGGTGCATCAAAATAATCCAGTCGATAAATAAAGTTCTTCTGAACCCAAACAATTGATTATTTTTAGAAACAATACAATACTTATATGCTTTTTACTACAAATGTTCGCTTCCATACATCTCTATGACACGTGCTCATGAGAGGGATGACGTAAACTCGTTGGGAAGGTCACGTGTCACGTGGAGAAGGCAGGAAGCGTGTCATTGTTCACAAACCAAAACAGTCCAAAACAATTTCAAAACAATAAAAAAAAAAACAATCCAAATAATAATGATAATAATAAGAATAAAAACATTACTGCAGTAAATAACCATCCTTTATTTTGGAGCAATGCCATTGCGTTATCTAGCTATATGACTGTAAGGAATTCAAGCCACACAAGTGAAACAGGATTTACACAGTGAGATCAATGGTACAGGTGATATCACACAGAAGAGAAGCTTTATAAGTGAGGGTAAGTAAATTATCAGCAAATTGTTATTTTTGCGTGAACTATTCCTTTTGGACTTCAATGTAAATGCCCTCTGTTCTGATTGGCTTACTTCGTGCAGTCCCTGAAATACAGCCATATTTGAAACTCAATTGGAATAAAATGAACAAGAATCCCATTTTAATTTATAAAACTACATTTCAAGGTTAACACATAACGTACACCAAACACATTTTATCTGAATGTATCAAAATTGTTCCCTAAAGCACAACAACTATCATACAGTCATGATATTTGAAACTTTTGTGAATTAAATTATTTAATCACGGGTCTGGAAAGTTCACAAGCAATCCACGCTGATATGAGCCGTAAACACATACAATACACGCTAAAAAGTTCTAAATACACAAATGTAATACAATCCATGGTGACGTTGGGTGCTTCAATCGGCTTCAACAGGCCAAAACAGAGATGCTGGTCTTCACATCTTCCATGTTTGTTTACACACAGAACAGCATGTGTTTCTCCCAGTGGCAGCAGCAGAATGTGATGCATTTTTAAAGTTGCACTTGTACCACTCCTAAAATGTGCCGCACATTGCCAGAAATGCATTGAAACATTTAAAGACATCCATATAGTGCATGTGTACAAAAGACCTAAAATTAGAACAGATGGGTGCAAAAACGGTCTGGGACACCTTCAAAACAGCACAGCAGCAAGATGAAACAGGATGGAGGTCTCCTTTTTTGAGTCCTAACTTGACATTGCATCCTTTAAAAGTGGCGCAAGATCAAAAGGTCAAAGTCATTCATTTATTGCAGGTTTATGTAGAAAATCATTTAAATCCAGATAGGCACATGAAGGTGTCCTGTGTAAGTCCCCTTTGCTGTAGATGAATCTCCCATGACAGGCCCCCTTTCATTTTCACCTGTGACTGACTGTAAGCACCAGTGGGTGGGGCCAAGGGTGCGATGTCAAAAAATAGGCGTTGATGTTTTGCAGAAGAGGCAGTCATATACAGATGTATTTGGTCCTTGTGACATCACAAGTTCCACAAATTCCAAATGTCCCATTTGTGGAGCTTGTTTTAAATAAATGTTCTCTTTCTATTATGGAAGAAGTTTTTATCGTACAGTGACCTCCTATATGTCAAAAGATCAAGGAAAATTTGAATCCTCATGTCATGACCCCTTTAATGTTCCATATTTCGTATTTGCCCCTGTGGACCTCAGTCTATTGGAAAAACCCATCGTCAACTTAGATTTCGAATGAACAAACACAGAAGTGCCATTAACTATGGTGACAGTAAATCACCGATGATGCAACACTTTGCATAAGTACATCATTCAGTATATCAGTTGTCATTTTGTGGGACTGACATGGTATATCCCATGCGGTGGTATTCAAATATAAAACAGAGATTATTACTGTCTGAATGTAGATGAATTTATCATTTAAATACTATTCAGCCACAGGACCTAAATAATTACTTTAATCATGTTTTCTATAAAAAAAAATTTCTCTCATATGATAGTGGCTGTGTGGACATGTGATATAATGGTCATGTGACTGTTAATGTGTTTGTGCTTGCATTAAATCAATTGATCACTCATGTGTTGGATTGTATATAAGAGTATCAAATGTGAAATGTTCTAAGACAGAATATGAATATACTAAAGCAGGTCCGGTGGGACTGAAACATCTGTTACTTGTTTTTAAACCATGCACGAAGCACTTTACATGCAAATTCTAGGCAAGCGGTGACTACTTTGAGGATGCTAAAATATAACATTTATTTTGGATTTTGTTTTGTCACAACATAATTCCCACAGTTCCATTTATGTTATTCCATAGTTTTTATGACTTTAAAATTATTCTAATATGTGAAAAAACTTTTGACTGTTTTTTTAGCTCGATATTGTGTCATGATTCATTAATATTTACCTGAAGTGTACCATGACAGAGCAAATTTATAATCAATATAATTTCTTGCACACATCCTAAAAAGCTCTTTTAAAAGCTGTCAGTTGGCCCCAGGCAGCAGCCCGGAGAAACAGAATGAGAGTGACAAGGAAACTGTTCTCTCCCACTTAATTGGTGTGAAAGCTTATATGACGGTGAAGATAAGATCATGCCTCCGCTCACCCATTTCCCATCTCAGTGCTGGAGGACTTGAGCAGTACTTAAAAGCCATTCTCAGAAGGGTCAGGATATGGGGCCCCTCTCACCACTACAGATTTAAGAGTCCTCTGTACCCTCGGAGCCTCTCATTCCAGGAATAACACTCATTCGTCAAAGTGTGAGGGCTGAACATATGCAAAGGAGAGTGAGAGCAAGGGAGATGTTGATGTGGAGCGGCAAACTGTCACTTTTAAAAAGCCGTAGCCTTTATGTTCATAGAGGTCCACTCTCCAGGTCAAGAGAGAGAAAGATAGAGAGAAGCACATTAAAAGATTAATACCCAATCTGAAAACCAAGGAGCTTTCACAGCCCAAAGAACAGGAGCAATAACTTAATCATGAAATCTGTATAAGAGGATACCAGTCAATGATCTGAATCTAAATATTACCTGCACTGGCAGATTTATTTTCTTTTTTTTTTTATCTTATCACAAACTTTGGGGTTTACTTGCCAAAAGTGACCCATATCTCACAATATATAAGACCTATCCTTCTTTATAGAACAGTGCTGCCCACTTTTTCAGCCATCTTGGTTTCAGTATGTAACGTAGTTCAAGGGCAAGGAGGAGGCGAGAACCGGCTTGACAACGTAAATAATGTTTTAACGATAAGCTTAAAAGACACAAACACACATATGACGGACATGTCCGTTAATGATCTCTCTCTCTCTCTCTCTCTCTCGTTGCACCACCATCTGCCATCGGCCTTTATCCCTCTTGGAGGCTTGATTAGCCTGATATGGGACCAGGTGTGTATCGTCACGACCCGGCCCCGCCCTCCGCCCTGCCACACAGTAGTATTGTTTTACATTAATTTTTTTCTAAAGGCATTTCATATAAGAGTTGTGAGCCATGAACCAAACCAACTAGCTTTGAGGAGAACCACATTACAAGCTTTTATTTGAAGCAAAGAAGTATTTGAAAATCGAACCATAAGAAAAAAATGGTACAAGACTGTGTACTTCCTGTCTTTCATGAGGGCTTGGACTACAATCCCATGAAGCACTGAGAATGATGTGATCAAATTAAAAACAATAAAAATATATACAATTATTAATTTTAGGTTGTTGATTACACATTGAGGAACAATATATGTTGTATATAGTATATTACAAAATATTGAGATGTCCACAATTAAATAAATAGTTTGAGGGTGTAGTGAGGGTGGTCGCTCTTGGGTTCTTTGGGTGAGCTTTTTTGGCCACGATTCTCTGAGTGGTGGATATTTCTCTCCTGCATCATGGAGAGTGTAGTTCATCAACAGGAATTCTGCTATAAAAATGATTTTTAAATAATGCTGTTGAAATATCTTGGACTGGTGGCTTTAACAGAAGCATGTACCATTGATGAATAACATCAGAGCAAACTGTAGGTCTGTATTTAAATGTATAAGTTATTGTTAAAAACCAATGTGCCTATGGAGAAAATTAATGGGATTTTTTTTTTTTTTACCTCCGGAACCAAACTGTTGCGCTGGAATACTTGAATCTTATTGGTCAGTCACAGCATTCAAATATGTTTGTATTATGACCGCAAAACTTTATAGTTGACTGTTGTCCCAGGCAACAAATTTCCTACATAGCTGTGATAGGTCTCTCGTTTCACTCTGTGGTTTTTATACGACCAGCAAAATATAAAACTATAAAATTAATGCTATTGCCCAGTCAAAACTGGAATGAACAAAGAAATAGGTAGTTTTGGCCTTAATTTACATCTCTTTGTATTTCCTTTTTTTTTTTTTTTTCTAAAAGGGATAGTTCACCCAAAAGTGAACATTCTCTCATGATTTACTCAACCTCCTGGCATCCCAGATGTGTATGACTTACTTTCTTCTGCAGAACAGAAATTAAGATTTATAGAAGAATATTTCAGCTCTGTGTGCCTATACAATGCAAGAGAATGGGTGCCAAACATTTGAAGCTCCAAAATCCAGATAAAGAGGGCACAAAAGTAATCCATGCGAATCCAGTGTTTTAATCCGCATCTTCAGAAGTGTTATTATAGGTGTGGGTGAGAAACAAATACATTTTCAGTAAATTCTCCTCCCTGCCCAGTAGGGGGTGATATGCACAAAGAATGTGATTCACCAAAAACAAAAGAAGAATGGGAAAATGAAACTGAAGTGGAGACTGACTGAGCAAAGAGGAAAATTTATAGTTGAAAGACTTCAATATTGATCTGTTTTTCACCCACGCCTATCATATTGCTTCAGAAGACATGGAACCACCAGAGTCATCTGGAGTATTTTTATGTGGACCGTATGTGGATTTTGGAGCATCAAAATTTTGGCACCCATTTACTTAGATTTTATGGACTAACAGACCTGAAATTTTCTTCTAGAAATAAACTTCATTTGTATTCAGCAGATGAAAGAAAGTCATACACATCTTGGATGGTATGAGGGTGAGTAAATGATGAGAGAATTTTCATTTTTGGGTGAACTATCCCTTTAAGAAATCCCTCAGTTCTCAACCACTTAAACATTTTTGGCTTTTGCCTGTAAAAGCTTAACTCTTTGCTCTTTCTCCCTGCAAAAAGTCTTATTTCATTCTGCTATGGTAGCAAGTTACAGTGGCCGAGGGGTGCACAACACAACCAAATAAAAGCTGAAAACACAACAGAAATAAGCCATAACACAATTAAATTAAGCCACAACAAACAAAATAAAGCCACAAAACAACATAAAAGCCACAGCACAATTGAAGCTATAACCAAAACACTCTCATGGCAAAATCGTAAGGAGTCGTACAACATTTCTAAATTTGGCTAATTTGTATGATATTGTACGACTGCATTTTCATGAGATCGGGTTGGATATAACAAAATGGAAATAAGCCAAATTTCAACTGAAATAAGCTATAACACAACTGTAACCACACAGCACAACACAAATAAGCTACAACACAATGAAATTAAACCACAACATTATGCAATTTAATAAAAAAACAGCAAAACAAAATGATCTGAAAAGAAATACTTATAAAAATGCTGTACTTATTTGTTCTTAAGTGCTTTGGCCAAAATTTGGCTGGGTTTCTACTATAACAGTAAATGCACATAACTTTAACATCAACATTTGCTCGAATCCATACTGGGCAATGATGCGAAAATTACATAACAGTACCTACATCTATTGTTGGTAACCGGCAGCTCTTAGTAGGTATACAGCTCTTGCATAAAAGGGCTGTATATGCAGGCTCAGGGGAAACGCTCTGTTCCCCTGTTAATGCTCTCATGTGATGCGTTGAGCGGAGAACTTCTCTTGTAGTGACTTGTTGTGGGATGAGCAGATCTAAGAATCTTTCGAGCAGCCTTATGACCTCTTATAAATTGAGTCAGACATAAACTACAATGCTTAATATATATATATATATTCTGTTCTCAACTTTGCTATTTTGTAGCTTAATTTTGCTGTGCTGTGACTTAATTTCATTGTGTTGTGGCTCATTTCTGTTGTGCTGTAGCTTTTGTGTTTTGGTATCGTTGTGTTGTGATTTAATTTTGTTGTGGCTTTATTTCTATGTGTTGTGGCTTATTTTCTTTATATTTTTCAAATAGATAAATAGATAGATTTATTGATTGATAGATCGACTGATAGATTGAATTATAGGCCGATTGATAGCTATTAATAGTAAATAACGTTAAATAAGAATTAATTTGTGTTAAAAAAAACAAACAAAAAAAAAACAGACAGCACAAAACATTTATATTAAAATGTTGATTCTATATTTGATTTATGCTCATTACACAGTATGCTGTTTAAGTAACTTTTATAGATGATTGAGATAATTCTAATGGCTCAGTTGGGAGGCTTAATCCACCCAGCTAAAAACAAACTGTGTGCACAGCCACAAACCTCAATCAAAACAAAAACAATGTTGCCACGTGATCATGACCAAATATGGGCTCATTGCTTAATGAAGGGCATTATAATGCTGGTGGGATTATAGTCCATTCTGAGAAATGCAGTTACACACAAACCCAATGAACTGCTTGCCTCTCTATAACAAAAATAACAAACACACTACACCTAACTCTATCTGTTTCCTTCACTCTTTCCTGCTATTTCAAATTAGGTGACCCCTCTGCGGCCCCCTACTCCCCTTTCTGTCTTACAGTCTTACTCTCTGAGCTGTCTCACTTTCAGTATCTTGTTAGCCCCCCAAGCAACCCCTCTGATCTCACTCTCTGTCTCTCTCACATCACCGAACATAACCTATTTTCCGTCCCCAGCAACTAAACACTTGTCAGAGAAGAAACCAGTAAACAAATTATGACTGGCCAGACCCTGTGCTCTGGTTGGCATTGTTGCTAGGAGACTATTGACCTTCAGTTTGCTTCTAGACACACATGAAATAGTGACCCAAAAGTGATTTTGCATGGCTGTTTTGAATAATCATATCAGGTTTGAATAATCAAATCTATCTATCTATCTATCTATCTATCTATCTATCTATCTATCTATCTATCTATCTATCTATCTATCTATCTATCTATCTATCTGTCTGTCTGTCTGTCTGTCTATTTTATACAGTACTGTACTTTCAATAATTCTAACCATTGTTTAACAACTGTAATGACTTTGATTTTCTTTTGAACAATTAAATAAATTGGTAACACTAGATTACAGCCCGCAATTTACAGTGTAAGTGCAACAAATTTACAGCGTACATTTTTGTATTAATGGTGTAACTACACAGTACGTACTTGTAGGTATAAGGGAACAATATGCAAAATGTGTGGAATAAAGAGGTAACAACCTAGAAAATTACAAATAATTTATACTACAAGTATTTTATTACTAAGGGGTAATATGATGTGGTATATGACCTTATACTATGCTAAACAACAATCTTACTTTGAGAGCAATTAATCAAGAACATTCACAGCATAACTTTTTGTAATAATAGTGTACCTACACATATAGGCTACTATAGAGTTCATATTCTATATTACAGGATACATGAGTTACCTGTAACTACGTGGAGCAAGGGGGTAACAAGTACCACTTCAATTTACAGCCCGCAAATGTTGCACATACCCTATAACTGCAAGGAGTTGGACTTACACTGTTACAACAGGGAACAATGGTATGTTTACACAGTAACTACAGAAAAATGTTTAGCAATAGTTCAAATTTTGCTTGCCTTGTTTTCTCTAGTTGCCTTGCCTAGTTTTAATTTTGCTTGACGACCCAAATAAATCCTCTAATCTTTTGGTATAAAATGTTTTGAACATTTTAAATAAAATCATAGCAGAAACTCATTAACTAATTTCCCTAGATTTCATCATGTATCCTGTAATAATAGAATATGTACTCCATGGTTAAAATAAAATACATAGGCCTATATATATCTATATATATTATATTTATATTATATTGTATTATATTATACCTATGTATTATTACAAAAAGTTATTTTTACAGGTTGTTACCCCTTTATTCCCCAAACTTTGCACATTGTTCCCTTATACCTACACGTAAGTAATTTATAGGTACGCTATTATTACAAAAAGGTACACTGTAAATTGCGGGCGATACCGATATATTTCCATAATAATGAAAAGTGCCAGTCATTAAGAGTGCCAGTCATTAAGCAGCTTATGTCTTGGTGTATCTGATATGTGTATGATTTCCAACTAAAGAGGTATTTCTTTCAATAAAATACAAAAAGGCCAAACTGTAACTATAAATACAAATTGTACATCATAGCAGAGAATGAAAACAGCTGTGATGTTTTATATAACCACATTCTTAACAAGCTTGATCTTAATCTGCTCCAGGCTGTTTAAAATCCAGCAAAGATAGTCTTGTGACCTCATAATTTCCTCAACCTTCATCACTGGCACACTACTGGAAAAATATAGCCTGTTAGTACCACCGTTCTCCTGCTGCATGGCTCTCTAGAAAACTGCTAAATAGTGGTTGATATAAATGTAAGTCAATGAAATGATTTTGGGGATCTATTAATTTATAAAAAAAAATGCAATTCTCTTGAATTGAACAATTGCTTGAATACAACTATACTATGATGAACATGTTTCAAAGTTTTTATATATATATTTTTTTAAAATATAAAGATTTCAAGTAAAAAAATGTCTAGTTGATGTCCAGAAACAAAAACAAACAAAAGAAATATGTTGATGATGATGAAGAAATATAAGGAATAATATTTTATGATATTTATTAGGAAAAAAAAGCAATTTTAACAATTGAAATAATGAAATTTAAACAATTTTATTTTAAAAATATTCTCAAGATTTGATGTCAGGGGGTGTAACTAACATGCAGGTAGCCATTTTGTTGTTGTGTAATAAAAAAATAAAACAATAATAAAAAAACAAGTAGTTCCCTTTAAACTCTCCTGACTGTGTAAAGTTTTTATTTTATTTAATTTATATCAGACATTTTCACATTTTTATAAAAAAAACACATTTTGTTTAGGTAAAATGGAGTAACCCTAAGAAGAAGTGGTATCGGTGAATCAAAATTATAGATATTCATGATATTTGGAAATGTATTTACCTTTTTCAAACCTTTTTTTTTTATTTATGTTGTATACACTCATGTTTATTCAAGGAACAAGGAAAATATACATGTACTTGATGGTTACCCTACGCTCAGTTTGAAACCAGCATGGGCATAATAACATATTATGAAATGTCCAAAAGCCACCAATGCCAAAATACCTAACAACAAAATTATTTTATGAATGTGTGTGTATAGTCAGGAGATTTTTTTATTATCAGTATTATTCTGATAAGTTCCAGCATAAAGTTTCTAAGCTTATCTGAAAATTAAAGTTTTGATGGGCAATGCTTGTCAAGCGACAGTGGTAGATATTCAAAAAGATGTAGGCCACATCCGCACTAATACATTATCGTTTGAAAACACATTGATTTAGCTAAGTTTACTCCTTTCATCCACACTAGAACAGTGTTTCTATAATCTCTAAAACAATCTCTATTACTGCGTACTTTGGAAAATAATGACATTAGGAAACTTAAAAAGGTTTTTTCAAATGGAAGCAGATTATTGAGAACAAAGCCTCAGTTTGGACAATCTAGCGTAGTGTTGATTCCTACATGGATGTGGCAGCAAGGATGAGGTGTATACCATTATCGGCATTGTTTTTGTGAGGACTGTGTGTGCTCATTTACAAATGTGGCCATTTTTGTGATTGATGATCTTTGGGTGTGCTATCAGTGGAAACCTCTTGCCATTGTCCTGGTTTACTACTGACTCCAAACCAACACATTTATCTACCTGCTTTATTTCCAAGACAAGGTTAATACATACAGTATGTCTTTGTCCCTGAAAATAAAACATATCTGCAATCCAGATCACACATATTTATTAAAGCTTAATATAAATCCAAGATCTCAAAAGAACATCTTTAAATTATTTGCACACAAAAGACACTGTAGGATCACATTCCTGTTTTTTAATTTACAGATATTTTAAGCATAGTTTTTTAAAACATGAACACCCTTGCAGTATGGTACTCAATATACTGTAGTAACTGAACTATTGGTATATCAGATACATTTGCTCTTCAAAGCCCTGTTTATTAGTTCTAAACTATTTATTGTCATGATGTAAATTATTAGCTGTAGGCATCTTGTCAGATACACCGCAAGGACCATTATTCATATTTTTATCAGCCTGCTGATCTGCTGTGAGAAACTTTAAACACGCCTCTTCAGCCACAGTTCGCAATGAAGAGGCCTCTTATTCCTCACATCAGTCCAGTGATTTGACAATACGAGTGATTTGGAAATAACTTAGCCTCTAATTTACAGTGACACCTCATATTCCTTATGTTGTAAGTGATTTATGGAACACCTGCACATTATAGACAACTGGGAAATGTTTAGATATTTATGTTTTAGATATTTAATACAAGTTTCCTATGAGGCAGCTGTTTGGTTAATGGGAAGAGTGTATTTAAAGTGAAGGATGCAGGGGTCACATGGGCTACAGATAAAAGTTATAATAATCATAAGGGAAGATACTGTACATTGTAAAGGTATGCAGATTAATTGCTCAAGGTAAAACAATTTGTCTTAAGAAAATACTCTTGGTATTTTCGGTTCAAGGACTACTGTCTGTCATTCACACAAATTTCACACTATTAACCTGGGAAGGATGTTTCAACAAACCAAAGTTAAACCTATGCCAGTTAACTAGGAATATGATGCAAGAGTCACAAGAAATACTTTTATGGAGCTTTTGAGTGCTTTTTAAGTTTTAAAAAGTATTTCACTATCCACTGCCATTGGATGAAATCAGCAAACTGAGCATTCTTTAAAATGTATACTTTTGTGTTCTGCAGAAAAAAGAAAATCATGGGTTTGGAACGACATGAAGGTGAGTAAATTATGTTAGAATACATTTTTTGGTTAACTATTCCTTTAATTGTAAAATCAGTTTATTAAGGTAATTCTTTCTTTTGCTCTCTAGAAGAAAATTTCCACACAGTGATGTAAATTAGACTTAAGATAACAGAGTGGTATTTCATTATATTTACACACAATGAGCAATTTATGTGCCAATGAGATCAAAGAAAGATTAACCAACCTCTTTAGCTGTCAAGCTATACTTCCTTTTTGGATTGATTTTATTGCCTCTTTAGTATGTCACTGTGGAGGGGACGTAGTCGTGTGTCTGTCAGTGGTGAGAGAGGAAGCGTTAAGAGCCTTCACCTGGTGATTATTGACTCTAAACACCTGTGTCTCATTTCAGTGATGGCAGAGAGGGGCTTTAGAAGGCTGGCGAAATGCCAGACAGGGGGAGAGTCCGAGACGCACATACACACCTAAGCTCTATGCTGAAAAGCTGTTTGATTAATTATTGAATTTCTGTTGACTGTTATCATTGAAGTGGTGTACTTAAACTAAAATACTTGCTGGAGGGCATATTTTGAGTTAAAACCCTGAGAATAAAAGAACACTCACATGGACTGCAACACTTCCTTCTTGCCTCCCACGCTTAGAATCTCTACACTGGTGCCGAAACAAGGGATTGGTAAGAAGACTGGCTGCCATGGACACCACTGCTGGTAGAAGTCATCCGTGCCTTGGCTAACATCCAGGAGACTCATCAACAAGCTCTGCTCACCTAGGAGCAGTGCTTCCAGGAACTCCTCCAAGCACAATCCGAGGATTGGCTGGCCTTACGGAGCTGGTTAACTCCAGGGGGGTCCTCCACCATGGCCCCAGAAGCAACGATGAAGCGGCACCTTGGGCTCACAAAGATGGGGCACCAAGACGATCCAGAGGCATTTGTGAGCCCGTTCAAACAGTCGGCCACCGCCTCTGCTTGGCCGTGAACACAATGGGCCCTCCACCTGCTGCCGTTGCTTACCGGGAAGCCCCAACGTGTGGCATAGCAACTACCTCCTGAGGACCGCCTGGACTAGTCAAAGCTGAAGTTAGCTGTCCTGCAACAGTTCGGCTGCACACCGGAACTACATCGGCAGCGGTTCCGCTCCCCTACACTCAGCGAAGCTGGCTGCCTGTTCACATTTGCCCAGCAACTCTGCGATGCCTGCTGGAAGTGGGTGCTAGTCTAGGAAGACCGTGGCATGGAGGATGTCATCAATCTGATGGTGCTGGAGCAGTTGACTGTTCATCTGCCCAGAGAATCCACGGAATGGGCCCAGTGCCATTGCCCCACGTTGGTGGATGATGCCGTCCAGCTGGACAAAGCCCACATGACAGCCTATCCGGAAGCTGGCGAGCAGGAGCAAAAACTCACTCTCTCCCTGTTGCTGCTCCTCCCCATCTTGTCCCTCCCTCTCCTCCCTCTCGCCCTATACCCGCTCCCCGGAAACGGAGAGTGTTTCCACTCAAAATGGCACCCTCTTCAATGGGCTGCACTATACCTCTCTGTCGCCCTTCCCAGGATGATGTCTCCAGCACCACGAGTGCAGCCAGGAAGCCTGGGCCGGTCTGTTGGAGTTGCGGCGAGCCGGGAAACGGCCAAGACCGGTGTCTGGTGATGGAGATGGGGATATGGCTCCAGGACTCAGACACACCAAAGACCCCCCCAATCTAGGTGTACATACCAAGCCCTGGTGGATTCTGGCTGTAATCAAACCTCGATTCACAGCCATAGTGACAGCCATAATTAAATTCCGGGGGGAAAAGCATAGAGAGGAAGCCGCAGTTAATTCCTGCCTCACCCATCCACTGATTTTGGGGACCAATTGGCCAGGTTTTAAAAGTTTATTAAAAGCATTATGTGTGGATGGGTCCTGTAAACTGAAATCTTGGTGTGTGATGTGTGATGCGATGGCTGGGGAGGCAGAGCTGGTGCCGTCTATGTCTGCTCAGCATCAGAGTGATGCAGGAGGGGATTCCTCTAACATTCCTGGTTGTATTGAGTGATGCAGGAAACTCAAACCCATGAAAATACAACCCAGTTATTAGTCCTAAAGAGCCGTCGGGAGACACTTTTCCAGGCGGCTCACCATAATCGTCACTTAGGACAAGAAAGGGCACTGCACTGGTCAATGGCCCTCTTTTATCGGGCATTCACAGCTATGTGCACAGATGGTGTGCAGCATCCCACAAATGTCAGTTGGTGAATCCACTGGCCACCCCAAGAGCACCATTGCTCCCGTTATCGTTAATCGAGGACCCCTTCGAAAGAATTGGTATGGACCTCATTTGGCCATTAGTACAGTCAGCACACGGATATTGGTTTGTACTATTCCAGGTGGATTATGCAACGTGATATCCTAAAGCGGTGCCTTTGCGCAACATCTTAGCACTCAGTGTTATGGAGGCACTCTTCAACATCATCTCCCGGGTAGGGATTCTGAAGGAAATCCTCACAGATCAAGGCACAACGTTTATGTAACACACACACTGTGCAAACTTTATGAATTGCTGGGGATTAAATTGATTTGCACCAGCTTTTACCACCCACAAAGTAATTGGCGGTCGAACGATTGAGTCAAACCCTAAAAAATATTATTCGTAAGTTTATACACGAGGATGCCAGATGCCTTGCAAGCCTCCACTTGGTTTTCCACTTCGAGCTCCTGTATGGACATCTACGTCATACGTGAGGTGCGGGAGGAGGTACCTTCCCAAAGCAAAAATAGAATTCATTATGTCCTTGACCTTAGAGCAAAGCCACACATGCTGGGATGGTTGTTACAGGGAAATTTGCTCCAAGGTCAAGAGAGACAAAGCTGGCTCAGCTATGAGAATTTGCACCAGCAGACAAAGTATTACTCCCCACTTTGAGCAATAAATTACTACTAGTAAGCAGTCGGCTGTACCGCTTGCCCAAACACAAGAAAAAAGTGATTCGGGATGAATTAGAGGCAATGCTCAAGATGGGAGTTATAAAAGAATCGCACAGTGATTGGGCCAGCCCGGTTGTTCTTGTGCATAAGAGTGACAGATCAGTCCGTTTCTGTTTAGATTATCGGAAAGTCAAGGCGGTGTCTAAATTTGACGCATACCAAAATGCCCCGAATTAATGAACTGCTCGATTGGTTGGGGGCGGCTCAATTTTATTTAACACTGAATTTAAAAAAGGGGTGTTGGCAGATCCCCTTAACTCCATTATCCCAACAAAAAACTGTGTTTTTCACACCATTCGGATTATACCAATTCATCACTCTTCTGTTTGGTTTGTTTGGGGGTCCCGCCACATTCCAGCCGCATGCCGCATATGGCGGTGCCTTTTTAGTCTATATTATTATATACAGTAACAATTGGCAGAGGCATATGCAGCATCTGAGAGCCGTCCTGAGATCCCTCAGGTGGGCGGGGCTCATGGCAAACTCGAAAAATTGTACAATTGGACGGGTCATGACCCAAGATCAAAAAGGAGGTGAGACTGGCTACTACCAAAGGTTTGTGCCTAGTTTCTCTGATGTCACCAGCCCCTCACTAATAAGAGGGCACCAGATCCAGTCCAGTGGATGGAGGCGTGCCAACAGGCTTTCACGAGTGTGAAATCGGCACTCTGTGGTGGGCCGCTTTTACATGCTCCAAACTTCTCTCTCCCCCTTCATTTTACAGATAGATGCATCCGAGTGGGGATTTGGGGCCATGCTCTTGCAGGAGGTGGAGGGGGTGGAGCGGCCTGTGCTGAACATTAGTCATAAACTCTCTTTGAAGGAGACTAACTACAGCACGATCGAGAAAGAGCACATGGCCATTAAATGGGCTGTCCTAACTTTCCGCTATTACCTGCTGGGGTAGGCCTTCATCCTCTGCTTGGATTACACCCCAAATGAAGGATACCAATGCGTGGATAACTCGTTGGTACCTGGCATTTCAGCCGTTCAAATTTAGGATGATACACAGGCCGGGCCCGCAGATGGTTGTGGCTGATTTTCACTCCAGGAATGGGGGTGGTGGGGGTATGTGGAAGGGGACATGGTCGTGTGTCTGTCAGTGGGAAGAGAGGAAGCGTTAAGAACCATCACCTAGTAATTATTGACTCTCAATTCAGTGACAGCAGAGACAGGCTTTAAAAGGCCAGTGGAACGCCAGACTGGGGGAGAGTCCCACACACACACACACACACAAAAGCTGTACGCTGAAAAGCTGTTTGATTAATTATTGAGTTTATGCTGACTGTTATCATTGAAGCTGTGTGTTTAAACTGAAATACATACTGGGGAGCATATTTTGAGTTTTTGAGTTAAAGTCCTTAAAATAAATGAACACTCACGTGGACTGCAACACTGGCACCCACTTCCTTCTTGCCTCCCACACTTAGAACCTCTACAGTCACCATTACCACTCTTTTATAGACAATAAAACGCACCACATGCTTTCCCGTAAGTGATCTTTGGACGATTTAATGGCATTACAAGAAAGGTACAGGAAATTCATTTAGCTAATGACAGCTGTACAATAAGGAGCAAGGGAAAAATGTGGCTCTGCACTTGCACAAATGCCATTAGTATAAGTATGTGTTTGTACATAAAATGTAATTCTGGCATATGTATACTGTATGTTCATATGTTTCATATGAAGACAATGAAACATACATATCAACATATTGACATTGAACATCTAAAACATAAATCCATTTATGTATGAGCAACTTTAGAGTTTCAAAATTGAGAATTTCAAGAGTACTCCATTGTTTAAGCAACCAAAAGGATTATTAATTCAAACTTTCAAATATGTTCACAGTGCCATTCATTTGTTTCTTTGTTGTATCACTGCATCTTTTAAAGGGATTTCAATATCATTCTAGTGTGGATGAAAGGCATAAACATAGCTAAATCAATGCATTTTTAAACTAAAATGTATTTGTGTGGATGTGGCCCAAGTATTGAACTTGGTCACCTGTGGCGATACCCTCACAAAAGTTCCAGCAATTTCAGTTAATTCGTCAGAGGATTTGTAAAGATTTGTATATCTCTATAGTTGTACAAAGGGGTTTATATTTTAGATTATGTAAATATGTTGATATTATGTTTCTGCATCTATCTTAAATGGTAACACTATAATTTAATGTTGCCTATGTTAAGAGTTTATAAAGGGTTCATTAATGTCTAATAATTTATTTACAAATACATTATAAATCATTGATATGCTGTTATTACAATACATAAAAAGGGTGTATTTTATACAGTTCCCCCAGAATAGTGAGACATTTTACCTCATGTTATAAATGCCTAATATTAATTAATATAAATGATTCAACATTAGTAAAGTGGATACAAATAAATTTTTATTTTTTTTTTATTTTCCCACTCTGCGTCTGAGACAGCCAATCCGTACATTTTATCACGTGGCATGTTGAGTGCATTACCGCGGAAACATAGTGCATGTGGAGTCTCACGCTATTTTCCGTGGCATCCACGCACAACACACCATGTTCCCCACCGAGAGTGAGAACTATATTATAGTGACCACGAGGAGGTTAACCCAATGTGACTCTACCCACCATAGCAACCGGGCCAATTGGTTGCTTAGGAAGCCTGACTGGAGTCATTCAGCATGCCCTGGATTTGAACTTGTGACTCCAGGTATGGTAGTCAGCATCTTTACTTGCTGAGCTACCCAGCCCCCACATTTAAATAATTTATTAAGGAATTGCCAACATTAGAAGCCTATGTACATAAAGTATGGTTTAATGGTCATCAGGGTTTATTAATTCGTGCTGTGAGTAAGCATGGAGACCTGAAAATGTATTTGCAGTGGACTTGAGGTAACTAGAACTAGGTAAGTTGAGTCCCCACTCAGAGTAGTACCATTCTTTTGACATCAACGTGTCAAGTAAAGTGACAAAACAAGTGAGCCAAGACATTTCAGTAATGAATATAAACACAAAGCAGACTGTAGCAAAATTACATAATGCCTCCTTTTAATTTTGCTGCATTGTGATATAAATCATGAATTAGGGCATTTTATGTATTTATTTTTAATAAGTATGAATAAGTGTATTTATTAATCCTTTATAACATTTATAAAATGTTCACCATTTGGCAAGCATTGCCTGAAAATTTCCCTTTTTATTAATGTGGTCTAAACTACATATCAATGATTTATAATGCATTTGTAAATAATTTTTTAGTCATTAATGAACACCTTGATAAACCCTTAAGAAAGAAAACCTTAATATAAAGTGTTACCCTCACGTAAGAGCATGTGAACACTTTAGGTATAAACACCTATAAATATGATGAGATCACACTGCTAAATGACCAAAACTAGTATCACTATAGATAGTGAGCACAATGGATAATATGTTTGCCATTACACAAGCTACAGCATAAATGGATCATCTTCCGGATTCCAGTTCCTCAGCTGTCTGGAGCATTCAAGATGTGCGGAAGCAAATATCATGCGTGTCAAAAATGAAAAACTGGCTCTTCACAGATCTCTTTTCTAGGAATTCTGCACTTGGCATGGAGAGGATGGAAATAGCAGGTTTTATTCACAAGTCTATGTACATGAGCAGAGTAGAGCACTATTATGTAGCAGGAAGTTGCAGACCCATTGAACATGCATAGCTGGGCTTATGGGCTAATCACACACCATCTCTGTCTGGTCTGCAGCCAGAACAAAGAGAGTCATTCAACAATTGTGCAACGTCCCACTGAATTTGATCGATGAAGGGCCAGTTATCGAGTGCTGGCTTGGCTAAAGCTACAGTTGCAATAATTTTGAAATGTTTCATCACGTGTAATGGCTCATTAAATACTTGGGCATTGTGACAGAACCTGGCATGCCTCTTGGCTTGGGCCTTGATACCCATTCATAGCCTGTGAGGGGATCCTGGCATAGTAAATCCATGTACTTTTCCATGATCACCCATTAAACTGCCATCTCCTTAAGATTCATGTGTTCTTTAAGAGTCTCTCGGATCCAATGATATTCCACCACTTGCTAGATAAGTGACCAATCAACTTCTCGAGTGTCTCTAAAGGACAGGAAATCTGTGCAATGGCATTCAAAATGGTAAGACATACTGTTTTGTAATCCATTCATGCGAAATGACGAATGTGACAAATAGTAGAATTAGACCCAACTAAAAAGCCATTTATGACAAATAACAATATTAATGCATATCATAAATTCTGACCATTATTTTATGGGTCTTTATTATTCCTTTATAAACACTATAGATGCATTTTGTTGAAATAAGAAAAACTTGAGAGGTTCATGTCTGCAGTGTGACGCCAGAATTTAACTTCTTAGATTTAACTTTACAGATGTACAATAATCTGTTTATTAATTAAGCAATAAAGAGACCATGCTATATTGTGATATAGTCGTGACTAAAGGGTGTTGTTAGGCAAGACATGCAGTGAATAAAGCACAGCCTCTTGCATTGTTTTATAAAATGATATCTAATATAATCAGCCTGTTCTCATGAAAATTACAAGACCATTTCAAAACTTTTGCAAAATTATGTGGCTTCTTAAATGTATTGTGACAGTTCTGTTTTTATGTTAAATTTTTTCCCAAACAGTTAAGTTTTTAGGGATATTTAATTGATTTAAGTTTTAAATCAATACAACTGACCTCCCTACCCTTAACCTTAAACCTAAACAATAGTGTCATCAAAAAACAAATGTGACATGAAATATGCAATTGCTGAAGCAACTCTAAAGTGCATGGTGGGCAGACTCTTCAATATAATCTTACCAATGTTCATTATTAAATTAAAATTGATTGTAAGTCACTGAGACTCAAAACAGACACAAGGCTTGGCTTGTGTTGCCATGTCAACACTGGTGAAAAGTCAATCAGAGGGATCCATGCTAATTGGCCATGCTGAAGAGAACGATTATTTCTCTTGTTGGGTGTAATGTGGCGTGGCGTGTTACAAGTTGCCACTGACCTTTTGCTTCGCCACCCATCCCACAGAGCAAGCTACATGTCCTAATGCATTTAGAGAGATTTGGTAGAGCAGTTCTCACAGTCAATCTGAGCTGTTTTGTTTCAGACAAATGAACATCCTCTTTGGCATTTGAAGGAGGACAGGAGCGGAAGTCCATAACCTGTTCTGCTTAATTTTGAATTTGCTATTCTATTTGAAGGCTGAGATGCAGAGTAATTTGATATTCATCGATTTTTTTTCTGCTCTATGTCTGTTTACAAAATCAAAAGACAAACCATTTCTTTAGAAACATGTTTGAGTTGGTCAAATAACCTGGTGAAAGGAAGTTCAGTCAAGCAGTCATCATACAGCATTGTTGTCAAAATTATGTAACAATCAGCGTTAAATTATGGAGTTTTTTCAATGTTAAAATACTTTCTTATACCCCAGCTTAATATGCAGAAAAAACTTTAAGTAAATAATTTGTTGATTTTCCTAACAAATGTTAACTCTGTGGCTCTAAGCATCTATAAAAAGTGGATATGTGCCATTTTTTTACCTTAATCTGTTTCTTATTTTCACTTGATTTAAACCTTAAAAATGACTTTATTTGGTGTAACCTAATGATGGCAGGTTGATTCATAAATGTTTCTATTGAATAAAACCAATTCATTTATACGTTAGCTTGAAGCAATTTTAGGTTACCTTACAAAACACACTGGCCATTGGAAGTTGGGGACAGTGCTCGGGACACCTGAAAACAATCATTATTATTTTTACAATTCTGTTTGGTGACACTAATGGTGCTAAAATCAAACATTTCAGCTGTAACAAAAACAGCAGAATTGCATTTCAAACATGTTAACTGACTATATTATGTAAATACAGTATACATTTGTATGTTAAGGTTTTCTTAAGATCTTCGATTTTAGATCTTAAGATCTAAAGCCTACCATCCTCATTCCATCCACATGAGATGACCTCATTACACAGAAACCTATCTGACAGGAAACGCTCATTCTTTTGGCTTGAAAGGGAGAGGAACGATAAATAAACGTGTAAGGAGACAAGGCCTGCATTTCTCACGAGCACTGATGTCTGTGCTCTTTGAAGACTTCACAATCAGCTGGTCTCCATTCTTCGTGAACCTCATAGCGGTTGAAATGATTGTTATTCTGGATGAACATCACAGCTGGTTTATCACCAACACATCCAAAATCAATAAGCCATGACATTGGCGGTTGAGCAGATGGACATAGTTGGAGATGGGCCATCAATTTTTGAACCATATGCTAAACTTTTAAATATACATTACAGCAATAATGCAGCGTGGGAGGTGGAGTTAAATGAATTAAAGAATCAAAAGAGACGTTAAGGAGACACTCAAATGCTGGTTAGCTAAGGATGTAGCTTATATGTTTAGTAAATTATTAAATACATTTGAAATACAATTTCATACCTATTTTTTGCATTCACATTCATAAGGGACATGCCCACATTTTTAAGCCAAGTGGATTTTAATGTAACTGCAACGAAACCAAACCAAACAAATCAAAACAAAAAGCAAAGAAAAGTAAAGAAACACTTTTAAAATTGGAAGGTATTTTTAACGCTCAAAGAATAAAGAAAAAAAGTCGCCCCTGGTCACATACACATTTATCTTGCAGGTGTTTCCTCTGTTAACTTGTTGCATTGGATTCTGCAATGATTCTTGATTTATTTTAATTTACTGCTCTAAGATCTCTAATCTGATGAGATCCAGAGGGCTATGACACAGGTTCAGCATGTCAGACTGTTGGACTGCTGCCCACTCTCATCTTCATTCCATTTTTAGACTGATATTCTTTAATAAAGTCTCTAATAGCAGAACGAACATGCAGCATTTCTTTCCATGTATGTCATGTTCTTCCTCTAAACACCTGATTAACCTTTTATTCCCTAGTTCCTCACAGTAAAATTTACAAGTTGTGCTGGATATTTAAACTGATGCAGAGGCAATTTTTCTCACATCATTTGAAACAGTTTCCCATGTCTCTGTAATCTAAAGAGATCAAATGTATCTCCCACAGACTGGGAGTGACAGTAATACGTCATTATATGTCATAGTATTTTTGTCTTGGATTTACTCTTGCGAGTTTTTGTCTTGAGAATTGAAAAGATGTCTAAACTGAATAAACAAACAAATAAATAATAATAATAAAAAAACTTCTTAGAAATAATTATTTCTAATTATTATTTTAAGCATAAATACAACAACATTTAAATGAATTAAAAAGGTTTATGCTAGAAAAAAAACATCTACCAAAGGAAAAAAATATATACTGCCAATAGATGCAAATGCCAATTGACAATTCAAATTTGATTCTCTATTAAATTTATATTTGTTTAATCTTAACTCGTAAAAAATACTGATTAAGACAAAAAAAAGTATGTGTGTGAATGTGTGACTGTGGGTTATTTATGACTCTAATTACCCCTTGTCCACTCATGTTGAGACATTTTCCTCTCCTCCTCTCCTGTTCGGCTGACCTGGTCCTCCTCCTCAAAGGTCTTGTCCCAGTGATAGTCCAACTGTGTCCAACCCATTTCCCCTCCCCAAAAAAAGCGTTAGAGTCACACTGATATGGTGACACGGTCTTCCAATTCAGTGAAGGCTAACAAGTGGTTTGACTTTACACAAACTGTTATAAAGCATGTAATGAGAAGGTGCACAGGATGGAGATTGGGGTTAGTCTGGGCAAACACATGTGTCTTTTACAGTTTAGGTTGAATAATTTGAGTGTGAGCCTTTAGCTCTGTTCCAAAACCTAGTGAGATGCCTCACTACACACTACCTACATCAGGGTTGCCAACATTTGTTGTAGTGATTTGAATGACATTGCCAGGGCCACATTAATGTACGGGCAATACTCTCAAGCCCCGAGACCCCGCGGTACCTTAATGCGGCCCTGAGCTTATTTGACACTAGTACTATTTTCAATTTCTAACACCACAGCAAGACCTAAACAAACCCTCCAAGGCAAATAATGATCTGTTTTTATTTTTTATGAGTAGACTTTACTTAGCCGAGACTGTGCTTCTATTGAAAATGTTTGTTTCCCTCTGAAATGTAGTTTTACTTTCATCAGGGTCTTAATAATTTACAGTAAGTAATCTCTTGAAATATCAGATGGAAACATGACCAGTTTGTTGAAAATATCAGATATCATTACAACAGGAGGAAAACGTTATCCATAATTTGTCCATACATTTACTTTAAACCCCTTTATTCTACATTGTACTTGCCCTTATGAATGTTTAGCCTGCCACAGTTCTCCTGATGCAAAACTTGCATTTGTAACAATAGGGCCATAAACTCAATAGATGGTTCCTTATAACCTCGGTTTAGTCAAAGCTAGTCTAAAAATAAAAAAACTATTAAACTATTCTTTATTGATTCTTTTCTGTGTTGCATATGCTTATGTATTGCTTACATCTCTTGTGCTTCTGCCTTATTGGATTAATTTTTCAACTGAGCTCATAGCAATGCATTCTGTAATTGTCTTTACTGCAAAGGATACATGCAATGCTGCCATGATTAAGTAGTCTACCTTCTTGTACAGCCTTCACATCAGGATTGCAAGTAAATGCTAGCCCTCATAGGCAGCTCACTGTGCAACAGAGCATCTGGTGGTGAGCAGTAATTGACTGTGTACCTTGTCTAATCAATTTGATGTAAATATATTTATTTATGCAAGAAAAAATGTCAAGGACTTGAAAATAAAAACAGGATTTTTTAAAAATGAGTTTAATAGCTGGGTAAGTGAGGACGGAATATGATTTTACCATCTGTTCAGCTTCAAAATAATATGTTGAATAATGAGCACAACTTACTGCACACCCATCCCAATCTTTTGATCCAATGCAGCCCAGGTTTACTTTCTAAAATCCCTTAATTATATTCTTTTATGATGATCTGAAAACAAATTCTAAGAAACTGCTATGCAAGCTATCGGTTATTTATTTATAAAATGTTTGCATATTTAATTAGATCTACATTATGAAATGCTGATGAGGTTTTTTTTATGAGAGTGCAATACATTAATATCAAGAGTTACTATAATTATATGTTTACAAACTGAATATTACATGCCAAATTCTATGTTTTTCCACAGTTTCCTGGTTAAATTAATTCTAGAGGCAGCACAACAGCTGTGCTTTTATTCACTTTCACACAAATCATGAGTACAATGGCTGATTATGTCTTTATAAACACTTATTTTTCATCTATTACTCAAACTAGTGTGATATTGAAACACTTACATTTACACACGTATTCAACATAATTAGCTTCTGCAGTAGCTCACCTTATAGAGAGTTGGACGGCAATGGCAGCAACGGACTGTGGACTTGGAAATCTGTGGTTCGAAGTCAGCCAAACACTAAAGCTGACACATTAGACAGAAGCGTCATAGAGGCAACACAAAATGACATGGTTCTAATGGTTATGTTTAGGATTAGGATGTCTGTTTTGTCATTGTCACGTCATTTTCATCAGATCAGGGTGATTTTTACAGTTATTATGCTGACAAAATGGTAATAAAAATGTGATGTGACAGATGCAATGGTTTTCCAGTAAATGTTTCCAAACAGAGCTCATATTTACTTCACATGAAGCCTTCTGGGTATATTAAATCTTAAAGCTGACGAGTGTAATTTTTTCTTTGTTTAAAAACATTTAACTCTCCCAGTTTAATGTGCAGAGTCAACTCTAAGTAAACTATTCATGGGTTGATATCCCCAAAAAGTGTGAACACTGTGTCTCTTTGGTGCTATCAAAACATTGCTCTGTTTGTTCAAGCATCCTGACAAACCTGGCACAGCAACAATGGCTCAAACCAGTGGTGTGAGTTTTGGGGCGGGACTTTCTATTTTAACACTCTGAATGTAGATGTTCCA
Source organism: Moxostoma hubbsi (assembly GCA_032164185.1). Taxonomy (NCBI): domain Eukaryota; kingdom Metazoa; phylum Chordata; class Actinopteri; order Cypriniformes; family Catostomidae; genus Moxostoma; species Moxostoma hubbsi. The sequence goes on from JAVLUX010000037.1 coordinate 8,143,470, forward strand.
TAAACATTCTACACTTGAAAGTGTGGAAAATCTTATTAAAGGATATGCCTAGAAATTAGAAGCTAACGTATCTTTAAAAAAAACTCACTGGCCAACAGGCCTCTGTAAAAACCAGATTTAGATTAAAAGGTTACAGTACACGTAGCACTGATTCTGAATGCCCTGATTTCAAAAGTGCAAACTGTATGCTTCCAAAAAATACACACCAAAGCTCTGGGCTGTAGAAAGATCACCATATAAGTACGTTTACCCATTACAGAAACCTTTCCAGAGCAATGGGGGGTGAATAACCATGAAAGCAGATGAGAAAAATATCCTTTAAGAGGGACAAAGGGCTTTGATATAGAACAGCAACGAGGAGATCAGAAGATACAGAACAGAGTATGTCTCTTTCCTCAAGGCCTGTGAAAGAAGAATGCTTCATTTCCCATCTTGTCCACATATGGCCAAGTCGCATTAACCATCATTCCAGCTGCTTTCTGGAATTTTTACTATCGGCATTCCTCTGGTGGTATCGGGTAATTTACAGCAGGGCTGCGGGCCTGAATTACTAATTCTAAGCCAGTTTCTTCAGGTCTAGCTGGGGGACATAAAGGACAGCTCTAAATGAGGTTCACTGAAATCTGCAATGAGTGTAATTTAAAGAGACAGCCAACATTTTTACTGAGAAAATATGCTGCATTTCAGGAAGTATCACTGACGCCTTTGGCAAAATATTTAATTGACTGCTCCTGTTAATGATCACCTGTCAACTGTAAATAATATCATATGATTCTAAAACATTTTATAAAACTCTGTTTCAGTAGCAGTAGAAGATGATTTATTGGTGTAACTTCATGTTGTATAATCAATACCAGGATAGGCACCTATGTATATATATATATATATATATATATATATATATATATATATATATATATATATATATATATATATATATATATATTATCAGTGTTACTTAACAGAATATAACAAGGATAAGTATAATCTTACCTCTCAAGCATAACAGTCTGTGGACTTCTTAAAGTAAACGGAACCCCTTTGTCTTGAAGCTAATATGATCCCTATTCTGATAAAGTTTAGCAGATTTAAAGATTTTGTGTCTGTGAGCCATGTGAGGGCCATACATTAAACTGCTAGCCTAACCCGCTAACACTAGTTAGCTGACCAACATTAGTAAGCTGGTCTGGATTAGGAGACTCAATTTAACCATGAATTTCAGGATTCTTGTGCCCACTGGACATACATTTCATTAGAGATCTAATACATCTATGTATTACTACAATTACTTTAGCAAAATTTCTGCATATTTGCAGTGAATTCGCCACTGGTTATTACATGCAAATGAGCTTTGTGGCAAACTCTTCAATGTCGCTAATGGTTTGCTGCAGGTTCACCACTAATTTTGAAGGGATGCAAACTTTTGGCAAACATTTTGTGAACATAATGAGTGGGACAATTGCAACAAGGTAAGGTTATTGCAGCTACTCTATGAACTTGGCAGTGAAATACTGCAGAAATTGTTGACTTTTGGATGAAAATTGCTTGCTATGCTCACTATTTATAAGAAGCTTTGGACAAAACCTACAAAATGCCAAATGTAAGTGTACATATGGGTTTCATAGGCTACATTGTGCATAAATAAAACAGATGGGTCTGTGATGCTATTGGTGTAGTGCTCCCATATATCCATGTTTGTTTGCGACTGTCAACTGGGGCATGTGTTTCTATGTGAGTCTGTGATTGGATCAAATTGACAGCCAGAGTAATGCTCAGTCGTTTGCTGTATGCTGCCCAATTTTAGTCTGTAATAAATTTACAATGTTGGGAAGGGTGTGATACCTAGTATTTTTAGATTCTGTTCATATTTTAGAAATGGTGTAGTGTTATCCATCTTAAAAGCACTTCTCTTCATCCAAGCGGATGAATAAATTTGTCGACTGATAAAATAACTACATCTCAGAGTTTGACTCAAACACCATTGCATTTTGTTGCTGATGTGTGAATAGTTGCAAAATGGAAAGGATGGTAACCATTGCATGTGTAAACAGCAGATGTGGTGCATTTACCAATGAAAGTAAGCCAGCAATTCACCAGGTTCCATGGTTGAAAGGGGAATTAAGTTGCAATTAACGACTCATTGAAATTGTTATAATAGACAAACATAGCCACACAACATAATGTACTCTCAGGTGCTTATCTTAATGCGAGAGCTGAATAGGTAAATAGGCTAATAGCAATAATGAAAACTTGTTTAATTATTTAGTAAACAAAATAATTCAAAATAAACATTCAAAATAATTGCACTATATGATACATAACTGCTGCCATCGAAGCCATATGCCACAAAGCAATATTAAATTCTATACATGATAAGACCACGGCGAGCATGGCAAAAATCTGTCTTACCTTTGATTTGTCAGTAGTCATTGTTGAGATCACTTTTTGTGACCACATATTTTTTTAGGAAGTTCAGAGTGGAAAAACTCCTCTCACATGCCATTTAGGTAATTGCAGAACTAGGAACTTAAAGGTAAGCCAATGATATTGATATTGTACATTTCAACATTACCATATACATTTCACTACATCTAGCTACATACCTTTAATTCCTTTGATGCAACTTTTCTTTTCTTCATTTAATTGGCTATCTTTATCTGGAAAAGTCCATCTGCTGATCTGAACTTTTTAGTAAGGAATAATGTACAATAATGTTGGTAATATTCACAAAATAATCATTCATTTAACTCAAAATCAATATTCCATTTCAATTTATTTCTCAGCTTGTTAAGTAGCCATGTCATAAACAGGTTAATGTACAGTTAGCCAGTAATTATTGCTATCCCACAGATGTTTATTTTGCAATAATGTCTGGCTAACTGCTACTTAACAAGCTGAGAAATAAATTGAAATGGAATATTGATTTTGAGTTAAGTGAAATATTAATTAGACATATACAACTTAAGATATTAAATGATAAAACATGGATATTAAATGGTTTATGAAAACATGTTGCATATTCAGAACTGCTAAATTTGTTATTTCAGATTCTGATCTATAAAATTAAATCTAAAGCCAATCTGCTTCAGGTTTCATATAAATAATGTGGGTTATGAAGCTAATTTAAGGCTGGGTCATTGTATAGTGCAGATTCTCTCTCTCTCTCTCTCTCTCTCTCTCTCTCTCTCTCTCTCTCCTCTCTCTCTCTCTCTCTCTCTCTCTCCCTCTCTCTCTCTCTCTCTGTGTGTGTGTGTGTGTGTGTGTTTATACCGATTGAACCCATAACCCATCTTTTAAAACACACACTAATGAAACCAGAGAATCACTTTAGAAAACCAAAGGACCAAACACTCTAAAAGTGGCAACATTTAATGGGCCATTAGTCAACTTGTTCAACTTTATTTGGATTTGGATTGTCAGTAGTTGGTTGTGTGGTAGCTTTGTATGGTATTTGTCCGTGTGTCTGTGTGTATGTGTTGAACATTAGCTGTTTTTAGTTTACAAGCCCTGCAGAGTACGTGAAGATATACAGCAGTATGTTTAGCACCTGGGTGCTTTTATCAACCAATAATTGGTTTTGCTTAGCTAACCTGACACCATGGCATCATTACTCCTTACTTCCCCTGTCTGTTATTCCCTGTTAGCATGTAACAGTAGCTTGCGACCCTGTGTGATCAAAAAAAGTCCTCAACATTAAAAGGAAAAAAAGTACAAAAATGGAAACCCAAACCACATGTGAGCCTCTCCCTTGGGTCTCACCTCAATCCTCTCTTCTATTCTCTCTCTTTGTCTCTCAAATGCCCCTTTAGAAATATGCTGAGGGCTGCAAGGTCAGCAAATTCATTGCAGTGGAGGTGCTGTTAGAGAGCATGACCCGTTTGATCTCAGCACCCAGCTTGTCTCTAATAAATTAACCAGCAATTGTGGCTATTTAATTTGGCTTGGGGCTATTTGAGCAGAAATTGTTAAACAGCCCAGTTGTGTCGTTTACGGGGGAAATGAGTGCTTTTGCCTTAATTTAAGAGAATTTCACTGCTTTATGAAATAAAGGTAGCTTTACAGGGGGGCTGCACTCGAGGTTCTCAATTCTGTGCTCCTGCCTGAAAAAAGTCTGAGAAGAAAAGCATATTGTGTTTTATATGTATGTTGTGGAGAAGAAGGGTTGTAATACTTCAAAGGAGCTGGTTTAAAGGTAAATGGGAAAGCCCACAAAGTGCTTATTGCAAACAGAAGCCATCATGTAGCGGTCAGTCAAGAGTTACATGCCAGATTGCAAAGATAACTCACTGCAGCCTCATTTGAAAGCAGGCAATGTTTGCAAATCTTTTTTAATGATGCTAAAAGTACTTTTTAGTACTTTTTTGATAAAATGAAACTTATTAACATTATAACATACTTTTTCGTTATTGCTATTCCCAAACCTGCAGTATGCTAATCAGCCAAAAATGACACAAATCCATTCGTATGTTGAAGTAATCAGCAGTGCAAAGCAGCACTGTATTTACATTCTTCAAACATTAATTTTATTAAAGTGAAACGTTTATCTTACAGAGTCCATTTAAATGTTGTTTTGTATAAAATTTCAGGCTTTCAAATTGAAGGTGTTTTATATATACAGTAAATATACAGTGTTGGGTAAGTTACTCTAAAAAAGTAATTAATTACTAACTACTAATTATATCTTCTACAGTGTAATTAGATTACTGAAACAGTAATCTGAAAAGTAATTGCATTACTTATTACTAATTACTTTGTAAAACCCTTCTCAACCTCGACCAGATGAAAAATACAAGGAAAGACATGAAATTGTTCTTTTGATTCTTTTAAATAAATCATCTAAAATTTAATACATTATTAATGAACTGGCCAAAGAATTTAAGGGATCTGCATTAAATTAGAAAACATACATTTTAACATTAGGCATTCAATTTTGATTTTAAATTCACTATTGTTTTAGAATCTTTATAGAATTGTTCAGTCTATTGTATAGTCTATACAATATTTTACACAATTACATCAGAAGTAACTGTAATTAAAATGTAAGTAATCCCTTAACTTCTTTCAATGAAAAAGTAATTTAATTACAGTAATTGTAACGATGCTTAACGAAGAGACGATGACTATAAGTGCAGTTTATTAAAAATCGTGAACAAAACATAAACATGAACTTAACTAAACTTGACATGATGGTTAAACTATGAAAATAAAACATAAATGTAAACATTACTTTAACTGACTAGACAAGATCATAGAACAAACAATGTTACATAAACAATACTTGACAAGAGACAATGACAAACATGAGGGCTTAAATACACAGACATTGGGTAAAACAATAACAAGACAACAAATAAACAGACAGAACAATAAGCAAGATAACAAGATTAATAACCTTAAAACAATGACCAATTAAAACTGATAAGACCATAAATCAATGAAAACAAGACACAAGAACATGGAAGGAAACATGAAATCACATGACATGAAACAGGAACTAGAATTTCAAAATAAAAGACATGAAAACAAAATATGAACATAAACTCATCTAGACATGACATATCACCCCTCTAGAGAAAACAAAAACACAGTGTGGGGGGGTGAGTGGGGCTGTGGTGACTTGATATAGCAGACGTGAGCGAACTGTGGAGCAGAGGCTGGCCTGGACCCTGGAGCAGAAGTGGGCCTGGACCGTGGAGCAGAGGCCGGACTGGACCATGGAGCAGAGGCGGGCCTGGACCGTGGATCAGTCTGGGGCTTGGCTGTGACATGGCCTGGAGCTGACTCTGGCGTGGCTGTGACATGGCCTGGAGCTAACTCTGGTGTGGCTGTGACATGATGTGGATCTTGGGCTTGGCGGCCATGATGAGGATCTCGGGCTTGGCGGCCATGACGTGGAACTCGGGCTTGGCGGCCATGACATGGAACTCGGGCTTGGCGGCCATGACGTGGAACTCGGGCTTGGTGGCCATGACATGGGGCCAAGTCGTGGAAGGCTGAGCTGTGGGAGGCTTGAAACTAAGTGTCATAGATGACTGGGAAAAGACCTCAGTGGTCGTGAACATGAACAGAGTCTTGGGATTGACCTCTGTGGTCGTGAACATGGACAGAGACTTGGAAGCTACCTCTGTGATCGTGAACATGGACAGAGACTTGGAAGCTACCTCTGTGATCGTGAACATGGGCAGAGACTTGGAAGCTACCTCTGTGATCGTGAACATGGGCAGAGACTTGGAAATGATCTCTGTGGTCGTTTACATGGGCAGAGACTGGGAAATGACCTCCGTGGTCATATACATGGGCAGAGACTTGGAATCAAAGCCTTTCTCCTCCTCCTCTGGGAGGCCAAAGTTGGTAGTGCAGGCTCTGGGACGGACAAGGCTGGCAACGCTGGCTCTGGGACGGACGAGATGAATAATGCTGACTCTGGGATGGACAAAGCTTTCAGCTCGATGGCCGTGGCAGGCTTGGGCTTTGACTAATTGGCCGTGGCAGGCGTGGCCGTTGACTCGTTGGCCATGATGTGGGATGCTGGCTCGTCGACCATGACCACTCCCACTCCCACTGCCAGGCATCCAGGTGTGCACCAGCTCATTCAAGCCTGCATGAAACAAAAAACATGAACAAAAACACATCTAGACATGACAGTAATTAATTACTTAGTATTGCATTACACCCAACACTGTATATATATATAAATCTCCCACTGACTTACATCCATAGAATGGTGAGCATACAAAATGTATCAGACAGCAGTGGCGTCAATGTATGATTTGCATACCGAATTGCAACTGGTCTTCTTTCTTACATTTATTTGCATTCTGAATTGTAATTGGCTTTGTGCTCATTGTATGTATTTAACAGTTTTTTTGCCACCCTTATGGCCCTGGCGTACTTCCTATGAAATCAAATAACAAATGGGTGTGACGTCATTTAGAAACAAATCTGGCCAAAACAATGTTGATTTTGAGTTTCTTTTCAGAGGTTTGTACAACTCAACAACGCGAACGTTGAGGAAAACTTTTTATCGGCTGCTAAATACCTTCTTACTGCCATTGGTCCATGTCATTGTTAAGTGTGACATGGAGCTCAGTCGACATGAACACACCAGTGTGCAGAGTTATTTTCAAGTTGGTGCAAATTCCCCACTTTCACATGAAAATGAGCTTTGCGGCAAACTCTTCAATGCCACCAAAGTTTTGTTGCATTAACTATTGGGCTGATTGGGCCATTGCCCAGGGGCCTCTAAACCCAAAGTGCCCTGAGCTCTAAATAAATAGTGTCAAACTCTAAACAGTTTGACACACACACACATGTGTCCTGAGTTGCACTTTAATAACTGTCACTTTATAACTGTCTGCTACCTCAATACCTGCTATGTGCATAGAGCACTATATCATAGTATGTTATGTTTACATTTGGCATTTTTAGTAACTGTCATCTTTTTGCACTACTGTGTACTGGTCGGCGCTGCACTGTCTATCACTGTGCCTACTGTAATGTTCATTGTTAGAAATGTATTGTACTGTCCCGTATTTTTGCACACGTTTTTGCACGTGCACTTTATATAGGTATTATATAGGTATTTTATATAGGTATTTTTATTTAGTCTGTGTAGTCTCATGTGGTTCTGTGTTTGTCCTATGTTGTTTTATGTAGCACCATGGTCCCGGAGGAACGTTGTCTCATTTCACTGTGTACTGTACTAACTGTATATGGTTGAAATGACAATAAATCCACTTGACTTGACTTGACTTGACCACACGTGCAAAATAAACTTCGATTTGCTTATGGATTGTGGACTGTTCTGCTTTTGGGTTTGCTGTTGGACTGAACTGTTCTTCAATCTGTTAAAAGCCTCTACCAACCCACTTTGGAGCCCTTGCCACCCTGTTGTACTGTGCTAAGTCCGGTGATTGATTGAACATTCCCTTACCCATCGCAGGCTGTTTGGTGAGATCAGTTGATGAGCATCCCTTGGCAAGTTGCTTGAATCAGGGATCTGTGGGTTCATCAAGTTCGTGTCATCGCTCACATAAGCAAGTGTTTATTGTCCCCTCCAGGAGTTCCAACATACCGGCAATGTGGTCTTCTTTGACTACATTTCAATCCTGAGAATCTCCATTCGCTGTAGCATTTTATTCCTTGCTCTACCGTCTCCGTAGACTCGGAGTCTACTACCGTCAAGATGGCCCTAGAAAATATTTTATTTATTTATATTGAGATGTCTATTATTAATCCACGTAAATGTCAGCCTTATGTGAAATACCATTTGTTCAGCCAAATGCATGCTGGACTACGGACTACAGCAACATTTTTTTTTTTTTTCCAAACCTTTACAAAATGTTCCAAGGCAGTGAATGCTATGGTTTATAGGACTTTTTCGGAATGCTTTAATTTTTAAATGATTTAGCATTTACCTTGAGTAATTATTGTCTGCACACCAGAGCAAACAATACATTGGCTCACCATTTATCAAGCGATGAAACTTTGCCAGGTGAAAAACAATCTGGAATCATGTGTAACGGTTACATTAAGTCCTCTTTGCAACCTGAACTACATCAGAATGTCAACTTGTCACACCAGCGCTGAATATGCTTAATGCAATGTTACAAATGGTTAAACAGAAGTCTTGAGATGCATTTATAAATATTGAAGTTCTTTTAAGTGTGAAGGTCCAGCACAACATATTGTAAAACAGAACACAGGTGTCTTGAGATGCGTTTAGAAATACTGAAGTTATTTTAAACTTAATACAGTGTCTAAAAAAATGCTATGGTCCTGAGTTGTGGCAAGGCGCAAAGACATCAGACATCCATATAGTGCGTGTTTACATAGGATAACAATTTAAAAACAGCACAAATGCAAGTGTGAACAGCACGTAACTCGCCCTAACTTACCTAAATCTGTACGATCATTCGTGAAGAGACACTGTCCAAGGAAATGTAATTTATTTTGCCTACAAAAGGAATCAAATCTACTCAAATACTCGTAAGTGCCCATTCACTCTGTTGTTTGATATGTTGCTTCACTGATGTGCCGTCTGCGGCCAAAAGCCATTCACACATCTGCCCAAAGTGAGACATGTCTCTCCTATAATCATTCTTTTATCTGTATTATGACCATTAACACTCTTTTGCACACCCATATTTGCAGTAGTTTGAGTTTCATCATGAAATGCAAAAACAGAGGGTAACCGGTGCATATTATGACTGTGTATTGTATGTTAGCACATTAGCTCCATGAATACAGAATGTAAACATAACAAATTTAAAATTATCTACTGCACATACATTACTTTAAATCATCATCGAGTTGATAAAATAGCTTCTTTTACTGATCTTGTGTGATTCTACTCATAGAATTAGACGATGTGATTATAACACATTTTTACGTCATATTAGTTGATGTTTTACATGTAGTCTTGTGCATTCTCATAGTTAAAGTGTCATGAAACACCACTAGTTTCACTAATTGTTTTACAAATTGTTCACACCTCAGACTGACAATGGCAAACGGCTCTGCTGCTGCATTAACACTAGTCTTTTCTAAAGCAAATGCAAATCCAATGTTAGGCTAAAATATTACATAACATTGTATAGCTAAAAAATGCATACTTATTAACATTATGGCATACGTATATCCTCTCAAAGTACACTTATGTTTAATTAATAACTATGTACTTCAAAACACTGATAAAATAAACACATTTTATTTGGGTCACTCATGCAGAATACTCCATTTCAGCACCACTCAGGATGCATTACTCCATTGCCTGCTGGGAAAATTTGTTAGTCACTTCCCACTACCTTTGTGCTTCAACTGTAATTTGTATTACGGAACTGGTTACTAGGAGATCAGAAACTGCTGTCCATGGTGCTACGGCTCTGTTATTTGCTAATTAGTGATAAAGACATTTCCTCCATAAAGACCTGTATACACACGTGGCTTAACCGAGTGATGTAGTTCTCCTTTCATTCACTGCCAAATCAGCTTTTTTTTGTGGTCAGGAATTGTGGCACACTCATAATAATTCCTTGAAGTCTTCAGTCGACACCTCATTAGCATGATGCTAAATGTGTGTTGTTCAGGTTCACACAGAAATGGTGGTTAGTGATCAACATAAAAGATTTTTTTTTCTCTATTTTATTAAACTCATTCACCACAAGCCATCTAACTCAGTTTAAATTAAGCAGAGAAATTCAGTCAACATGTGTTGTGAATTATTTTGCTCATGCAAGGCCCATTGTTAGAATGTATTATAATCACACTGTATTGCATTATCAGTTTCTAGCTAAGTCAAGCTTAGGCAAATGCTTGAGAGATAATTCTGAGGGGATTTCTGTAAGTTGTATAAAGGGTTTCCCAACATGGTAAATCGTAGAGAGAGATATGGTCTATGCAGGGACGTCACTAGGATTGGAAGACAGGGGGGGGCTTAGCCCCCAGGGTATTTGTAACTTGTGTTTGCAAAATCTTTGCACTCACATCTAGAGCTACACTTATGTCAACAACCAGTCAAGAAACCAAGATGTTAACAAGTAAAACGTGACATATCCTCTTCTTCCATTTCTACTCTGTTAAAGAAAAGTTACTATAATGTTGCTTTTAGACACATCAAAGCTGCATGGGGGAATTTACTTAGGCCAGACTTTGCTCCTGATGAGTTATTCTATAAGCAATGACTTAAATGCTATCTGTCTGCTCATGTAAATGTATGATAAAGTAATAGCATACTATATCTAATTCCTCTCTATATAAGATAAGTTGTCCACAGAATGCTGTTTAATTACTCTAATTACTGTAACTGCGCTGTGGATTGGTTCAATCAGAGTGTAATTTCGCTGTGTAGTTTGGCTTGCATACAGTTTAACCCAAGAACCAGAATTTTAAGGTCATAGTGAAATTTGACAACACAAGTTTGAGCGTTTCTCAATTAAAGATGATTTATTCTGACAAATGATGTATACAAGAAGGATACAATGGTAATAGCATTAACAGGGACCCTGTGACATTTTGTTTTCAGTGACAACAACATTCTATGGGGATAGGTTATATTATTGGCAAAGAATAAAGAGTTGTCATTAGCTTGCTAAGTTAACCATTTCTTGTATTTTGCTTGTTCACTCTAGCTAGACTACAGTTTTCCATAGCAAACCAAAATATCCACTTTCCTTTACCTCAAGAAAATGTAGCTAAATGTAAGCAGGTAATTAAAAACAACTAACAATTTCACTCTGTATCACGACACTTACCAATCTTCCTTTCACCATTAGCGTGTGTATCGGTGTGTGGGCGGGAGGGTGCATAGCGTGTGTATCAGTGTGTGTGGGCGGGAGGGTGCATAGCGTGTGTATTGGTGTGTGTGGGCGGGAGGGTGCATAGCGTGTGTATTGGTGTGTGTGGGCGGGAGGGTGCATAGCGAGTTCAACTTCAGACCAAACTAGAGTAACGACGAGACGAGATGAATCCTCCAGTTACTTGCAGCGCTCCGGTCTGCAGCGCTCTGAAAGCTGCCACAGTTCACACCAATGCAACGAGACGGTGTGGTGCATCATCTTGATAGCATAACGACTCTTTGTACTTCTGTCCAACTTCCGACTTTTCGGCTATTTTTTGTAGCTGGATTAATATATATAATTTGTTGCGTCTAATTCTAAATAAGGATACGGTTATTGATAAATCGAATTGTTATTATTGTTCTTATTATCATTTAGGGGGGCTTAGGAACATTTTGGGGTAGCTTCAGCCCCCCTAAAATAGGCCTAACGACGTCCCTGGGTCTATGTGTGGCAAGAGATGTGTTGTGAATAGGTGTTTGATAATAAGAATATCTTGTACTGTGATCTATTGTCATTGATCAAGCTATTACTATGGTTCTTAGGATTAGGGATTTGAACAAACAACTAAACTTAGGTATTAAAGATTCACTCAGTGATATTTTTATTACTAAAAAAGTTGTACTCCTTAAAAAATTTACTGTAATTTTAATATATATATATATATATATATATATAAAATCATGACCACTCACATAAGATGAAGACTCCAGTCATATTAGGAACCTTGTAAAAGGATTACAACCTTGTACTCGCTTTATCTCAGTAACTGCTTTGATTTTGGACACTTTCTCAAACGGAGATCGGTTTGCCTTGTGTTTGCCTTGCGGTTTGAGTGAATGCTGGCATGTTTGACTGCTACTGCTCTCCGGACTTTGTTTTTAGTGTGGATTTTAAGTTTAGGTTTGTTATATGACTATATGCCCTTTTAGCGGGACGACCCACTAAACTTTCTTCAAAGGCTGAGGAAAGCACATCTCCCACCCCCCATCCTCACTACGTTCTATAGAGGGACTATTGAGAGCATCCTGAGCAGCTGCATCACTGCCTGGTTTGGGACTTGCACCGTTTCGGACCGCAAAGCCCTGCAGAGGATAGTGAGAACAGCTGAGAAGATCATCGGGGTCTCTCTTCCCTCCATCAAAGACAGTTACATAAAAGACTGTATCCGCAAAGCTACCAGCATTGTGGATGACCCCGCACATCCCTCACACAAACTCTTTAACCTCCTGCCATCTGGCAAGAGGTTCCGAAGCATTCGGGCCCTCACGACCAGACTGTGTAACAGCTTCTTCCCCCAAGCCATCAGACTCCTCAGTACTCAGAGGCTGGTTTGACACACACACACACACATGTGTCCTGAGTTGCACTTTAATAACTGTCACTTTATAACTGTCTGCTACCTCAATACCTGCTATGTGCATAGAGCACTATATCATAGTATGTTATGTTTACATTTGGCATTTTTAGTAACTGTCATCTTTTTGCACTACTGTGTACTGGTCGGCGCTGCACTGTCTCTCACTGTGACTACTGTAATGTTCATTGTTAGAAATGTATTGTACTGTCCCGTACTTTTGCACACGTTTTCGCACGTGCACTTTATATAGGTATTATATAGGTATTTTTATATAGGTATTTTTATTTAGTCTGTGTAGTCTCATGTGGTTCTGTGTTTGTCCTATGTTGTTTTATGTAGCACCATGGTCCCGGAGGAACGTTGTCTCATTTCACTGTGTACTGTACTAACTGTATATGGTTGAAACGACAATAAATCCACTTGACTTGACTTGACTTGACCACACGTGCAAAATAAACTTCGATTTGCTTATGGATTGTGGACTGTTCTGCTTTTGGGTTTGCTGTTGGACTGAACTGTTCTTCAATCTGTTAAAAGCCTCTACCAACCCACTTTGGAGCTCTTGCCACCCTGTTGTACTGTGCTAAGTCCGGTGATTGATTGAACATTCCCTCACCCATCGCAGGCTGTTTGGTGAGATCAGTTGATGAGCATCCCTTGGCATGTTGCTTGAATCAGGGATCTGTGGGTTCATCAAGTTCGTGTCATCGCTCACATAAGCAAGTGTTTATTGTCCCCTCCAGGAGTTCCAACATACCGGTAATGTGGTCTTCTTTGACGACATTTCAATCCTGAGAATCTCCATTCGCTGTAGCATTTTATTCCTTGCTCTACCGTCTCCGTAGACTCGGAGTCTACTACCGTCAAGATGGCCCTAGAAAATGGATGATTGTTATCGAACAAATATTTTGTTCAAAAAAATTTTTTATGTCACACTCTTTGGAGTTTTTATTTGTGACCGACACTTGGCTCTGTCCTGGTGACTTCAGCTCTCTTGGTGAACTTTCTCTCCTGGTCTGTGCGTTCTTCAGATCTCCAAGGACCTCTGGACATGGAGGTGTTGCTTCTGTTTTAAAAAAAATATTATAGATGCAAATTGTTGCCAATGGACTGGTTCTCCAGCTTTGAGATACAGCTATTAAATATTGCTATCATTGGTCTGGTGCTATGTGCTTTGGTGATTTCATTCATCAATTTTCTGATTTTCTCTCAGACTTAGTATCCCATAGTGATAAACTGTTGATCCTCTGTTGTCCATCTAAACCTCTGGTGAAAGATTTTGTATGCCTTTTAGAATCCTTTAATTTTACGCAATCAGTCTCTGGTCCTACTCATAATATGGGTCACACACTTGATCTTGTTTTGTCATGGATTTTCTGTAAACAATCTTGAGATTACTGATGTTGGTATTTCTGATTGCAAACTACCATTAGGCCAATTTTTCAGACTCCTTTCTCTCTGGTTTGGATACTGAGGAGCTGGTTGAAGTTTTTAACAAATCATGTTCTTCTACTTTAGATCTTGTTGCTCCTGTTAAGCCCAGGAGAGCTAAGGGTAAGGGTCCCTCTCAGCTTTGTTTCATGAGTTTGTTTGCCCATATAATCGTTAAGCTATTAATGTTAAACTTATTTTGCTTGCCAACTCTTTGTTGGTTTGCCTCAGTCTGCAGTCTCATTTGCAGATGGTCCAACATATTGCAGCTAGATTTTTAACACGGACAAACAACAGGATCACATTACTTCTGTACTGGCTTTGCTTCATTGGCTTCCTGTCAGGTTTAGAATTAACTTTAAACTTCTGATCTATGTGTACAGGGTGCTGTCTGGTCATGCTCCACAATATAATAGTGACCTTTTGCACCCATACTTGCTTACAAGAACACTGAGGTCTAGTAATCAACTTCATCTATCTGTTCCCCACTGTCATTGTAGGAGGAGGGAAGATAAAGTCAAAAGGAGATCAAGTTATTTCTGTTGTTGCCCCCCAAAATCTGGAACAGTCTCCCTTCTCACATGAGGTCTGTCCCATCTCTATCAAATTTTAAAACTTCCCATAAAAAAGTATCTGTCCTCATTATCTTTTGATACCATTTAAGTAATGGTTTTTATATGGTGCTTACTGATGTTTCCTTTTATGTGATTTTACTTTGTTTGATTGTTTTGATATATTTGTGTATACTATTGCACTTTGATGTGAAATATGTACACTTTGATTCAACTGTTGTTGTTTTTAAATGTGCCGTAGAAATAAAGATGACTTGACAGATTTAAGTAATCATGGCTGACTGTAAATAGTGAATTTCAACAATGGCCTTGGTAACTGAAAACTATTGCATTTGAATGATGCTGCATCCACACCACGGCGTCAGTGTAAGTTCAAGACGACATGCATTTAAAATAATCATGTGCACCTTTAAACATAGGTGCATAACTCATCACACACCATTTGTGCTATGGACATGAATGATACCTCAAATCGTTAAGTTTTTCAGTGTTGTGGAGAGATGTGCTATTACTTCTCTTAGCAATTGGACATTTTGCCTGGCCAGTGATAAAAAGGGTGACAAAATCCCACAGATGTGTTGAAAGAGGATATCATAGAGATTTGGCATAGGATATACACTGATGAGCCAAAACATTATGAACACTCACAGGTGAAGTGAATAATGTTGATCATCTCCAAATAAGGGCACGTGTCAAGGGTTGTAGGTTAGATGGTAAGCAAACAATCATTTCTCGTAGTCAACGTGTTGAATGCAGGAGTAAAAACCCGAGCAACATTGGCAAGGACAACTGTCCATTGTTATGGCCAGACAACTGTGTCAGAGCATCTCTGAAGTGGCAAGGCTTGTGCTGTGCTCCCGGTCAGCAGTGGTGAGTACCTACCAACAGTGGTCCGAGGAGGGCAAACCACAAACTGGCGAAAGGGTGTTGGGTGCCCAAGGCTCATCGATGTGTGAAGACAACAAAGGTCATCCTTTCTGGTCCGAACCAACAGAAGGTCTACTGTGGTACAAGTCACAAAATGTTTTAATGATGGTTACAGGAGGAGTGCATCACAATACACAGTGCATCGCAACCTGCTGTGCAATCCGCGTAGTCGCAGACCAATCAGAGTGCCCATGATGACCCCTATCCACAGCCAAAAACACCTGCAATGGGTACGCTAGTGTCGGAACTGGACCTTGAAGAAGTTTGCCTGGTCTGATGAGTCCCATTTTCTTTTACATCACATGGATGGCCATGTACGTTTGCGCCATTCACCTGGGGAAGTGATGGCACCAGGATGCACTATGGGAAAACAACAAGCCGGTGGAGGCAGTGTGATGCCCTGGGAAATGTTCTACTGGGAAACACTGTGTCCAGCCATTCATGTGGACATCAGTTTGACACGTGCCTCCTACCTAAACCAGATGCAATATTTAATGAAGATGATGAATATGCAAATACATCTAACACAAGGCTTGAAGATCAAAGGAATTACTAGCTTCAATGCTACTAGCAAGACTAGACAACTCATAACTGAACACGAAGGGTATAAATAAAGGGACAAATGATTGGTAACAAAAAACAGCTGAAGACAATGAGGAGGGAAGACAGGATGATAACGGTGCATCATGGGAAACATAGTGAAGAAGGTGATTTCAAAATAGGATTTTCTAGAAGACAGGGGAAACACAGAACAGTTTGTTACTATATATATATATATATATATATATATATATATATATATATATACTGGTGGCCAAAAGTTTGGAAGAATGTACAGATTTAGCTGTTTCAGAAGGTACTTTAAAATTGGTACTTTAATTCACCAAAGTGTTATTCAACTGATCACAAAGTATAGTGAGGACATTACTGATGTAAAAAAAACAGCACCATCGCTATTTGAAAAAATATTTTTTTATCAAATCTAGACAGGCCCCATTTCCCATTCTCCAGCATCTTATCTTTGACCAATCATGCTAAATTGCTAATTTGGTACTAGAAAATTACTTGCCATTATATCAAACACAGCTAAAAGCTATATGGTTCGTACATTGACTTTGTGTTTGTATTTGAGTTGCCACAGTATGTAATAGACTGGCATGTCTTAAGGTAAATATTAGGTCAGAAATGGCAAAAGAAACAGCTTCTCTAGAAAATCATCAGTCAATCATTGTTTTGAGAAATGAAGGTTATTCAATGATTGAAATTGCCAAAATAAACTGAAGATTTCATACAAATCTTCACTACAGTACACTGTACACTACAGTCTTCAAAGACAAAGGTCAACTGGCTCTAACAAGGACAGAAAGAGATGTGGAAGGCCAGATGTATAACTAAACAAGAGGATAAGTACATCAGAGTCTCTAGTCTGAGAAATAGATGCCTCACAAGTCCTCAGCTGACAGCTTCATTGAATTCTACCCGCTCAACACCAGTTTCATGTACAACAGTAAAGAGAAGACTGAGGGGAGCAGCCCTTATGGGAAGAATTGCAAAGAAAAAGCCACTTTTGATACAAAAACAAAAATAAAAGGTTAGAGTGGGCAAAGAAACACAGACATTGGACAACAGATAATTGGAAAAGAGTGTTATGGATCTTAACTCAATTGAGCTTTTCTGGGATCAGCAAGACTTTAAGGTGAGTGAGATGTGCCCGACAAGACAGTCACATCTATGGCAAGTGCTACAGGAAGTGTGGGGTGAAATGTCATCTGAGTATCTGGACAATCTGACAGCTAGAATGCCAAGGATCTGCAAAGCTGTCATTGCTGCATGTGGAGTATTTTTTGATGAGAACTCTTTGAAGTAGTTTCTTATTTTTATAGTAATTAGAAATTAATAGTAATAAAAATGCCACTTTGGTTAATAAAAATACCAATTTCTTTCCACAAGAGCAAAATTTGTTTTTGGCCACCAGTGTGTGTGTGTGTATGTGTATATATATATATATATATATATATATATATATATATATATATATATATATATATATACTGTATATATTGACCTGGGCCAGTATGCAACCACCTAGAAACGCCCTAGAAATCACTCTGAACCCCTTACAAACCACCTAGAGACACCCTACCAACCACCCTTAACACTTTAGCTCTAAAAATCAATCAGAACAAATTTTTGGGTAAACTATTACTTTTAAAACAACCGAAGAACCAAAGCATACGAGAAAATCCAGGCATGACTGTGCATGTGTGTGCGTGAGTGAATGATATATGTGTGAATTTAATGCTGCGCAGTGTAACCATGTCTGAAACAGAGTTCTTTTAAAAGAACTACTAGATAGGGGCTGACTGCTTCTTGGAAGCAGAGGAAACAGCATAGCTTGCTAAGTTAGGACACATCTGTTGAACTTGACACACTGGCTGGTTAATGGAAGAGTGAGAAATGTTATGCTCACCAGCCAGAGCTCCACATGCACACCTGCTCACATTGCACGGAGAGATGCACGTGAAAATGCACTCACACACCTATGTTTAGACACCATAACTGAATGCCTAAGCAGAGCTGGGCTTTCCTGTCCTCATGCAACATAATGAGTTTAAAAGGACTTCATTTATAGAGCTGTCTGGCACATCAATGAGGTCAGTTCTATTTTGGTTTTTGCCCAATTCAGGTCATACATTTAACTCTTACAGACAATTTGTTACAATAAAATTCCAAAGACAGGGACAAATGTGAATTTCAATTATATATCAGTGCTTGCACTGGATTCACTTTGCCGTTAATTACAATTGTCGTCTAAACATGAGTGATAGTCAATGCATCAGTATTGCTCATTGCTGACCAGGGAATGTGTCTCTCTGCCAATAGTCATCACTGAGGCCAGTTTCACACTGCACACGTAAGTGGCATAACATGTAAGTGTTGCATGATTATTTTAAAAGCATAAAAAGTCAGCATAAAAGTAATATATAAGACTACAATGGTTAAATCCATGCAGAAGAGACATTATAGATGTGGGTGAGGAACAGATCAATATTTAAGTTCTTTTTTACTATAAATCTCAACTTTTACGTCCACATTCTTGTTCTTTTGTTTTTTGGTGATTTGTAGTCTTCGTGCATATAGCCACCTACTGGTCATTGCTGGTCAAATGTGGATATTTATAGTAAAAAAGGGACTTGATCTGTTTCTCACCCACATGTACAGTATCATATCGCTTCGGAAGACATGTATTTAACTACTTGTCTGGATTACCTTTATGCTGCATATATGTGCTATCTGGAGCTTTAAAGTTAGGTTAAAAACAGTATTCCTTTAAGCAGAAAGTGGTAAAAATGTTTGGAAATTTATAAACACAATATAAAATTGCATGGCTTTATGAAGTAACAAAAGAACGAAGCCAACTATTCACCTATTGTTTGAAAAAAATGCTTTTGTTATGATACAAGTTGTGACAGCCACACAATAAACTGTTCTTAGAAACTTAGAAATTCTGAAATGAATGTAGAACTCTGTTTTAAATCAGAGGACAAAAAAGGAAAGAAAAGCGAAAAACAAGCATTTCACAAGCGGACTCAGACTTTTGAAACCCACTGTGATGAGGACTTGTGACTTTATGATATATAACACCTGTAATAGCTAAAGCTGGCTGGTGTTGGGGGTTGGCTAACCAATCCAGGCATTGGCAGCTTTGTGTTTGCTCTATATGTGGAATGAGTTGACAGGGTACAAGCCAGGCTCTGGGGATCCTCTTCTACAGCCAATTATGGTTGCAAATCATACATTAGAGTCTGTTCTATAAAATTACATCATTCTCAGTATGCACTGCCAGCAAAGCCACTGAGCAGGGCTTTAATTGTTAATAAAAGGTCTATAAACATTCATGGAATTGAATATCTCTGACATCGCTATTAGGCTTTTGACAAATTTTTGGGTTACCTCAAGCAAGTTAATTTTGTTGTGAAATGAATTGAAGTAACACTTTATTCATTGTGACATCTATTACTGGCATTCGTGAGACTAAAGCCCAGTTTTTGTCAGGAATAATAACACATTGCTCATGAAATGCTGCTTCCTCAGTTTCCGGGAATCCCTGCAACAGCCAACTGTGTGGAAATCCAATACAAAATATGCTGTTATATCTGAGAGCTTGGGCCACAGACTGTATCAATCCCTCTACAGGAACAGCTACCCTTTCAAGGAGAGTAATGTGATACCAGGCGAAGTGGACTGTATATTTCTTTTGACACAGGGCATACACTTGTTAAGGATTGTTTGAATCACCCAGGACCTAGCTTTGCTATGTAGTCAATTCTAATTTGTTTTTATGGAAAGATTGTTTAATATTTTTTTGGCTGTTTGGACAGCCATCTTTTTAGACTCTAAAAAATAGGTTATTGAAGAGGAAAAGAGGTTATTCTGCAAAAACAAACTACATACATACAAACTACATACACTCACATGTTATGTAGTTGAAATGTTGTTCTGGTGCTTGCTCAGGGGTTGTTATGTCATTGCTATGGTGTTTTGGGTGGCTGCCAGGGCACATTATGCTGTTGCTAGGGTATTCTGGGTGGTTTCCAGGGCATTATGTAGTTGTTATGGTATTCTGGTGGCTTCTAGGGCATTATGTTGCACTTGCTATGGTGTTCTGGGTGGTAACCAGGGCGTTATGTAGTAGCTTTGGTGTTCTGGTGGTTGCTAGAGCATTGTTATGTAGTTGGTAGGATATTCTGGGTGGTTTCCAGGGTGTTATCATATAGATGCTATAGTGTTCTGATGGTTGCTAGGGCATCGTTATACAGTTGCTAGGGTGTTCTGAGTGGATGCCAAAGCATTATGTTTTTGCTATGGGTTTCAGGTGGTTGCTATGTGGTTGTAATGTAGTTACTAAGCTGTTCTGGTGGTTGCTAAGACATGTTATGAAGTTACTAGGTTTTCTGGGTGATTTCCAAGGCATTGTTTTGTAGTTACAAATCAAATATGGTGACTAGGTCAATTACATCAAACCTCATTGGTCCTTGTCCATCTCATGACCAAAAGATATGATGTCATAACAAAATGTGATTGTATGGCTTCAGAATGCTAAAATAGTGCACAAATCATATCGACTACTTTTACTGTGGTGTTTTTATGTAAATAATAATTTTTTTTTATATAGTCAATAAATCTTACATATTTTTTGTTGAACAAAACTAAAATAAACAAACAAACAAATAAATAAAGACAATTCTTTGATGGAGTACCAGCAACTCCACTATCATGGCCACAGATTTTGTTATTTTAAAGAGAAAACAATTGGGGGCAGGGGAGGCAAAATCATTGTCTAATTCTGCTCTCACTCTCTTTCCTCTTTCTTTTAACTGCCCTCCCTTACAGGTGGAATTTACACACAAAAGCTGTCAGGCCTCTTCTATCTGCACATCTGAGTGGACGCAGCAGTTTTGAAAAGCTCTAACAGGATTAAAGTAAGGACTGTTGAACTGCAGTGGCTTCTGTGGTTAAAAACCCCTCCCACAACTCTTATACACATTTCTCTGACCACACTTGTGTCCACACATATAAGCAGCCTTTGTTTTACAATAACAACAATAAAAAAGTTATGTATATTAACCTACTGTTCTCAGAATAATTTTTCTTAGATGTACAAAGTTTGTTCTCCTCAAATTCAAGCAAGTGTCCATCATCACAGTTCTTCACATTAACTACTGTATGGACATGTTCCAAGCTTGACAACCAGAAATTGTTCAAATACTTTTGTATTGATTTTGATCTGTTTATCTACTGTTTGCAATTTAAAACCTAACAAAGTATTTTTGTAAAATGTTTGCAAGCGTGTGTTTGTGCTGCCTTTCTTCCAATTGTCCAAAATTTTAGGGCCACTGCACATGCAATACAATAGATAGGCTATTTAAAAGCAGTGAAGTAGGCATATGTTTTGAGTGCATGCTTGTGTTTATATCTGTGTCTGGCTGTGTATAGTGCACAAATGTATCTCCCTCTCATCTCTCATGGGCCTCTGTTGTATCAGTGGAGATGTTTCTGTTCTACTCTACACACTTTTAGAAACAGTGCTAACACAACAGGATCTGTTTGTAAAAACAGCCACTGGATCGTCACTCCACAAAGCTCTGAATAAGGTAACCATGCAGAGCTAGGATTTGCTTCCTTCACCAAAAGATTGGGCAAGAGCATCTTAATTAAATTATAGCCTGATTTCTAAACACTTATGTCTAGACAACATGTTTGATCTTTGATACAGAAAGTTAACTTGGGATGGCTGGTTAATCCCATAAGTATGAGTTTCTCCATGTAGTACACAATGGATTTAATTACGTTGAAACAAGACAAACTGCACAACATCTTAAAAAGCAAGTCAGGTCAGATGAAGTCTTCTTCCAGGTCTGAAATTCAGCACTTTTTGGAATGTGGGTTGCAAAACCTTATGAAAGGAAAGTTATGCTTAAAAATATTGTTTTGAAATCTTTATGTGATGCAAGATTTTGTAGTCAGATGCAGGGATGCATTGTTGTGTTTCTTTCAACATAGTCTCATGACAACGTGTAATAATTTGCATGAGATGGTGAAATCATAACATATCGTACAACTTGGGTTGGAAAATCACAACTTTTAGACTAATCAACAAACAGAATTTCAAGTCGATACAATGCAGGCATCAGATTTTAGCTTGCCTCCTATCTAACACTATATTTTAAGAAAGGAAATATCTGTAAATACATTTTCTTACTCATTCAATATTGATTTATGTAATAAAAATGTTTTTTTGTAGGTCAATGACCTGTAATACACCTCAAATCCAAACATGATGTTTTCATTCTTCCGTGGTACACATAAGTTATTTTCCTATTAAGTCAATTCAAGTCAAGTTTAGTCAAGTCATTCATGTTTATGTTTGGATTCATGTTTGGGATATTCATCATGTAAATAAACTGCACTTGGGTTTTTTGCACGTCATCATCTCTTCGTCTACCTGTTGCCAGCCTTGTTACAGGTTAAGGGGATAGACATTATGGTTAGGTTTAGGTCTGGGGTTGGGGCTTGGGCTTAAATTTAAGAAAATTTTATTTAAAATTGTAACCTTGTTTATTTATTTCAATGATACACAATAGTGATATTCCTATTAAAATCAAGGTTAAGTTTAGGGTTTGGTTATGAGGTTAAACTTAATGGTTTAGATTTGGGTTAGGGGTGAACCTTAGAAAAATAAATTGCCATAACATAATACGATGGTTTGTTTATTTTTCTCTTAACTGGAGTAGAAGTTGTACATTTTTATATGAGCCAAATCATATGATTTATTAAGATTTTAACATCTTGTATAATTACTATTAGTCATGAGACACGTTTTTTTTATTTAACTTAAGTTAAAGCAGAAAGCTAGAATCCTAGAAAATGCTTTTTTTAGATAATAACATTAATTTAATAATCGTTTCATATTTTTTTATTGTGTTGAAATCTTAAATTGACCAAAATCGGTAATGCAATTCTTGCTTCATGATCTGAGAGTAGCTTTATTCAGTGTCATTATAGAAGTATTTGTGAATTTTAGTTCAGAAACAATCAATTTGTTTTTATTTGTCTACATTCAACGTTCACTGACTGCTAACTACATTTTTGTAAGCAAATCCAAGGTTTACTCAACTTTTACCTCAAAAAGTTAAATATCATTATCATTATATAACAACCATCAATACACAATATCATAAATCCACATCACACATGACACCAAAATCCACCTGAAGGTTGATCAGGGCCATAATAAGATCATTGTTCCAGGACATGTGATAAATGTTTTACCAATGATAAAATATACTTTGAAGAATTCTTCAAAACTTCAAGTATTTAAAAGTGCCCATAATTGAAGAATCACCTAATTACACTTTACTAGAAAACACCAGAACAATACAGACTTTACAAGAGCAACATTCTTTTGACTTTTATCTCATTATCTACCAGCTGTAAAGTTCATTTTTGCAAATCTATTCATCCTTTGCCCTCCAGCAGTCATGTTTCTTACTTTGCTTCTCTGTGATCACTCTCTCCACCTTGTGTCTCACTTCCCATCCGAGCAGTAATTACGGGGGTCGTAAACCAACTTACACATGATATGACATGATTGTGTAACAGAGAACTGTTGCAACAAGACAGACAGAGTGATTTGGGAATGTCGCCTGAGGAGCCGCCACACTTGGTCCCTGTGTTGCCTAACTACTGCATAGCTTCAACACCCTCCCTGATGGCCTAATGCAATAACATTAGTAATTCCTTTAGTGCAACACTGTCAGCACATTCTAGAGAACTCATTGAGCTCCTCAGTGAAGGTGACTGTTATTGTTTTCAAACAAGAAGTGATGGGTTTGTATAGAGATTTATAAGTGCAGATTTATTTTTGGGTCATAATAATTTGGGATCCTTCTGGAAGAAATTGCAATTTTCTGAGTTCTTGCAAAAATTACAGTTGATTTGAGTTTGTGAATGTGTGAATATAGAGAAAGACAGCAGAACATGTACCGTCAACATAACAGTAGGGAACAGCCAAGCAAAAGGTGTTTGGCTAAAAAGTTCTGATGAAACAGGCAAATAAATCTAAATTGACAGTGATGGCAATGATACTGTTAATGCACAGGGGTCAAAAATTCTGAGACCACAAGGAAAAATTATTCTATTTTGCTTTTAGTTTTTATTTTTTAATAGACAAAACGGTCAGCATAACAATTTCAGAAGAAAGTTTATATGAAAAATTGACATTTCAAAATTTCTTGGCATGTCTGTCTTTTGTTTAATGACAGCTCGCATTGGAACAGGCATGGATTATCCATATTATCCCAGCATGATTTTAAATAGTAAAAAAATCGGAAATATTTCTTAAAAATTTTACATCATAACTCCCATATTGTTTAAAAATTTGAATCCTCTATCCTATCCTGTTTATTTCCTTTTAAATTAGATTTTATTTTTTCCACTTTTCCAATAAGGTCTCAGACTTTTGAAGCCCCACTGTAAATATGTGCTTTTTCAGTGATTTTCAGTCACCCTATTTTACCATACTTCCATTTGACCGGCTTCATAAATGAAACTTCTGCCGCTTCATTGGACCCACATATGTGTATATTTTAGTTCCACTTGTCCTACATAAAATATAATTACATTTGGGAACTGAAAATGTCAACATATGTATAGTGAATTCCTTAGCAATAGCAATTATATGATTTCTCTGATAGACGCCTAAAGACACAGCACCTTCTTCAGATAAGATTTGTGTACTGGAAGTAATTCAGCATGTGAATAAAGTGACCTGATATAATATCATCTACTCTCACTGACAAAACGCTGCTGTTTGGATGATATATATGTATATATATATAGTCCAAACAGCAGCGTTTTGTACAGTACTGTATGTGTGATTCCTGTATATATATATACAGGAATCACACATACAGTATAAGGAATAATGCATCTCCAGTTTCCTCACTCCAAGGTAACTAAACTAAAATTATATTTGTAAACACTCGTTATATAAAAATCTATTAAAAATGCATTACAGAGGATGCATATTCTTGTTAAAGTGGAGGGCAAAGCCAAGTGGCTAATTTAATTATGACCTTTGTCCCCAATGGAGAAGCCAGGGGGAGCCCTTAAGTTATATCTTTAATGAGGCGCAGTTGACAATAGAATACTAAATAGGTCATAGAATTGAATCAAGCCTGCTTGTAATTCATTCAGTTAGTGAAAGTGTTAACAATGGGTTTTTTAGAATCTAGTCTGATTTATGTTAATCTGTGTGTAACTCAAATGCGCATGTCATAGACAAGAGAACAGTCCACCATCTTCCCACAGCTTCCAGTGGAACTAGATTTGCTTGACATTTTAAAATGTAGTCTGATTAAATGGTTAGTTCAATTTTTTACCCAGCATGAAGGTTTTTGATGACCTTTTTACCAATGAATAATGAGAAGGATACCTCCTGACAAACTGCTAAAATTTTGCTGATGAAATTAAATATAAGAAATTACGTTTTTTAAAAACAAAAACAAATCATCAACATCTGACAAACACAATGAGTAAGTTCCATGTTCTTGTCCAGTAGAGTTATTCAACTGAACATATTTCAAATCAAATCACTTTATTGCCACACGACCATATGCACAAGTGCAACAGTGGGTGAAAGTCTTGTGTGCAGTTCTGAGCAACATAGCAGTCATGACAGTGATGAGACATATACCAATTACAATAAACATCAGATTTATAGAACACAATTTACATATCTAATGTACACATAATTACACAACACAATAATAATATACAATGTACAGTAAACAATAAAAGTATATAAAGTGTATAAAAAATATACAGTAGGTTGTATTGTAAAGAGAATATAATTTATGACAGTCCAGATTAATAAAGTGCAGTGCTGATGTATACTGATCATGAGAGATCAAGTTTTCAAAAGTCTGATTGAAAAGTGAAAAGTTGAAAAGTCTGGCGTGTGCAGGTCCTGATGCTGCGATACCGCCTGCCTGATGGTAGCAGTGAGAACAGCCCATGGCTCAGGTGGCTGGAGTCTCTGATGATCCTCCAAGCTTTTTTTCACACACCGCCTGTTATGTATGTCCTGGAGGGAGGGAAGCTCACCTCCGATGATGTGTCTGGCAGTTCGCACCACCCTTTGCAGAGCTTTGCGGTTGAGGGCAGTGCTATTGCTGTACCAGGCAGTGATGCAGCCAGTCAGGATGCTCTCTACAGTGCTGGTGTAGAACCGTGTGAGGATGCGGAGGTTCATTCCAAACTTCCTCAGCCATCTCAGGAAGAAGAGGCACTGGTGAGCCTTCTTCACAATGGCCTCATTGTGGACGGACCATGTGAGTTCCACCAAGGAACTGCTGACTCTCTCCACTGGTGCTCCATTGATGGTGATGGGGCTGTGTTCTCTGTCTTTCCTCCTGAAGTCCACTATAACCTCCTTGGTCTTACTGACATTGAGGGAGAGGTTGTGCTCCTGACACCAGCATGTCAGAGTGTGCATCTCCTCTCTGTAGGCTGTTTCACATTGTCAGTGATTAGACCTACCACCATCGTATCATCAGCAAACGTAATGATGGCATTGGAGTTATGTGATGCCACAGTCATGTGTGTGTACAGGGAATACAGGAGTGGGCTGAGAACACAGCCCTGCAGGGCTCCAGTGTTGAGGGTCAGTGATGAGGAGATGTTGCTGCCCAGTCTAACCACCTGACGTCTGCCTGACAGGAAGTCCAGGATGCAGCTGCACAGCGAGCTGTTTAGGCCCAGAGCCCGGAGATTCACGTCAAGCTTGGAGGGCACTATGGTGTTGAATGCTGAGCTGTAGTCTACAAACAGCATTCTCACATATGTGTTATTTTTCCAGGTGGGAGAGAGCAGTGTGTAGTGTAGATGCAATGGCATCATCAGTGGAGCGGCTGTTGCAGTATGCAAACTGCAATGGGTCCAGTGAGGTGGGCAGCACAGAGTAGATGTAATCTCTGTTTAGCCTCTCAAAGCATTTGCTGATGATGGGGGTCAGAGCAACAGGACGCCAGTCATTTAAGTAAGTGATTTTTGATTGCATTGTTATGGGCAAAATGGTGGACGTTTTGAAGCATGTGGGGAATACAGACAAGGAGAGGAATAGGTTGAAAATGTTCTGCAAAAACACCAGCACACTCTGATGACGTGGCCCGAAATGCCATCTGGACCCGCGGCTTTACGGATGTTCACCTGTCGGAAGGATCGGGTTACATCCACAAGAGAGACGGAGTGTGAACCAACCTCTATAGTGACGGCCGCGAGTGCTCTCTCCGTGAGGGCAGTGTTTTTTCCTTCAAAACGAGCATAAAAGGTATTTAGCTCATCCGGGAGAGAGGCAGCGGTGTTCACAGCAGAGTTTATATTCCCTTTGTAGTCCGTGATGATGTAAATTCCCTGCCACATGCTTCTAGAGTCTGTGGTGTTGAACTGTCCTTCAATCTTGTGCCTGTACTGGTGTTTTGCTGCTCTGATAGTTTTGCGGAGGGAATAACTGGCTTGTTTATGCTCCTCCGCGTTCCCGAAATTAAAAGCGGAGGTCCGCACATTAAGTGTTGTGCGAACATCGCTATTAACCCATCGTTTCTGGATGGGGTAGATCCGTATTGTTTTGGTCAGAACAACATCCTCTTCGCACTTTCTGATGAATCACGTTATGCTATCAGCGTAAACCTCAATGTCGTCATCAGAGGTGGACCGGAACATCTCTCAGTCTGCGTGATCAAAACACGCAGACTGAGAGATGTAGCGCAGAGTCTGATTGGTCCAACCAGCACTGAATCATTCTGAGGGTGGGTGCTTCCTTGTAAAGAAATTCACCCTCACGGGCAAGGAAGAGGCGAGAAAACGGCTTGACATACAAACTAAAGATTTAATGGTAAACTCAAAAGACAAACACATAGGACGACGGACATGTCCGTGAACGGTCTCTCTCTCTCCCGCCTGTGCTCCGCGATCGGCCTTTAACCCTCTCTGAGGCTTGATTAGCCTAATACGGGACTGGGCGTGTTGAGTCACGACCCGGCCCCGTCCTCCACCGTGCCACATACCTGTTTCAGTTTCTGCCTGTAAGCGGGCAGAAGCAGAATGGAAGAGTGGTCTGATTTACCAAATAGTGTGCGGGGGAGGGATTTGTAGCCATCCCGGAAATGAGAATAACAATGGTCCAAAACCCAGTCCCCTCTTGTGTTGAAGCTGATATGTTGGTGGAATTTTGGTGTGATTGTTTTCAGATTTGCTTTGTTAAAGTCCCGGGTCACAATGAACGTGGCCTCAGGGTGCATGGTTTCCTGCTCACTTATACTCCCATACAGTTCCTTGAGTGCTTGTGGGGGGTTGCACACTGCAGTGTTAATGACCGCTGTGAATTCCCTCGGTAGCCAGAATGGTCGACACAGAAGAATGATAAATTCCAGATCAGAAGAGCAGAAAGACTTGATAAAATGTACGTTCCTCTGATCACACCAGGATTTGTTGATCATAAAACATAGACCACCATCTCTGCTTTTACCTGAGATGTCTTTCGCTCTGTCCGCCCAGTGCACAGAGAACCACGCGGGTTTGATGGCTGAGTCTGGAATCTCCGCACACATCCAAGTTTCTGTAAGGCAGATAACACAGCAGTCCCTCGTCTCTCGTTGGAAAGAGATCCATGCTCTTAGCTTGCAGAGTTTGTTGCCAAGTGACTGAACATTTGCCAGTAGAATACTGGGTAGTGGGGGTTGATTTGCTCGCGAACAGCGCCTCATTTTCCTCTATTCCTTCTACGTTTCTGTGTCTGAGCAGCCCAAACAAAGGGCTCCGCTGGCGTGTTTGTAAACAGTGGGTTGGCATTGATGAATTTGAAGTCCGGTTTTCGGTGTGCAATTGCAGAACCAATGTCCAAAGGCATTTGTTTGTCGTACACAATAAGGCATACAACATCCAAGACAAAAAAAAAAACTGTAAACAAAACAAAAAACTGCAATGTCGTGTCAGAGCTAGCAACGCAGCAGTCATACTCGGCGTCATCTTGAGTCCAAAATGCTATTTCTGTGCTTTATAACACCAATTTTAAATATTTTGACATTTTATTCATAACTAGATTAATTCAAAACAAAGTCTATGCTAACTATTTGCTAAAAAAAATTGTGATGAACAAGCCATTATGTGACATCAAGACAAGACACTTGACATAACTGAGGACACTTTCAATAAGTACCTCACTTGTCTGAGTAATTGTTGTTATCTAGATCAAAGATCAAAGCTTATTTTCACTTAATAAAGAAGCCTATTATCAACACTTATTAAAACCTTTAAATGTTGCTAATTAAAACAGTACTTCAACAGCCTTTAACGTTTCTAAACACATGGTAATAAAAATAAACAAATGATTAAACCATAGTCTGCCTGCATGCTCGTCTGTGGCAAAAACTTTCAAAATATGTTTCAGATATATTTCAAAAGTGTAACTAGTGCATGTACTGAAACTCAAAAAGCAAACTCAAAACTCAACCCAGCAACAGGAAAAGGGAATTATAAGTAAAAACCTAAAATTAGACTTTAATCTAACCTCTCCAATAATTTACACTTCAGATTTTGGATCGATGTGGTATCTGCAAAATGTAGGCTTCCATAATGTTCTTACACACTTAAACACTACTCTACTCTCTGCATCTCATCTACTGGCCCTGTGACCTGTCTTTTAGTAAAAGGTCACCCTCAGCTCAGAGAATAATGTAGACTATTTGGGAATAAGGCTACTGTAATTGTTCCTCTGTCCACCTCAATTATACACATCTCAGCGGTGCCAAATTTTCTCTGAGAGGGCTGTGACATTGTCATTTGTTGTAGTGGTACCAAGGGAAATTCAATTAGTTATGCTGTGGCTTTCCCATAACAAAAGATTTTGGTTTCATTTGCGGACACCAGGGTGTCTATGCAGTAGGTTAAAGTCAACTCTAATTATTACAGAAGCCATGGATGGAAATACTTGTGTGGTGAGGGACTACAGCCAATGTGATCTGCAACATATATGCTACAATCTATGTTTGCATACAGGTTGTCATGGTACCAAAATTTCAGTAATCAAAAGAGTATCAATACAGTAAAATTTACCAATCCTCAATTTCAAAAACCAAAGCAAAACTAATATGCTTTTAAACATCTTCCTTTATTTAAACGAGTGGAACATCTCGCATCAGTGCCAAATAAGGCCCGCAATACCATTTTACCCAGCCCCCGAGGCCATTTGAGAAATATTTTGAAAATCTAAAATTTGGCTTTGATTCCATTAACTGTAAAAAAGAAATAAACAATAAAATATCCATCCATCCATCCATCCATCTTCAACCGCTTATCCGAAGTCAGGTCGCGGGGGCAGCAGCTCCAGCAGGGAGCCCCAAACTTCCCTATTTCGAGCCATATTAACCAGCTATGACTGGGGGACCCCGAGGCGTTCCCAGGCCAGTGTGGAGATGTATACAATCTCTCCACCTAGTCCTGGGTCTTCCCCGAGGCCTCCTCCCAGCTGGACGTGCCTGAAACACCTCCCTAGGGTGGTTTGGGCATCCTTACCAGATGCCCAAACCACCTCAACTGGATCCTTTCGACGCAAAAGAGCATCGGCTCTACTCCTCGAGGATGACTGAGCTCCTCACCTCATCTCTAAGGGAGAAGCCCGCCATCCTTCTGAGGAAACCTATTTCGGCCGCTTGTACTCGCGACCTAGTTCTTTCGGTCATGACCCAGCCTTCATGACCATAGATGAGGGTAGGAACGAAAATTGACCGGTAGATCAAGAGCTTTGCCTTTGCCTATTTGAAATAATAACAACGCAAATATTGCATAATAGAAATACCTTTTTAACTTTGTGCGTGAGCACAAAACTGAATGCGTATGTTAATTCTGACCCACAATCAGAAGTTGCAAGCAATTGGATGGCCCACAAATCATTTTGGAAATACTTGAATGGCCCTTAATAGGAAAAAGGTTCCCCACCCCTGATTTAAAAATGTATATATCCATGGAAAATATTAATAAATTCAATGAAAACAATAAAAGGCTGTTAATTTAAGATTTTAATTCAAATGATTACACAATTTATCATGCCCCCTAACCGTATTTAAATTCCATAATATACACAATTTTTATTCTGTAATATATGCAAAATAAAATTTTGCAACTTGTTATGAACACTGACCACACTTAAATTCCCTAATAAGAAAATTTCCTACAAACTGAGCAATTCAAGCTTAAAGTGCCACCTCCACATTTTTGTGAGGGTCAGTCAGCAGAGGGTGGTAAGCATTTTGGAGGTGGGGATACAGTGAAACCTTTACATTACGTTGGTCTGATATGATCTTTGCTTTAGATGTGAGTGGTCCCTGACTCAAAATCCCTCAAGTTCTTGGTTAATTTTAATAAACCAAGCAAATTTATCACTGGACTTAAGAACCTTTCAAAGACAACTGGATGGAGCATAGTGAAATGTGATGTAAGCACAAAGAGACAATCCAAAAGAGTCTGTCTGATGTGCTCAGACGAAAAGTGAGAAAGCAGCCCAAGTATACCTTGAACTGGGAGGCAGACACAGAGCAGGGACAGGGCCAGGAGACTTGGAGGCAGCCACAGATTATGAACAGGGTCAGGAGGTATGGGAGGCAGCTATAGGAAGGGAATGGGGTCCGGCAGTTTGGCCGCAGGAGGTGGAAACTTAGGGGGCGAAGCCATAGGCGGATCCAGAGGTGGAGCAGCCAGAGTAGGGACTTGAGATCCCAATGGCGGAGCTGGAGATGGGTCTGGAGACAGAGCGGGTGGAGCAGTTGGAGGAGGAGTCTCAGGAAGAAAAGCGGGCAGAGATGCAGGAAGAGCAGGAGTTTGAGAGTCAGTTGGTGCTGCTGGAGGATCAAAAACTTGACATTCAGGAGGAGGAACCGGAATGGGGTCGGATGGAGCCACAGGAGGATGCTCCTGCTCTTAGTGATTTTGTTTGTCAGTGTTGGTGGAATACCCGCTGAGTCCATTTAGATGATCTGTTCTGTCATGTAGAGAACTCTCAGAGGCAGAGGGATGGATTAAATTGCAGGGTTTATTGACAAGGGAATGGATGAGAGGTGAAACAAACAGGTTAGCAGGTGTGTAAACACCAAACAGGGCAAATAACAAAGTGCAGATGATCAGAAAAGTCATAACAGTCTTTTGGGCTTAGTAGGATTTGTGAAAAAAATGGGATGTGTCTAATCACTGGAGGAGTACACAGAGGATGAAACACACCAAACTCAGACGATGGGAGCAAAATATCAAGTTAAGTAAACTAACTGGTATGTATTGAAGTAGCTAGGGAGTCCGTAGACTTGGGGTGAACATAGACGAGAACAGACAATTGACTGAGTGTGAGAGCGGGGTTTTTATGCAGTCCATGATTAGAGTACTGATTACATGCAGGTTTGTGTAATCAACTCAGGAGAGTGATCGATGAGTGGAGTGCAGGAGCAGAGTGTGGCATGAGAGAGGGAGTCATGTGGATCTGTGACAGTGACCATAATTTCTTTATTAACTATGAATGTATGCCTTCTAAATGTTCTCATAAACACTTCTTTATGTGGGCTCGGATCGACCCACCGTAGGCACCGACTTGCCTATACTGGAACAGGTGCTCCACAGGTTCTGATTATTCCAATATCTCCTGTGATGTATTTTCCATGGTGCGGTCCCCCTGTCGGCGGACCCGCATCTCCCTTGGGCAGAGTTCCCTCTGCCCCCCCCCAGTCCCTGTGTTTGTAGGACTCCATCCCATCGAGGCAGGACCTACCACCATGCCACTTCCATATGTGGCTGGTAAGCCCATATGATGTATTTGCCACATGTTAACCTCCCCTGCTGGGCAGGATGTGGTCTCCGCAGGGTCTTTTCCCCCTGAAAGAATAGGATTGGAAAAGAATGCCTTCTCCGATGCGTGTTATAGCGTTAGATGGCTCCAGCCACACTCTATGGAGAGAAAACATAGAAAGAGAAAAGGCTGCGGCTGGCGCGGCCTTCTCCCATGCTAGTTATGTCACTTCCCTCCCACAGGGATGTGTGGAACTATATGTCGACTTTTGGGATGTTGGGGAAGGTTACATGCAATCTGATGCACCTACTATTTTCGCACACAGCAGCTTGTTGCACCTGCATCAGCAGTCCATGTAACATGGTTCAGTATTGTGGCGTTTTTAGATAGGGACCCCTAGTGTCACTACGTCGACACAACATTGTTGTGACAGAAGGGGAATGTCTCGGTTACTGTCATAATCTCACCTGACGGAGCGAATGAGCCGTTGTGTCCCTCTTGCCACAACACTGAACTATGCCGCTGAAATGGCTGGGACCTTACTCTCGGCTCCTCAGCTCAAAACCCAAAACCTGAAAAGATGCACGCTTCCCTTCTTTTATACCCGTATGTACGGGGGAGGGGCATGCAAGTTCTGTTCGCCAATTCTTATTGGCCTTTTCTCAAAGATAGAGGTAACAGAGGCTCTCAAGAGAGACCCCTAGTGTCACTACATTGACACAACATCTCATTCCCTCCATCAGGGAATGGAGGTTATGACAGTAACCGCGACGGTTTCAGTCTTGCTTGTATTGTGTCCTGAATGCTGATCACATTCATCCAATCTCTCTCTTCAGTGTTTCCTCTTTCCTGTTCACTGTATCTGTCCAACAGAATTGGCAAAAAGCTCAAAATGTGAAAAAGAGAGTGAAAATTATGTTCCTCTTCATTGATACCAGCACCTGATGTCTCATCTCTGTGTATGAAAGTTTTCTATTTTTGTTTGTTCGTGTATTATTTTCTCATTTGATGTTGTATATGAGTTGTCATTTCTGCAGATGTTCATCCTATATTGTATGTAATTATTATCAAACTAATGTCAAATTTGTATTTTCTATTTAGAAGGACTCTTTAATATTGGTAGTTTTAGTGCTACTAATATGTTCATTGAGTCGGAAAGCATATCGGAAGCATTTCCATTTTGAGACTATTGCACCGCATCTTCTAGTGCATTGTTTTGATCAGTCTTTCAAGGATTATTTATTGTTTGGGAGCACATGGTGGATTGTTATCGTTTGGGCTATCGTCTGACATTGATGGGACTGTATTTCATCACCATCATCTACAACAAGTACGACAGACTTTCATCTGTGGTCATTTGTGCTTTCTCATTGGACAATGGTCAGATAAGGTTTTTCTTCTAATCTATTATTCTCAACTCTAGCTATTATGTTTATTTCTATGCCAAATGTATTCATTCATATGGGTTTCTAAGGCTGTTTATGGTTAATGCTATATCAGTGGTCATTATTATCTGTTTTGATTTTATTTTCTATTATTCTCAAATGTGGCATGTTCATAAACCTCACCTGGTCATTTTTGGGTTTGAGTACAAATGCTATTTCAGTTAAACATTTGAAATTTTACTTGCTGTGGTCATATTTTATTAATGTTTCAATCCTGGTCTGATGTGATTTAAGGTGCATATATTGGTTGGTGGGCCCCTCCCTTAATAAATATCATAACTGTGACCTTTTGTATATAAAGTTATAAAATTACACCCCGTTATCTCGCATTTGCACTCGGTATATTTAATACGGACATATATTTAAATGTTGCATTTAGCATATGGTTGAACCCCAAAATATGTATGTGACAGGGCGGAGGGCGGGCCGGGTCGTGATTATACACACCCCGTCCCTTATCGGCTAATAAGTTCCCTTATTGATGGTTAGAATGGGTCGTTAGAGGGGTTACTACACTTGGTGACCTATATGAGAGTGGAGTGTTGAGATCCTTTGAAAATTTGGTTAAACATTTTGGGATTCCTAGATCTCAGTTCTATAAGTATTTTCAGCTGCGCCACTTGCTCTGTACTGTTTTATGGACTAGTTTACATCCCCCTAAAGTGGCAGATACTCTGGGAGAGATGATTTCTACTTTTGGAAAATGTCACGAGACGTCAGTGTATTACTCCCTGCTAATTCTGAGTCTGGGGGATGGAGTTTTAACTTCTATCAAGAGAGTATGGGAGAAAGATTTAAACTTGGTATTGGAGGGGGGAGTGTGGGCTAGGATTCTAAAAAACATCAAGTCTGCATCTAGAGATGAATGGGTGCACCTTATGCAATTCAAGATTTTACATAGATTCTATTGGCCCCCTTCTAGATTGTATTGGTCTTAAAGACACACCCACCTGCTGGCAATGTCAATCAGTAGATGGAGACACAACCCATGTCTTTAGTGGGTGTGTTAAGATCCAATAATTTTAGTTGAAGATTCAGTTTTATGTGTGAGGTATTGTGCACTCAAATTTTATTTTGCCCCAGACTCTGTATTTTAGGCCATGGGGTAGTCATCAATATAGAGAATAAACACATAAACAATTTCATTCTAACTAGCTTTATGTTCGCCAGACAGATAGTTTTAAGGGGATGGAAGACAGCTGGAGCACCTCCATTTCAGGAGTGGTGCTCAGAGATGGGCAGGGTGGCAGCCTTTGAGGAGGGTTCATCCAGAAGACTGGGGAATTTAGACTTGTTTTTGGGGAAATGGTGCACAAATCTGGTATTTTTTGGAGGGCTCTCAGGGAGGGACAGTGGAGAGAACAGTGTTGTGGTTAATGTTTGTGATTACTATATTTTTTGTTTTGTTTGTGTGTCTATAATCGTGACTACAGGTGTGTTGATGGGGGTCTGGATGTGGTTAGAGATTGTGAGGGGCTGGTGATGGTGGGTAACTTGGGAGTTAAGTATTGATTCTGTTTGTAAATGTTTTTCTTTTCTTTGTTTAATAGATGAATCAATAATAATAATAAAAAAAAATAATAAAAAGTGGCTTTTTCTATGCAATTCTTCCTACAAGGCCTGCACTCCTGAATCTTCTCTTTACTGTTGTACATGAAACTGGTGGTGAGTGAGTTGAATTCAATGAAGTTGTCAGATGAGGACATGTGAGGCGTATATTTCTCAAACTAGAGACTCTGATGTACTTATACTCTAGATTAGTTGTACATCTGGGCTTCCACATCTCTTTCTGTCCTTGTTAGAGCCAGTTGCCCTTTATCTTTGAATACTGTAGTGTACACCTTTGTATGAAATCTTCAGTTTTTTAACATCAGTAATGTCCTGAGTATACTTTGTGATCAGTTGAATGCCACTTTGGTGAATTAAAGTGCCACTTTCCTTCCGAAACAGCAAAATCTGTAAAATATTTCAAACTTTTAGCTGCCAGTGTACATTACACCAGATTTTAACCACATGTAAACACACCACCCAGCAGTCCTTTCCTGGCCTATTGTTGGCTCTAGTGTTGATGTGCTCAAGAATATAACACACCATCATGTTTCTGCAGTTCTCCCATCACAACTATGCCCACTATGGTTGGGAAGCCAAGCTCTCTTGGCCTAGAGACAGATGGCTACCTCCTTGAGAGAGCCATAAAACAGGCTATTTAGGTCAAACATAATTACAGTCTAGACAAGTTTCTTCAGTACACCCAGAGAGCTGTGGATATCTGCATGCACTTTCTTAGTGACTAGCATTCTTTGGGTTAGTTTAATCCAGACCGCCAGGCAGTGAAAAGATGCTTACTCACTGGGAAACTCATCAAGCCAATAAGAATCAGCTGCATATATAGATTAAAGAGAGCCTTGTACAGGATGTTGGTTTTAAAGTGAAGGATTGGATAGTTTTAAAAGAGCACTTCAAAGGTGCTTTGCATCAACCAAACTAGACATGACATTCATGCAAGTAGAATAGAAATAATGCTTGTTTTTGTGCAACATATATATACTGTAAGTAAGTGGGCAAGGACAGGGAAACTGGCTTGAGATGTGTGAAATGCTGGAAATAAGGCCTGTTTTACACATAAGGAAAGCATATTTATTTCGGCACCCACTTTTGTCACATGTAGAACACTGAACTCACTATAGAAAATACACTATAACAGAAAACACTAACAGAAAATACACTATAAACGTATTTGTAATGTTTAATATGTGTGTACATGTCTTTTATTTTGAAAAGTTGAGTTCCTGTTAATGTCTTGTGTTCCCTAGACATGTGATTCCTGTTTCCCTCCATGTTCATGTGTCTTGTTTTTATTTGTTTATTGTCTTGTTACCCATGTCTGTGTATTTAAGCCCTCATGTTTTCCATTGTCCCTTGTCAAGTATGTGAATGTAGAGATTTAGGTCATGCCACGTTTATGTAAAGCCACGTTTGTGCTAAGTCAAGTTTAAGTCAAGCTTATGTTCATGTTCATTGTTCATGTCTATGTTTAGTTTAGTTCACATCTATAGTTAGGGTTTTGGATTTCAAGTATGTTAATAAACTGCACTTGGGTTCTTCATCTTCACCTCATCGTCTTCGTCATTGCCAGTGTCAGCAGGAACGTTACAGTATCTAACAGTACAATATTTAGCAAAATAGACTGTTATGTCCTATGTCCCTGATATTGTTCCTGTGTCCCTGCCTGCTGCTATTCTGCTATATGGAGCTTTATATAAAGACATAAAAAAAGGAAAATGTAAGCACACTCAAGAAAATTAAATCTGCTATCAATTTCTCTTATCCTACAAAGCTGGAAACTTTTGAGATCAAACAATTTCACAGGCCAGGCTTTTCAGACTTGTTGCATAGGCATGAAGTAAATATCCTCATAAGATGTGAGTACATCATTCTACCTCACATGACTTTAGTATTTTGAAGAGACCATGCATAGCCTGTGCATTCCTTTGTGTAGAAACAAGCTATAGAATCAGGACTCTTACCAACATATGCTGCTACCTCTTTAGTAAACCTTGAAGATAAAACCAGAGGTAACTCCACTGGTAACACTTTATAATAACAGTACAAGCATAATCATGAATTAATACCTGAAGTAATAGTTACTTCTGCTTAAATTAATGAGTTAAGGACTGGACTAATCAGGAACTAATGAAGAGCTAACATTAACAACAACATGACTCATATGAATTCATGCTTTAATAACAGCCACCATAATTACATGTTAGTACAATTGTCATTGAATGACATCGTATACTGTAGTTCTGCCATTTGTTTTTAAAATGGACATAAAAAACATAGAAAGCACAAAATAATAATGATCAACAATAGTTTGATCTCAATCCATTTTATGTTGTTCTCCATCCATTTTATTTCATATTCACACTAGCACTCAATTCACTCATCATCCAGACCATAGAAATTGGAAAGGTTGTCTTTATGTCGCTGGATCAATGTATGTTTTTGTTATACATTTTTCTCAATATTTTTCTTGGTTACTTTGTGAGTTTCATCAATATTCAAAATCAAAATTCAAAATTATAATAATTTTTGATCCCATATTATTAACAACAATGATCCCATCATTGTTGTTAATAATAGTAATTTGTATTGTTCATTTTTCTGTGGACATTTGTGCATGTAATCATTCAATCATTTATTGTTCATTTCAATCATTTCAAGAGCAGAGAGTTAGCTACATTTCTACCTGGAGACTTTAGCCTCTTTTCCACCATGGGACCGAACTGTTCTTGTTGCGAATCTGTTCTATTCTGTGCAGTTACAGATTTTTTTCCACTGGGGTGCTGAAAACAGACTTTGAATATAAAGAACTACAAGAAATATGTCAGTCATTTAAGAGTTTAAGGACCACATGAGAAGTGTGTTTACTTTGCCCACATAGTGCGTTTGGCCAGCTACAGAGAAAAAAAAATGAGTAACCTTGGCAACTGGCATGTAACCAATCGTGAGTCACAAAGTCACTACAGGTATTCCACCAGCACATCTGAGCAAGGTTGTCTAACCTTGCTGAGAATTCCGGGCCAAGAACGGTTTCTAATTGTGCCATGCCAAATCGTGCTCAGGTGGAAAAGCTACTGTAATCTTTCAGCCCGATGGTGGAAAAGAGAATTTTGTTTCTGATGGGGCATTTATAAGCAGCGCTTTCTTGGTGTTGGCTGCCTGCTTGGCACTATTTCCTATGGTAATGCTGACATTTTTATCTAAAATTATTGGTTGTTTTGTTGGACTGAATTAAGGATTGAAATCATAGATTTAGATAGATAGAACATTATGTGCAGTATTTACATTTATTTTGTTATTTGAATTGAACACATTAAATGCTAACATTAGCATTATTAGCATTTCTGATTTGACATCAGGAGATATTGAGAGAGAAAAACACCTTAAAAATCATTTAAAAGTGTCTTGTATGTCTTAACAGGTATGTTTGTATTTTCTTTTGAGTCTGTATATGTTTCAAATGTGATTTCATTCATTTGAAGCGTATTGGTGGAAGATTGACACTTGTCTTTCAGTATTGCTTTTTCTTCGTATTAAAGGTGCTTTACCCTTTAAATGTTGTGTTTTTAATGTAATATATGCTGGTGGATTTGCATTTTCAAATAAGCAGATCTTTTAAAAACAGATCTTTAATTCACTACTTTAAAATTATAAGGTTCACCTTAGTGCATGTGTTTAATTACTAACTCATTATTGCAGGACAGTCACACATTTCCTGGTTAGTGCTCTCATTTCTGCAGGAGATGCTAGAGGTGAGGCTGTCCCCCTCCACCTTAAAGGTTTATGTAGCCGCAATATCGGCTCACCACGATGGAGTGGATGGTAAGTCCCTAGGGAAGAACGATCTGATTATCAGGTTCCTTAGAGGTGCTTCCAGGCCATGCCTGTTCCCCTCATGGGATCTCTCCTTGGTCCTTGCAGGCCTTCAGAGACCCCTCTTCAAGCCACTAGAATCAGTCG
This sequence comes from Moxostoma hubbsi, assembly GCA_032164185.1. Classification (NCBI taxonomy): domain Eukaryota; kingdom Metazoa; phylum Chordata; class Actinopteri; order Cypriniformes; family Catostomidae; genus Moxostoma; species Moxostoma hubbsi. The sequence goes on from JAVLUX010000037.1 coordinate 8,183,453, forward strand.
AGCTCAAAGCCCTCTCCTTGAAGATGGCCCTCCTGATCGTGCTCGCTTCCATCAAGAGGGTTGGGGACTGCAAGCGTTTTCTGTCAGCGACACCACCTGCCTGGAGTTCGGTCACCCATGTCGTCCTAAGACTGCGACCGGGCTACGATCCCAAAGTTTCTATGACCCCCTTCAGGGACCAAGTAGTGAACCTGCAAGTGCTCCCCAGGAGGAAGCAGACCCAGCCTTTTTGTTGCTGTGTCCAGTACTTGCTTTGCATACCTATGTGGACCGCATGCAGAACTTGCAGAACATGCGGAAAGGGAACGCTGTCTCCAAACAGAGACTTTCCCATTGTGTTGTTGATGCCATCGCATTGGCCTATCACACCAAGGCCATGCCCGCCCCCCTTGCGGGTTCGAGCACACTCGACAAGAAGTGTGGCATCCTCGTGGACACTGGCCAACAGCACCTTCCTAGCAGACATCTGCAGAGCAGTGGGCTGGGAAATGCCCAATACCTTTACGAGATTTTACAATCTCAGAGTTGAGTCGGTCTCGTCCCATGTTTTGTACATGCTGTCTGACGTGGCCTGTCTTCTTGACATGCAAGACCCCTAGTGTGGTTTCATTCGACACAACGTCAAAGTGAGCGACAGATGGGTAAGGTCTAGGTTACCGTTGTAACCTCCATTCCCTGATGGAGGGAACGTGACGTTGTGTCCCCCCGGCCACGACACTGAACTGAGCCACTGTTATGGCCGAAATCTTATTCTCGTCTCCTCAGTGCAAAACCTGAATGGATAGATGCATGATTCCCTCCTTTTATACCCGTATGTCTGGGGGAGGCACATGCAAATTCTGTCTGCCAATTTCTCATTGGCCTTTTCTCAAGTTCAGAGGTACGCAAGGCTCTCAAGAAAGACGCCTAATGTCGCTTCATTCGACACAACGCCTCTTTCCCTCCATCAGGGAACAGAGGTTACAACAGTAACCTAGACGTTTCCAAACAGGTTTCCCAAACACTCCTACCGATAGCAGCAAGACTATCCTGTGCTATCTGTGTAACTGCCATTGAGATGAATGGAAATTTTAACAGTAGCTTTCTACAGGTATTATAAACATCTATGCTTCCTGGAACAGGTTGTCCCACCCCAAACTCTTGCCATTGGTTGAGCCAGAAGCTGACATTATGGACTGCTCAAACAAACATAGTGATGTTTTGAAAGTGCCAGAGAGCTACAGTATGTATTTGGGAGGTCAATCTCTAAATGGCCTAGTTATAAGTTGTTTTGACACATTTAACTAATATACGAGAAAGTATTATAACTTAAAAATTACACACATCACCTTTAAAGGATTACTTCCTTTTCCACCTTACATTTACATTGCATCAAATTTTAAAAGTATGAAACACATTAAGAAGGTACGCAGAGTAAATTATGTATGTGTCTAAGCCATTTCTCCCCCACATTTCATACGCATATGTTAGTGATATAATCTTTAAGAAGACACTAGAATAAATCTACTTAAAGCCTTCGACCATTTCTCCAGATGGCTCAGCAACCTCGGCTATGCTTAAAGCGCTGACATATTAGATCAGCCAAGAGCTTTGCGAGGTTCAAATCCATTTAGTCATATATCTTATTCCCTCTGCAAATTAACACTGTCTCTTACGATAGCAGAGATTTATGATGATGTCTTCTTGCTAAATAATTTATCATGCTTTGAGAATAAAGAATGACTACACTGTGGCAGGAGGAGAAATGTATCTGTTATGATTATTTCATTGGTTAAAAAATACATAATTTGCTTTGTACATTTCAGCAATATTTGATCAGTTTGTCATTTCCCTAAAATGTGTAAAAGGTAAACTTCAAATTAGTAAACAATTTTAGTTAGACTTGTCAATACAGACCTTTCTTACATATACAATTGAAATTAAAACTAGGGGTATCATTCGATTAAAATATTTAATTGTGAGTTAATGCATTCAGGACCATAAAACTAAGATTATGTTTATTTGTTAGGTTTGGTAATTTGCATTGATGATGTTTATAACATGTATTTATGTAACAGTTCTCTTTACTTGTCTTCAATGTTCGGGAGTAACAAAGTAGTTAGCACCACAAGTAACTTAACTACATTTTTCAGTAGCGAGACAGTAGCTTAGCTATTTTCACAATAGTGTAGCTTTTCCATTATTAAGCAACATTTTCCAACATGTAGCACTGTAGTGTCACAAAGCACTATATTTGTCAAAATGTGTTGTGAACGCGGCAATGGAACAGAGGGGTTAATCAAACGCTCACCTAAATCCTCATCTCTCATATGTTGTGCTGAGGAATCAAAATAATTTCAGTGAATCAGTTCTGTTAGACAGTTAATTTAAATGAACCTGTTAAAATAAATGATTCAGTAAACTAGTTCACTTAAATTATTAGCTAAGTCACTTAAGCCTCTACGCAGCCTTAAAGGAACTTTGTCATAAGTCACTGTTTTCTTTTTTGAAGCAAAATATTTTGCTAATAGCTGTGATTTATCACTATATTTCGACACTCTTATTACTATATTTCTAAAATATGGTGTTTTTCTTGTTTTATTATTTCATATTTAGTATAAATGTATATGTTCAATTAAATGTTGTCACCCAAATTGTGTAGTGCCACCCTAATTAAAGAGTACTTCAGAATTTCTGATTGCAGAAAGAAATAATATAATTTTATTGTAATACTTTCTTTTTAAGTGTAGTTTGCTACTTTTTGTTAGTAGCTTGTAGTTTAGCTAAATCAAGCATAGCAGTCAGCCTAATCTCATGAAATTGATGTGAACATGACAAAATGTTTGCAATTCAAAATGTATATATAACATGCTTGGCTGCAGATTTCCAGTGAAATGTCCAGCTGGGGGCACCAAGCGCAAGTAAAATGGTGTCATATTCAGGTGAGGTTTTAATGTAAATCTTAGATGGATGTTTTATAAACAATAGTATTTTAAAATGAGATGTGTAAAAAATACATCCTTACCTAATAAATGCCTAAACCTAACCAAAAGTGTTTTAAAATGCATAAGTGAACTGAAGCAAAATTTCTAAAGCAATCTAAAGCACGTCACTTATATGACTCTGCCGTGACACATCAGTTTTTGTCTGGACTTTAACCGCAGTCCTCCAGCTCTAAGTCTAATGCTCTATCAGGTGAGCTACCATGCAAGCTGTTCCCTTTGAAATAAGTGTATACTCTATATGCATCTGTAATTCAATTATTAAAATATATAATTTTTCAAAAGCTGCGTTAGAGTAAATAGAGTCATAATCAACCATTAAAGTCATAATTTGAGTGAAAGTGAATAAAACACAGATGTTGTAGCACCTCTAGTGTTAATTTCACCTGGAAACTGCAGGATATTTTACCTGTAAACACGTATAACATGTTTTGCAAAAATGTATATAAGTAGAGTCACGTTTCCTCAATGAGATCAGGTTGCTAGTGTTAGTTCAGGCAGATCACGTGAGTCAAGCTTGCAATCAGCTGACACTCAGCTGATCATGACATCTACCAATACATTTCAGACGCTTATCATAGCAGTTGCCTCTTCACACTCAGCTGTGGCACAAACACACCCACACCTGGGACGGTTCCTCTCCACCCCCTTCAATGACCGGTCCCATGGTGGGTACCTGGAGCCAGGTAAGTGCTTCGATATCTCCTGACTCAGCACGCCCACGAGCTTGGGGCTCAAGCCCCCTCGACGTGGCACCTCCGGCTCTGCCCTCCGCGAGGCCCTACCCTCCGGTACGTCTGATGTGATTGTCCCTTGGTCCCCCTCGTCAGGAGCTTGGGGGTGTGGCTTGCGCTCCCCAACCCGTCACGATGACTGACCAGGACCGTCCGACTTCGCTATGCGATTCAATTTGCCAGGCGTCCGCCCGGGTTCAGCGGCATCCATTTTACCTCAGTGAAGGGCGATAACGCCACTGCCCTGCATGCGGAGAATGTGACCATTCTACGGAAGGATGCAATAGAGCCTATCCCTCCAGCCAAGATGCAGAAGGGGTTCTACAGCCCCTACTTCATCGTACCCAAGAAAGGTGGTGGGCTGCGGCCAAACTTGGAGTTCTGAACCAGGCCCTTTCTGCGATTTGACTTTGAAGAACGGGCATACCAGAAAAAGGTTCTCACTGCATGTCTGTTTGAATTTGAGGGCCGGGCATACCAGTACAAGGTCCTCACTGCACGTCTGAACTTGCCGCCTCGTGTCTTCACGAAAGTCGCAGAGGCTGCCCTTGCCCTGCTAAGTCTAATTCTAGCTCACTCTTGAGACTTGTTGTGTGCGCACAGGGACATGGTGCTAAGAAAAATGCAAGCTCTCCCCGAACAAAGCATCTCTTTTCTCAGTTTGGAGTTAAACTCAGTCTCTATAATGGTGTGCCTCAAAAGCGAGCGTGCTCAGTCGGTGCTGAACTGCCTAAAGTCGTTCAGGCGGAAAACGGCGGTCCCACTGCAGCAATTTCAGAGCCTCCTGGGGCATATGGCGTCCTCGGCAGCGATCACACTGCATGGGTTGATGCATATGAGACCGCTTCAGCACTGGCAGACCTCTGGAATATCCATGGGTGGCCCTTGGTCAGGATGTGGAAGAAATAAGTGGCCTACCACCCGCGGTGGTAGACACGATCACTCAGGCTAGGGCTCCCTCTACGAAGCGCATGTATGCCTTGAATTAGCATCTGTTCACTAAGTGGTGTTCTTACCGACGTGAAGACCCCCAGTCCATCAAAAGGGTAGGGGACCTGCAGGCATTCTCTTTCAGTAACACATGCCTGGAGTTCGGTTTGGAATACTCTCAAGTGTTCCTGAGACCACGACCAGGCTATGTGCCCAAGGTTCCCACAACCCCGTTTCAGGATTAGGTGGTGAACCTGCAAGCACTTCCCCAGGAGAAGACAGACCCAGCCTTGTCACTGCTGTGACTGGTGCATGCTTTGTCCATCTATTTGGATTGCACGCAGAGCTTTAGATGCTCTGAGCAGCTCTTTGTCTGCTTCGGAGGACAACGTAAAGGGAGTGGTGTCTCCAAACAGAGGGTCGTCCACTGGGTCATTGACGCCATCGCTTTCGCATATCATGCCCATGGCGTGCCACCCTCCTTGGGGCTACGAACACTCTACTAGGAGTGTGACGGCCTCCTGGGCCTGACTAATGGCGCCTCTTTAGCAGTCATCTGCAGAGTAGCGGGCTGGGCAACACCCAATACCTTTGCAAGGTTCTACAATCTCTGGGTTGAGCCGGTTTCATCCCGTGTGTTGTCAGGTACGAACAGGTTAGTTTGCAGGACAACTGACGAGTGTACAGTTTGCATACAGTGCCCTTCCCCTCCTGGAGGGGGAGACTTGCGCTTTTTACCCCCCAGCCGTGTTCACAAGGTCGTGGACCCTGGATGTCCTTCCTACTTAGCCCTGTGGCAGACGAGTTCATGGAGAAACTCGATGCCGGCCCATTACATGTGCTATTAGGCCCTGTACTGGGATAGGTGCTCCACATGTGCTGGTGGCCTGTTTGTAACCCCATGTGATGTATCTTCCATGAGACAGTTTCCCCGTTGGTAAACCCACGTCTTTCTTGGGCAGAGTTTCCCCCTGCCACTGGTCACTGTGTTTGTAGAGCACTATCCCCTCTGGGTAGGACCTACCAAGGGGACTTCCCCACATGCAACAATGCCAACAAGACTCAGTAAGACCATGTGATGTATTTCCATACAATTGCCTCGCCTTCTGGCAGGGTGTGGTCTCCACTGTGTCTTCCCTTGGGAAAGGACACCCCCCGACGTGGACACTTGTGGCCCCCAGCATAACGATTTCCTTTCTTCTTTGGGGAGAAAAAAAAGGAGAGAAGAGGCCTCGGCTGGGGCAGCCTGTCCCCAATTTGGGCAGTCGACTGGTCCCTGAGGTGTGGAGGACTGTAAGATGCTCGTAGTAGCATTGGGGGAGGTTACATGATGGACAGGTGTGCTGGCTATGAGGCACGCAATGGTTTGCCCATCTCGCACCACCAGTCCACGTTACACAGTTCAGCTAGTTGTGGCTCTTCGTATAGGGAACCCAAGTGTCACTACATCAACACAACGTCAACTGAGTGACAGATAGGGAATGGCCTGATTACTTTCGTAACCTCTGTTCCCTGATGGAGGGAACAAGACATATTGTCCTTCCTGCCACAATGCTGAACTGCTCGCTGAAATGTCCGGGACCCTGTCTCGGATCCTCAGCGCAATACCTGAATGAGTGGTTGTGAGCCAGCTCATTTTATACCCATATGTCCGGCGGAGTGAAATGCAAATTCCACTCGCCAATTCCCATTGGCATTTTCTCAAAGATCAGAGGTTTTTGAGGCTCCCAAGGGCGACCCCTAGTGTAGACCCCATCAGGGAATGGATGTTATGAAAATAACCAGGAGGTTTTCCCTACATTTGCCTTGTGATATGTGCTCTAAGACTACATTTGTTTGCCCGTTTGGAATTCCTATCTTCAGTGTGCTATTGTGCCTTGTTCGATTGATCAACTTGATAAACAGTATTTGAAGTTCTATTGTATAGAATAAAGTATCCATTTATTCTATTATGCAATTAAGGATTGTACCACATTGCACCGTCAGAATGTTTTAAAAAATTGAATAATAGTGTAATTCTAATAGGTCTGTTTTGTTATACGCTGCACTTCCTGCTCTGTCCATGCATGGCTGAATAGATTGGTGATTTGCCTATAACAGAACCAGAATTAATTGTCTATAAGTGAATAAAGTATTCATTCAAGTATTTAAACCAAGTATTTATTTGACTGAAGTGGTCCTGACTGAACGACTTAAAAAGTAGCTTGACTAGTTTTACTTTATTTTATGAGTAGCTTGCAGCTTGTACACTGTTTGTGTCACTTGCTCATTTCTGTTCTGCTTCAAAAGAGACAGGAAATGCATTAATTTCAAAAGCTCTATTTAAAACAAATAATTATTTTGCTTTATTTTAAGTTATGTACTAACAATAGTCTAATACATAATGCATCATGTATGCATCTAGGACCCTGGTTTTTAGTGTTCTTTTAGCAGTTTTGGGCCTGAGGCTTTGGGGTCCCCTGACAGCATGAGACCCCAGGCACCTGGCTCCACTTGCTAATCAGCTCTTTGAAAGAAATTATTTATATAGTTATACAGTATAATTTGTATAGATACAGCTAAAATGGCAGAGCCTGACATTAACAATGCCAAGTTCATGGGTTCAATTCCCAGGGAACCCACATGGTGTAAATATACCTTGAATATATGACCTGTAGGTCACTTTGGATTAAAACATCTGTCATGTGCAAATACAGTTGCAAAAAAAATATTTCTGAATAACAGCATTAAAATACAGAAACATGATTAGAATAAAGATGTTTAATGAACTTGACTCCTATGACCTTGTTGTCATAACAATAGTGTCTTACAAATGTCATTCACATGAAAAGATTCTAACAGTTGAAAGAACTGTACAAATCCAAAGACTGATTAATACTAACCCTTCATGTGTTAAACAAACAAATCCATTTGTCTCAGAGGACTTCAAAGGTGTACAATTGTGTCAAAAGACAAAAATGGCTTTGGAAGATGCAATGGGAGTTTTAGCCAGTTTTGTGCCTCATCACCAATTAGACGAGATGCTATTATCCTCCCTGAAAGACTTCACCAACAAAAGAAAGAGAGAACACTCATCTCTTAAGAGAATGATAAAAAAAGGTCCTGATGGATGCGCTGTCATGACAAAGTACATCCATCAATCTTTGGACTCCCAAAGAAAGTGTGGAATGCACCATATTACGCAAACTGCAGTTTGATTTGCTTCCTTTTCTAGGAGACCCACATGCTGTCAAGACATCCCTCAGGTCCTCTGATCACCCCAGGGGAACAAAGATGATTACGTTGGAGGCTTCTGATAGCATGTCTTTGAAGAGCTGTTGGTCTTGAGGGATGAGTTCCTCATGGGAAGAATAGTCTGTCATACTGCTCCCCCCCTGCTGTCTGCACAATGCTCACTAATAAGGCGTACATCACACATCAAGAGCCCTCATTCAGGCTCTGTCACCATTCATGGTCATCACTTCCTTAAAGACAAATGCCTTCAGAAGGTCCCTTTCATCCTATTGTCAGAACTTCACTGTCTCCTTCCCAGACAGGACCCTGAAGTGGAGGAGTAGCCAGTTAGTGCTAGCTCAGGCCTTGACCCGAGGACCTCTCCACAAGGGGACCCCCCCCTTTAGACCACTTTTGTTCCCAAGATCAGTGCCCCAAACTGAGGAAAATCAGACCCCGCTCGGCCCTCGGAAGGCGGGAGCCACCAGGAGTGCCATTGTGCTTCCATTCATGCGTTAGACAAACGGAGTAGAGAGCATTGGACATTAGAGGTTCTTGTACTGGACAATGTCCACGCAGAGTGACAGCTCCTACTGAGAGTGGAATGCATGCATGTTAACGTTTAGTCTGGGGCTTGTACATAAGCAAGCATTATCATTTATTATTCTGCAATGATCAGTATTTTCGATTGTGGGCATGTTGGCCATGGCTACCAATGTGAATATGGACTCAACACTTTTTTGGCAAAGGCTGTACCTCAAATGTCAAAACAAAGAGCATATTTTAGATCAATATTTTGTAGGCAGCTCAACCGAAATGTTTATCAATCCCTTTAACTGCATCTGTTTGAGAGTAATGATGCCAGAGTAATGGATAATTTGAGCACAACTCTCATTGATCGATTGAAGCCAAAATCAATGCAATTTATTTTAGATGTTAAAATGAATTGGGATGAAGCGTGTGTTAGTATACACTACCATTCAAAAGTTTAGGGTCACTCCTTATATATTTTTTTTTTCTTCCCATTTTAGAATAACAAGAAAGTCATCACAACTATGGAATAATAGAAATGGAAATATGGGAATTATTTTGTGACAAATAAAATCTAAAATAAATCAAAACTATGTTATACTTTAGCATCTTCAAAGTAGCCACACTTTGCCTAGATTTTGCAGAAATGTACTCTTGGCATTTTTCAACCAACTTTTTGAGGTATCACCCTGGGATGCTTTTTAAACAGTATTGAAGGAGTTCCCATTTATATGTGGGGCACTTAGTGGCTGCTTTTCTTAATTATTTGGTCCAAGACATCAATTTCAATTTTTTTCATTTTTTTTTTTTAAATCAAATTTTAGTTTTGTAATTAAATAAATTAATATGTTGGCATAATTATATTTTTGTCTACAAAATAATTTAAAACATTTAAGCAAACACCTTCAGATCAAAAGCCTTTTAAGATCATGAGAAAAATTTCAGGCAAGTGACCCCAAATTTTAAAACAGTTGGGGGAAGTTGAGCTTTTCAAGATGTAAACATGAGATTTACATCACAATATCTGCAATTTGGAATGTCTGCTGAAATTTAGAATTGGATAAGACGCTTAAAATGCTGTTGAATGAAAAAATAAAATGAAGAATCAACTCTTATATACAGTGTTCACAAAAGTATTTGGACTTGTAAATCACACATAACAGCATCTGAATATTATTGCATAAAAGATCACAACCAATTGTCATCTGCAAAACAATAATGACCTTTTACAGAATTAACTTGAAGTTCACACAGGCATCCTAACAAAGAAATCACAGGTGTATATCATTAATTTACACCCAGAAATTGTGCAAATACCTAATTTGTCTAATAATTATATATACAGGGTTGGGAGGGTTACTTCTGAAATGTATTCCACTACAGATTACAGAATACATGCTATAAAATATAATTTGTAACATATTCCGTTAGATACTCAAGGTCAGTAAAGTATTCTAAATACTTTGGATTACTTCTTCAGCACTGGTGGATTTTTTTTCACTTGTTTTTACTATAAAAACTCAGTACAGTCAGACAAAATACACATTAAAAATACATTCTCTGAAAAACCTAAATATCTTATTGTTGTTTCTAAAATAAGATAAATCAAATTGATCTTGTTTTAAGGATTTTCAGATATTTTTACAGGAAATTAATTATAAAATTTTTCATCAAAAATATGATTTTTGCCCTAATATCAAAGGTCTTACTAGAAAAAAAAATATGATAACAAGATATGATTAAAAATAGCATTTTAGCTTAGCGTAAAGCTGACAATTTACACAAGGTTTATTTCTATTTCTTCTGCTCCAAACTTACTTCAAACTTCTTCTCTTTCTGCTCGTATAAATGTAACACATCATAAGAAAGTGTTTCACTGCTGTTCAAATGCACTTTAGATCGCATCATTTATATGTATAAATGTTTTCCATCTGAAAGGACTAAATATTAAATGAAACAAATGACAATATAATGTAAAGTAATTATATAATTACTTATATTTTGTATTTATTTTAACTACGTATTTTTGTATAAATACGTAATCCTGTTACATGTATTCCATTATTCCCCAACACTGTATATATATATATATATATATATATATATATATATATATATACACACATGTGTGTGTGTGCAACTCAAAAGCACTTTATGGATCTATCCTTAACAAAATATGTAATATATACCTATGATAAAATGTAAACATTCTGGTCCCTTTTCATACAGTAAGAAAATGAAACCCTAAAATGTTATGTCTTAAGACTAATGTTTCCCTGCTCCATCTCTTTATTAAGCCAAATCCAAGTGTCTTCCTATGTGACCTTACCCCCTTTCCCCTCATGGTGACCATCTGTAGAGGAAGAGATCCATCAGATCTGATTATTTTCAGCCTACTGTTTGAGTCCTAGTCTGCCAGGTCTCTTTCTCTCATCTCATTCTCTTAGCTCTTTAGGGGGCGTCAGAGTGCCTTGTTAGCACTGCTCAGTCGGACCTCACAGGATGAACCCTGGAGGTTACAGAGGGGTACACAGTAACAAGGGCAAGAAGGGGGGCTGATTGATCCCCTCCTGATGATAACAGCTCTTCTACTGTTCCCACCATGGCCTCATGAGATGCAAGGATTACTGAGAAGTGAGTGCGTTAGATTGACATCCTTGGTCATTACGTTTAATCCATTTCCCAATTTTGGCAGACAGAGATGGGGGCAATATTTAATACAATTACAGAATATTCAGGGATTAAATATGTGTTAATGTCGCTCATTGTGAGGCCACTTTTTTATCCAATCAAATACATATATATCATCTTTATCACTCGCTCGCTTGCCCACGGTTTGTTTTTGGCACATGTTCCAATCTGTACAATAAATCGCTTTACTTTTCCTGCTCTGTGGATTGCTACAGGAAAATTTTATTTTTATCAAAAGAGACAGGAGTGGTTTCAAGGAAAAATTATTCATCAGAGTGCACTGTGGGACAATGAAAGGGTGGGCCTTTAAAAATGACATCACTTACTATGTTTGTAGAAACACAGTAATACTGTATTAGAGGAAACCTCTAAATAAATGAGCTATGAATTTAATGCCCTTTTTGAAATCTCAAAATAAAGAAATTGACTCTTGGCCTCACAACTTCCTATCAAGGACCATAGCATTTCCTTTATAGCCAACATGAAGCAACATGATAACACAGGATATGGACAAGTTGGTTCCGAAAGTTAATTTTACTTGAAAGAACCCCATTTTACCAAATAACTGACAAGGGGCACTCCCTATCAGAAATTTTTTCTTTCCATCAATTCAAGTTTTAACTGTCCCGTCCTTCAATTTTTCTCATTAAGCAACCTGTTTCACTCGGAAATACATCAGATTACATAAGTAAAATGGTCCGCAATGTCATTTGTTTAAATAATCACACAGAGAATTGCAATTCCTCATTCAATTCAGAGAATATATTCAACTTTTAAGTTAAGCACATGCCCCATAATATGGAAAAATGTAGTCTCTTAACATTCCTGCATTGGGCTGAGAATTTGAAAGCTGGATATTAGTAACATTTGTTAATTAACTAAGCACCTACATAACAAAAGGTTTCCGCACCTACATATACTCCATGATATGCAGCCTCTTTATCATGTAAGACTAGTTATGTATAGTGTGTTTTCACAAAGACACCTGACTGTGTGATATAAGGATACACATCAACAGGTGAAGTTCAATATTTAAGAGGCATGATGCACTTAAGTGCACAAGTGCCTCTGTTATTAGGCTCTCACTGGGACACCTCCTATCCTTAATTAGAAACGTATTGAACCTTATTTCAACAACACGCCTTATAGATACCACAAGGCATGTTGTTGAAACAGGCATCCTGATGGCTATGCTAGACAAATTTAGTAGTTCTTACAGTACCCTTTGAATTAGTTATTGCCACAAAAATTATTTTGTTTTGATGAGGTCTTTGACAGTCTCACAGCATCAGTCTAAATCTGATACTGTCTGTCCTGATCCTCCCCACTCTTATCAGAATTAGCTTTTCCACACTGGACCAGATGCTTAATCAGGCCTCCCTTACCAGGAAACAATAATTATTGGCATAAGTGCTGGTTAAGTAGGAATTAGTTTCTTTTGAGTTTGTCTCCCTCCCATTGACCCCTATCTGTAGTGAAAACAGTTGGGCTGCATTACGTGGAGGGAAGGGGGACTGAGTTATTTCCTTAGGAAAAGGCTGTCTGCAGAAAAGACCCATGGGCAGGCTATTTTGGCTCTTCAACAGACTCCTTAAATGTGTTATGTACATGTGGCTGCAGTGGGTCATTAATGGACAGCTATATTGCTAGCTGCTGTTATAGGATTCAGGGGAAGGTGGCGTTGGAGAAAGTAGAGAAGGATGTGGCATTTTGATGATGAAATCAACAAGAGGAAATGCTGTATGCCTCAAGAAGAACAAAATAGATCACATTGTCATGGCCTTTGACATAATGTACAAGTTGAACTTGGTTGATATAGCACCTAAAAGAAAAAAATTCTACCATTATTTACTACATCATGTAATTCTAAACCGCGGTACTTTAATTAACAGCCCCAGATTATTACTCAATAAAAAAAGCAAAATTTTTTTTTTCCTATTTCCACCTTGATTAAACAAGAAATACTTTAAGGCATGCATGTAACCATAGTGACTAATTAACATGTTAATTTAGTGAAATTACTTTAAAAATTAAGTGTTACAAAAATTAAAGGTGCACTATATTTCAAATTCTTCAAATATCTCCTCATAGTCTGCTAGCTGTCCTTTCTGTGGTTGGGCTGAAAGAAATCTTGTAATTGTGCACACCCCAGGCTCTGTAAATGGGACAAAAACAAAGTAGATAGAAACCACTTGACTTGAGATCAACTGGGGGTTGTTCTTGCGTGTGTGTGTGGGGTTGGGGTGGGGGTGGGGGTGGGGGGGGGGGTTCAGAGCATGAGGGAAATTCAAGAAAGGAATAGAAGAGCGATGGCACATCTGACTGATGCAAACTTTCTAAACTCCAAGGAGGACAAATGACTGAGAAACAGACCAAGAGAAAAATTATGATAAGTGGAGGGCGGAGCTTCCAAAGGAGCACTGAAGGGAGGGTGTGTTTTTTTTGGCAGTTGAGTTCGAATATCAACAGTGTTTCTAAGGAATCACTGAGTGCACCTTTAAAACATATATCATGCCTCCTGACCAGGGATGGATTAGGACTAACAAGGGCCCCAGGGCCAATTTTCTTTTAGCTCAATCAGTTCTGGCTCAAGCTGCAATATATCTTCTAACTCATCTGAATGATGAAATGTGTTCCATTCAGAAGTGATCATCCATATTCCCTGTTTCCTTTAAAGACTTGGTTCAAAGGTCTGAAGGGTGTGGGGTTCAAAAATAGTGGTAATTTGGTCATTTTATTGTAAATTAATTTAGCAATGACCCCACAGCTTGGCTACCATTATTATTCTCCCATCACAAAGCCCTATGAAGGCATCATGTAAAACAAAATCCCCTAGAGCAGATTAAATTAACAGAATTTTTATGTGATCTTAAATTATCTAAGAGTCTGTTTTTGAATGTTCATGATTTCAAACTTCAGAGGTCAAAACATACACACAAGCCCTTCAATCTGCTTCAAGATGCTCTCTTTCTCTTACTGCAAAACCTCTAAAATTTCTAAATTCAAGCATTTAAAACTACTTCAGACAAGGTTTTGTTAAACCAACATTATAGTTTCTCTCAACAAACTTAATATTTCTAGGTCAGTACTTTTGTACCACACACAAAAAAAATATCTTCTCTTTCCCAACCTCCTAAGCCCAGTTATTTTTTGTAATAATGGGTAGAAATGCAATTGTAGCAATGAATAGTAATAAATGTTTTTGTTTGACAGCACTTTTCATACAAAGCATGAAGCTTAGCCCTATAAAGCCTACAGTATATGAAATAATAGTCCGAAAATTAAAATGTCAAATTTTTAAAGTGTGGCTCAAATAAAAATCTATTTGAAAGATGAATGCAAAAGTGTCCTATAATCAGGCTGGGGGTATTCATAGTCACAGGGCCCTATTGAGGGGTCCTTGTATAAGCTGACAGCTGTGGGGGCCACATATTCCGCATACTAAACTACCTCGATGACTTGCTCATCCTGGCCCACTCTCGAGAGTTACTATGCCCCCACAGGGACCAGGTGCTCAGGCACCTCTGCCGTCTAGGGCTTCAGGTCAGCTAGGAAAAGAGCAAGCTCAACCCTGGTCAGATCATCTCTTTTCTCTGCATGGAGTTAGACTCAGTTTCAATGACAGTGCGGCTCATCAACGAGCGCGCTCAGTCAGTGCTCAGGTGCATCGCTCGCTTCGAGCCCGGCACAGCGGTTCCTCTAAAACAATTCCAAAGGCTCCTGGGGCATATGGCATCCTCAGCCGCGGTCGCACCACTCGGGTTGATGCATATGAGACCGCTACAGCACTGGCTACAGACTCGAGTTCTGAGATGGGCATGGCGCCACGGCACACACCGTGTGACCACGGCACACACCTCCGGCCTCGCCACACGCAAGAACAACCCCCAGCACTGACGGGTTCTGAAGATGCCCCCTTAGGCCTCTTCCTCAGTCTCTAAATCCACCCCCCTGCCGGGTGTGCAGAGCAGGGTAAGGGCTTCGAGTCTTCTCTCAGCACCCTAGCCTTCTGCTCCCGAAATGCTATTTCCTGCTCCCCCCGGGTAAAGACCGCCTTCCCTGACTTAAGATAGGCCTAGGCCGCTTTACGTCCTATGTGAGAGACGTAGTGAGAGAGAAGTCCGCGGCTGCTGGGCTTGCTCCCATGCTAGGCATGTAACACCTTTTTCCCGTCGTAACCCCCGTTCCCCGAGGGAGGGAATGAGACGTTGTGTCCCTCCTGCCACAGAACTAGACCTAGCACTGTAAATGGCTGTGCTTCATTTTCGGTTCCTCAATGCAAAATCCTGACTGGCATTCGCTGCACCGCTTCCCTTTATACCCGTATGTCCGGGGCAGGGCATGCAAATTCTGTCTGCCAACTTGACATTGGCTTTTTCTCAGGTTCAGAGGTACGATTTGGCATCCAAGGAAGACCCCTTGTGTCACTTCATTCGACACAACGTCTCGTTCCCTCCCTCGGGGAACGGAGGTTACGACAGTAACCATGACGTTTTGTCTCAAGACCACACTTTTCTGCCATTTTTCAAAACCATAGAGAGATTGACAGCTTTGACACTAGTGATTTAAGGCAAAGAATAAATCGCAGAGTGTGCACCTCATGCCATACGCATGTCAAAACACTGTCAACTGTGGTTCCCTTCATACTGAACACAACTCAGTTCTCCCTCAAAATTTTATTGTGAGTCCTGAAAATGTAAAGGAGTCCCTTTGGTTATAGAATGCAGTTATCAGTTTCTTCTGCTTTGTGAATGTAGTCTCTCTGTAGTAAATTCACCACTACAGTGAATAATGATCAGTTATTAACAGTGTGCCAGTAGATTGTCACAGAGGTGGCACAAATCAACTGTGAGTAACATTTTAAATATCCATTGACTAATGGTTGGCAGAAAGCAAAGTTTTGTTAGATTGCTATTGACCTTTCATGCTTATCTGACTCTGTGTGGCTTGGGCTGCCTTTTGAAATTCAGCATGAGCCATTTATTAGTGCTAATGTTTTGGGGCAAACTGATAAACCGCTGCTTCACAAATATATAATTTACCTCATGTATGAATAGGAAAAATTTGCATAAATAGCATTTTTCCTAAATATATGGTAAGGTTGTGAATTTTTGTATATGTATACGTTTAAGGAAATAATAAGATAGCACAGTTCTTTAAATCAATGATAAGCTGATAGATTGTTCTAGATGCCTTAATCAAAAGCAGGTAAAACATCAAGAACATCAATAAAAGAGATTTACGAGAAATGAAATCCCTGTTTGCTAGCTCCGGGGGTGGGGGGTAGTGAGGGATTTTAGGGGGGTTGAGGTGGGACAAAAACTTCTTTACTCATTCTCCCACCTAGCTGATCCCTCAAAACAATTACACCCAAGCTGACTTGCCACTTTAACAGAACCAGTTTTTAGTCTACTGCCTCAGTCTATGCAGAATATTCCAGGTTGTTTCATTAATGCATTATTGAAAACACCTGAAATCTAAGCAAAGTTCCTACAATATTCATCTTAGCCACTACTGATGCCAAATTTGTGTGTTAGATTCTTTGCGAATACCTTAATTGCAGACACTTGGCTTGGATGAAGACGTCTGGCAAATGCATAAATGTAAGAAGCTTTTGCAGGTGTGTTTGTATTAAAGGGTCATGACATGCTTATTTATTTCAATATGTTCCTTGAAGTTCACTTATATTATTAGTAGTTTATTTTTTTTTATTATTTTTTTACAAAAACAGATAATTTTCCACCCTCATTCTGACCCTCTGTCAGAAATGCTCGATTTTTGTGATTAAAGGTAAAGTAGGCATTTGATGTGTTGATGTGGAGGTAGTCAGATGCAAATGTTTAGCACAGTGTGTTCACAATGTGAAGGAAGTAGAGAACGAGTAGTTTTGGAAGCTTAGTTTCAACAAAAGCTGTTTTTTCATTGAGGAAAATTGTATTCTCTTTAAGGTGAACATATAAATTATTTGACAACATTATTCTTCTGTTACAATGAATTGTAGAGGCTGGCTGTATACTTTGCTGAAATATTATCAAAAATATTTTCCCGGCAGAGTGTAATTTGACAGCTCTGTTATTACACAGGGAGTTTTTTTTATAGAGTACAACAGGGCTAAAGGCACACTTTAAGGAAAATGTACTTTTTCCTGGTCACATAGTGTATCAAGATTCCAAAAATACTTTTATTTTACTGAATATTGAAGGAGCAACATCATTTTTGTGAAATGAAATAACAACAGAAGGTTGTTTTAAATAAATTCCATTTTGTTAAAAAAGAAAAAAGGTTACCCCACACCTGGGGAAAAATGCTCCCTCATTTGGAGTAAAAGGCCTCCTGGGCAGTTATATTGATATAGTATAGATATCAGGACAATAGTTATAGGGCACAATTTGTCAAGTTATTCAAATACAGATGCTTTTTCAAGTAACAAATTAATATGATGCTTACTCAAAATAACCAGAAATAAAAAGACTATTTCATTTCATACAGCATAATTTCTTGTTTATTTCAATCACATTTGACATTTATTACATCTCAAGTATTCTATAAACATATTCTAATATTCTATAAATTAATCTCCACTGTGATTAGATCAGTCAATGTGAGCCCACTTTGAACATTTTTCATATCAAATCTATTCCCCCCACAGGAACCTTTAGTCCCAGCAGCAGGGGGAATTTTTACCCAAATACTATTCTTTCATCAATTGGACAGTTGTTGAATAATATATATATATATACACACACACACACACACACACACACACACACACACACACACACACACACACACACACACACACAGTACTGTGCAAGCGTTTTAGGCACATAAGATGTTTCACAAAAACTCTTTAGATGTTATTCATATCTTCAGATTTAGTGTGTTAATAGAAAAATACATTTTAGACTGCCAAACAATACTTTTGCAAATAGAACGGATTAGAACAGAAGAACAGATCGCTCTGCAAGAGATGTCATGGCCCCCACAGACCCCCCCACTGAACATCATGTCAGTCTGAGATTACATAAATAGACAGAAACAATTGAGACAGATAGAATAGATAGAAAAACTGTGGTGAATTCTCCAAGAAGCTTGGAACAACCTATCTGCCATCAACCAAGAAAAACTGAGTACAGGTGTACCTAGGAGAATTTGGGCTGTTTTAAAAGCAAAGGTGGCCACACCAAATATTGATTTAGCTTTTTATGTTTACTGGACTTTAGATCATGTTAATTGCTAAATGAAAACAATTTATGTCATTATTTTTGAAGACATCCTCACTGTGCAACATTTTTCACAAGTGCCTTAAAACTTTTGCACAGTACTGTATATATAATCACATTAAACAAAATAGAAAATTACAAGTATTTTGTCTCAAAATAAATGTGATAATTTCCAGAATATTCATTAGCTACATACTGTACATTTTGCAACATTATTTTTTTTATATATATAAGATATAAGCCTCAAAATCAGCCTTTAGAAATTAAAAACAAGGATCTCATGGATCAGAAAAAAAATGTCCAGTGTATTTTGACAAACAGGTGTTGAGGAAAGTTCTGTGGGAGTTTTTGTTACTATTTAGTGTTTTGGGAGAAAATAAAAATCATAGGAGCCTTTTACACCATGAAGCCTTTAGCCCTGTTGTAGGCTACCCTAAACATGACTTTCATGTGATATCACATTCTTGTCAGTATAATTTGTGCTATTTTCATGTTTTCTATCCATTTATATGTTTCTAGTATAGTTTTCTCCAGAGCTTAGTGAAAAGCATCTAAATAAAATATTTAGAATTCACTCTCAACTTTAACCGCATTCAACAGTCTTACGTAAATGACAAACTGAATTTTAATGGCTGTGTTTTCTCCTCTTATCCATGATGTCAAGCTCTGGGTGTCATGGAAATTATTATGTCATTCACCAAGCACTATGAGTGCATGCTATGACCTGGTTTCTAGGGCAACATAACCACGTAGGTAGCTTCCTTCCTGTCTGAATATGCCACCACATTTACTCTTGTAAGGCTGAGCCATTTCTTTCATGAAAAGTCACTGATCTGCTGTCTGCTACCTGCCAAGTTTTAAAAGGTGACAATCTGCATGTAAATAAAACAATCTCATGGGGTTTATCTGACCATTTTATTAAGTCAAGGATCACTCACAATTAAATCCTTTTTTACTAACTCCAAGTATTAACTTTTCTCTTAATATTTGTGATACAGGCATAAATGATACCTCAAATTGTGCAGATTGTGCTTTTTTCGTTTCTCTTTTCTAAGTGATCAGATTTACTTTTTTCAATGGGCGGACAATACAACTAATGATAAGATCCTTTTGACTGACATTAAGGTAGTGTAAGGATCCAT
Organism: Moxostoma hubbsi; assembly: GCA_032164185.1. Classification (NCBI taxonomy): domain Eukaryota; kingdom Metazoa; phylum Chordata; class Actinopteri; order Cypriniformes; family Catostomidae; genus Moxostoma; species Moxostoma hubbsi. The sequence continues at coordinate 8,202,898 of JAVLUX010000037.1, forward strand.
ATCAATGGACCATAAAATCATAGATACATGGCGGTTGACTTTTTTGACTTTTTTGATAACCACATAGCAACTACCCAGAACACCCTAGCAAGTGAATAGCAACACGTTAAAAACACTCAGAACTTGCACAAACAGCCATGTAGCAATGCACCAACAACCACTCAAAATACCTTAGCAACCACACAGCATCGCCCAGGCAACCATCCAGAACAACCGAGCATGACATCAACTTACAGAGACAAGCATCACTCACATTTTCTTTAGAAAAAGTTTTTATATCTAGTTTTTATTACTTTTGGGAACACCTTGGCCTTAACAAACTCTGCAGAATGAGAAACCCATAAGTCTAAAATATTTGATTGTACAAGAACACAAAGTCTGGAAAGTAAATCCTAGGACTGCACTGCGTAACTTCTTGTAATTGTTGGCCCAGATTTTGGAACAGTTGTTTGTGGCAGTTAATGGAAGTCCAACATGGCTCATAGTTCAGGTCATCTCTCTTTTACATTGCGAGCTAAGAAGAATTGACCATATGGCCGGGATTTTCTTCCTCTTACTGTCTTTCTAACTGATTTTCTAGCTGCATGCATACACACAAAACAGACCAACTGTTCGGGTGTCATGGGGCAGCACATTTTTTAGATTTTCCTTCATAACTCACAGTATGACTTTTTTAAATCTACCTGGCATCTTTTAATATAAGAAACATTGGCAATGCTTTATGATAAGATTCCATTTGCTAATAGATATCTTGAACAATGCTTTTACAGCATTTAGCAATCTTTGTTAAAGCTGGTTAATAAAATACAATTGTTCATTGCTTGATTATGTTAGTTCATAGTGCATTAACTAATGTTAATAAATAAAACTTTTGGTTAAATATATATATATATATTTATATATATATTTAACCAAAAGTTTTATTTAATAACATTAGTTAATGCACTATGAATGCACTATATTATTCTTATTATTATATGCTGAAATTAACCTTAACCAAGATTAATAAATACTGTCAAAGTATTATTCATTGTTAGTTCAGGTTAACTACAACAATGAAACCTAACTGTAAAGTGCAAGCTAAAAATGTAGATGTGCCAGAAGTGACTATATCATTAATAGAATTATAATTAGAAAGACAAGATAATACTATGAAATTTAACACAAGACGTAACAGTTGATGAAAGCAATTGTAACACCACTGTATCTCAGATAAGAGCATACATCAAAGTAATAAAAGCATCACTTTCATGCTTATTCATTTTACAGTGTACTAACAGTTTACTATAAATTTGTCTGGATTAATGTGTGTTTAAAACACAAAGCAGACATCTAATTGGGATCTATATCATAATCAACTTGATCACACAGGAAATTGTTATTTTTCAGCATGTTAGTTTCGAATGTTTTTCCACCTAAAATAAATTTGGAAAATCATTACCATGCAGTGAATGTTCATACTCTGAAACATTTGGAGGCTAACATGGCTAACAAGATGCTATATTTGTACATAAGTTAATTAAAGAATGCTGTTTTGGTCTGATATGGTTATGGTTATGTTAAGGCTTTGGGTTAGAAGTAAATTAATGTAATTACTACTCAGATGTTTCCAAAAAATGGCATGCTGTGCATCTATTGAAAGTAATTCATATAATGTTGCACATGTACAGTAGGCTAGATACACAATATAATGCACAACTGTAGTTCCAGCTTTGGCCACTGGGGAGCAGTTTGGAAATACGGAAATCATAGACTGATAGACCTAACCTCACCAACCCTTCACATACAAATGTGTGACTCTCACCAAAACACCTGTCCAAAGCACAGATGATACACAACACACACACAAACACACACACACACACACACACACACACACACACACACACACACACACTACATACACAAATGTGTGTTCACACACTCTTCCATACACTTAATAAACATGCAGAAAGAGTGGCACACTCTCGCTCACTGCTTTGGCAGCATGCCAGTCCTTGATGCTGCATGATCAGGCTTGAGTGAGTATCGCCATGACAACAGGAACGCCATTGTTGCCAAGGGAGCAGCTGGGGCATGGTGGCAGATTAACCCCCAAACAAATTTACTGGCAGAGAGAGAGAGAGAGAGAGAGAAAGAAAGAAAGAAAGAAAGAAAGAAAGAAAGAAAGAAAGAAAGAAAGATCTGTCTGTTTGGAAGTGCTACAACAGAAAAAGTTAAATGTTCCCAGATGGTAGTTCAGATGGTACTGTGCCATGGTAATACCAACTGATACCACCAGTGTAACAGTAACAAAACAATATAAAACTATATATATATAGAGAGAGAGAGAGAGAGAGAGAGAGAGAGAGAGAGAGAGAGAGAGATATTTATAATTTTTTGTAAAGGGAGTGCTTCATTTCCCATGTTTATTTTATCTTTCCCTGATTTTGTCATCAATCACAACATGTCTGGTCGTCTGGCTGGCCTCCACAATCCAAGATTCATTGCTCTAGTTGATCTCTCAATTAAAGCAGACAGGCTCCAGCATTTTATATGCACAGCCTGAGAAATGTATCTATTTCTCTGCAGCCATGGATGGGTCTGCCACATTAAATGGCTGACATTAATTATTCTCATGCCCGATGATTTACATCTGCAGTTTGTCATCACTGCCAGACAGTCCACCACACTGCTGTGATAACGAGCAAATTACTGGCGTCGGTCGAGACATCAACCAACTGAAACATTTTGATACTACCTTTCGGGTTCTCTGATTGAGGATGAACAGAATCACCAAGTACTACACATGCTAAATACAAAATCTAACATGAAAGGTCATTCATTAATATGCAGAGAATTTGAAGCAGACAGCAATGCTTTGTCACAGAATAATTTGTCCAGCTGTAAGTAAACCATTCATAGGTTGATTCCCCTGAAAAGTGTAAATACTGTGGCCCTTTGCCTCTATCAAACATTGCTGATCAGCCCAACATACCAATATTGGCCAAACCAATGGCATGAGTTTGGCATTATTAGTCCGATCAATGAAGGACAGGGGGAGTGTTTCGGAAAACCATTTGAAAAGAGGCAATGGGGCCATTTTTATTTATTAATTTGTTTATTTTAGAACATTGCATTTGGTGATGCTAGTGGTGCAGAAATTACACACTTTACCTTTAACGTAATCTCAGGGCTTGAAGTGTGCGGATATTCACCAGTACACAGTACCTACACTTCTACAGTTTAATCTACAGAGTACCAGCAGTTTTTCTTGTAGTGAATACTACAAATTACAATGAAATTTCTTTATTTAATTGAAAGCGGGTGCTTTGATGCAGCCCACCAATCACTTTTATCTGGCCCTAACTGAATTTGATTAAATCATGTAACAGTTTAAACATCTGAGCACTCTCAGTGGTGAGTTTAATAACACTCAGATTACCGTACAACTGCATCAGTGGTCATCGAAGGCGATCCATGATCCAGTTCCGGAGCACGCATATATAAGCTAGCCTGGGTGTAGTTCAGTTACACTGCTCTCCAAAACATGAACCTGAAATTTTAGGTGAAATTGTCTTTTATCATGCATTATTCAGTCAAATATATTTATGCAAATTGCTGCTGGATGTAGTCAAAACTACAGTAGAGTACATACTTTAAAAAGATACGTCACAGCTGTTTCAGAAGTGATGTCAGCTCATTTGCACCACCAGTTTTATTTGATGATCAAAACTGAACCTTCAAAGAAAATGCATAGAAAAGTTTGATTTTATTTTCAATGCGCGTGTCATCAGTTTCCGTAGTGCTCGTTAAAAGTGCAAATGTGAAGTGTCACTGAACCTGCCTACATGCATATATTTCAAAGTAAATTTAACCAAACCCTAATTGTTTTTTGAGAGTGTAGGGTCATGCTTGCTCTCCAGACAGATCTTAAAAAGAAATTTATGGACAGATCTTAAAAATGTTCACTACCCCTGCCTATCATGCAAATAAATGCAGATTATTAACAGTGGTTTGTTTTTCAAATGATCATGTTAGGTACAATAAATGTGTTAGGTTAGATAAATACATAAAACAGTTTGGCCCACGTTGAGTTTTCATCTGGATAATCTGCCCCCTGGAAGAAAGTAGTTCAAGAGCCCTGCAGTATAGTATAAACCTACTAATTTATTTATTAAGACCTATTTTTAAATAAACCTGTGTTGTGAACAAAAGGCAAAGTCTCATATATAATTGATTTACCAAAATATCGATTTTAATATTAACAAGGGTAGTACCTGCACTTTTTTCTTCCACTTCAAGCTCTGCCTAAGCTAAATTGGCTAAAGATTTGCTTACAAATGCATGAGATTTGTTAGCTCATTGTTAGCTCATTTTTCACATGTAGATAATGGAGCCATCTTGACAGACTCTACTAGTGTTGGGTTCGAGTCCACCTTAGTTGAGTCTGAGTCAAGTCTGTGTCTTTAAACAATGGAGTCCGAGTTGAGTCCAAGTCCAAAAGGGGCTGAGTCGGACTCAAGACCAAGTCCATAACAGTTCGAGTCCGAGTCGAGTCCGAGTCCCAATGAATCTGTTCATGACTCTTAATTTAAATAGTAACCGTAAACTCAACATCAATATTTTAAGATTATTTTAAAATTTCACAACTAGTATAAACAGTCTGTCAATATATACATATATATATATATATATATATATATATATATATATATATATATATATATATATATATATATATATATATTATGACTGGTATCCTGCTGAACAGACTTCAAAGTGGTTTCAGAATGAAAGCATTTGCTTTAGGTGTATGAAGACAAACTGTCCTTCAGCACAATTCTTACTGAGTTCTGTTGACATTTCAATTATTGGTTGATTTTTCCCCTCCACTGAAACATAGACTAAAGAATGTGGAAGCTGCATTAGTCATAACAACTTATGTTTTCAATTTTAATTTAATTTTTATATCTACTTAATTTTCAATTTGTCAATTCAATTTAATTTAGTGTAAATTGTTTATCTATTCTAAAGAAATAATTGTCTATACTGACATTTCTTTCGGAATCTTTTTTCTCTATCTGCCGTCTGATTTGGGAAAATACAGTGCATACAAATAAATCAACACAGTAGTAATTAGCACTCGCTGAGAAGTTACGTCTCACAATTTGACAGCAAATACTACATCCAAAAACACTGGAAAAGCCCACTGATAATATTAGGGCAATGTCATCATAGACATGATTTTCTAGTTAATTTGCAGGAAACCGCACAATGCAGGGCAGTTCTGCATGCTGCTCATGAACCAGAATCCCTCATGCTTCCGTGTGCGTCTCACAGCAGCTGCCGCAGAAGATAAAAAAAATTATTATAATTGATATTTGCATGAGCAGCAGCCGCGTTGGTCTGCAATAAGTCTGAAATCTCTAAATTCCAACCAAAGAATTTTTCAATGAGCTCTTCTTTAACCACAGAAATGTGGAGAATAATAATATTGAACAGAATTGTCCTTCAAATGTGTCAGAGATTTAGGCTAAAAAAAGACGTGCATAACTTACCCAGTGGTTTACAACAAAAATAAAATAAAATACAAATGTAAAATAAATGTTTTGATATGCTGTTTTTAGTAAACCACCATGGCTGCACAAATGCCACACGCAATTTTACCAATTTTCAGGTCCCGTGTCGTGTGAAACTGCCTTGTTTAGTTTCTATTACATTGGATACATACCTGTCTTAATGTTATCGTCATGCCAGCCACCTCGATAGTCAGTATTATACAGTAGTCTCTGTAGTAACATACAAGCATATTGGCTGACTGATGAGTGTGCCTGTGCATGTGCGTATGTGTTTGTGACTATGTCTACATCTTCATGTGCTAATACAGCTGCATGCAGTCATAATTAATGTTTATACATTTCTGTTTAGTTATTTATTTATTTTTCCATTGCATCACAAATGTCATGGACTCTGAAAAAAAAAAATCCAGAATCCCAAAGTCTCGAGTCCATGACAAGTCCAAGTACATTCAAATTGGTCCAAACTCGAGTACCCCAACTCTAGACTCTACCGTCATTAAAGCTTTTATTATGTGGGCCATTTGTGAGTTTTTATTCACAACAAGCTTAGGATACACATACTACTTTTCTAATAGACTTGATTGCAATTTGTAAGTTAATGCAACCACACTGCAAGTCTATTTTATGGTAATTTTAGGGGGCTTAACAGTTTGTGGTGCAAAATTCCACATTCACTTTCACTGTATGGAAGAGAGCAGTGCACAAATTCTTCAGAAATTCTCCATCTGTGTCCCAGAGGAAATAAAGTAAATAATGAAAGAATTTTAGTATTTTTCAACTAAAAAAAGTTTTCGTATTTGGTTTAAATATTCCTTTAACATTGATCTAAGTTACTACTCCTCGTCCCATGAGACTATAATATTTATTGAATATATTGAGATTTAATGAATATAATTATGTGAAGATGTAAACAAAGATTAGTTAATTAATGAGGCTTAGATCCCTCTGCAGTGTCCTGCTATAGAGATGACATGTTAAGACATGCCTTTCATCCATGATGTGGAGATGTGGCCAAGGGGTGTCTGCACATCTCATGGACTCTTTGTTTGTGTGAGTGTCTTTCTGTCTTTGTACAAAGACCATGAAACTATATTAAAATGCAATTTGCTGTTATGCAACATTATTCTTTCGTTTAAAAATAATACATGTTGTTTATGTTCCAATTCATAATGAAATTAACAGAATTAAGTGTTAAGGGGAAAATTATTTCAATTCTGTCACCATTTACTCACTTTCATGAAGTTCTAAACTCATATGCCATTCTTTCTTCTGTGGAACACAAAAGGAGATGTTGTGTGGGAATAAATATGCAATGAAAGTAAATGGCAACTTAGGCTAAATATTCTGCCTAACACCTCAATTTGTGTTCTAAATTAGAAATAAAGTAATTTTTGGGTGAACTATCTCCATAAGTCTTTACAGTTTTTTTTTTCTTCTTAAAATCTCAAGGTAAAACTCAAGGTAGCAGCAAACCTTGAATTGAACATTAACAATCAGAAGCTTAAATGAAATTGAGTTGCTATGGATTCTGGGCTATGGTAGGACATTGTGAATACAGGCTGACCCTTGACATGTCTCTCACCCTGTGCCCTGTCATTACCCCTTCAGTGTGGCAAAGAGATCACCCACAGCTGTTCCAGATAATGTTTACTTTAGAGGTGTCATCATCTTGACTGAGAAAGCAATTAACCCTGAATCACAGCCTTTCACTAATGGCCACACAATTCTACCCTTTCTAAAAGCGGAGGGGTAATTTAATTCCTTCTCAGTTCATTTTGTCGCATTCATATTGTGGTCGTGACCTCTGTGGTTAGACTGGGACATATCTGCCACCTCTGGATTTTTTGAGAACTCTAAATCATTATTTATAGGAAGAGTGTATGTCTGGACCAACAAAGTAGATAGCAAGGGGAATTCAGCATGTTTTGAATGTTGATGTCATCATTCTCAGTTGTATGTGCTGAAATCAGAGTTTTTCAGTGTTTCCATCATGCTATTTCAGCCAACTTCTCAGTTTTTATCTTTGTAAAAGAATAGGTCACACAAAGAAAGAGAAATCACCAATTACTCCCATTCATGCCATAATGAAACAGTAAGCTGTTATTTTTTCTATTTCTGTGGAACACAAATTTTGACAATCTTCACACTTTTTCATGCAATATTTCAAAGTGACTGTGCCTGTCAATCAAAAAAAAAAAAAAAAAAAAAAAAAAAAAAGAACATTAAAGGAATAGTTCACCCAAAAATGAAAATTCTCATGATTCATTCACCCTCCTGGTATCCCAGATGTGTATGAATTTATTTCTTCTGCAGAACTTAATAAAGATTTTTAGAAGAATATTTCAACTCTGTATGTCCTCACAGTGCAAGTGAATGGGTGCCAAAATTTTGAAGCTCCAAAAACGACATAAAGGCAGCATAAAAGTAATCCATAAGACTACAGTGGTTAAATCGATATCTTCTGAAGTGATATGATAAGCGTGGGTGAGAAACAGATAATTTTTTATCATAAACTTTCCTCGCTGCCCAGGAGGGGGTGATATGCACGAATTATGTGAATCACCAAAAACAGAAGAACAAGAATGTGGAAGTGAAACTGAAGTGGAAATTGACTGAGCAGGGAGGAGAATTTATAGTAAAAAAAAATATTAAAAAATTAAATATTGATCAGTTTCTCACCCACACCTATCATATCACTTTTGAATCGATTTAACCACTGGAGTCATTTGGAGTTCTTCTATGAGCTTCACAATTTTGTCACCCATTCACTTACATTGTATGAATTGCAGAGCTGAGAAAGTCTTCAAAAAATCTTTGATTTCCAGATGAAAGAAAGTCTTACACATCTTGGATGGCATGAGGGTGAGTAAATGATGAGAGAATTAAAATTTTGGGGTGAAATCCAAGAGTTCTGATACAGTCCAACAGCACTGGGATGCTATCACTCTGCTTCTCTCTATTTGTGACTTTCTAAATAATGGTAGGGATTCTGATTAATCATTCAAATTGATTTCAATCACTGATTCGTTCAGTGACCATTTCTGGAGATTACATTCTTACTCCAGTAGATGGCGACAAAGTAGCTATTTGATGTTTTGAGTGAGTCATTCAGTCATTGATTCTGATTTGTTAAAAATGAAGAGTGGTTCCTAAATGAAACAATGGACGGGAATGAGTTTAAATCCAGATGACAGCAGTTCAGAGCAGGAGTAGTGCTTGATACTTTGGCTTCCTTTGAAGGCATTGGCATTGGTGTGCCGGGGCTGTAGGCGAGGCCGGAGGCAAGATGGCTGTCCGGTCCGCAAATTTCCTATTCTTTCAGGAGGGTAGGACACTGCGGAGGCCATGCCCTGCCAAGTTTTAGGGGGAGGTACTGCGTGGAAAATACACCACGAGGGTTGTGAAGCCTGGACGTGGGATATGGCGCGGTGGTAGGTCCAGCCTAATGAGGGGGAACTCTACAAGCACAGCAGCCGGAGAAGCGGGGCTGCCCGGGGGAAACACAGGTCCGCTGACAAGGGGGACCGTACCATGGAAAATACATCACGGGAGTTAGCCTGAAGAGGGAACTATGCCCGTGGAGCTCGACCCCAGTACAGAGCATTAGAGACTCGTAGTGGGTCTGACCGTGAACTGCTCCTCTGAATTTGCGGGCCAGAGGGCTAGGGAGGAGAAACATCCAGGCAGTGATGCTCAGTGGCTGACCTGGGACAGAAGGTGCACTGGATCAACTTGGTGAAGGGTGCAAGGTGCAAGCGGAACACCCGGTCGGTTGTGCCGCGTTACGAATTCTACCGGCTCGGACCTGACAATACACGGGATGAGACTGACTCAACCCAGATTGTAAAACCTGGTAAAGGTATTGGGTGTTACCCAGCCCAATGCTCTGCAGATGTCTGCTAGGAAGGTGCCATGGCTCAGTGCCCACGAGGATGCCACACTTCTAGTAGAGTGTGCTCGAACCCACAAGGGGGCGGGCATAGCCTGGGTGTGATAGACTAAGGCAATAGCATCAACAACCCATTGGGCTAACCTCTGGTTGGAGATGGCATTCCCTTTCCACCATCCGCCAAAGCAAACAAAGAGCTGCTCAGAATATCTCAAGCTCTGCGTGCGGTCCAAATAAGTATGCAAAGCACACACCGGACACAGCAACGAAAGGGCTGGGTTTGCCTCCTCCCGAGGCAGCGCTTGCAGGTTCACGACTTGGTCCCTGAAAGGGGTCGTAGGAACCTTGGGCACGTAGCCCGGTCGGGGTCTCAGTATAACTTGAGAAAGCGCCGGACCGAACTCCAGGCAGGTGTCGTTGTCAGAGAACGCTTGCAGGTCTCCAACCCTCTTGATGGAGGCTAACACAATCAGGAGGGCCGTCTGGAGGTTCCAGAGGTCTGGGTGCAGATGCCAGAGGGTGCCCCGTCCCTGAGAAAGAAGGTCCTTCCTCAGGGGAATTTTCCAGGGAGGGGCTGTCACGAGGAGCGTGAGATCCGAGAACCAGGTGCGGGTGGGTCTGTAGGGGGCCACCAGGATGACCTGTTCCTCATCCTCCCTGATCTTGCACAGCACTGATGCAAGAAGGCTCACTGGGGGAAATGCTTATTGCGCAGCCCCCGGGGCCAGCTATGTGCCAGCGCGTCAGTCCCGAGATGGGCTCCTGTCAGGGAGTACCAGAGCGGGCAGTGGGAGTTGTCCCACTGGGCAGTGGGAGTTGTCAAAGAGATCTATCTGTGCCTTGCCAAATTGGTCCCATATGAGCTGGACCACCTGGGGGTGGAGCCTCCACTCTCCGCTGGGCGAAACCTGTAGCGACAGCGATTATGCCACCGTGTTGTGGTTGCCAGGGATGTGAGTGGCGAGCAGCGACTTGAGTCATGGCTGTCTCTAAAGGAGGAGATGGCGGGCGAGTTGTGACATATGACGAGAGCGCACGCCGCCCTGGCAATTTATGTACACTACTGTCGTGGTGCTGTCTGAACGGATCAAGGCGTGCTTGCCTTGGATTTGTGGGAGAAACTTCCATAGGGCAAGAGTTACAGCCATCAACTCTAGGCAATTGATGTGCCAACGCTGCCAGGGTCCTTTCCAGGGGCCAGCGGCAGCGCGCCCGTTGCACACGGCACCCCAAACCTGTCGAGAGGCGTCTGTGGTTACCACAACCCGTCTGGACACCAACTGCAGGGGGACTCCGGTCCGCAGATAGCAGAGGTCTGTCCTAGGGTTGAAAGTCTGACGGCAGGAAGGGGTGATTGTTACACTGTGTGTGCTGTGGTGCCATGCCCATCTCAGAACTCGAGTCTGTTGCCAGTGCTGTAGCGGTCTCATATGCATCAACCGGAGCGGTGAGACTGTGGCTGAGGATGCCATATGCCCCAGGAGCCTCTGGAATTGTTTTAGAGGAACCGCTGTGCTGGGCTCGAAGCGAGCTAGGCACTTGAGCACTGACTGAGCATGCTCGTTGGTGAGCCGCGAAAAGAGATGCTCTGAACCACGGCTTGCTCTTTTCCCAGTTGACCTGAAGCCCTAGACGGCTGAGGTGCCTGAACACCTGGTCCCTGTGGGCGCAACTCTCGAGAGTGGGCCAGGATGAGCCAGTCATCGAGGTAGTTGAGTATGCGGATGCCTACTTCCCTTAGGGCCTTTGCAACCTTCGTGAAGACGCAAGGGGACAGGGACAGGCCGAAGGGGAGGACCTTGTACTGATACGCCTGGCCGTCGAACACGAACCGTAAGAAGGGTCGGTGTTGCGGCAGAATGGAAACGTGGAAGTACGCGTTCTTCAGGTCTACCAATCAGCGTGAACCAATCTAGCTATCGAACGCAGGTGAGAATCTGTTTCTGCGTGAGCATTTTGAACGGGAGTATGTACAAAGCCCGGTTGAGAACTCGCAACCCGCAGCTTTTCTTGGGTACGATGAAGTAAGGGCTGTAGAAACCCTTCTTCATCTTGGCTGGAGGGACGGGCTCTATCGCATCTTTGAGGAGCAGTGTGGAGATCTCTGCTCTTAAGGCACTGGCTTGTTGGCCGCGCACAAGAGTGGAGCGAATACGGCTGATTACACTGCCTGCGAGGTGCTCGACGCTGGGGTTGAGAGCTGGGCCCAGGTTGCGGAAGCAACCTCCTCGGCGAGCAGGCGGGGCGCGCTGGTTGGGCGGCGCCACGGCATGATGTGTGAAATCGCCTCCGTCTGCTTTTTCACCGCCGAGAACTGTTGGTCGAAGTTGTCGACGGTGTCGCCGAAGAGGCCAAGCTGGGAGTCGGGGGCATTGAGAAACAAGCTGTAGGCTTTGGAGGTCAGTGCTGACGTTGTCCTATAGGCTCTAGAGGGGGTCCCTCCAGGTGGCGGCGTTCTCTGGGCACAGATGGATAGCAACCGCCCTATCCACCTTGGGGACTTCCGTGGGCCGCTCCATCATCCAGGGTAGTGAGAGCAGACGAGCGAGGGGGTCGGTTAAGGGCAGTGAAAGGCAGTGAAAGGCTGTGAGCGAAGGCTGTGGGGAGGACGGGGGTTACAGTCCAAGCCCACACTCACGGCAACCCGGAAAAGTATGTCGGGCATCTACGCGTCCGCCTCCGACTGGGCGGGCTGACCCAAAGGCAGCACGCTCTCTCTTATATATATGTACTCTGTAGTCACTCACTAAAACACAGCAAATGCAACCTATTTCTCTTCTGCTTGTTGCCAAATGAATATAAATAAAGAGTAACTTGTTCAGTGTGAGAAAAAGACCTAAATCTTTAAATGTCAAAGAATCTGACTCCATCCTGGCTACTCCGTGACCTACACTGAGGACAGCTTCTACCTACCATATATCATAGCAATGATTTAAAACCCAACTAAATGAAAGGGGCATTTTTCTGGAGCATTTAACATGCAAGGCAAGCAGTACCAATGTTATTTCTGTACATTGGGCTGATGGCTGGATCTTGTGTCTAGTGGGAGGCTTGGCCTAGGTTCAACTATGCCGTAAGGCTGGAAATCATTTCTGGCGGTCTGTTGGTGAATGGCTGGGGCTGCCATGTTGTGGCGTTTTCATTAACCCCACTGTGGCTCAAAGAGAAACTCGCAGGAGGAGAGCAATTTGTCTGGGAAGCTCTGTCACTGTGGAATGGTAGTAGAAGCGAGATAAATTTAGAAGCGAGTGATTTAGCATACAGAATGTCTTTGTGCGAAGGCTTCCTGAGATTTTAATTGCGGCGATTATCAATCGTCTGCTTTATCTTTAGAATAATTTAATCTCTGAATAGATTACAAAAGTCCCGTTGCTTGTTTTCTTTGTAAATTATTCCCATGTTATAAAATAAATTAACTTAACTTTAAAAGACTTTTTATAATGCACTGCAAAAAGTAGCAAAGAAAATAAAGTTCTTTCCTTTTCTAAGGGCAGAAATGGTGGGAGTTGTGTTCTTTCTCTTTTTATAGCGTTTTGGGCTGCACAGTTTCTGCCCAAACTGTACTGGGGTTTGTAAATTAATAGCATATAATTTCTTTCTGTGGAGCTGAGGTTTGAATCTGCCTCTGTTTCAATGGAAGCGAGTTATATAATCTTACTGAAGGCCTTTGCCGTTGGTTGGCATGTGTCCCTAAGTGTGGCTGGGCCGGATTGGCAGATTTCCAGTCTAAACTGAAAACACTCTGTCATCCAACCTTGTTTTTGGCACCAGCTGCTCGGCTGGATACTTTAGCAGCTGAGACCTTTGTTTCACTGTTTTTCCTTCTTTTTTGTCTTTTTCTCCCTTTTTCCCCTTCTGTTTTTAGAAAAGAGATTTTTAAAGGTCCACTTCATTCTGTGCTGTTAAAACCATCTTATATCCTATTCTTTCTCTCTTTTAAACATTTTATGAACTCTCAAATTTTACACACTTGAGTCTGATATTATGTCCCTACCAGGAACATTGAAAAGGTTTCCAGCATCAAGTTATTTGTCTGTGCACATTGAAACTGTTTTGAAAATATTTGATAATGGATATACTACTATGTGAAGCAGGATTTTGGACCAATGAGAGGACAGAAAAAATATTACAGTTTTGGACAATTATAGGACAAACATTTTCAAAATTGCACAACATTAATAACATTAACTAATGTAATAACATTACAGTTAGGACTTGATGTGACTATCTATTTGTTGGCCAGTTGTATCTTATTGCCTTTTTGAAATGCATGTTGTTAAGTACATTTAATGCAGAGTCAGCCGGTCATTATCGCAAAATTAACCGAGACAGGGTAATGAGATCAGGTATCATCCTAAAGGGGTCTATTTTGTTATAATGACCGGCCGAATGTACATTTTTCCAGGTATTATATGACTACTAAGTACTTACTAAATAAATGAAAAAAATATTGATTTTAGTTTAACTTACGTATTTGATTATGTGAGTAGAAAGAAACCATTGAGTGCCACAGATGTTAAACAATAACACAGCTATGTGGGAAATTAGTCAAATACAATGTTTAGTGGTCATTATACAAAAATATTCGACCACAGAAATTGGGATTGACTCTTAAGTATCAAATAATCTAGGGAGCCATGTAATAGCACTTGTTTTAATTCCCTCGGTCCTCCTTTGACTCCCTTTTTCCACACACTTTTTCACCTGCCTCCTTTTTTTCTGCAGTTGATGTGTGTGTATGTCCTACAGCACTCCTCTGCGCCCAGTCTGCTGCTACTGTAGCCTGATCTGAGAAAGTTGCAGAAAACCAGCAGCACCCGCCTGTTTCCACTTTCCTTTTTTTTCTCCCCCTGTCGCTGTTATCCTGTAAGCTCCTGGCCTAGTGTAAACAGATGACGCAAATCCTTAACGGCTGCTGTTTCAGCATAATGACCTGCTCCAAAAATCATTTGCCTTTTGTAACTTTCGTTTGTAATCCAAATCCCTTCCGTTGAAATGGCAGGTCTGTCCCTTAGTCTGCAGTTATTGGGCAATTAGTTAGGCATTAAACTGTAAAAGCTGTCGCTATGCCAATAAACAGACAACTGCAGAGTAAAAGTCTTAATGATGAGCTCTTTATTCCAAATTCACCAAGAAACATTTTTGACAGCGATCTTACCTTACCATACTTCTGTTGTTGGGTGAGTACATAGTATTGCAGAATGCCATAAGGAAAACACATCAGAAATATTGACGTAGAAGTAGATGTTAGGACATTTTCAACAAAAGCCTGTTTCAAATTGCATACATAAGCATGTCATATTTATTTATGTTACAGCATTGCTGCAAACCAGCTTTTGCTATATCCTCATATATTTTCAATGCAGTGCCTATTTTTGACATGTGTAGCATGCTGAACTAATTGAAAATTCACTGTAAACCTATTTACCATCACAATCTTTTGCAATGTCGACTTTAATGAAGCAACATAAAATAATGGAGCAAACTACTCACCTATTGTTTGAAAAACAAAATGTGTCTTAGTTGACATAAATTAAATGCACAGTGACAGACACACTTTCTATAGAATAAATCTGACTGAATCCAGATGATTAAGCAATTTTTAGATACACTTTTGGGTTTAGGTTCTGTTTAGATGTACAGTACATGTGGCCCTCCACTTTGCAATAATTACATTTCACAGTGGTCAAGTTCTCAATAGCAAACTTCTGATAACCATTTTTATAATTTATGACCAATATTAAAATGCATACTCAATGTAGGAACCCAGAAATCACAGATTGCGAGGCTGACACAACAGAGACATAGCTGTTGCAGATATGCTGCTGCATCGCTTACAAGCTGCTTATGAATGTAGTGTGAAACGTCTCGGGTTACTTGTGTAACCCTTGTTCCCTGAAAAAAGCGGAACGAGATGCTGCGCTGCTAAGCACTATGGGGAAACAATCTTATTGTGAGCTGCTCTGAACATGTGTGTAACACGTCAATGACTTTGACTGGAATTTATAGCCTCGGTTGGTGAGATCATTGGACGCACCTGTGGCCAGGCTATAAATAGGAGGCGTCACCAGAGTGTCGTCAGATTATTTTTCTGAAGAGCGGTCCTGGGACGTCCCAGTGCGGCAAAAGAAGCGCAGCATCTCGTTCCGCTTTTTTCAGGGAACAAGGGTTACACAAGTAACCCGAGACGTTCCCTTTACAAAAAGTTTCACTTTGATGCTGCGCTGCTAAGCGCTATGGGGAACGAAATGCCCACGCCGCCGCACTGGGGCTGTCCGGACCCCTGATCGTTGTGAAGTGTTTTCACAGAACGCGAGAGGTTCCAGACATGAGCTTGAGATGTCGACTCAAGGGCATAAGCCCGGAGTAGCAGAACATCTAACACCATAAAATCCGAAGAGTGTGTGCGGAAAGGACTAGCCTGCCGTATCACAAACCTGGTTAGACATGAGCTTGAGATGTCGACTCAAAGACATAAGAGTCCGGAGTAGCGGAGCATCTAGCCCACAAAGTCAAAAGATGAGTTTGAGAAGCCGACCCAAGGGCTCTAACTCAAAAGTTCGTACCATGAACTTGGATTTGGCATGAGCCTGGGATGTCGACCCAAGGACATAGTCCGGGGTAGCAAAAACATCCTAGCCCATGTAGAAAATTGTAGAATGTGCGTGGAGAGGACCAGCCCGCCACGTCACAAACTTGTTCCTGCATGAATTTGAGATGTCGACTCGAGGGCGTAAAAGCCCGGAGTAGCATGGACATCCAAACTATAGAATCTAATGAATGTGTGCGGAGAGGACCAGCCTGCCGCATCACAAACTTGCTTAGACATTAGCGTAGATGTCGACCCAAGGGCATACCGGGGTAGCAGGAGCATCTAGCCAAACCATAGACCCTGAAGAATGTGTGCGGAGGTGACCAGCCTGCCGCATCACAAACTTGTTTAGACATGAGCGTAGATGTCGACCCAAGGGCATAAGAGCCCGGGGTAGCATGAACATTTAGAAACATGACCATGAAACCAGATGAATGTGTGCGGGGAGGACCAGCCTGCCGCATCACAAACTTGCTGCAGAGAGAGGCCTCTAGCCGAGGCTTTAAAGGAGGACAGCCTTCTGGTAGAGTGCGCCCTAAAACCTACTGGCGAAGCTTGACCGCGCGCCTCGTAGGCCGGGGCAAAAATGTACCTCACCCAAAGTGACATAGTCTGCCAGGAAGTGACCGCCCCCCGGTCATGGCTTCCAAGTGAAGAATTGCTGCCCTGACTTTACGCCACTAGCAAAAGCGGTGGACATAAGTCTGAAGGGTACAGACTGGACAGAGTCTGAGAAGTCTTAGCTGCTCCGGCGTTACAAACGGCAGGGAGCAGAAGGCTTAGAAAATAACCGGCCAAGGGACGCTAAAGACACCTTGGGCAGGTAGTTAGGGTGAGGGTGCAAATAATGCTTTTGGTCATTCTGGGGCAAACTCTAAACAGGCCGGCAAAAGAGACAGAGCCTGTAGGTACCCAAGTCTCCTTAGAGACATAATTGCCATAAGAAAAAAACCATCCTGAGAGTCAGAAGTCTACCAAACGCTGACTCTAGAGGTCTAAAAAGGGGTCTTACCCTGTGAAGAGGTCCTAGCAAGGACGCCTCTTAGGGGGCACCCCGCCCACCAAGGCGTGGCAAACCGCAGTGGAAGCCACATAGAACCTGGCAGTGGCGAGGCAAGTGCCCGCTGACAGTTCTTTCTACAGAAAATCCAGAACTGAAGCAAACTGGCAGTTAGCTGGTTCTGTAATATGAACTTAGGGGGGAAACTGGGCGACTCGGGGAGAAGTAGAGGAGACATTGCGCTATCAAAAGAGGCGAAGAGGTCCTCTTCTGCCCTGTAAAATCTACCCAGATCAGTTCCAAGTGGAGGGAGCCGTAGCACTTGAAATGTTCTCGGAAACTTCAATAGAAAGCCCTGTGAACCTCAGTTGGTACCCTTAGGGGCCAAGCATGAAAGTTTTCACAATTCGGACTAGTGATGAGAAGGTCCTTCCTGTCCGGAATCGCCCAAGGCGAGCCGTCAAGGAGAGAAATTCGAGAAACATATCCTGTTCGGCCAGCGCAGCACCATTAAAAAGGAGGCAAGACCCTTGCTGGCGAACCTTACCAAGACTCCCGGGAGCAGAAGAACCGGGGGACACGTAAGTGCCTTTGAGCCCAGACCCAAGGGGGCTGGGTGACTTAGGGAGAAGTAGAGGAGACATTGCGCTGTCATAGAGGCGAAGAGGTCCTCTTCTACCCTAGATTAGTAAATCTGCTCCCACACACACACGGGCATCCAGGGACGAAACTGCCCTGGGCTGCCCTGGGCCCCAAGGAGGATCGAACGTGCCAGAAATTCAGCTGACGTGAACGTGGATCCCCCGATGGTTTATGTAAGAGGCTACCACTGTATTGCCCACCCGCACCAAGACATGGCAGCCTCAGGAGGAAGTATTTCAGGGCCAGAAATACGGCCATCAGCTCGAGACAGTTACTGTGACAACCGAACTGACGACCCTCCTATCCCTTTAAGCCGGACGACCACTTAAGGCCGCTACCCAGCCCGTCAGGGAGGCATCTGTCGTTAGCAGCCTGCGACGACAAGACGCACCTAGAGTGGGACCCAAGGTAAGAACCGGGGTCTGAACCACATAGAAAGGGAACGAAGTACTGGGCGCGTAACCCTTATTTGCCTGAGGGGACTGGCCCTTGGATGAAACCCCCTGGCTTTTAGCCACAGCTGAAACGGTCTCATATGGAGAAGGCCCAAAGGAATCACCGTGGACGCAGACGCCATGAGACCTAATATTCGTTGATACTGAAGAACAGTGCAACCTTGACCTAGCCTGAGATTGCTCAGGGAGTTCTGAATGGAGATGACACGAGCGGGAGACAACTGTGCCTGCATCGTGATCGAATTCCATATGACCCCTAAATAGGAAATTTTGTGGGTCGGGGAAAGAACGCTCCTTTGGCGTTGAGTCTCGGACCCAGGGAACCTAGATGAGCCAAGACGATATCCCTGTGCTGAACTGCCAGTTTCTGAGACTGGGCTAGGAACAGCCAGTCGTCTAGATAATTCAGAATGCGGATGCCCTGGAGTCGCAAAGGAGCCAGTGCTGCATCCATGCATTTCGTGAATGTGCGGGGTGATAGGGCTAGGCCGAATGGAAGGACCCGATACTGGAAGGCTTCATCCCCGAAAGCGAACCTCAGGAACTTCCTGTGCTGTGGCAGAATTCCAATATGAAAATATGCGTCCATGAGGTCGATCGTAACCAGCCAATCGAGACGTTGGAACTGAGACACGACGGACTTGACTATTAGCATCTTGAACTTGAGCGTCTTGACCGAGTGGTTCAAGGCACGAAGATCTAAGATCGGACGCAACCCCCCCCCCCCCCACCCCCCCCCCCCCCTTCTTGGGGACAAGGAAGTATCTGCTGTAATAGCCTGACTTTTTCTCTGGAAGGGGAACATGTTCTATGGCCCCTTTTTCCAAGAGATTTTGCAGTTCTACCTGAAGTAGACATGCCTGTTCCGGGCTTACGGTAGTGGAAACCACGCCGTTGAAGCTCGGAGGGCAGCAAGCCTTTTTCTACTGTTTTTAGAACCCACATAGAAATACCTGGCAGAAATTTCCACGCTGCCAGGTTCTCTGAGATGGGAACTAATTTCAAGACTTCCTGTCGAGGGTGTGTCGAATGTTCCGTGTCCTGGATTATGGCAGGGAGCAACGGTACATTCAACATCTTGTTGGAAACCTCTGTCACCCGAAACACCAAGGGTGGCGGGAGTGAAGAGGTTTCGTGAGGGTATCGGGAGGGCCGAAGTGAATGATACAAGCGCCCCGTCCCGAAGGGAACTACCCTCACAGGGTTGGATACAGGACCGTCAGGGCTTCTTTCTCTTGGAGATACAAGCCCTGAGGTCTTGTTTGGGAGGTTGCTGAGGGCGACGAGCCTGTCCCCAATCTCTGCGAGGGGGAACACGACTTGCCACGCTCTGTTTTTGAACCTCCCTCCTAACAGAATCAGGGCGAGACTGGGAGACCGACGGCCTCGCCCCCTGAGTGCGACGAGGAAGAAATTGCCCAAAGGCTTCCTCATGGCTTTTCGCCTCCTGGAATCTGGAGATAACCGAATTCATGGCGTCTCCAAAGAGACCAGAAGGCGAAACTGTGGCATCAAGGAGGAAAACTCTGTCCTTATCCTTGATGCCGGATAGATTAAGCCATAAGTGCCTCTCAGTGCTGACCAAAGCGGACATAGACCGGCCAATAGCACGGGCTGACTGCTTGGTGGCACGGAGAGACAAATCCACAGCTCGACGAAGTTCAGAAAAAGCTTCGTCGTCGAGGTCTCTTCCAGCACTCAAGTCTTTTAGTAGGTCAGCCTGGTACGCCTGCAAGACAGCCATGGTGTGCAGCGCAGCACCAGCCTGACCCGCCGCTTGATATGCTCTCCCAACCAGCATGGAGGTTACCCTGCATGGCTTAGAGGGGAGAGCAGATTTCTTAAGCGACGATGCTGAACCCGGCGAGAGATAACCCGCAAGTTTCTCTTCGACCGGTGGCATCTTTAAATACCCTCGCGCCTCAGCGCCCACGATAGTCGAATATACTGACGTGGAGGGCACGTGAACGCGCGAGGTATAAGGTTTATTCCAAGAACGAGAAAGCTCGTTGTGGAGATCATCAAAGAAGGGAAGGGACTGATGAGGTGTTCCCTTCCCTTGGTCACCAGACAGAAATCTGTCTTCTAACTTAGAGTGCTTGGGGGGAACTTCTATAAGCTGTAAGCCATAATCATAAAAATTATATCAAATAAAGGCTTGAAATATCTTACTTTGCTTGTAATGAGTCTATATAATATATTAGTTTCACCTTTTAAGTTGAATTACTGAAATTAATGAACTTTTGCACGATATTCTAATTTTTCGAGTTTCACACATTTAGAATTTTTTTTAATTTTTTTTTATTTGCCTCTTTGACTGTGTTTTGTGAGTTCTAGTTGTTGAACAGTATATATACAAGATATTTTACCAAAAATTATAAAAAATCTCTAGGTGGTGTAACTGTCCTGAAATTTAATTGAGAAAAGTCTCAGTAAAAAGCTGGAATTATTCTTTAAAGCAAAATGTACAAGTAGGTTGGCATGATGTTTTATTTCTTAAATGATTTCTTTTCAGTTTTGTTTTAAAACACCATTTAGTTTTAATTGCCATATTAAGTCAAGGGCTATTGTAACCTCTGTTCCCTAATGGAGGGAACGAGACGTTGTGCTGAAGAAACGACACTAGGGGTCTCTCTTGAGAGCCTTGCGCATCTCTGAACTTGAGAAATGTCCAAAGAGATATTGGCAGACAGACTTTGCATGTCCCGCCCCCAGACATACGTGTATAAAGGGAGGGAAATTAGTCTGTTCATTAAGGAGTTTGCCCTGAGGAGTCGAGAATGTGGTTCGGCCATAACAGTGGCTTGGTTCAGCGACGTGGTCGGGAGACACAATGTCTCGTTCCCTCCATCAGGGAATGTAGGTTACAATAGTAACCTAGACGTTCCCTGTCTGACGCTCACTTCGACATTGTGTCGAAGAAGCAACACTAGGGGTCCATATTTAATCATGCCATGCACCGTATATGTGCGTTGCTGATGCAGGTGCGGGCAGGCAGATGCGTGCCAAAGCGACAGGCCCCATCAGACTGCACATACCCTTCCCCAATGCCCTATAAGATTGTCATAACCTTCTGGTTCCCTACACCTCTAAGGGGGGAACAAGGTGATGTGCCATGCATGGGAGCAGGCCGTGCCAGCCGTGCCTTTCCTCTCTCTATGTTTCTCGCATAGAGTTAAAGTGGCAGGGGCCATCTTAACGCTATCACACGCATCGGGGAAGGCGTTTTTTTGCAATTCCTATTCTTTCAGGGGCAAAGACCCCGCGGAGACCACACCTGCCCAGGCTGAGGGAGGTAAAGAGTGAAATACATCACATGGGTTTTCAGGTCGCATGTGGAGAATGGAGCGGTGGTAGATCCTACCTGTTGAGAGGGAGGAGTTGCTACAAACACGTCGACCAGGGGGCAGCGGGGACTGCCCACGGGAGACGCGGGTCCACTCACAAGGGGACCGTACTGCGGAAAATAAACACAAGAGGATAAGTCCACACGGGGGCCCATCCTGTGGGGCACCTATTCCAGTACAGAGTAGTTTGAGTACTCATAGTGGGTCTGGTCGGGGAATTCCTCCACTGAATTTGTGGACCAGAGGGTTAGAGAGGAGTCATCCAGGGAGCCGAGTTAGTGGGATCTCCTGGGATAAGAGCGCAAAAGAATGCCTCAGTGGAGGGGAAAGGCGCTAGATGCAATCGGAACACCCGGTCACTTGTTTCCATGTTACCGAGTTCCACTAGCTCGGACCTGAGAGAACACGCATATGTCTGCTAGGGAGGTGCCTTTGACCAGTGCCAACGAGGATGCCACACTTATCGTTGAGTGTACTTGAACCCGCAAGGGGGCGAGCACGGCCTGGGTGTGATAGGCCAATGCTATAGCGTCAGTGGGACCCAGTGTTTGATAACAGTATTTCCTTTCCGCTGTCCACTAAAGCAGACAAAGAGCTGCTCAGAACGTCTAAAGCTACGGTCCACATAAGTATGCAGGGTTCACACTGGACACAGCAACGAAGGGCCTCCTCCTGGGGCAGCGCTTACAGGTTCACTATTCTGAAGGGAGTCATAGGAACCTTGGGCACATAGCCTAGTCGAGGTCTTAGGACAACGTGAGAATCTGCCAGACCGAACTCCAGGCAAGTATCGCTGACAGAGAACGCTTGTAGGTCCCCGACCCTCTTGATGGAAGCGAGCGCGATCAGGAGGGCCATCTTCAGAGAGAGGGCCTTGAGCTCAACTGATTCTAGTGGCTCGAAGGAGGATTTTTTGAGGAGGAGGATTGAAGGCCCGAGAGGACCACTGAGAGATCCCAGGAGGGGAACAGGCTTGACCAGGGATAATCAAGTTGTACTTACCCAAAGACTTGCCATCTACTGCGTCGTGGTGGGCCATGTAAGGTATCAGCAAGTCTGGGCTACCCCTCGGGAGAACAAATGGCTCTCATGAGAATCAACATTTGAACTGTCTCTTGCACATGTAACAGCAACATCCGAGACGCAGCCAGCAGGGGCTCGCACCTCCCTTCTACCGTCTGATTATCTTCCCCTACTCCCCCCTCTCCTCCTCACTTAGAACTCACTAAAAACCTATACAATGTCAAGTGTGTACAAAAAAGTAACTATAACATGTTTGGTATCATTTTAAGTGTCTCAGTGTGCCTGGTAAACTGGTCTCATCCTCCCAGCCATAATGAAAAGCTAAAAGAAGTTATAGAATATGAGAGATGTAGTGTGCCTCTTAAAGGTGTGCCCTCCCCCAGATCCTCTATATGTAAATGTACAGGAACCTACTCAATGGGGAGCCAAATCTAATTAGAAGGACAGACACACCATTTGGTTAGCCTACTGAATTATCTGGGTTTATAAGGAGAAGGGGCAAAAGGTTCTGGGAGTCTGTAGGTAGACTTCCCACATGATCGCTGTGTGTAGTTTTTCGTTGCCAGGTAATATTTCTACAAATTCCTCAATTTCCGTATTGTTGTGATTATATTGATTGTTTGATGAGTTTGCCTTATGAATTGGATTTTGAATTATTGTTCTATTACCTGGTCAATAAATTGTAAACATTTGATTTTATTCTGACTGACTCTGAAATTGTTTTCCCAAACAGATTGAGCGATTCGTATGTTACCGCAAGTCTGCGTCAGATTAGTGACGATTAATATTTGGCATCAGTTCAAGTGTACTTGGTTTGCAAAGACAGAAAGTGTGTTTCCGTTTAGAACAGCTAAATGCTGCTTGACCAATCTAAATTCGGGTGTGTCTTACCTCTGTTTTGACTTGAGGTTTCTTCAGATAAGTGTACGTGGGAAACCACGCATGGCCAATCCAAAGCTATTATAAGAGAAGTTATGTTGGTCAACTTACATCTGTAATAGTGGTCGTGACCTCTACTGAAGAAAACGTTAAGTTCAATTCAAGTGTATGCAATTCCATGGGGGCTATACTGACGTATCTTTGATTGTGTATACGTGAACGTGACCGATCTCAGGTATATAGCAATTTACCTCTGTTTGATGATCCAATACTGGCCGATTGTGATCGTGAGACCCGCGGTGTAGAGAAAACACGCGAGGACCTCAAAGCAACATAGTTTCCTAATCTGAACGGGTAAAATATAATTAATGGAGTTAAAAGAATAATCAAACATTCGCTCACTTTTAATGATACTCGGATATCATTAAAACCTTTTTCATTTATGGAGTCAGATGAAATAACGAGGTAATACATAAGAGAAAATGTATTTCATTTAATCTGGTTGTGTTGCGTAAAAGAAAGACAGTAACGCGCAGAGACCTTCACCCGTATTATTGGAGACCGCCATTGGACCGATAAACGGGCTTACAGCCACAATAGCGGCAACATACACCTTGAAGGTGGAGGGGGACAGCCTCCTCTCCAACAGCTCCTGCAGGAATGAGAGCACTGACACAACTGCCCACCTCTGTGGGTCTTTGGACCGGTAAGAACACCAATTCGCTAATAAGCGCCACTTCAGTGCGTAATTGGTTGATTGATCATGTCTACGACAACAGTTCCTTTTTAGGAAGGAAAGCCGCGACCGCAACATTGCCATGGTAAGGTTCCCGCAGTGAGAACACGAACCATCCACAAACGCTGCCTCAGTGTGATTGTAGCCCAGACACACGAGGTAGCGCCTGTGACCGTCAGGAGCGGAGAGAAATTGACCACATCCAGGAACTACACAGGGGCGGAAGGGCATCTTTATAAAGACGCATCCTGAAAAGGATTTTCAACGCCATTGTGTATTGCTCTTTTAGAGAAATAAAGTATTAAGAAATATTCTCTTTTATAAAAACGCTGTCGAAGCGCCCAGGGGCAAAGCTGCTCTGCCGTGCAGAGAAGGAGAAAGCTGCTGATATGCGCCGTAGATCCAACAGCACACGCTCGTTCTAGAGATGAAGTGAACAGTCTTGTGAATACTGCTCGCTGATCACACAACCGGTCTGAAGAAAAATTCTGAATGGATAGACGCATTTCTCTCCCTTTATACCCATATGTCCAGGGGCGGGACATGCAAATTCTGTCTGCCAATTTCTCATTGGCCTTTTTTCAAGTTCAGAGATGCGCGAGGCTCTCAAGAGAGACCCCTAGTGTCGCTTCTTCGACATAACGTCGAAGGGAGCGACAGATGGGGAACTGTAACCAATGTGCACGGAAACAATTTGCTGTCATATTACAAGAAAACCATAAAACAGAAATAATATCACCATCATGTGTCAATATCAGAATTTTTTTTTAAATATCAGATAATTTCACTTTTTTAAATATGGCAATTCTAGTTCAGATTTTCAAATGTTAAATGGGAAAACCTCAAGAAAACCTCAAGAAAACTTAATGATTTAAGACAATATAAATAACAATTTAATATAAATCTGAAACAAACAGTGTGAGCTGATATAAATCTGAAACTGTGAGGCTTGATTAGCATGATTAGGGGCCGGGTGTGCAGAATCACGACCCGACCCCACCCTCCGCCCTGTCACAGTATTATATTTGTAATTCATTATATATTGTAAAATACATTTTACTTTGAAAAATACATTTAAAAACATTGTTTGAAACTAATTTTAAAATAGTTGTGTAAGAGTTGTTTATACTAATGTATCCAAGGTGTAAAAAAAATAATTTTGTAATTTTATTTTTGGTTTGACCACTTGACATTTTAGAGTCATTAGATCATTTAAAAAACTAAAACAAATGGTACATAGGTTTTTCAAAAACAATATGAAATGACAACATAAATACCAATATTAATTCCAAAAACTTGGAACATGTGTTTTAAACTAGATTTAAAAAAGATATCTACTTTTAATCATCTCAAAAATCATGTCATTGGCCCTTAGATATTTTGGAAAAATTACTAAATCACTAGCTTTGGATTAGAGTGCATTATTAGCTTTTTAATATAGTTTGATGATTGAGTGGAATTAATGCATTTTCTCCTCATTCGTAGCTAATTTGTCTCTCTGTGGAAAAAGCTTTGAATTCCCCTCCACGTGACCCCTTGAAATTGTATATGGGAGCAGTGAGGGGCTCTCAGATACCCTGTTCCGGTGGGCTATTAGATCCTGCTGTTTTATGTGGCCATTAAATAGCTGTCAGAAAGATGGGCTAACCAGTCTCCCCTTGAGACAAAGAGATGGAGGGTAGAGAGCCCTGGATGACGAAATGGCCACCGTTCATTTCCTTGATGATTTTGTGATTTCCATGCCAAATCTTAAGCGTTTCCTGTCAGTATAAGTTGACTTCTCTGATCCCACATTGATTTACACATCCGGTGATGAGATCATTTTGAAAAAGTGGTTTGAGTGAGTTGATAGCTTGCTAACTAATTTGCTAAATAAGCACTACAACTACCACAAAGATTAGAATTTACGTACCTAATGAATCAGAGAATGGTTGTAGTCCTTATGTAGCAACTAGTTAGCTTCGTTTTTTCATTTTCAAAATTCAGTTTTCAGGTATTACAATGTGTTGTAGAACAAAATGTTGAAGACTCTTCAAGTAAACCACAGACATTATTTTTCTGAATTATAAATAAAAATTTACATGATGACTGAACAGCTTTATAGCATTTTAATGAATTCCTCACTGATGGGAACACATTTCCATGTCCTAATGCATCTGGCAGTCATTTACCATCTGTATTTACTGTGTGCGCCAGTCAACTCAAATCACAAAATATCAGCAATAAATAGTAGGTAGGCTTTTCTTTAGAAAAATCGGTCTGTGCGTACTGAAATTTAAAACACTGCCCACAGATGCCAAAGCAGTAAGTGTTGTTGAGCGTCTGCACGTGTGAGCTAGGGTTACCACCTTGGCCTATCAATGAATGACCGAAATATATATTGGTGGCCATTGTACAAGAAATAAAACATATTATTTAACTTATCTTGTTTGATATGGAAAGTATTGCACATAGAGCAAATAATGAAATAAAACAATAGCATAAGTACACAAAAAATAGCCTATTTTAAAGATACACATTTCAATTTCGAAACAAAATTCCTTAAAAATGAAGTGTAATTTTTAACTAAGAAAAAATTAAACATTTAGTTTTTATTATTATTTTGTTAAAGATTACTCAATTTAATTTGATAGAATTTTGTTATGAAACTGAATTGAGTAAAAACAAATTGTGTAATTTGTGTTTTACACAAATGATAAATTACACAATTTGTTTTTACTCAGTTCAATTTCATAACAATTTTCCATCAAATTGAATTGAGTAATCTTTAACTAAATATAAAAGTAAGAAATATATATTTATATTTTATGTTTTACTAATTTAATTTTGTTAAAGAACACACAATTTCAAATTTGTTATGAAATCTTAAAAAATTGTTTTGAATCTTTTTCGGTTGGCTATGTGTTGGCCGAGTGTTGGCCATGATGAACTTAAGAAATCTTACAGTAAAAAGAATGACATTCCTATTTTAGACATGTTTTCCAGAACATCAAAAGCATTATAGTAAGCATGGGAATGTAAAAAAGTATCGTCAACTTTAGTGTGAGCTGCTGTTTTCAGCTGTACTGGTTGTAATACAGTGAAGAGCAATGCATATTTAATAAACTGTTCCCCCAATTCAAATCCCAAACCTAAACCTAACCATCAGTGTAGTAGAAATTGAATGTTAGAGGGAAAAATGCAACCTCCGAATAGCACTCATCACTGATTTTGCATCACTGAATATGTCACTATCTCCAATGCACCAAACTCGCCTCCATTCAGGCCACAAAGGAAGGAAAACATGCTGGAGCCGATGCAAACATGTATGATAGGAGATGCCGCTTGTCAGTGAGTCGGTATAATGTGGCCGATCCTTGGGCACTGGAAGTATCGGAAATAATAATGCTGAACATGCTGACATTATGTGTGATCATGTTCTTCTGGCTGGTTAAATATCCCACTATGAAGACATTTAAATTTTACTGAATACATTTAGATTTAGTCTACTCTGAATGAGAAAATAAGAAAACCCCAGTCTGCTTATTTTCATGGCATTCCAGAGTGGAATATAACAGCCAAAGAAGAAGAAAAAAAAGCCTTTTCATAGAACAATCTGTTTCCCATTATGGCACAGTAAACCTAACGGCCTCTTCATTAGTCTTCTTAAAAGGCCTCCAAAAATAGATTCTACTGGTGATATCCTCATTAAAAGACCAAAGACAGAGCTGACCCAGACAAAAGAGTGTTTTAATTCATCAAAACTTTTGGAATGCAGCCAGCGTGAACTGTCTTTAGTGGGAGTTCACACAACATGGTCGACTGCCTGGCTAGACATTTGCGTTGGCTTGCTGAGCCAGTGAGGGCAAAGCTATGCTTCATTCTTACTATAAAACCTTTTAGAAGGGTCATGAAATGCAATTTTTTTTAATTATTTTATTATCTTCCCTGAGGTTCACTGATAATGTCAGTAAAGTTTTTGCATGAAAACTGTCATGGTTTAGTAATAAAATTATCATTTTCCACCCTGTCTCTGGCCCTCTGAGGGTCAGAGACAGATAAAGAATACCACAACATTATAAAACTAAATTTCAGGGTTTACACACAACACACATCAAAAACATTGCATCTGAATATTTTAAACTGTTCACTCAAGCACATCAGCACCATAACTATCAACCAGTCATTTTACTCATGGTTTTGCTGTCAAGTTGTCATGTGTTTTTAACAGCCCCATTCTACAGTTCCTTTACAAAGCTTGAATCGTATTATGATTGGTTCACAAGCAGTCCAGCTGAAATTAGCTGCACACACACAGTCCATAGAACATTAAAACGTGACGCACACACTTAGTGCACCCAGGTGCAGATCGCCTGAAACTAATCCAAATGGTAAAAGATGTCCAGCAAGTGCTTGTTTATATACACCAATTAAAAATAATGCAGATGGGCTTAAGAACAGCAAGACACAGAGCAGCTGAATGATGCAAAACGGAGTCTCCTTTTCTGAGGTGAAACTGACACTCTCTTTTACAGTTACATTCAAAAAGTATTTTGATTACTGAAGAGATTATTTAGCATTGTATTGTCATTTGTTTCATTTAATATTTTCAGATGGAAAACATTTATACATATAAATGATGCGATCTAAAGTGCATTTGAACAGCAGTGAAACACTTTCTTATGATGTGTACGAGCACATTCATACGAGCAGACAGAGAAGAAGTTTGAAGTAAGTTTGAAGTAAATTTGGAGCAGAAGAAATAGAAATAACCCTTGTGTAAACTGTCAGCTTTACACTAAGCTAAAATGCTATTTGTGGCCATTTTAAATGCATATGTTAACAGACAAGATGGAAAATTCATGTTGGATCATAATTTCTTTTTTCTAGTATGACCTTTGATAATAGGGCAACAATCATATTCATGATAATATTTTTTTTATTGTTTTCTTGTATAAATATAAAAAATATCAAATATAAATTTGATTTATCTTGTTTTAGAAACAACACTGCATAAGATATTTAGGTTTTTCTGAGAATGTATTTTTAAAACGTGTATTTTGTCTTACTGTACTTGCAGACTTTTTTTAGTCAACACAAGTGAAAAAAATCAAAAAGTAATCCAAAGAATTTAGAATACATTACAAATTACAGTTTACAGCATGTAATCTGTAGTGGAATTCATTTCAAAAGTAACCATCCCAACCCTGTGAACTGAGCACCGGTGAGCGGGACAAAGTGTGTGTTGACATATTGTAGGGCATGTAAATACAACTGAGCAATGTCTCATGACGTCACGAACACACAGTTTTGAAAATTAGATGTTTCAGCAGTGTGGGAACTATAAATGCTCTTTTTAGACTAGGGAGGAAGTTTTGAGTTCTGAAATGTACAGTAGGTTTCTATTTTACAGTTACCTCTTATATGTCTAAATATCAATGAAAATTAGATTTTCCATTTCATGAACCCTTTAAATATTTATAAAACAGAAATAAGAGAAAATCTTGGTGTGGTTTGCTTATAATTAATGGCAAAACAGTAAAACCATTGGTAAGTGATCAGGTGACATTTCCCTGTTACTAAGAATTTGCCATGCAAATCATCAGACTTTCATGTACATATACCTCATGTGCTTTGCAGGACACTCTTCTTCAAACTTGCAGTGTTGGTGGTTTGAAGAGCAGGGATTATCAACAATATAACACAAACCTTCCACTGTCAATTTATTTTTGTTTCAAAATTAAGACTGAGTAGAGGGAAAACAAGACTTGTTGGGGATCTTGAATAAAGTATAGAATGAAATACAGTTTTGTAAGTAAGTGTAACAGAGGCTAAGAATTTAATTTCTGTGAATTAAGTTACTTTATATACAATCAGCTATGTGGAAAGTGAAGACAAGAAAGTAAGAGTGATGCATTTGTCAAATATGTAAATGTTGGCTCTGTCAGTTCCAGCTCTCTGAATCAAACACAATTTGAAGAATGGGATTGCTTTGGTGCTCAATGTGTCAACACTAGTCTCATGTAGACAGACTTTTGACTATCGGCATTAGGTCTGATTCACCTTACAGCTTATTCTGGCAAGACAAGACAATGATTTTGTGCTGTTAATGCAGGTTTTTGCACTGAAATAGCAATTGCAAAAATGCTGCAACTGTTTTGTGAATTCGCCCCTTAGTGTCAAAGATTGGATGCCACTAACTTAGCAAATTTAGCAAATCCAAAGATTCTATTTTAAAACGTTCATTATATCAACCCAGTACCTTGAAAACACAGCATTGTTTTTAAATGGACTGATAAAAAAAAAAAAAAAAAAAGGTCAACTGTCTGTTTCAGTTAGTGCTTGACATTTTCTATACAGTATGTATCACAATACATTATGCAGCAAAAAATAAGGTTTGATCATATATACACATTGTCATACATACTCTAAATATACAACAATTATGTTTAAAAGTTTTAGAGGTCACATGGACATTTAGCTCAATGCTGTGTTTGCTCAGGCAGTTCTACAGCAGAGAATATGTGAAGAGAATCAATACAGTTGTGATTATTTTGGCATGCATCATACACAGTTTGTATAACAGACTACACTCTGGCAAATGAGAGTAATCAAAACCTGCAAGCTTGACCCGTGTGAACGTAAATTAATGACCCCACAACAACTGATGCGACTTTCGCTCCAGACAGACATTTATTCGTCTGCACACAGAGCACCGTCTGCACCAGCTCATTTCAAAATCAATTTCACAAACAATTTGATTATATTTGAAGGGAAATGTCATTAAAAGGTCACAATATGAAGAACGCAAGAACTGGATTCAGGTCGAGAGGGTCATTTGGCTTGATGGTGATTCACCTGTTGATGCAGAGGTTACGTGATGTGTTCGGAAGTTGTCCATGTTGTTCAATCAATCAAGACTGACTGGTTTCCATGGTAACTGATGTGGCTTGTAGGGAAAGAGAGAAGAGGAAAAAGTGAGTCATCTGATCCAATAAAAACTCAAATAAACAGGAGTATACGTCAGGCAGGGACATGACCCAACATACTAAATGTCAAAAGCATTGTTTCCCTAGCAGCAGAAAGAGAGAGTGGGGGAAAGAGAGAGGGGTCATTAGGAGATCTGATGTGATGAAGTATTGGGCTGTACTGCATACGTGGCATCCATGAGTGCTGGATCTTTATTAAACACCTGAGGAGAACGATCCTTATGACTAAGGAAGTGAGGGAACAAAGACCCACAACATACACAAAAACATTTACTGCAAAAAAATCATGTTCTTAATCAATATTATTGTCTTGTTTTCCAGTAAAAATATCTTAACATCATTAAATCCTTAAAATACTGTGGTGCCAAGGCCAGTCACCCCTTTTTATAGTGTGTGTGACCCTGATGGGGTGATGGGGGTAGGGGTCAGGGCGGAAATAATTAGGGAATTACACTCACCAAGCATTTTATTAGGAACACTATGGTCCTAATAAAGTGCCCAATGTGGTCTTCTGCTGTAGAAGCCCATCTGCCTCAAGGTTTAACAGGTTGTGCATTCTGCTCACTACAATTGTACAGAGGAGTTATCTGAGGTACCGTAGCCTTTCTGTCAGCTCGAACCAGTCTGGGTTGCATTTTTCAAAAGCATTGCAAGCTTAAATTGATCGTAGAGACTATTGGTTCCCATTGGCAACCATTTCTACAATCTTCTTAAGCGTACGATGCTTTTGGGAAACGCAGCCCTGGCCATTCTCCGGTGACCTCTCTCATCAACAAGGCATTTCCATCCACAGAACTGATGCTCACTGGATGTTTTTTAGGTTTTTGGTACCATTTGGCATAACTCTACAGACTGTTGTGATGAAAACCCCAGGTGATCAGCAGAAATACTCAAACCAGCCCGTCAGGCATCAAAAATCATGCTATGGTTGAAATCACTATGATAAAGATTTTTCCCCATTCTGATGGCTGGTGTGAACATTAACTCAAGCTTTTGACCCACTTTTTAGACAGTGAAAGAAAAGAAAAAGGTTATTTTTATTAGTCTTTTTTTACCTAGTATATAAGTATACACACACAAGCACTCACACATGTACACATGCATGCATGCGCGCACACACACACACACACACACACACACAGAAGAAGAGAAGTCTCTTCTCTTTCTGAGTGGACTGTAGCCATGGCAATTAAACCCCATTAATAACTGTACCTCGCTCTCTCTCTCTCTCTCTCTCTCTCTCTCTCTCTCTCTCTCTCTCTCTCTCTCTCTCTCTCTCTCTCTCTCTTCTCGTTATTACTTACAAATGCTCTCTATTTTTCTCTCTCACTTTAATCCACTTTGATAAAAGGGAACAAAGGGTGTTGCATGGCCCACCCAAAGAGAATGCGGGTTTTGACTGCAGTGCTAGCCCATCATTAATTATTAACCAAGGTCAAATTTAATGCTTGGTTGGCTCATTTTGTCATACATTATTCATGGAGAAGGTTTAGGGATCTGCAGTGGGCTCTGGCTGTAGGAGGAGAACTGGACACTGCAAAATCCTCTATGAAACCATATTTTCAATTCATTATTCATGATGTGCAGGAATGGATTGAGAAGCTGAGGATAGGACCATGCCAAAATAGAGACAAGAAACCAAACTGATTCAGTGAGAGGAAATAAAAGAATGATGGATGGATGAAAGTGGAAGAACATTTTTAAAAAGGGAACATGAGAGAAATACATTTCTGCTTGTCATGAAACTTTGAAAAAGGTATCCAATCACACAAAACAAAAATCCTCTTGTCATTACAATTCATCCCATTTATTTGAGCTCAGCAGATTGGTTCAATGCCATGAGTGTGGCAGTGCTAAAGCAACAGCACTAACAAAAAGCGAGTAAATCAATAAAAACATAAATTAGGAAAACAGTCCAGTTCAACAACAAAAAAGTTTGTTTTAACTATGCTTGTGGATTGACAGTAGGAAGTTATTTACTTTTGGAGATTTAAACCTTCAAAAGCTTGTCAGTTCTCCTTCTGTCGCTCACTCGACTTTGTGTTGAAGTGACACTAGGGGTTGCTCTTGGGAGCCCGATTCACCTTCAGATCTTTGAGAAAATGCCAATGATAATTGGCGAGTTGAATTTATATGCCACTCCCCCCGACATACGGGTGTAAAAGGGAGGCCAGCAGGCAAGTTAATCAGACTTTTTCTTCGGAGCCGAGCGGTTCTCTCTCCACTCTGCACTCCGCTGCAGACGACACCCCTGGGCACTTTGACTGCGCTTTAAAGAGCTTTTCCTCTAAAGAGTGTGTGTTTCCTCTATTAGAGCAGGCACAGTGACGTTGAACGTCTTTTTAAAGACACGTCTTTTTAAAGATGCATTTCCATCTCTGTGCCATTCCTGGATGCATTCGTTACCTCTCCGCCTCTGACGGTCACGATCAGTCCCTCAAGTGCCTGGGCTATAAACGCATTAAGGAAGCGTTCGTGGATGGTTTATGTTCTCATTGCGAGAGTGTAACCATGGCAACGTTGCGGTCGAGGCTTTCCTTCTTTCGAGGGCGATGGAGGCGATTCGGGGGCTTCAGTGGGTATGGTTCCGCTGGATAAATTCCCCTCGGACCGCTCATTTGTTTCTGTCCAGCAATGGGATGGGACACAGGATCATCTCACCGCCAGCCTTATGTCTCTTCTGGATCTCTTGAGCCGGATGAGATGTCGATCACTGCATCGGAGAGTGCCTTAGTGATGTTAGACGGCGAGGACTCGACTGGGCTGCTGCCTTTGGGTGTGGCAGCCCAGTCTGAGACAGACACGGAGCTGACCGCCACGCTTGCCCGAGCCCCCGAGCACCCGCGGCTTGGCGACTGGGTTTGGGTTCAGCGCGCCGCACGTGGCCACGGCCACCTTCAGTCTCGTTCTTCCCGGAAGTACATGACGAGTTAATGCGATCGCGGGGGGCCGTGATTTATGCCGTGATACCCCAAGTGGACAAAGCGATCGCGGATCGTGGTCCTCTCAGGTCTACGGAGAGCCCCCTTCAAGCCCCTCGAGTCAGTTGAATTAAAGGCTCCTGACCACTTCCATCAAGAGTGTCGGGGAACTGCAAGTGTTCTCTGTCAGCGAAGAGTGCCTAGAGTTCAGTTCGGATGACTCTCACATGATACTGAGACCCCGACCGGGCTACGTGCCCAAGGATCCCACGACCCCTTTTAGGGACCAAGTGGTGAGCCTACAAGCGCTGCCCCCGGACGAGGCAGACCCAGCCTTATCGTTGCTGTGTCTTTGCGCACGAATTTGGATCGCACGCAGAGCTTTAGATGCTCTGAGCAGCTCTTTGTCTGCTTTGGTGTTTCAGCAGAAAGGGAACGCTGTCTCCAAACAGAGGCTTGCCCACTGGATCGTGGACGGCACAGCGTTGGCCTACTAGGCCCAGTCAGTGCCCACACCTTTGCAGGTTCGAGCACACTCCACGAGAGATCTGGCATCCTCGTGGGCACTGGCCAACAGCACCTTACTAGCAGACATATGTAGGGCAGCGGGCTAGGCAACACCCAATACCTTTGCGAAATTTTACAATCTCTGGGTTGAGCCGGTCTCGTCTCATGTTCTTTCAGGTGTGAACAGGTAAGTAAGTTTTCGTTACACGGAGAGCTGGCCAGGTGTTCCGCTTGTGCATAGCGCCTTTGCCCTTTGCCGTCCACTCTTCTCTCCCATGCGTATTCATGACTTGTGAACTTCTTCCTCCTAGCCCTCTGACTCACGAATTCTGCAGAGAAATTTGTGGTCAGACCAGTACTTGTGCTACATGCCCTGTACCGGGGTAAGTGCTCCACCAGTTTTTGGATTTCTTGTTAACCTCCTCCTTCCCCGGTCACTGTGTTTCTAGAATCTCCCCCCTACAAAGGGCAGGACTTATCGTTGAACCAGTGTATTTGCCACTTTTTACCCTCCCCTCCTCTCCAGGGCAGGGTGTGGCCTCCGCTGGGTCTTTTCCCCCTGAAAGAATGGGAACGGAAAAGGATGCCTTCCCCCACGCATTTTTTTTGTATTTTTAGGCCCCAGCTGTATTATTTAACCCCCAGGGTTATGGGAAAGCATATGACGTCTTGGGGCATCTGGGAAAGCTCCGTGCAGCCCGAGTGCATCTGTTCCTACACTCATAGTAGCTTGCCTACACCTGCATCAGCTGTTTATGTTACCAGTTCAGTCCTTGTGGCATTTCGTATATGGGACCCCTAGTGTCACTTCATCGACACAACGTCGAGTGAGTGACAGAAGGGGAATGTTTTGGTTACTGTAGTAACCTCCATTCCCTAAAGGAGGGAACAAGATGTTGTATCCCTATTGCCACAGAC
The DNA here is from genome assembly GCA_032164185.1 of Moxostoma hubbsi. Lineage (NCBI taxonomy): Eukaryota > Metazoa > Chordata > Actinopteri > Cypriniformes > Catostomidae > Moxostoma > Moxostoma hubbsi. Next base: position 8,238,336 of record JAVLUX010000037.1, read on the forward strand.
AGAACTTTACTGCTCTAACAACCGGGACATTGTAAACCTAAATGAACTTACCTGATGGCCTCCCTTTTATACCCGTATGTTGGGGGGAGTCGAATGCAAATTCAACTCGCCAATTCTCATTGGCCTTTTCTCAAAGATCTGAAGGTGAATCGGGCTCCTAAGAGCAACCCCTAGTGTACCTTCATCGACACAACGTCTCGTTCCCTCCATCAGGGAAAGGAGGTTACGACAGTAACCGAGAGGTTTTCAATCCTCCTGGTGTTCCCTGAATTAGCATGTGTTTACTTACCAATTTTTCTCCCTGTTAGGGATGTTCTTTGTTTGTCAGACAACTTCAGCAAACAAGCAGGCACCCACAATCACCCAGACACATTTTTGCAGGCTTTTGCAGCTGTTGATTTCTCCAAGGCAAGTCCAGCCTGATGTGTAGTATTTATCCTTTCATCCTCTTTCCATCAGAGACTTCCCTCTTTCCAAATGTACAGTGCTGTGAAAAAGTATTTGACCTTTCCTGATTTAATCTATTTTTGTGGATTATTCATACAAAATTGTTTTAGATCTTCAAACGAGATACAACATAAATCAAAAGCAACCTGAGTAAACACAAAATACAGTTTTCAAATATATATACATATTTTTTTTATTGAAGCAAAAGAGTTATCCAACTGATAATAAGATCACCCTTTTGAAAAACGAACTGTACCCTTAAACTTAATATCTGGTTGTGCCACATTTAGCAGCAACAACTGCAACCAAACGCTTCTGATAACTGGATATCAGTCTTTCACAACGCTGTGGTGGAATTTTGGCCCACTCTTCTTTGCAGAACTGCTTTAGTTCAGCCACATTGGAGGGCTTTCGAGCATTAACTTCCCATTTAAGGTCCTGCCACAGTATCTCAATCAGGGTCAAGTCTGGACTTTGACTAGGCCACTCCAAAACATTAATTTAGCTTCTTTTGAGCTATTTAGAGGTAGACTTACTCCTATGCTTTGGATCACTGTCTTGCTGCATAATCCAGTTGTGATTGAGCTTCAACTCACGGACTGATAAACAGATGTTCTCCTTTAGGATTTTCTGGTGGAGAGCAGAATTCATGTTTCCCTCAATTATTGCAAGTCGCCCTGGCCCTGAAGCAGCAAAGCATCCCCACACCATCACACTACCACCACAATGCTTGACCATAGGTATGACGTTCTTTTTGTGAAATTCTGTGTTTGATTAATGCCAGATGTAACGGTAAAGCAATTTCCTGTTCGGGCTTAAAATCTGACAGTATCGTACAGCCCAGGTAGGGCTGTGGCACACAGTTTCGGGTATGGGTCAGGTTTCATTTTAAGGCCTGTGCTTCTGGGTTAGGAGTGGTCTCACCACTCACAACTCTTCCATTGATGGCATTTTTGGCCAGTGTCTCTCTGATAGTGGAGCCTTTATTAATGAGAGGCCTGCAGTTCCTTGGATATTGTTCTTGGCTTTTTCGTGACTTCCAGGATGAGTCATCGCTGTGCTCGTGGAAGAATTTTGGAAGGTTGGCAACTTCTGGGAAGGTTCACTACCGTGACAAGTTTTCTCCATTTCAAGTCATGTCAAAAAACATCTCCATTTGGAGATAATGGCTCTCACTGTGGTTCTTTGGAGTCCCAAATCTTTGAAATAGCTTTGTAACTCTTCCCAGACTGATGCATTTCAATCATCTTTTTCTTCATAATTTTTAGAATTTAATTTGACCTTGGCTACTAGGTGAGACCTTTTAGCCAACTTCATGCTGCTGAAAAAGTTCTATTTAGGTGTTGTTTTGATTGAAGAGTCAGTTATCAGGCCTGGGCTTGTCTAGTCCAGCTGAACCCCATTATGAATGCAGTTTCATAGATTTGGGGATTTAGTTACTAATGGGGCAAATCCTTTTTCACACAGACCCAGTTGGTATTGAATAACATTTTTACTTCAATAAATAACATTATTATTTAAAAACTGTATTTTGTAATAAGAATATATTTATATATTCAAGATTGCCTTTGTTTTATGTTAGATTTTGTTTGAATTTTTGAAAATAAATAAATTATACAGAAAAACAGAAGAAATCAGGATGGGGCATATACTTTTTCACAGCACTGTATATAGCTTGTTTCAATTACCTAGATTCAAACAAGTTTTAACCTACTAAGCTAAATCCTTCAGAGTAGAGAGTTAGGACTACCTACTGTTCACAACTATGTCCCACTTTTACAAGCTTTAAATATTTAAAGGAATATTACACAAAAAAAAAGGAAAATTTTGCCATCATTTACTCATCCTCATGTAATTCCAACCCAGTATGTCTTTTTTGGTTTCTAAATATTTAAAATATACTGTGTCAGTTTTATGTCAAAAACTTGTAATCAAATACAGTGTAATCAATTTGTTAACAAATTCTCAATCTGAAATATTAGATCTTATATAGAGTGTTATGCAAAAACTATCTATACCTAGACCAGAGGTGGGTAGTAACATGCTACATTTACTCCGGAACATTAACTTGAGTAAATTTTTGGAGAAAACATACTTTTAAGAGTAGGTATAATTGTGGGTATTTTTTATTCTTACTCAAGTAAATTTCTAATAAATTTGTATTTTTATTCTACTTCATTTAAATGGGCAAAGTTCCTTTCGTTAAATTACTGGTTTTGATTAAATAAGTTTGAATAAATATGTAATTTATTGAGAGATTTTTGAATGGGACTTTTACTACAGCAGAACTTTGCATTTACGCTCTGTCACTCGAGTCGATTTCATGGCAGCAATCACTCAAAACAATCACTATCTTCATCCAATGCCTACATTTACACCAAGACAAGCAGATATTTCAAGATTAGAATTGGAGCTCCAACTTAAGAAAACTTGTTGTGGTGAGTTTTGGTGATTGTGTTAACGTGAGCTTGTCTGTGTTGTGGTGATGGTCATTTGTAGGGTAATATTGTATTGATGGGCTCTTATAACATCAGTTTGTAAGTATACATTTTTATATCAGTGATAAAATATATCAGTGCCTACTGTATAAATCAATGAAACATCAGCATTAAGTGTAAATGCATTTTGCTCTGCCTATCGTGTGCATGCATGAATATTTGTGTGTATCTCTGCATGTGCACACTGCACAGCAACTTTGCATTTGACAGAAGCAAAACATTTTTTCTCTTGAACAACAGAGAACAAGCTCTGAACTTAAATAAGCCTAACACGCTTCCAAATACAGAGATAAGGTGCTGTTTATTCTTACTGAACAGAACTAATGATCTAAATTCTTTCTACACTAAACATTTTGTAACTGAACTAAGAACCCATTCAGGACTTTAAAAAGTTGTGAAATTAATAAAGCATGATCTTGCTTAGTTTAATTCAGCATTATATATGATTTGGCCTGTGGAATGTTGTTCTCGTTTTTCACCTTAATAATTACTAGAAACTGGTTTCCAAACTTCTCTTCTAATTCTGCCAAATCTTACCAGCATCCTTAAAGTGACAGTTCAGTCATAAATTCATATTCTGTCATCATTTCCCCACCCTCCAGACATGTTGTTCCAAACCTGTGTGACCTTCTGTATTTTGTGGAACCCAAAAGATGTTAGGCAGAATGTTAGAGACTGACAGTCTCAGTCATGATTCCCTTTAAAATATGGAGTAAAAAAACATGCAGTGAAGGTAAATGGTGACTGAGGATAACATTCTGTCTGAATCTCCTTAATTGGGTTGCATGGAAGAAAGAAAGTCATACTGGTTTGGAACAACATGAGGGTGAATGATGAAAGAATGTCCAATAAAAATAATAATTATTATTATAATGAAATTGTTATTATTCTGTAATACATGTTAATTGTGTATTATGGATGGAATATTGGAGATTAAACATTAATTATGTTACATCTGAAAGTAACTAGTTACTCGCTGCTTCAGTATACTTTTAATTGGCTACTTTTTTACTCTTACTCAAGTAATTATTAACATCACTACTTTTACTTCTACTTTAATTGTTTAGTTTTTTTCTAATTGTATTTTTACTTGAGTACAGTTTTTGGCTATTCTACCCACATCTGACCTAGACCTAGAATAGAATATTTTTTGTTATTAACTTTTTTTTATTAAATCATACAATAACAAAGAAAAGCAGAACCCAATTCTCTATATGACTATCCCCCATATTAATGACCACCCATCGCCAGTCTGGGTCAAAACAAAACCCGAGTGCCTACCACGACAGACACAAAATTCTGAAACATCAACCAGAATTTCCACCAAAAAACATATGCCATATCACCATCCTCCGATTGGCATCACCAGCAGGTGGGTGTGTATTTAAGACCAAGTCTATACAATCTAGAGGTGGGTCCAATAAAATATATGCAACATTTTGAATTGCATAAGATGCACCCTTGCATCTCTAGATGCACACTTTATGTTTTTAAGTATCCTAGCCCACACCCCCTCCTCCAATATCAATTTTAAGTCTTTCTCCCATACTCTCAGATTATGAATTAACAGGGAGTAATACACTAATGTCTCATGACCTTTTCCAAAATCAGTAATCACCTCACCTCGCAGTTGTAGATACCTATAAAACTGAGATCTGGGGATCCCAAAATGTTGAACCAGATTTTCAAACGATCTCAACACTCCACTCTCATATAGGTCACCAAGTGTAGTAACCCCCCTCTCAATCCACTCTGACCAGCAGAAAATGTGGAAAGTGAAAAATGTATAGTCCCTACCAGATGGGTTCAAAAGTCGCAAGATATCTGCAAGACCAAGATTTTTACACATCCTGTGAAGCTTCAATATTGCACTTTACACACTTTGCTTCACTCTGATCAAGGACTGAGTCCATCAAAAGATTAAAGCCTCCTCCCAATATTATATCACGATGGGTGCCAGCAGCTTGCAACATCTCTTCAAGATCTATAAAAAAGCCCTGATCATCAGTGTTAGGTGCGTAAATATTAGCCAAAATCAGACTTTGCCCCTGAATTTCTCCTAAAACAGCAGTGACTCCTCCTAATTTATCTTTACTCTGTTTAAGAGATATTTATTTATCAGTATAATGACTCCCCTACTCTGTGAGCATTTAGATATTTTGCTGTCATCATAGTGTCCATTCTCAATCTGGCCAGGAATTTCAGTGTAAAAACGATCTTCCATCAATGCAAAAGTTTCTTGAAGGAAGTGTCATCCACAAAACAAACTCCAGGCGCTAGGCGGAGCCAACGCAAAAAGAAACAAAAATGGCGCCCAGCTTACTCAGACAATTGAGTCTCTAAACAGCGAGTCAGTCCACTAATATAAGAAACATCAAATGGCTTACTCACTCCAATGTATTTATGAAGGAGAGTGCCAGTTTGGGACATGTAAATACATTGCTGCCATCCTTGGTGTTTATTCTCAGTTTGGCCGAAAACATCAGTGCAAAAGCGATCTTCCACTGATGTAAGAGTTTCTTGCATTCCTTGAACTGATCGTGTTTCTCTATTGTCGAATTCACAAAGTCTGGGAACAAGAAAATATTGTGATTATTCCAAGAAAGCTTTCTTTTGCTCCTAGCCTGGCGCAACATGAGATCTTAATTAGATGGTCTCAGAAATCTGTTCTGTCTCCCTCAGCAGATCTGTGAACCGGGACTCTGTGAGCTCACTCAATTTCCAGCTTATGGCTTGTTATGTCGAGCAAACTCAGGAAGAGCTTATCAAAGAATTTCACCATATCTCTGCCTTCTTAATGCTCAGGAATTCCAACAATCCAACATATGTTTTTTCTTTGGTTGATATTTTTGAAATATTCCAGTTTTTCCAAAATGTGTTCCAAGTCTGTTTTGGACACGGGCGGATTAGCTGATAATTCCCTTTCCAATGACTCCAGATAATCGATCCGTTTCTCAATATCTGTCACTCTTGTGACCAACTCAGTGAATTTTGTTTCCATCTCCATAATCGATTACAGCGTGATCCTCCAAGTCAGCAACAACCTTTGTCAGCATCACCAAGATGTTGTACAGTTTCTTCTCCCGCCGTGATTTCCAAATCGAGTCCCCGGTCCAAAGGGCCACTGGAGACCTCAGATTGAATACGTAAGTGTTTTTTAATGTCTCCAGAATCTGAGGATTTTGACTTCTTTGTCATGCTTACCTCAAAGAGCAAACATGTAACTGGGTGTATCAAATCTCACCAGATTATAATTTAAAAACTAGCAAGTGCACAGAGCTCGTCGCTCACACATCTGCTACTTGAATGGCATCACGTGTCCCCTCTAGAATAGAATATTAAGAAAAATATCAAATGTTAAAAATAAAACGTTTGGACTTTGGACCCAAAGTTGAATTTTGGGGCAATTTGTCACTTTTGCTGGTATTTTCGCCCTGAGTCCCTGTTCCTTTTTTACCCGTTTAAGTCACTATTCACTGAAAATATTGCCCTCCACTGTAGCTCTTAAATCTCATATCGATAGATGTCTCTATAGATCTCATCCAATCGTGATGCACCAGGTTTAAATATGCGCAAAAGCAAATGAGATTTGAGAGCTTCGGCAAAGGGCATGATTTTTGGTAAATCAGAACAGAATTTTTGTTCTGTTTCATTTAAGTATAATTTAAAATGATTTGGCTATAGGTGCTATAGTATCATACAACTCATGTGGAGCATCCACACAATAAATTCTACCATAAATTCACCTACCAAGCATTTATTGACGACTATCTGAGATCAAGTTCCATGTTTCCCTCTCATGTAACGTCAGGGATGTGACCTGTGACCATACTTGGTCACTTTGTTTAGAGGGGTCAGTATCATGACACACGTGTCCCTGATTGGCCGGACGCTGTTTGACGAGAGCACACATGCAGCAAACGCCTTGCAGGATAAATAAGAGAGGGGAAGGATGGGGCAAACCTAAGCAGACTGTGTGTTCTCTCTCTCTCTCTCTCTCTCTCTCTCTCTCTCTCTCTCTCTCTCTCTCTCTCTCTCTCTATCTCTCTCTCTCTCACACACCCACACGCTCACGCGCACACACACACACACACACTCGCGCACACAGTTGGCCACTTGAAACATTCACAGTTAATGGCACTTGAGTTATTCAATACACATTTGTCTGAGACAGCAAACAAATAATGTTATTTAGTAGGTTGAAGCAATTTCATTTGAAAGAAAATGAAATGCAGAGGAAGTTCACCTCTTGATCTCTGCTCAAGGCTGTAATCGTAATCTCTACATCCCAATTGCCCTTCAAGAGCTTTTTACCTGCAGAATAAATGGACTGACTGAAATTGCTTACTTAGACACACCGGCAAACTTCTAACAGGTTTTATTGCCATTATACTACTTGTAACAGAATTACATGATTTTATGTATGTTTTGAAATTGAGGGAAAATACTGAGGGATCATAACCTAAAAATATGAATATGTCAAGCAATGCTTACAAGGCATCACATTAACTATATAAATACCTATTTAAAGCAGTAGTTCTTTCATCATTGTCATCATCCTTTCATTATTTACTCTTAAGTCTTCCTTGGGATACAAAAGACAAAATTATAAAGAGTTTTCACGCAGCTATGTTTCTCAAAATGAAATCATACAGTGACCAGGGTCTAAACTAACAAAAAGGACAAAAATTACTATAAAAGTTAACCATATAACATGTGCACTACATTTCTATTCTTCTGTAGCTTTTTTTTTTTTTTTGCAACTCTAAACTTTCAGGCATACTTCTACATATTGAAACGTAGCATTTTTTGTTTGGTTACAAGTCCCGCAAGAACCAATGGCATTTTGTGTCATTAACATCAAACCTGGTGCATCTTGACCGATATGAATATGTGCATATGTGTATCTAAGATTTTAGAGATACAACAGAGAAGACTATCAGTGAATAATGACTTATATTAATAATGACTATTTCTTCATAATGAAATAGTTCACCTAAATGCACGAGAGAAGCTCTTTCACATGTTCATGTGTTCACGAGAGAACAGGCATTGTTCACATGAGAAATTGCATTTCTTAGGCTAGAACTTTCATTGTTCACATCAGAACTTGCATTGTTTTTGCCTTTGCACATTCATGAGTGCATAAGAAATGCTTGTTCACAATGGCTTGCATTTACTGTAAACTTTACAAAGGAGAGCTATGTTGGAAGTCGGAATTTTACAGTACTGCAAAATACTGTAAATAAATTTGCAAAACCTATAATATGGAATACAATTTTGGGTTCTATTTTAAACTTTAAAGTAAGTCACAATCAGTATTGAGATCAACAAACAAAATTCTTCTTTTTGTGTTCCACAGAAGACAGAAAGTCTTATTTGGAACGAAATAAGGATGAGTAAATGATGACAGAATTTTAATTTTTGGGTGAATTATTCCTCTAAATTGTGTTGCATTTCATAAAGTTCATCACACAATGCTATAATATGACTTCATCTACATCATAACATTGATGATTTATATAATGCTCTTATTACGTTTTGTCTTTTTTTATTTTTTGGTGCATGACAGCCCCTTGTCACTTCTTACATTATATGGAATATACTGTACCTCAAAAGAGGTGTGTTCCTCAAAAGAAAGAAAGACACAATATTTGGAGCAAAATAAGAGCAAGTAATGACAAAATGCAAATGTTTGGGTGAACTATTCCTTTTAAAAAAAAGTGACCACAGTGGACTGCAGCATTTATCCTGCTGTGGCTGAGTGATGATCAGAAATGGGTTGAGCAATGTGGGATTGTGGAGATCAGCGTGAAAACAATGTGTTTAACACCCTGCTCTGCCTCCAGTGCTCTGTGCTCTCGCTGTGTTGTGAAATTCACTTTAGCGACCCTGAAATCGCTTCTGTGAGAACTCCAGCAGCTGCATTGATACACAGACTGACAGAAATGTCCTGCATCCAGTGCACAGAATCTCGCCTTTCTAAAAGACAGATTGTGAAAGACAGGTAGAGAATAGGGATGGGAAGTCCTCATGGGCAAAAAAAGCTCCAAAATACACATATACCATATGAATAAATTCTGGACAGAATATGTTATATTAATGGCAATCATATTGATTGGTATTGTTATAGTTCTGGACAGCATGTTACGTTCTTGTCTTCTAAAAGAAAATGTATTAATTGTCATGTCACATGCTCAGAGACAGCAGCTAAACAAGACGTGCTGCAAGGACATTATTGTGTAAATGGGACATCCTGTACAGTTGAGAAACAATCAAAGAAATGTGATAAAACAATATTGAGACAGACAGAACTAAAGTACAGTGTAAAACACTTACAAAATCTTCTCAAAAATCTGAAAGTCAAACCTGTTTAAAATTAGTTTTTTCAGCCAATTTTGAGATGTCTATTATTTTGGATTACATTTGAATTGTTTAAATACTTGTTTTACACTTTTTGAAGGATAAGCATCACTCATTTGTTATTTTTATTTCATTCTTGGTAACACTTTACAATAAGATATTATTTGTAAACATATTAGTAAATGCATTAGATCAGTGTTTCACAACCACTGTGCCGCAAAACACTAGTGTGCCATGAAAGGTTGTCAGGTGTGCCGTGGAAAATTATTTAATTCCGCACAAAAAATAAATGCATGCAAAAATAAATATACAGTATATATATATATATATAATTTCAGTGATCCAAACTCCTCACCTTTCTGAGAAATTCTCTGTTTTGAAACCACAATCGGTCACTTTTATGATTGTGAAGGGCAATGATTAATGTGAAAAAGTGAATGATATTTATACGTGTCAAGGGTCTTTCACATGTCTCGCGTCAGCACTGTAGAATACATTGAAGTCATTGAAGACATTATTTGAGAAGCAAAAACCCAAAGAGTTTTTCACACCTCCCGCTTTTTTTACGTGGCAAAATCGTAAAATCGCCCCTCTGTAACGGACAAAAACCGTTACTTTGTGTATTATTGTATTTTTTTTTCTGGGTGTAGTAACAATAGCAGCAGCTTGAGGGCGCTATTGCCTGGAGGTGACAGGATATATAAGCTCACCCACCATAGAGTAAGAGAGTTTTTAGTTTTTCCTTTTGTTTGGTAGAGGAAAATCACATGTGTACTCAAGATACCTTCTTGCTCTTCCAGAGTCCTGTGTTGAGAACTCTTTGAGTTTCTGCTCAACTGGCTTTTGTAAATTCCACATCTTCTTTTGTGAACTTTGTTTGGATACATGAATCCAAGGGCAAACTAACCTAACAACAAGTCTTCAGCGTTCATTGTGGACTATAGGATTACAAACATTGCGTCGCCCTCAAATAACTTGGTGGATTTGGAACTGATCTCACATTCATCATCGCTCCTATTTATTGAAGGACTGGACAATTGAAAAGATAAGTTCATTTCATTTGTGGTGTCATTGGAGAGACAGAGACTTTGAGAGTACTTTTGCAGTTTCTGTATTATTTGTTCTGTCACATGTATTATACACTGGTGGGGAAATTAAAATAACTTTGTGTGTTGTGAGGATGTATTGAATCAGTACATGTCTAAAATCTGTTGAACCCCCTCAGAGTAATATCTACAAGAGAAAGGTGGTGTTACAGATTGGCGCCCAAACAGGGACTTGAAAATTGAAGTTTTTTTTTTTTTTGAGTCTTTATATTAAAAATATAAATTTGGACTGTACTGTTTATCTTCACAAACAAATAATAGTAAACCATCATCTGCAATGGCAGAGAGCGCATCCATCACAGATTTCTCAAGTGAAGCTTTTGCTCAGCACAGAGACCCGGTAGTTAATCTCATTGATACTTTCAGTGAGTTGTATTTGGACTCTGAGGAAGAGAGAGAATTTAGAGGAATAGACCAAAGAGCTAATCCCGATGACGTGCCATTACCTCCTCCACCAATTGAGTTCTATGAAGACCGACTACAGCAATTCGACAATGAAGAAGCTGTCCAGCGCATGTGTAGCATTGAGGAGCATCTTGTTGATCTTGAGCATCGTGTCAGTGGACTGGTTACCACTGAAACTATGAATACAAAGTTTCAAGCATATGAAGATAAAGTTAACTACTGTTTGCAAAGAGAGTTGGATCGCGTTAAGCAGCTGTTCCTTTCCAAAATCGACGATATGAGCCAAAGTATTTTGGATTGCTTAAAGCGTCGAGACCGACAAATAGAGCAACAGTTTAAAACTTTCAAACCCCTTATTTCTACTCCTATGCACACCGTTACTTCTACTACTCATAGGATGTCTCAATCCCCACCCAAGATGGACCCAGTTACAGAAAGCAGTACAAAGCCAGTAGCATGTTGTTCCTCATCTCATAATCCTCCAGTTAAACTTGAACTGCCTACCTTCAGTAATCTTGATTCAGAAGACCCAATTGAGTTTATTGACCGTTTTGAAGAATATAACGAGATGAGACCTCTGTATTCCGAAGAGCTTCTTGCAGCATTATCTGTAAGTCTGAAAGGTACTGCTAAGAGCTGGTGGAGAGCTGAAAAGAAAAAAATAAGAGACTGGTCTTCTTTCAAAGAAAAGTTTCTTTTCTCCTTTTTAAATGAAGATCATAAAGAGGTTGCGGCCCAAAAATTAGCTAACTATCGTCAAGGGGTTAATGAGAATATTAGGGATTTTGTTTTCAATTACAGAGCATTGTGTTTAAAGAATAATGCTAAAATAACTGAAAATGAGATAATTCAAGCAACTTTAAGAAACTGCAACCCTTGAGACAGTTGATGATCTGGTCCGATTTGGTACTCAGATAGAGAAAGATTGGGTTGAGAGTAAAAAAAGATGGAGTCAAGGAAAAGAAGAGGAACAGAGGAAGAAATCTTCTGGTGGAAGAGGGCAACAAAATCACCTCATGCTCGTTGATCCAACTCGTAATTCTCAATATAGTAATGTGCTGCAAACTCCAATCATTTTGAATCACACCTACTTTAATGCTGTAATTGACACTGGAAGCACCTTCTCTTTGATGCAGCAGAAAATTTGGCAAAGGTTGAGAAGAAAGGACGAGAATCTGACCAAAAGTACTCAAACTTTTATGCTTGCTAATGGTCAGAGTCAGAGAACTCAGGGAAAGGTTCTCTGGGAATGTGAAATATATGGAGTGAAACTTGCTGTAACATTCTATGTGATGGATGATGAAGACTTGGCTGTTCCTGTCATCCTAGGACTGGACTTCTTAAGGGAAGCCAAGGTAACCATTGATTTTAATTCTTCATGTGTTTACTTGCCTGTTTCCAATGTCAGTCACCCCATTTGTTTTAATGAACTTCATGAGAACGCTGTCATCCAGTTTTATGCTGCACAAGATAATGTTGAATTGATCTTAAAAAAGGAAGACTTGAAGCTCATTGATCAAGCAGTGGAGAATTCTCATGCCTCCCTCGAGGTAAAGAAGCAGTTGAAATCTCTCATGTATGATTGGTCATCAGTTTGCACCCACAAGCTAGGACGTACAAACTGCATCCAACATGAGATAAAAACAACCGATGAACTTCCCCTAAGAAAGAGACCTTACCGAGTCTCAAAAGTGAAAAGTGATTTTATCGAGGAACAAATCAAGGAACTACTGCAACAGAAAATCATTAGACCTTCCACGTCACCATGGGCCTCACCTGTTGTGGTAGTAGATAAGAAGGATGGGGGAGCTCGGTTATGCATTGACTATCGTGGTCTTAATTCTAAAACTCACCTCGATGCATATCCAATGCCCCAAATAACAGACATACTGGATTCGTTGCAAGGAGCCAAGGTATTTAGTACTTTGGACTTGAAGAGTGGCTACTGGCAAGTAGAGATGAATTCTGCAAGTGTGGAGAAGACTGCATTCATAACTGCTTCAGGATTATATGAATTTTTGTGTCTTCCTTTTGGCCTTAAAAATTCGGCAGCCTCTTTCCAACGTTTAATGGAACAAGTTCTCAGAAAGCACAAAAATAGGTGTTGTATGGTATACATAGACGACATCATTGTTTACTCACCGGACATTCAAACACATCTGCAGCATCTTAAACAGGTTTTCAACAGTCTGCACACTGCCGGTCTCACTCTCAATCTCAGGAAATGCAAATTCATCTGTTCATCCTTAGATTACTTGGGTCACACAATCACTGCTGATGGAGTCAAAGTAAATTCTGACAAGGTAGATGCGATCAAAACATTCCCTACACCAACTTCCCTAAAAGAATTACAACGGTTCCTAGGTCTTGCGGCTTGGTATCACCGTTTCATTTCAGATTTCTCCTCTAAAGCAGCACCTTTACATGCACTAAAGAAAAAAGGAGCTAAATGGATGTGGACCGACGAGTGCCAGAGAGCGTTTGAAATCCTCAAAGATGACCTGACTAAAACCCCTGTGTTAAACACACCCGATTTTGATTCTGCTTTTAAAGTGCAAACAGACGCAAGCAACATTGGTTTGGGAGCAGTGCTGACACAGGAGTGCGATGGACAGGAGAAAGTGATTGCTTATGCATCTAGAGTACTGAGAGGTGCTGAGAGATCATATTCTGCAACAGAGAAGGAATGCCTAGCGGTAGTTTGGGCTGTGGAAAAGTGGCATCATTATCTTGAGGGTAGAACATTTGAAGTAATTACTGACCATGCTTCTTTGGTTTGGCTTTTCCAGCACCCAAAACTTTCTTCAAGGTTAGAAAGATGGACTATCAGACTTCAAGGTTATCACTTTACGGTACGTTATAGGAAGGGACAATGTAATGTAGTACCTGATGTTTTGTCAAGAAGATATGTAGCTGAACCAACAGCCATCTTGATGCATACACCAGCAAAACATGTTCTCAATCCCATCACTTGTGAGCTGCCAATGGACTTGTCTCAGATTGCTGCTGAGCAGAAGAAAGACACCGGGTGCCAAGAAATCATGGAAAGAGCCATTAACCAAAATACCACTGGTCTTATGAGAACTCACTATGTCTTGAGGAATGATGTTTTATTTAGGAGTGTCCCAATCCTCAAAGGAGGGCAAAGATTCCAGATTATGGTACCTGCTAGTTTTAAGGAAGCGTTTTTAACTTATGCTCATGACAGCCCTCTCAGTGGGCATTTAGGCAAATTTAAAACACTAATGAGACTTCTAGAGTTTGCTTATTGGCCTTCCATGCGTACTGACGTATGGCAACACTGCAAACAGTGTGAAAAATGTCAACAGCATAAGTCTACAAACTTGAAGCCAGCAGGAGATCTCCAAAGTGTGCCCATTGTTGAGCCCGGATACATGCTTGGAATGGATATTATGGGTCCGTTCCCACGGAGTACCCATCGAAATGAATATCTTCTAGTGGTAGTAGACTACTTCTCTAAATGGGTAGAGGTATTCCCCATGAGATCTGCCAAAGCTAACATCATCGTTCGTATTCTCATCGAAGAGATATTTACAAGGTGGGGAACACCAGCCTTCATTGTTTCTGATAGAGGCACTCAATTCACCTCAAACCTCCTGGATCAGTTATGCAAGCAGTGGCAGGTAATCCAAAAACTCACAACTGCGTATCATCCACAATCAAATCTGACAGAACGCATTAACCGAAACCTAAAAACCATGATCGCATCTTATGTTAATAATAATCACCGTACCTGGGATCAATGGATCTACGAGTTTAGATTTGCTTTGAATACAGCATGGCATGAAAGCACAGGATTTTCACCTGCTGAAGTGGCCCTAGGACGTCAATTGAAAGGACCACTACAAAGAGCTCTACAGAGTCCGCCAGATCCAGATCATCCAAGCTACAGTACCATTGATCGCCAGAAACTACTGTACGAAGCTGTAAGAGAAAATGTTGAGAAAGCACAAACTAGACAGAAAAAATATTACAACCGCAAGAGAAGAACCCAGGACTTCCAGGAGGGTGATCTAGTTTGGGTGCGTACTCATCCTTTATCTCGTGCAGATGATGGTTTTATGGCTAAAATTGCCCCAAAATGGCGAGGACCAGCTAAAGTAGTCAAAAGGCTAGGGCCAGTAAATTACAAGGTCACAATGTTGTCTGATCCTACCCAAATTGACAGTTATCATACCCAAAACTTAAAAATTTTCCATGAGTCAAATTTTGACACCAAGGGGAGGGATATGTAACGGACAAAAACCGTTACTTTGTGTATTATTGTATTTTTTTTTCTGGGTGTAGTAACAATAGCAGCAGCTTGAGGGCGCTATTGCCTGGAGGTGACAGGATATATAAGCTCACCCACCATAGAGTAAGAGAGTTTTTAGTTTTTCCTTTTGTTTGGTAGAGGAAAATCACACGTGTACTCAAGATACCTTCTTGCTCTTCCAGAGTCCTGTGTTGAGAACTCTTTGAGTTTCTGCTCAACTGGCTTTTGTAAATTCCACATCTTCTTTTGTGAACTTTGTTTGGATACATGAATCCAAGGGCAAACTAACCTAACAACAAGTCTTCAGCATTCATTGTGGACTATAGGATTACAAACATTGCGTCGCCCTCAAATAACTTGGTGGATTTGGAACTGATCTCACATTCATCATCGCTCCTATTTATTGAAGGACTGGACAATTGAAAAGATAAGTTCATTTCATTTGTGGTGTCATTGGAGAGACAGAGACTTTGAGAGTACTTTTGCAGTTTCTGTATTTGTTCTGTCACATGTATTATACACTGGTGGGGAAATTAAAATAACTTTGTGTGTTGTGAGGATGTATTGAATCAGTACATGTCTAAAATCTGTTGAACCCCCTCAGAGTAATATCTACAAGAGAAAGGTGGTGTTACACCTCTGTGACACTTTTTGCAACTCTTGTCATGTGGAGGGCAATGCGGTGCTTGATGCTGGGTTCAGCCTCCAGAACCAAATTAAAACTGCCATGAGAAATTGTCTGTCTGAGTCAAAGATGCAAAATCTAATGATAATTGTCTCAGCATGTCTCTCTTGATGCGTTTGATTACGCACAGGCGAGGACCCCATTTAAGTCGATGCGGACCAGGAGGAAGGTTTGAGTTGTCAATTGAGTTCTATTCAGTTCATTTTTTACATGTTTTGTTCATATTTTAAACATATTTGTTTTTTGTAATATTGCGTTGTTCATATGTCGTGTTTTAGTGGCCTCCGCTGTCACTGCGGGGAAAAAAAAACATGAATCTGCTTTGTGTGATGTCTCTGTTGTTCATCTGTTCTCTTCATAAATAAATAAATGCATAATCTGCTATATGCTCGTCCTGTAAGTTCATGATTAAAAATGAGAATGTGAACGAAAATAAAAGCTATTAAATGTCTTATCATCATTAAAATATGAAAATTAAAATGACAGGTAATAATAGATTATGATGGAATTTTTTTATTTTTTTGTAAAAGGAATGTCTTTGCAGTGTAGATGTAGTGTATGTGTGAAACACTATATCATTGTTACTACATTGTAATGTCATTGTAATGTTCAGAAATAAAAGACATAAAAATACAAGTGCTGAGGTTGACTCTGAATACAGCTTGTAAAGGACTGTGCAACTACTGAAAGATTTATGTGCTTTCATATATATTTAGTATCACAGTTTTATATTAGTAAAATTTCACCTGGTCATGACCCCTATAATTTGCTCTGAATCCTTCCAGTTCAGTGTCGATTTCAACACCACTTTCAAGCACATTTTATCATAAAGCTTATGGAACAGCTTGAAAACGTGTACACTGGGTGTATAGCTTTGTTCACAAACTATACAGTTAGTCAAATGTTTTAACACATTTTGGACTGAATTTATGTGTAATGTGACCTTAAAACCTTTTGATCTAAAAGCTTATTCTGCAATGATTTAAATTAGTTTTGTAGAAAAATATAAATTAAGCCAACATATGCATTTCTTTACAAATCCAAAATTATTTATTTGTTTATTTTTACTTATAATTAATGTATTTTTTATTATTATTATTATTATTATTTATTTATTGTATTTATTTATTTTATTTTATTTGTACTTATTTGGATGATATGGTCCATATAATGAAGGAAAATCAGCCAAGTGCCCAAAATACATGGGAATTCCAAAAATTTTAAATAGTATCCAATGTGGATATTCCACATAGTTGGTTGAGAAAATGCCCAGATTTAGAGCTGTAAATAAGCAAAAGGCTGGATACTTTGAAGAAGCTAAAATTCAAAAATAGTTTTGATCTGTTCAAAAGTTCTGGTTACAATAAAATTCTTCTTTTTAAGTTAGTTCATAGTTTTGATGACACCACTAGTATTAAAAAATGTGGAATAAAGTAATAATAAATAATGAGTAACTGTGTCCAAACCTTTGACTGGTATTGTAAGTCAAGAGAGATAATTTAAACATACTAATCAGTTGTTAATTGTACAATGCTGGATTAATCCTCTATGTGTTTAATTTTTTATGATAGCATCCATTCCCCCCAAATCTTGTTCCTTGAAGCTAGAGCGTGCCATATGGGCTTAAAATCGCACATGAAGTGGATGATGCCATTTGTTGAGGAAGGGTGAATGGCAGATGGCTCAGCCCTTGCCAGGCTGCAAAAACCAGGCATCTTGAATGGCATTTACACTCTCTTTGAAAGCTATTGTCACTATTGTCACATGCTTGATGCAGCAATGCATCCCTAAAGTACTAATGCACAAAGATAAAAGAGGGACATCAATAAGTTCAGATAGTTTAAAGGTGAAATATGTAACAATTTTCATGTAATACATGTGTGAACGGCTTCAAATCAAAAAACCAAATCACTTCATTGTCACACGACCATGTACACAATTGCAACAGTAGGTGAAAGTCTTGTGTGCAGTTCTGAGCAACATAGCAGTCATGACAGTGACAAGACATATACTAATTACAATAAACAACATATTTACACAACACAATTTACATATCAAATGTACACATAATTACACAACATAGTACTAATATACAATGTACAGTAATCAATACACACAATATAGAATGCACATACAATAAAAATACAAAATAAGAGTATATAAAAAATATATATACAGTACTTGTATTGTTGAGAATATAATTATGACAGTCCAATGTGAGATAATAGATTAATAAAGTGCAGTGCTGATATATTGATTGTGAGAGATCAAGTGTTTAAAAGTCTGATTGCTTGTGGGAAGAAGCTGTCATGTAGTCGGCTGGTGCGGGTCCTGATGCTGTGATACCGCCTGCCTGATGGTAGCAGTGAGAGCAGCCCATGACTTGGGTGGCTGGAGTCTCTGATGATCCTCCGAGCTTTTTTCACACAACGCCTGTTATATATATCCTGGAGGGAGGGAAGCTCACCTCCGATGATGTATCTGGCAGTTCGCACCACCCTTGGCAGGTCTTTGCGGTTGAGGGCAGTGCTATTGCTGTACCAGGCGGTGAAAATACATGTTTTCAATGTAGCCAGTCAGGATGCTCTCTACAGTGCTGGTGTAGAACTGTATGAGGATGTGGTGGTTCATTCCAAACTTCCTCAGCCCTCTCAGGAAGAAGAGGCGCTGGTGAGCCTTCTTCACAACGGTCTCAGTGTGGACGGACCATGTGAGTTCCTCAGTAATGTGGACACCGAGGAACTTGAAGCTGCTGACTCTCTCCACCGGTGCTCCATTAATGGTGATGGGGCTGTGTTCTCTGTCTTTTCTCCTGAAGTTTACTACAAGCTCCTTGGTTTTACTGACGTTGAGGGAGAGGTTGTGCTCCTGACACCAGCGTGTCAGAGTGTGCACCTCCTCTCTGTAGGCTGTTTCATCATTGTCAGTGATCAGATCTACCACCGTCGTATCGTCAGCAAATTTAATGATGGCATTGGAGCTATGTGTTGCCACACAGTCATGTGTGTATAGGAAATACAGGAGTGGGCTGAGAACACAGCCCTGCGGGGCTCCAGTGTTGAGGGTCAGTGATGAGGAGATGTTGCTGCCCATTCTAACCACCTGACGGGAAGTCCAGGATCCAGCTGCACATCGAGCTGTTTAAGCCCAGAGTTTCTCATCAAGCTTGGAAGGCACTATGGTGTTGAATGCTTTACGGATGTTCACCCGTCGGAAGGATCAGGTTACATCTGCAACAGGGACGGAGAGTGAACCAACGTCTGTAGCGTCGGCTACGAGTGCTCTCTCCACAAGGGTGGTGTTATTGTCCTCGAAACGAGCATAAAATGTATTAAGCTCATCCAGGAGAGAGGCAGCGGTGTTCACGGTGGAGTTTTTATTCCCTTTGTAGTCCGTGATGATGTTAATTCCCTGCCACATACTAGATTCAGTGGTTTTGAACTGTCCTTCAATTTTGTGCCTGTACTGGCGTTTGGCTGCACTGATAGAGTTACGGAGGGCATAACTGTCTTGTTTATTCTCCTCCGTGTTCCCGGAATTAAAAGTGGAGGTCCGCGCAATAAGTGCTGCACGAACATCGCCGTTAACCCATGGTTTCTGGTTGGGGTAGATCCGTATTGTTTTGGTTGGCACAATGTCCTCTACGCACTTCCTGATGAAACACGTTACGCTATCAGTGTAAACTTCGATGTTGTCATCAGGGGCAGCCCGGAACATCTCCCAGTCCGCGTGATCAAAAGAGTCTTGTAGCGCAGAGTCTGATTGGTCTGACCAGCACTGGATCGTTCTGAGGGTGGGCTTGTAACGCAACTTAAAAAATTAGCCCTTCCTGGACTTCCTAGGTTGCCTATTAAAGCCTGTAGACTGACTGTCATGTGAAGGGAGTGGGTCATTTTTGCCTGGAAAATCCAAAGTCTTCTGACAGAAGCTATTGTATAAATGCAGTCAATGTATCATGCAAAGGAAAGTGATTACTTCAAACTACAGTTTCGCATAGACAGACCGTATATTATAGTCGACTCTCAAGTGTTGGTACAGGGCTAAAACAAAGTTTCTAGTAAAACAATCATAACTGTGTAATTACGCTACCTCATCTGTCAGCATGTTGACAGTTGAATAACTTTCAGCCTCTTTGCATCATTGTTTGTACATTGTACATCATTGTTTTGGTCGATGCCCTCTCATGTCCCCAAAAAGTGTGTGAACAAGCAACAGGTAGCTGGCTGCAGTTTACATAATGGCCACAGGTGTCATTAATAACAAGGGTTTCTGAATCTTACATACAGCACATTTAACCTGCTGTAATCCATAGAAAATACAAATTCTGTTATAGACCATTGTCAAAAAGTAACTTCTAGAAGCAATATATATGCCCACCAGGCCACCCACTGGGAAAAGTCCCGGTTCTCCCTATGAAACACTAACATTTGAGATAAAAGATAAAATCATAGGAATTCACAAAGAGAAGGCTTTTCCTTATATCTTAAATATTTGAGACATTTTTTTACTATTAGTGTGATTTTTAGGCTAATTAATTTATTATCCTGATACAGACACAATGTCGATTCCATTACATTTATTTGTGTGTTTAGAACTAAACACGCATAAAACATTATTTCTGCAACACCATGCACTTTCTGATCAATAATTGTGATTGTAAGCAATAAAAACACTTAATTTTACTTGAGTTAACAGTTAGTCAGCCGTCTCTTAATCCGAGCCACACACCTCAGCTGCTATTCCATTAGTCAATACTAATGTCTAAATCTTCTTAAAGTTTACACAGACAAGCTTTACAATGGATCATATAGCCTTTTTTAGACTGAATTTTGAATGCTTCATTCACAGCCTAATTGAGTCATACAGAGGCTGAGCTGGACTACAACTCAAATTACTTTCGAAATTGTCCAAAACCCAGATGTCCATAATTCATGAATCTGCTTAAATTGGGTCTGAATTTTTGCAGAATATGTAGTTGGCTTTTGTCATGAATATGCTCCTATATGTTACAGCATCTGTCATTTTATACCTTGCTGTCGGGGCTTTGCATTCACAGATGGCAGACATAAATTGGAAATAAATAAACATATTGTGCAGTGTTTGGAACATTTCACACTCAATGCTTGCTAGTCCCAGTGCCAAAATCAATGTAGTCCAGTTTTAAAGGAATTTAAATTTTCCTGTTCAGTTTCTCTGACAAAGGAGAGTTATGGATCAGAGCTATTCCATCAGTTTGGGAAATTTACTTTATTATCAAATGAACTATAATTTACAATATACAGTGAATCGCAAATGTATTTGGACAACTATTTTGCCACATTTAAAAATGTGTATGCCTTTGCTTTATATAATTTTTAAATAATATGTAAAGGGGTTAAGGGAAAGCAGGAGGTGAGAGCTGGCTTGATAATATAAATAATAGTTTAATAAAAAATTTAAACAAAAAAGACAAACACACAAAGGTGTCGGACAGCTGTCCGTAAATCTCTCTCTCTCTCTCTCTCTCTCTCTCTCTCTCTCTCTCTCTCTCTCTCTCTCTCACTTCCAGTCAACCTTTATCCCTCTCTGAGGCTTGATTAGCCTGATTAGGGGCTGGGTGTGCCCCGCCCTCCGCCTTGTCACATTCCTCCCTCATTCTCTCAGGCCAGAGAGCCCCCGGCATAACGTATATTCCCACAAAACACTTACTCACCAGTTCTCCGATATAGCTTGGTCATCGGCCACTCCTCCACCCACAAATGGACAACAGCCGTGCCTCCCCGGGTGGATCGGAGGCAGTCTTCCGTCCCCTGGCAGATGGAACGCCCCGCCGCGTTCTCGGGAAACAGAAGGGGTCTCCCCCACCCCTGGCAGTGGTTCTCTCACTCCAGCTGGTCGGCCAGGAGCCCCTCCCTGCTCGCGGTTGCGGTCGCATACCCCGCTGCGTTTCAGCGACTGGTAGGGGACTCCTCCGCCCATGGCAGCGGCCCTGAACACTCCTGGCAGTCAGTTAGGAGCCCCTTCTCCCTTCGCGGTCGGTGGCAGTTTGTCCACTCTCAGGCGACCGGGCTCCTCTGTCTTCCGGTGGATGGCCGCGGCTGATCCGTTGGGGTGGATGGTAGTGGCGAGGACTCTACTACGGCGCATTCCTCCTCCTTCCTGGGTTTTGGCACCAGTGTAAAGGGGATAAGGGAAAGGAGGAGACGAGAACCGGCTTAATAATATAAATAATAGTTTAATAAAAACTTTTAAAAAAAGACAAACACACAAATGTGTCGGACAGCTGTCCGTAAATCTCTCTCTCTCTCACACTGCAGCTTCCAGTCGGCCTTTATCCCTCTCTGAGGCTTGATTAGCCTGATTAGGGTCTGGGAGTGCGGAATCACAACCCGGCCCCACCCTCCTCCCTGTCACAATATATTTTACAGAAAGATAGCACAAGCACAATGTTCAGGTAAAAAGTTTCACGAAAAAAAAAAATTCTTTGTTATTTTGTTCAAAATTAAGAATTTTGACTCTTTCTTGCTGAGAAACATCTCGGTTACGTGAAATCTAACCCTGGTTCCCTGAGTGGGAACAAGACGCTGCATAATCGCATTGGGACACACTCTGAGTGTCACGTGGTCTGAAGCCCTTACAAGCACACTCATTTATTAGCTGTAGGTGCTTAAGCGATGGTCCAAGAAAGATACGTCATAGGCTCCATAAAAGTGCTTGCATCACTAAGCTAATAAAACAGCATTTGTTTGTACACCAAAACCCCCTGTTGTGACCACCAAAGCACACAAACAACTTTTCTTACTTACAACACTGGCTAGTACGGTCAACATAAACTTGCAGTGCACGAATCTTTCATGCTCCTCCTACTCAAATGGGGGAGGATAGAAAGCCTGAAAATGAATAGTCTTTGAGATAAATGATGTAGAAACGACCTTGGGCAAACAGACCAAATGAGGTCTTAACACCAGTCTTAAACACCCTGGCAAAAAATTCATACATAAGGTATTGATTGACAGGGCATGCAAATCACTAACCCTTTTAAACGATGCCAATGGTATTAGCAGGGCTGTTGTAAAAGTCATAAACGTATAGCAACTGTTGCCATGGGCTCAAATGGAGCACCCAAGAGCACCTCTAAAACAACAGATAAATTCCATAAGGGAACGTGGACAGGACGAAAAGGACTAAGCCTGTGTACCCGGCGCATAAAACAAGCAAAAATATGCCACTTGAACGTATAAAGCTTCCTAGATTATGGAAATAGAGCATTCAGAATTGTATCAACCACAGCGAGGGATAACCCATTATTCAAAAGAGCTCCCATATTGAGGGGCTATACCCATAACTTTCTCAAGTCCGGCAAGGAGTGCAAAATGCTGGCCCTAACCTGAGACTTTGTCTGTTCTGACTGCATCTCCTTGGGAGTCGAAACCATACGTGAGATGACCAAAATGGTGCCACTAACAGAAGCCAAACCAGATCCTCCTGAACTCTCTGCAGAACTGCGTGCAGCAGACTGATCGGTGGGAATGCATTAAGATGTGTTGTTAGCCACTGATGCACCAATGCATCGATGCCCGGCAGTGCCGGGGGTGAGAGAGAAAACCAGAGGGTACAGTGCTCGAAGCGAACAAGTCCGCTTCCAATCTGCCGAACCATCTCCAGATTTTTTCCATAATCTAGGGTGTAATGCCCACTCTCCGGGCATCAAGCCCTGTCTGGGCAGAAGATCCGGCCCATAAGTCAACAGGCTCGGGACTTGCACGGCTCGTAGAGACAGCGCATTTTCCCGTGCCCACAGAAGAACGCGACATGCAAGTGAACACACTCCTCTATGGCAATTGATATAGGACACCACCATCCTGTTGTCCAAACTGGATGAGGACATGGCTGCCCTGAATCACCGGGAGGAAAATCTTTAACACCAGCAGCACCGTGAACATCTTCAGACAGTTTATGTGCCAATATTGCCGAAGGCCCATCCAAACCTCGTATCGCCCTCGTATACAGCACCCAAACCTGTGGAGGAGGCATCTGCCATTATAAATTTGCGGCAACACACCTATCCCAGTGGAACGTCCAACATCAAAAGCCGACAGATGGGTCGACAGAGGGATTAATGGATGGCTCTTGCCTGCAGCACGATATGTAACCACTATATGGTGCGCTTGGCTTACTTTTGTCGACTCATGGTTTATAGGCGTTACGTCATCATGACAATGGAGTTGAAATTCTGGATAACTTAACAGACAAGGTTAGTTAGTGATTTTATCACACTAGAGTCATGTTTCTATGCATTATGCTTAAGTTTTATGGCTATACTTTTGAAAAACAGTGTGTATTTTATATTTAGTTTATTTGACCTGTTTACTTTCATTATGTGCCTTATTGAATGCATTTTTTTTCTTTATAAAATGAGAGATTTTCTGTTGTAATCAACATTATGCCACAAATGCTGTCAATAGAGTATAACTTGTATTAAACCAAAACACTTCTGGTAAGAATTTATATCAATGAATTAATAAAGCAGTGCTGGTTTTTATGTCTGCTCTGAGTGCTATTTTCAATTCATTCTCAAAGGTTTGAACAAAATAGCCAAATCTTTTTGCAGATTTGCAAACTGTTCTTTCATCTTTACTCTTCACATTTTTGTCCCATGACTGATGTACAGCAAAGATGTCACAATTCAGACAAAATCCAGTAAGTGACACTCATCAATATCACTAAGCATTCAGGTGATCAAATGGTCCATTTTGGCATCGGACACCTTTAACTCTCCATCCAAGTTCTGTGCTGTCCACTGTGGGTCACTGCAACACTGGAAATCAACATCAAAAAGAGCACAGTGCACAGAGCCGAGGAGAGGTCAAGAAGGGCCGCATCACACAGCTGAGTCACACACACATATCAATTCTCCATTACCTAATGTCTCCTGTCATTACTGGCTCAGCCCCAAGGACATGACTGATGGAATTTGTATGCAATGAGAATATGAGTTTGAATTATGTAAAACTTTTGTGATTTTAATTTGGGCATAAATAATCCATACGGATAAAGTACAACATACAAGATATTTACATTTTATGAAGACCTCGTGAGGTGTGCTTGCCATACAAAACTGCCAATTGCCAAGCAATGTGGTTGCAATGTGTTTGCTTAGGCCCAAGTACATGTTAAAAGAGACCACCCCAAAGTCCCTATGAAATTCTGTTCCCTAGATATGGTGAGAATTATTTATCTATTTGCCTAGATCATATCCATAGCACAAACGGTGCACGACAAGTTGCATGCTAAAGATTGATTCTTGGGTTAGGGATTTTAAATATTTAAAAAAATTATACTAATTTCATAAATAATATTTTTGTCACCTTATCACCTTAATGAAATGTACTGTAGTTTCTTGCTTATATGAAGTTAAGTTAAACTAATGATAGTGGCTTACCACAAACATGTTCTGGGTTATCAGCACAAGGTGGTATATTGTATGCTGATTGGATTTTTTTCAGTGTCATGCATGGAAACAAACAAGGGTACATGTGATGTTACATAATTACACATGAATGTAAATCTAGCTAGGAATTTTTGCAAATGTATGCATGCTATGTGTGTGTGAGATGTGTGTCTATGAATTTTGTTATATATTATGCACAATTTCCAAATCTATTTCAGCATACAAACCACCCCAGGTCGGATTGTGTGCATACCTGTCTGTCATATGATTTAACTACCTGAGTGTGTGAAAGGGTGTATGCATATGCATGCATTAGCTAACTATCCTCAGTAGCACCATTCATAGCTCTGGCCTCTGGAAACGCTTGTGTGGAATCTTCGGAATGTGCCACATCTCTCTCCCCCCTCCCCTTTCTCTCCCGCTGAAGTGTGGACTTATTAACCTTGTGGAACTGGCAGACCCAAAGGCCCGGCTCCTGAGGGCTCATTCCCAAGTTCAAGGGTTCCAAGAAAGCAGCATGTCAACAGCCGAGTTCACATGGATCATGTACATGTGAGTGTGTGAGATGGCAAAGGGCAAACATGAGGACTCTGAGCCCTTTCTCTTTAAAACTGGAGGGATATTTTCCCAAACATGCAGAGATAAATGAGTTCTTACAGTGCATTCATCCACACAACAATTTGCTTTCACAAGTTTTCCTTCAGCAATATATTTGTGACTTTTGTACACATAAGCTTTTTAATAGGAGTTGATCCTCCAAAGCATCAACACAGGGCAAATATTTGACCTCTTGAGATACCATAGAGTATTTAATTGTGTATAGCATAATTCACATCCACAGCAGAATGAAAGGACACAGGGAAACGGCTTCTCCTTGCATAGGTAAGATCTTTAATTGGCAACGTCAACGCTCGTAGCTTCACAAAACCCATCAGCTTCACAGGTATGTAGATTCACAAACTCATTAGCTTCACAGACACCATGGACATCCTTGTGACAGGCTCTCTCTCACTCACTGCTGGTGGCATGGCACCTTATATGCCACTCTCCCCATGCTCATTGGAATTAGAGACAGGTGTTAGACATAATCTAGCTCAGGTGCAAGTGCCTTTACTGCTTCCTCTCTCTCAGGACGTGGACGCTTGACCACGCCCCTGCTGCCACACATGTATTCTGGAAGGGTCTACACTAACTACTCACTGGAGTTCCACAGGGATCAGTCCTTGGACCATTTTTATTGTCCTATTACACCGAATCACAAATGTTGGAGTGTATCTATAGCATCGCTGCTACTAAAGCATTTTTGAGTAGCATGACAATAGTTCATCTTTTTTTAATAATAGTCTAAGCTTTCACAGTAATAACCTATGTTTCTAAACAAGTACCAGTGAAGCGTGACACAACCCAATATTTCTGTTTTGAAAGATGCAAAAGGCAAGCATTGAGTGAACTGAAACTATAATCAAACACACTTTCCTAGAATGTGCTTTTTCACTCATCTGAAGCATTGGGAAGTTCAATTAATTTGAGTGAATCAGTTCATTCAGCCAGTTCATCCAAATGAACCAGTTCAAACAACTATCCACAGATTCAACTTCACGGTGGCATTTTGTGTCTTTTTGCCTTCTTTCCTGGGCCGAATTATTTTGTTAAATTCTGCTAATCGTCACTTTTTCACTCAGTTATATAAATTTGTGTTTCAAGTTGTATTTTGTGCAGGGGTGGGAAGAGTACTAAAAAAAAATCATACTCAAGTAAAAGTACTGTTACATCCCAAATAATTGTAGTGTGAGAAGAGTAAAAGTACTTGTCCTAAAAACTACTCAAGTATGAGTAAAAGAGAAGCAGAATTAAAATTACTCATGAGTGTTAAGTATTGAGTATTTGGTTCTGAATGCAATGACCCTTTATAATGAACACTGTATGCTGCAGTTTCATAATTTAGCATATATACTGTAATTCACATTCCCTTTTATATATGTTTGCCAGAAAGAATGAAATATGTATCCTCCAACAATTTTATTTTAACAACCAACTTTTAAAATGCATCACTTATTTATGATAAACACTACATGAATCTAATTAAAAATTTAAAAATAACAGGGAGACATAATTACAGAGATGAATAGATAAAAAGTTATTTTCAAAACACTGATCACCATTTTAAATAGCAATGTATGAAACATTAACATAAAAATCAGTTTATGTGTAGGGAATAAATTGACCTTAATGCTGATGAAGCATGTTATTACTGCGTTCAGAACAATGAAAAAAAAAAAAAAAAGCGAGGAAAAAAAAAAAAAAAAAACGAAAAAAGTAAAAAGGCCGTCACTTGGCATGTCACGTCCCGCACAATAGAGGTATAGAGCAGGGGAAGGCAAGGGGTCACAGAAACCCAAAAACGATGATAGTGTTGAACCCGAAGGCAGGTATTTATTGACAAAACACAAACAGTGAAAAACTTTGTGGTTCGTGTTGATCCAGGTAGTGATAATCCTTGGGGTGACAAACAAACAATTGGAAGTAGATGTAGCAGTGGAGGTTTGGAGAGATCGTTGGAGTTGCGGAGGAGAGGAATCGAAGTGAGATTGCAGGAATGACGTTTGAAGAGTCAGTTAAGTCGCAGGTAAGTGAGTCTGTATTCTGAGTTGAGACAGACAATGAGTGAAGGTAGAATGAGGATTAAGTAGAGGAGGTGATTGACGCGGTGATGAGAGGCAGGTGCAGGTGATCAGTATTCAGGAGAGATGGAGGGTTATGTGTATGTGGCAGGAGGGTCAGGTGGATCCCAATAATCCCAGAGATAGCTGCAAGCGTTGTTGATACAGAGAATCTAGTAAGCATAAATAAAAAATTTACCTCAATATGGTTCTTCAAATTAGAGGTAGAATTAAATGAAATCTCAACTGGGTTCAGCAAACTAAACTCACATGCAAAAAGCCATTTCAGGTGCGGCCTTGGATGTTCAGGTGTTAAAGCGCTGTTTAAGGCATTCTCCGCATGATTGATTGCCGTTAACATCTTGACGCCAGATCTACAGCTGATCGTTCAAATTTTCTATGTGGGATTTGACTTGACTGGAGTCACGAGACTCTTGTAGCCAATCACGTTGATGGATAAACATAAAATCAGGACAGGAAAATAGTGCAGTATAAGTACAGTTACAGTACTTAAAATGTACTCAATAAAAGTATACAACTTAAAAAATAAAAATTCATGGGAAATACTATTGTAACGTAGTTCAAGGGCAAGGAGGAGGCGAGAACCGGCTTGACAATGTAAATCATAGTTTAATGATAAACTTAAAAGACACAAACACACACATGACGGACATGTCCGTAAATGATCTCTCTCTCCTCGCACCACCGTCTGCCATCAGCCTTTATCCCTCTCGGAGGCTTGATTAGCCTGATACGGCCCGCCTTCCGCGATGCCACAACTATATAATTACAGTAACTAGAGTATATGTTATTTGTTACTTTACACCCTTGATTTTGTGTTCAAATTTAATTCTGTCACTCTACAGTAATTCAGATCTGCTCTGATTGTTTAAACAAAGTATAACTTATCATTTGAAAGGTTGGGTACAACAGGGCTAAAGTCATGTATTTTTATTGAATATTGATGGAGCAGCATAATTTGTGTGGAAAATAAATAAATAAATAACGGAAGGTTGTTTCAGATAAAATTCTGTTTTAAAAAAAAGGTGGCGAGGGAGTCTTTTACCCCACATTTGGTGTAAAAGGCTCCCTCACTTGGGGTAAAAGGCCCCTAGGGGGTTGCAATTGATATTGTTTAGATATCGGGGTAATAGCTATAGGGCACAATTTGTCAACAAATACAAATCATTTTGAGACACCAAGATGCTTTTTTGAGTGACAAATTAAGATGAGTGACAAATTATGCTTACCCATTTCAGGAAAAAAAGTCAACCATTTCCTGTTAATCACTGATAAACACATTTGGCATTTTATTACATCTCAAGTATTCTATAAACAAACTAATCTCGATTATGATTGGATGAGTAAATGTGAGCCCACTCACCCCACCCACCCAATTTTTTATAACAAATGTATTGCACCACTTAAGAAAAATGATGTGTTTAATAAGGGCCTTTAGCCCCAGCAACAGGGGAGCTTTTAACCCCAAATAATATCCTTACACTTATTGGAATTTATTGAAAAATGTTTGATTTAATGACCTTAAACAAAACAAGTATAGTTAAGTTTAGTTAAGTATAATATGTACATTTTACTATAATTATTATTTATTTTTTTTATAAATTTGATGTAAATAAAATTATTTTGGAAATATGCATAACCCAAGCAATGTACATAAAATTAATTAAAAAGTCAGTATCTGTAATCTGATTACAAGACTTTAAAATGTAAAGTGTTATACTACCTTGACAAATAAAAAACAATTTGATTACAGTAACATTAGTTACTTTGTAATCAGATTACACCCCACATTGGTTGCTAAATACATTTTCAGAAGGGTAGCTTGACTGTATTTTCATCATTTTAAATTATGAGCAGTTTTTAACTTGGCAAGCTACAGTTTTAAAGTAGCTTCCTCAACACAGCAAGTCACTGAAATGATCAACTCTTATGGCTTCTTCTACCATTCTTTTAAAGATGTAAATGTTCTGAATGAGTCTCAAGTCCAAAGGCAATTAGAAAATCCATCAAATCCCATATATCTCAGAAGAACAATGGACAAGTATCCGTCCCGGGAGATAATCAGAGATAATTAGAGTGTCATGTTCTAACCATGTTAATCATGTTGTAAACAGGCAAACTTTGGACCATTTTCGTGAAGTTACATTCTGCAAGAATCAGGTGATACATTCAGGAACAACATCTTCAGGTTTATTAGCTAAATGTCTTTTTATTGAGCTTGTAGTCTTCTGAGGAAATTGATGATGGTTTGGAATAGTTGTGTGTGTGGGGGGGGGGGTATTTTTGTGTGTGTCTGAAAGAACTATACAGCAGCTGTGTCTGTCTGTCAACGAACAGCGACAACTTCCTGCAAAGAAACACAGCAGATTTACAGCAAACTCAGAGCAGGGTGCCCTACAAGGCCTGCCGGAAACTTTTGTGTGAGTGTGTTTGAGTGTGTATGCATGCTCTAATCCTAGAAGCTTTTACAATGATGTCATATGTTGACTTGCTACTGTTTCTTTAATGAACAGGCTGTCTGTGTCTGTGTATGTGTGTGTGTGTGTGTGTGTGTGTGTGTGTGTGTGTGTGTGTGTGTGTGTTAAACTATAGGAGAGGTGACATCAGCCCACATGACCATCAGCTGTTTGATTTCCTGTTTAATACAATGAACAATAAGAAGTGGTGCAGTGATCCCTCTTATCCTAATGTACATGTCAGCTGTAACTGCCACTGTACATAGATCCTGTTGCCCTCCGTTGAACTATTATAAACTATATATATATATAGTTTATATGTCATGTTTGCAATATATGTGATATTTTCTGAAATACTTCCTCTGGTGTCTTAGAGCCCAGAAACAATGCAAAGTTTACTGTACATTTGTCTTTTTAAGAAATAGTTCACCCAGTTCAACAGTTTTGTCATGATTTACTCACCCTCATGTCGTCCCTCACGTACTTCCTTGGAATGTAGCTGAGTTCAATGAACTACTTTTATAATTCCTCTCCTGTTCCACAGAAGAAAGTAAGTCATACAGGTTTGGAACAACATGTGGGTGAGTTAATGAATACATGATTTAGATTTTTGAGTGAAATATTCTTTTAAGGAAGTATGTCTGACGATTTTGATTATATATTTATATTAACAGCAACAACATTCATCTGCATATTAAGTCAACATAGATATAATGTATTTTTAAATGTTTTGCAGTCAATCAGTTGTGTTGTAGAGCCATTCAAAGACCAAGTAATAAAGACCTTTCCCATAAGGGCCATAATTACAAATACAGTAGGGTATCTGAGAGGTTTGGATGTTTCTTACTGTTAAACAGACAGGCTTCTCTTGTTTGCTGTAATGGTGGAAGACCCCCGTCTCCCAGTCTTCCCCCTCTCTCCATCCCTCCTTCCTTTCCTCACAGAGCAGCTCTTTCACAGTGAAGAGAGTCACTCATTCAGTCCCTGTTAGTGGCGCGTGATTGTGACCCACAACCTCAATAATCGCTAACTCATGGAAACAAACAAACAAAGACTTAGAATCGCTACTGCTGAAGACAAAGACACAATCGTTCAATCTGTTTATTGAAGGAGACTTTTTTCATGTTTAAGATAAGAGGAAACACATGAGCATTGATTTCACTGAGTCAAGCAAAAAATGTGTCGGCAGTAATTTGCTCACAATAAAAGTGAGACATGGCATTGCATCAGAATATTAAGAGTTTTTTTTTTTTATAAATAATATACAATAATTTCATAAATACACACTGTTTTGAAAGTATAGCCACAAGACTTCAACATTAAACACTGACTTAATCATTGTTTCTACCCGTGCAAAGTTATATCCAATCATTCAACTCTCATGAACATGCAAAGCCATTGTTGTTTCAAATAGTTTTTTATGTTTACAGGAGTGTTGGTTATTCATGTTTTGAGATGTTAGAGACATTACAGCTGATTTTTCATAAAGCTCCTTTGGAACAATGTGTATTGGGGAAAGCACAAATAAAACTATACAAATAAAAATAATTTGACTTCATTTGACTTGTTATAATATTTTCTTTTCTACTACCGCAATAAAATCTCAATGTTCTCTCTTTGCATTTTCAAACAAACAAGCTAAACATTTTGAGTGGTCCTGCAGCATGAAACTGAACTTTTGGTCAGATGTTTTGAGTGAATGCTTCTGGATGCATAGGAAAGCTATAGGATGCTCCCCTGCTCCTTATTTAGTGAATGACTGCCAGTGTGTTGTCTGTCTGCATTGGTCTTAGAACAGTTCGAAATACACCTTATTTTTATTCTAACTCCATATAAAGCCTCTGAAAGCAAAACATTTCAGCTTTTGATGAGCCCATTGATTCAATCTGATAATGCATAGTAAATATAGGATTTCTGAGGGGAAAACAGCACTTAATTCCACTTTAGTATTCATTGTGTTTAACAGTGTCCCCTTTTTCATATAATCACTCAGAATTTTAAAATGGCATACTGGATGAAAGTAGAGAGTCTACTATTTTGACACAAATGGGTTTTTATGTAATGTTTAATGTTTTTTTGTCACGTGACTCGTTGCGTCAAAAGTGTAACACTTAACTGAAAGCCCAGAGTGTTATCATCGTCTCCAGCTTCATCCACTGGCAAAGTTCAACAGGAGTTTGGAATACTCCTTATTTCCAAGGATGAAATGCCCTGCAGTACAAATGTTGCATTTATTAAAGTATTGATATCATGTAATTTACTTATGTACTTGTTCTTGTTAAAATGTCCTGATACCTCACATCAAACAACTTAGTAGAGCTGCTGTTGTGCGAGCGGCTGAATAAAGTTTATTGAGCACACACAGAGATGCGCGAACCGAGCATACTCTTCCAGAGCTTCCTAGAGCCATTTGAGTGAGGACATACTGTACTGTAGAAGAGAGCACTTAAAACACTTGCACATGCACATCTACAAACTAAAATATAGCACAATCATTTTTATCAAATTTCAATCGTATTTGTAATGCAAGTAACAACAGAAAGGTTCATAAAGTGATAAAATGTTATTGTGATTGGTCACACCCAACACTTAGTAGCAGATCTATAAGTTCTTTGCAGTGCCACTGAATGGACATCAAAAACATAAAAATGTGAATAAATGAGTATAATATTTTTTTATAATACACATCGCTGTTCCATTATAAGAGTTCTTTGTGTGTGAAATACCCTATCGTTGATTTACATGTAGGGCCTATGCAAGCATACCATAGAGCACAAATTATGATTAAAACTTTCATAATATTAAGTGCACAATATAAAGATTATGCATAGTGGCAATACATTTTTTTAATTATTACAGTGATGCAGCCCCGCGGCACCTTATTTTTTATCTGCATTTGGCCCCATTTGGACACCCCTGACTTTAAAGAACAAAAGAAAAAACTCTTATTAGACATCTGCGCTAATTTGAATTGTTGGTCTGTCTATGTACTAATGCGTAAGACAGGTGCTGTTGGAGACTCTCACTTTAGTTTTAAGCATCATAAGTAAAAAAGTTTTGT
Organism: Moxostoma hubbsi; assembly: GCA_032164185.1. Lineage (NCBI taxonomy): Eukaryota > Metazoa > Chordata > Actinopteri > Cypriniformes > Catostomidae > Moxostoma > Moxostoma hubbsi. Next base: position 8,271,744 of record JAVLUX010000037.1, read on the forward strand.
TTTTAGGACACTGTATCAAACTAAATGTAGATTTAAAGTTTGAAAAAACTTTTAGAGATCTCTGCATTCTGCTGTGCTAAGTTGAGCTGTCTCTGAGCGCACAAGTGCATCATCTGTGGAAGGCTGAGCTGCCTGCCTCATTTGTTTGATGAGGGCATTGCCTGCCTACAGCTGGAGTTGCGCTGATTGCCCCCTTCTGCCAAAGATTTGCTTGCATTGCGCCGATGGCAGCAACATTCCTTATTACTGAATTTATGCACAGATTGGAGGCACGATTAATTGTGTTAAAATTTTTAGCATGTCATTTTTTATATAATTAATCACACTAAATAAATTAGTAAAATCAGCATCCCTAATATTTATCTGAAAAAAAGATGCCTTTTCCTTTTGATTGAAATGTTAAGATGATACAAATGCACTCATTGACCTTTTGGTACTGAGTGTGTGTGTGGGTGGGTGTGCATGTGGTTCTGGGTAGCAACATGTCATTTGTGTGAATTTTTGCCTCTCTTTCATGGATTGTCAAGTCTACAACAACAATTTAACATTCAAAGAGCGAGATAGAGCGCCAGCGGTTGTGACCAATTTAAGACTGCTTCATGATCTTGGTTTTTCAGTATTTAGCGAGGAAAGAATAGGAGGAAGAATTGCTAACGTCACAGACCTTCAGTGCTACATGACTCTGAAGCCACAGGTATTCCACAGCACCACAGAATGGCACATGGTCAGGCTGCCGAACACACACAAACACATACTTCTGTCTTCCAAGACCCCAGGGTTTGATTGCGCTTTTACAAGTTTGGAAGTGTTTAGTGATGAATATAAAAAAAGAGTGGCATTATAGAGCTCCATCGTGAATTGTGTTGCTTATAAGTTGCATAAACTTTAGCAACTCTCCTCAAGCTAAAGAATCAAAAGAAGTAGGCTCTAAAAATATTTGGACACTTAGGCCACACATAAAAATGTATGAATGTCATTGCATTAGATAATAAAATGTCAGACCAAGTGGCATCTTCAAACAAATAATACCTTTTTTCAGAACAAATTTTGCAATTTGCACATAGTTTAATATTTTATTATCTAATGCAATTCCATTTTTTCATAATTTTTTTAAGAGTGATGCACACATTAAACCTACTTTTGGAGGTGCTTTTTATGCAAGTATAATGTTATACCAGAGAAAAAAAACTCCTGACAAACCGATTAAGTGATACAAAAAGTTTGTGTGAGGGGTAAAAAAAAAAAAAAGTTGGACTTTATTTGAATTTTTGGGAGCCCCAAGAAAAGTCAAGGTTATTTTGTGAGCAATGTATTCAAATCATTTGCCAGAAATTTCACCCACTCACTTATAGTTTGGGATTTCCCTGTTAGGTTTGTCTTATTTTTGTGCTACTTTCTATGAGCTTCAACTTCCTAAATGATTAAGTCTCAGCCTTTATCAAACCCATCTTATCAGCTGACTTCACAAGAACACTTTTGATTTCCTGCCTCTCAAATGGCTGAAAGTAAACTAAACTCAATGTTTCTTAATGTAAAAGTAATTTAGCTTGAAGGCTTCTTTAATTACCACTTATGTCCAGTTTAACAGTCAGGGTAAGTCCCATAAGGTTAGCTGTTGAACAGACTCAAACCACAACTAGTATCTCTTTAGACAGGCTCTGATATGTAAAACCCTGCCCAGCAAATATTAGCAGAGTTTTCACTTACAAAAAAAATGTCTAATTTCTGAGGCATGAACGCAGTAAGTGACAGCAGGGAGAGAAAAGTGACAGTGCATGCCCAAACTCCTTCTTGTTCACACTTTCTCTTTTTCTTCCTCTCCTCCAAGTGAGCCACATGGGTGTCTGGCGCAAAAATTCTGAAGGACAACAGACATGTGAGAACACAGCCCCAGGCTCCTCATATAAATTCCTCAAAAAGAAGAGCATAACAGATTTTCTATTACTCTAAAAATCTTTTAAATACACCTAGAAACTTGCAATGCAAAAAGTATGGCAAGTGTTATACTTCACATTGTGAGACTCAAAAGTTGAGCACAGTGTGTCACACCTGTAGTGCACTTTATCCATGACACGGTGACTGCATCAAGAACACTATGAATGTTCTTGATTGAGCTTGCTGGTTTATACAGCATAAAGTAAGTCTCCTCTTTAGCTTGTTGGTAGTGTTTGCTAAGGCAGTGTATCCTAACCACTGTGCCGCAGCACACTAGTGTGCTGTGAAAGATTGTCAGGTGTGCTGTGGAAAATGATCAAATTCCACAAAAACAAATAAATGCATGAAAACTCCTCACTTTTTGAAGAAATTCACCGTTTTGAAACCATAATCAGTCACTTTTATGATTGTGAAGAGCAATGATTAATGTGCAAAAGTGAATGATGTTTATATGTGTTACTCGTGTCAGCGCTGCAGAATACATTGAAGTCTATGGAGTGATGTCACACCAAAGTGTTTTTCACACACGTTTTTGCTTTACCAATAATGTCTTTGCGAGTACTAAGCAACAACAAATATTTAAAAATTGTTCAAATTTGGGGAGGCATTGAATGTATCATAATTTCTTTTAATTAAATATGACCTTATCGTTTACGAAAATCAGTCCCCAGTTATTGAACTAATTTAAATTCATCAAGAAAACGCTTCGACCTAAACATAAACGAGTCCTTGTATTACTTTCTGCTATCAAAGCAACAGAAAGCTTTTTTCTCTCATCTAAATACATGTTTTCAATGTTTATTTTGCACTTGTCAAACTTGTAAAAATGCCCCTCTGTGACGCTTTCTGCAACTCTTGTCATGTGGAGGGCAATGCGGCTCTTGACGCTGGCATTGAATGGAGCGTTGACACCTCGATTCAACTCAATATTATTGAAAAAAATTATTGTATTTTTCTATTATTGTGGTCTTTTCTGATAAAAGCCATGCTCATCAGTTTAAATAAGCTACTGTAGGAAAATTATACCGTAGATCTGCTTTGTGTTTATAATTCTTATACTGAAGTCAGTAGATTTGTAGCCATGCAAGTTTTAATAAAGAGAAGGTAAGGACGTAATTGAAACTCACTATTATTGTTGTCTTTTTGGTTGAAAAATATGCTCAGACTGAAGGAAGACTATTGATCTGCTTTGTTCTTTTAATGCTTAAACGCTATAAAGTCTCTTGGTAGATTTTGGTCATGAATGACTCAAAATGATTCACTGACTCACTCATATCACATAAGATGCTCATTTGTTGCCACCTAGTGACATTTCCAGAAGGGGTCACTGAACTAATCAGTTAATAAAATTGAACAAATTTGTGAAACAGAAGCAAAAAAAAAAATTAGAAAATACAAATAAATACTCTTTATTCTGCAGCTAATTCTACACAATTGTAAACTTGAATAAACTTGAATCACTAAAATAGCTGGAATTGCTGATTTAAGCTTATTCTTTAAAATAAATATCCTCAGAAAATTGTCTTGTCTTTTTTCACCCCTCATGAGTTTGCATCCCTGTAATTTGTTGTGGCACTGCAAAAACAAATCTACAAATTAGAAAAGAATCAAATTTGTTGTTTTTTCATTACCCATTTAGCGCTCTTGCCACCTGTAACCTCACACAGTGTTGCCTACCTATGTGACTTGATGTTATTTTTTATTTATTATTTATTTCAAACATTACAAGTACACATGCTACTAAGATGACAGAAAACATGGACAAGTTCTTGAAAAGGAAAAATATTGAAGATGGTTAGCCTATCTGGAATAGTGGTGTGCCGTAGAAATCTTTAGTTGTAAAAAGTGTACCTTTGGCAGAAAAAAGGTTGGGAAACACTGTGCTAGCCTGACAGAATGTTAGCCTGAGTCACCATTTACTTTTTTTCTCTCCAAATTTTGAAAGTGAATGGTTACTGAGACTGTCAATCCCTAACATTCAGTCTAACATATTTTGGGTTTCACAGAATACAGAAGGTCAAATGGATTTGGAACATGAGCGTAGGGAAATTTTGGCTGAGCGATCACTTTAAAGGAATAGTTCACCCAAAAATGTAAATTCTCTCATCATTTACTCTCATGCCATCCCAGATATGTATAACTTCCTTTCTTCTGCAGAACACAAATTATGATTTTTGGAAGAATATTTCAGCTCTGTAGGTCAATACATTGCAAGTGAAATGGTGCCAAAATTGTGATGCTCCAAAAAGCACATGAAGGAATCATAAAAGAAATCCATAAGACTTAAGTAGTTAAATCCATATCTTCAGAAGTAATATGATAGGTGTGGGTGAGAGACAAATCAATATTTGTCATTTATTTTGCAAGACATTCTTCTCCCTGCCCCGCAGAATATGAATCACTAAAAACACAAGAAGAAGAATGTGAAAGTGATCTGTTTCTCACCCACACCTATCACATCGCTTCTGAAGATATTGATTTATCCACTGGAGTTGTATGAATTACATTTATGCTGACTTGTGTGATTTTGTTTTTTAGCTTTAAAATGTTGGCACCCATTCACTTGCATTTTATGGACCAAAGGAGCTGAGAAATTCTTCTAAAAATCTTTATTTGCATTCAGCAGATGAAAGAAAGTCATACACATCTGGCATAAAGGTGAGTAAAGGATGAGAGAATTTTCCTTTTTGGGTGAACTATCCCTTTAAGGGCTCTTGTCAGATCTGGATGAATTTGTCAATAAGTAGAGAGGTTTGGAAACATTTCTAGCAATTATTATGGTCCTACAGGGACATTATATATAATGCTGAACTATAAACCAAAGCAAAATCATGTTTTATTACTTCCACTATTTCATAGCTTTTAGTTCTTAGTTCAATGTATTTACAGTTTTCAGTGTCAAAACATTACAAAAATTTAGATCATTAGTACTGTACAGCTGTAACGGCGCCCCCTAAATGCAAAGTATGCAGCCTGCGTAGGGCTCGTAACTGGTCGCGCAACACTCTCTTCACAATACAATTGCCTGGTGTCCGCACATTTCTCACACGCGTGACTCGCTGTGCAAGTACAGAAATGCTGTCTGTTCGCACTCCAGTTGTCAATCACATGAATGGCAGAGTAAAAGGCATTTACACATAACTTGGATGTTTACATGGATATATAAAGTTAATCAGCGCATAGCTGCCATAATTTTTATTACAATTTTACTTGAGTGAGAGCAAAAAGTACCTATCTTCAAACCTGCTCTAAAAGTCCTTTTTTTTTTAAAAAAAGTATGCAGACATACAGTATATTATAGCAGTTTGTATTACCACTGAATATAAAATAAAAGTTCTGTGCAATATATCCATTAAAACCAGTAATAATAAATTCAATATATGTATGATAAAAACAATATGTACAGAAAGTAGTAAAATAGTGTATTCACCCATCGCACAAAGGTGAGCTATTATAAAGTGTTATGGTGACAGGTAAGAATGTTTTCCTATAACATTCATTATGACAGCAGAGCTGAATAAGTCTGTTAGAAAATGATCTCCACTGTCTTTTTAGTGTTTCATAGAGGGGATGGGCTCTATTTTCCATGATGGAGAGCAGTTTGTTCAATGACCTTCTGCTCCTCAATGACTCGAACATCTCTAGGTTTTGACCAAAGATAGATCCAGCCTTGCGAATCAGTTTATTAATCCTGCTGGCATCTCTGTCACTGATGCTACACCCCCAAAATATCACAGACCAGTAGATGACATTCATGACCACAGACTGAAAGAAGATCTCCAGCATCTAGGTACATACATTGAATGATTTGAGTCGCCACCAAAAAAAGAGTCTGCTCATCCCTTTCTTGTACATAGTGTCAGTGTTGATCTTCCAGTCCAGTCTGTTGTTCAAGTAAACACCCAAGTAACAGTAGTGCTAAACAATTTCAACCCCCTCGCCCATAATGTCTATGGGCTTGGTTATAGTTCTTTTCCTCATAAAATCAACCACCATCTCCTTAGACTTGTTTACATTTAGGAGCAAATGATTCCTGCTGTTCCACTCCACAAATTTATCCACCAGTTCCCTTTACTCTGACTCCCATCCATCTCTAATACACCCCAATACCGCAGAGTCATCAGAGAACTTTTGCAGGTGACATAATTCAGAGTTATACTGGAAATCTGAGGTGTACAGGGTGAACAGAAATGGAGACAGGACAGTCCCCTGTGGCACTCCAGTGTAACTAACCACCATATCAGACAAGGAGCTACCCAGCAGCACAAACTGGGGTCTATTCGACAGATAGTCACAAATCCAGGAGACAGTAGATGCACTGACACCCATCCCGAGCAGCTTCTCACGCAGTAGAAGTGGTTGGATGGTATTAAAGGCAAAGGAAAGATAAAAAAACATGACTCTCACAGTGCCACCATTAACGTTCAAGTCAGACTGAGCATGCTGCAGCAGGTAGATGACAGCATCGCCCAGATAAGGCTGATAAGCAAACCAAAGAGGGTCTAAAGCAGGTTTTATCTGTGATCCAAGGTGGGACAGAAACAGTCTTTCCAGTAATTTAATGACATGTGACGTTAGGGCAACTGGTCTGAAGTCGTTGAGATCAGATGGAGTAGCTTTCTTAGGTAACATATGTTTTCCTTTTCTGCATTAGACTCAGGTTAAATATGTATTACAAGATACCAGAAAGCTGGGTAGCACAGGACTTCATGACCCTGGAACTAATACAATCAGGGCCTGCAGCCTTGCCTTGATGAAGTCTCTCCAGCTGTCTCCTAACCTGGCCAATCTTCACAGTCATGCATGTGGGTATGGCCATCACTGTAGAGGTTGGAGTTTGGGGGCTGCGATTTTGTTTGCTCCGCTGGGGGGGTGATTGGGGAAAAGCAGAGGTTGATTTGGTGCCTGAAAGGGTGGGAAGGCTGGTCCAGTGTGGGACGGCCCACTTGGGGTCCTGTGCTGAACCTGTTAAAAAGCACATTCAGCTCATTGGCTCTCTCCCGGCTGCCTTCCTGCTGATGGTCCTTGATTTTGAAGCCTGCAATTTGCTTCATGCCCCTCAACACATCCCTGGTGTTATTTTGCTGGAGCTTTTTCCCCAGCATCTGTCTATAGGAGTCCTTACACTCCCTTAGTCCCACCTTCAGGTCACACTTTACCATTTTTAGATTGTCCTTGTCACCAGACCTAAAGGCTCTCTTTTTTTATTCAGCAGATATTTCAGGTCACTGATGATACAAGGCTTATTATTGGGAATACAGCGTACGTCCTGATGGGAATGGTGGTATCCTCGCAGAAGCTAATGTAGTCTGTGATACAGTCAGTAATGTTAGTTATATCATCCACAAGTAGTTTTCAGAGCACTTCCCTGTCTGTTTAAAACCAGTACTGCAGGGCCTCACTGGCCTCCTGAGTCCACCTCCTCACAGTCCTTGTGGAAACAGGCTGCCTTTGAACTGCAAGAACATACATGGGTGCTAACAAGACGAGGTTGTGGTCGGATCTTCCTAGTGGGTGCAGTGCTGTGGCTCATTAAGCATCTTTAGCATTAGCATACAATAGCAACTTTCGCACAGGCAAGCAATGCTCACAATTTCAACAGAACATGCAAAAACCTTGTTTGACATTGTTTATTGCACAACTCATATTATGTAATTGCTCAACAGCAATGTGAAATGAGTCGATGTTCTGGCAGAGCACCAATGAAATCTATCTCCACTTCTTATCATAGCCCTGATTACTGATTATATATGCTTGTGATACAGGTAACTGTGGCTCAGCTGACATCATGGCTGATGTCCTGATCTGTACACAGCTTTCAAAGTGTGCTTTATCGAGGACATTAAGATGTTGACACACAAACCGCAGCTCTATTTTAGGTGTGACTGAGGCTCACTCTTATAGCTATAGAGCTGTGGATTCTTAGAAACTGACACAGTTACTATACTCACTAAACATGCATGCACAGTTGCTGAGAGGCACCATGGTAGAAGAGAGCGTTGAAACCGCTGTTCTGTGACCGACTGTTGGGTTTACTATAATGAGATGAAAGGTGTTCTGGGTTTATCTCACTGAGAGAAATGTCTGCAGACAGGTTTAGCACAAGGAATCCGATATGCTCTGAAATAGCATGTTTTTTTTTTTTTTTGTTTTTTTTTTTTTTTTTTTGTTGGCCAAAGCGAACTTCCTTTACTTTGAGATATGCTCTACTGACATCTGAGAATACAACCACAGGAAGCATTTCTCTATTTTTCGCAAGGCTTCTTCATAATTTTGTAGCGGTGAAGTAATGTTTCACAAAAAAAAAAAAATGCTTTTCAATGCAGTTTGAAATAGGTGATTGAGGAGAGTATTCAGGTGGTGTGTTAAGATTTCTGAAGATAAGTTTTCATTCACCTATATCATTGAGGTTGACCATTATTTTAGTTATTTTTTTATAGTTATTTTGACCTAGCACAATTATAAATCTAACTTATATGTATTAGGTATTAAAAGTGTTTACTAAGGTGATCATCACTATTGTTATTGGTCACATGGCACATTATCCATCCAGCACCATTTGTGGACATGAACATTGCGCAGCTTGTTGAGAAGAGGTTTGCTATTACTTATTTATGATTTTTATCTGGCAGATGGAAAAAACTTCCCTTAGAGGCTGTTCACATCGATCAAGTTTTGCATCAGTCTACAATTCTTTTTAATAGTTTTTCTATGTAATCATGTGCTAGACGGATGGATGTCTTTGACCATTGCGCAGTGTCTTCTTCACAATCGCACATTTTTAAGATGCCAAACTTCAATTTTGTAAAAATTGTCTCAAGACAATTTCCATTGGTTTAAGGAAGAATGCATTTGGTCTGAATGGCCCATTAGACTTACATAAAAAAATGACAAATACTATATATGGGATCAGAATATCATAGAGACTTCAGGGTGGGTTCTTTTGACTTGGGCCAGTATGATGCCACCTAGCAGCCACCCATAACACTTGCTGCATAGCAACACCCTGACAACTGACCAACATATCCTAGCATCATGCTGTGCAAAAGTACCTCTCAGATTTTATTTACAAAAAATAGAGAGCTAGGTTATTCTATAGTCAGAAAAATTTGCTTCTGAATGTTCATGTACCCTGAAATAAACATGCTGCAGAATAATTGACAAGCGGCATACCCCATTAGGCAATTGTGCATCATTTCACTCATGATTGCATTTCTCTATACTGCAGCTGATGCTGCATTGCTTGAGCAACCTCCGAGACAAGGATTCTGGTACCATGGGAACCAGAAAGAAATGGCATTTACATAAACAATCGTGAACGTGATTTGGAGGTTGCATTTTCACTCTAAAATAAAAACTTTACTCCACTGATGGTTAGGTTTAGAGTTGGGGTTTGGGTTAAGTCCTGTGTTTAATAAAATATGCATTCCTGTACAGTATTACATAATTTACAACAAAAATTCAACTCGCTTTTAGCACCACCCTGTTGATGGTACACCTGCAAACTCACAGAATTCCATATATTCAACAACATTTTCAGCTTCGGCCACTGGGAGCAGTGGTTTCGAATTTCAGTACGCACAGACCTATTTGAGCTGCAGAACATATGACCTACTGTTGCAAAATGCACAGTGAGATCTGTATAATTTGATTTGAATCATAGGAGAATGAATTGCTGCTAAAGACAAATAATTGTCATTTGTCAAGACTTTTCCTAAACTAATATTCACACTACCACACCACACTTGTGTTTTTCTGTTTATCATCTCTCCATCTCGCGTTGTTCTTCCTCCCCTCTCAGACTTGTTTTCTGTCAATTTTGCTGCAAAAACGACCTCATCTGTTTAAACTGACAAGTTTGTTTCCCCCTCCTGTTGTCTTTAATGATGAAGCATTACAGTCTTCTAAAGCAATTGGTTAAACGGTGGGAAAAAGAAAGAAAAAGTGAGAAACTGAAAAAGAGAGAGAAAACCAAGTACACCAGGATGTGGGCTGCCTTTGTTTCCTCCCTTTTCATGTTCTTTCTTTTATTGGGCATGCAGTTTTCTCTCATCATCATTTTCTGCCTCATTTCTCCTTTAATCTGTGTAGATATGATTAACCACAGTCTTATAATCTTATTTATGTTGAAAACAGTTTTTTTGTTCTGATAACAGACAAAAAAGGGGAATCCAGAGTTACTTTCTTTGATATGCAAAGTGGGACAAAACCAACTGTGAAGAACCAGAGAAAAAACACAGAGAGAGAAAGTCCACACAAAAGTTCCCATCTGCCCACCCACTGAGCTGTGAATGGTTTAAGGTAAAGAAATGTAAAGAAAACATGCTGACAGCAGTTTTCCACTGCTGGTGAAGTTTGGATGTAACTTCAACCTCAAATGAAAACACCAACACCTGAAAATACTGTAAAAGAATTGGTAAATGAAGCTGATCATCTGCTTGTTCCATATTCAAGCTGCAAAACCCTCTATATGTTTAATAAGTTCAAATGATAAACAAACCATGGGTTACTTGTCAAAACCAGTGGTTAAAGGTGGTTATAGATAGGTGTTCCTCAACTCTAGCAAAGTGCAACATTTTCTGTGGTATGAGATCACGTGCCAATAGAAATGTTGTGAACAACAAACACGTCTAATGTAATGACAATGGAGAAGTGAGTGGAACTAACCGCATATCTGGAAATCTATTTTTCTATATCTCTGCCCACCCATCTTTTGTGAAGCATCCTTGAGCTGAGGGAACCGTTTTTTTTTGTTTCATTAACTCTAACACGCTACATTTTCTCTGCTACATTTACTCTGTTACATTTACTCTGTTACATTCACTTGAGTAACTTTAAAAAAAAAAAAAAAGTTTAGAGTAGGCTTAAAAGTTTCACTCAAGTAAATTTCTAATGAAATATTTTTACTTTACAATGGGTGACATTCCTGTCATTACATTACTGGGTTTCATTTTAATTAATGTGTCATCTATTTAGAGATTGTTGAATGGGACTTTTACGAGAGCGGAAGTTCACACACCTGCGTCCGCTGAGCTGCTGTCACAGACTGTCACTCAATCACTACTGCAGCATCAAGCTCTTCAAAGTGGAACACTTTCTTCGCTCCGCACAGTGAACAAAAAAACAATTATTTCATCATGCAATGCCTTCATTTAACACCAAGACAAGCTGATATTTCAAGATTAAAATCACGGCTCCAATTTAAGGAAGCAAGCTGAAGTCAGTTTTGGCTCTAATCCTAAACTGGGATTTTCTGTATAAGGAGATGATAATTTTCAGGGTGATAATGTAACTGGGCTCTTATGACACCAATTTTTAAGTGTACATTTTTAAATAAGTGCAGCAATATAACCCGGATCCTACATGTCATGAGCAGTATTTACCCCACGCCCTCAAGGGGGAACTGGAAACTATCGCAGCTACTTCAGGCGTATTAACTGTATAAATCCATGTGAACATTGAAGTTGAGTGTAAATAAATGCCTTCTACTCTGCCATTCGTGTGATCGACAAATTAAGTGCGAACAGACAGAATTTCTGCGTATGCACAGCGAGGTGCATGGGGTGCATGTGAGAGATGTGTGGGCGCAAAGGAGATCGTCTGGTGAAGAGAGTGGCTGTGTCTGATATCGTTCACTCATTCACTATTTCCTATATAGTGAATGGCAGTTAGTTCACTACATCTCAGTAGTAAGTGAACAAAATGAGTAAATTCGGATGCTGATGTATACACCGAGTGTCGGAGCTCTGGGGCTGTTGCCAAAGTCACATATGAAATGTTAAAATACTTGGGCCTATCTTGTTATTCTTATTAAATAATATATTACTACAATAAATCTTCATTCTGTTTGTCATTTTTAATATATACAGTGTGTTAATATAAAGAGTAAACACATTTTATCAAATAAAGAGTACATTTTAAAATATATCTGTATGTTTTGTCACTCTATATGTTATTATGTTATTTTAATCAAGTAATGATTTGTGAAAAGATATTCACTACATTCAACATGAAATAAAACATTGCAGAGGTGAAAGAAGCAGTAAACTCACAGCTCCGTCTTCCCCGTTGGACAATTAACCATCGTCGAGTGTACATCAAATGTACACTCGAAATTACAGTGCATTGTTGGTAATAATGACCGAACAAAAGCAGGGAATGAGTGGCTCACTCAGAATTCAGACACTCCTACAAAATGGCAGACGGGGGTTGGTGCCCTACGCACTAGGCTGCGTATATGCATTTAGAGAGCGGTGGAACTGCTGTACAGAACTAATGATCTAAATAATTACAACACTGAAAACTGTAACTACACTGAAATAAGAATCCGTGCAGGACTTTAAAAGCTATGAAATTGCTAAAATAGGTATTAATAAAGCATGATCTTGCTCTGGTTTATATTTCAGCATTATATATAATGTCCTTGTGGGACGTTTTCATGTTTTTACTGTAATAATTACTAGAAATGTTTCCAAACCTCTCTTATTGACAAATTTATCCAGATCTGACAAGAGCCTTTAAAGGGATAGTTCACACAAAAATTACAATTCTCATTATTTACTTACTCTCATGCCACCCCAGATGTGTATGACTTTCATCTGGTGAAATCAAATTAAGATTTTAAGAGGAATTTCTCAGTTCTTTTGGTCCATACAATGCAAGTGAATTGGTGGCAACATTTTACAACTAAACAAAATCAGCATAAAAGTAATCCATAAGACTCCAGTGGTTAAATCAGTATCTTCAGAAGTGATGTGATAGGTGTGGATGAGAAAGAGAGAAATAGATCACCTTCACATTCTTCTTCTTGTGTTTTTGGTGATTCACATTCCTCTCTGCATCTAGCCCCCTGCTGTCTAGCAAAAGTTTTTAAATATTGATCTGTTTCTCACCCACACCTATCATATCACTTCCAAAGACATGAATTGAACCACTTGAGTCTTATGGATTACTTTTATATTGCCTTTATGTGCTTTTTGGAGCATACGAATTTTGGCCTACAGAGCTAAAAATTATTTTAAAAATCTTAATTTGTGTTCTACAGAAGAAAGGAAGTCATACACATCTGGGATGGCATGGTGGTGAGCAAATGATGAAAGAATTTAAATTTTTGGGTAAACTATATCTTTAAAGTGACAGATCAGCCACAATTTAATATTATGTCATAATTTTCCTACCCTCATGTTGTTCCAAACCAGTGTGACCCTTTGTATTATGTGGAATGTTAGGGACTGACAGTCACAATTCACTTTCAAAATATGGAGAGAAAAAAAACATTTACTGAAAGTAAATAGTGACTCAGGCAAACATTCTTTCTAATATCTCCTTATTGTGTTGCATGGAAGAAAGAAAATCATACCGGTTTGGAACAACATGATGGTGAATGATGACAGCATTTCCATTAATAATAATAATAATTCTGTAATACATGTTAAATGTGTATTATGTAATGGAATATAGGGGCGTTAACATCTATAATGTAAATTGTGAAATTAACGAGTTACTCGCTACTCTTTTAATTGTATACTTTCTTATTCTTTCTCAAGAGTATAATTATTTATGTTAGTCTTTTACTTCTACTTGAGTAAATATTTTTATTTCGTCCATCAAGCCATGTGTAACTACCTTGACCATAGAGTCCATGAACACCACAATTCATCATAATTTCTTCATTCAATCAATTGATTGCAACTTGAACACCATCAACTCGAGGAACCATCAAGACATTCTCCTGTGACTGTATCCGGGCTCTCTTAACAGCCAAGGTAATTATAAGTATCATACCAGTAACTAACTGAACATAGTTTTAGTGAAAGTTGAAAACCCCTTTGTAACAAATGTGCTCTAAAGAAACTAATGGTTCTCTCATATGGTCAAAAATGACTCTTTTCATAACTGCATTTCCCCTATTCTGTTCCGGTTTAATTTTATTTTCCCTTTCACATGTATGAGTGATTTCATGTGTATGTTTTTGTTTAGATTAGTTATGTGTCGAAAATTCACGGGATGTCCTAAAGAGACTCTTCCGGGGCAACTAACCGCACATGCGCAACCTGCCAATGCCATATTGTAAACACAGTAGAGCTAAGCTAATAGCATAACACAACACCGCTAACTAACCAGTTAGCGAACTTTCATTGAAACCCCCTAAATACGCTACAGTGATCAGAACTTTGTAGCTCCAAAAATCACATAAAGGAAACAAAGTAATCCATAGATTCAGAAGCAATATAATAGGTGTGGGTGAGAAGATACATATTTTAGCCCTTTTTATGCTAAATCTCCACTTTAACTTTCACTTTGAGGTGTGTGTGAACAGGTCTGAACACAATTCACTTGCATTGGATGGACCTACAGAGCTGAAATATTTTCTAAATATCTTTGTTTGTGTTCTGCTGAAGAACGAAAGCCATACACATCTGGAATGGCAGCAGGACATTTCAACTTCTCAAAAGTATTTAATGGCAACTACATATTTAGTGAATTTTTAGAGTCCTATTGAGCTGCCGACCAAGCAATGCATTTGAAATGCAGCAATATTGATACTGCCACACATTTTCTGTAACAACACCTGTGTTATTAATCTGTGTAATTCAAGTGAAGCATTTCACCTGGAGATGTTAAACAGGAAGGATAGGGAAAGGTTAGTAGAGAGGAGCATAGAGAGGAAACCATGCGTGATTCCTGGAGGGATTCTCAAATAGTGGTGAATCCGTAGGAACGCGACGAGCAGGTATCTGCCTGTTCAGCTGGCAGGAAGAAGAGATTTAGGAATCTTGGAACACTCTCTTTGCCAAGTGGGATGGCTGGTTCCTCCAACACCATAGCAGCTGCTGACTCCATGAATTGGCAGTCAACCAGGGCACAACACAGTCATTGAGGTCAAGAACTTCACCTCGGGGCAGCTTTGAGGAACTACCTCTTCAAAGAGAAACAGTGCATTTAATTTGCAAACTTTGTATTTCAAACATGAGTCAGACATTCATTTTATTTGCTTTTCTTGATGGACAAGGGTAGAGGAACTTGATTCACTTTCTAATCTTAACACATACACACACAGCTCAGACCTAGCCTATCAGATAACAAGATTAAATGAGTGATATTCTGTCCTGCAACAGCAATTGATGATTAGCTGATAAAGATATATTAAGGTGTAATGGGCCGCTATTTATACCGTACCATTGAGGACTAGACAAGAGCTACTGTTAGCAAACTGAGATCTCAGTGGGAGATTTGTGCTGACTTAAAACATCACTCTTTTAATAATCACTCGATTGTTGGGAAAGTTACTCTAAAATGGGAATTAATTACTAACTACTAATTACATCTTCTACAGTGTAATTAGATTACACTAATTATTCTGTCTGAAAATTAAATTACTTATTGCTAATTCATTTCTAAAACAATTATCAACCTCGACCAGATGAAAAATACAAGGTTAGACATTAAATTGTTCTTTTAATTCTTTTAAATAAATCATATAAAATCAAATAATTAATTATTGAACTGGCCAAATAATTTTTATTAGAAAATATACCTTTTAACATTAGACGTTAAATTTCGATTTTAAATTCACTATTGTTTTATAAAGAATTGTTCTATTGTCTATAAAGTATTTAACACCATTACATCAGAAGTAACTGTAATTAAATTACTGAAAAATTAAGAGTAATCCTTTACTTTTTTCAATGAAAAAGTAATTTTATTACAGCAGTTAATTACTTAGTAATGCATTATATCTAACACTGATTATTAATACAAATATACTCCATTATTCATCTGAACAAATTCTGAATTCTTTCTTTTTCTTTTTGAATGAAACTGCAAAAATAATGATTGCAAAAAAATTATCTGTTTTCAAACAGATTTTCTGAACACTGCCATGTCTTCCATTGGTCAAGCAATCAGACAAGCCCCGCCCAAAATTCATGCCATTGGTTGAGCCAATGTAGCAATGTCGGGCTGGTCAGGATGCTCAAACAAACTGCATGCTCTACTTCAGCTTCAACATCCGCTCAAGCAGAAATTGCTTGAGAACAAAAGACAATAGTGTTTTTTAATAATGGACTTCTCTTCCTCTTTTTTTTATACTTCCTGACAGTTATCACTTACTGTGATACTATTGGGTGGCTTGTGTGTTGTGTAGTTTCAAATCTCTTTACGCGAGGGTAAGTCAGGTTAACAGTGGCCTCAACTTGCTGCCACATCTTGGTTAAAGATTAGTCAAACCGATACTATTGAAATGAGTTGTTGAGGTTTTTGCGATTCGTTACTGCACCCCAGGAGAGTGTATTTTGACACCCACGTCCATTCAGAATGCAAGTGTCTGAATGAATCAGACATGTGATATCCATATATAGTAGAATGTCAATCAAACTCTTTACAAAAAGTGTTAGTTTAAACATACAGAAGTATTAAAAGACACTAAATTAATGTATTATATGTATATATTTTTTTATATTTATTTTTTAACTTTATGCCTGTTCTAAAGTGCCTTTAATATGACAGAGGATGAAATGGGCAGTATGTGTCCGTTGGTAAGCTGTATTGCCCCCATGATCTAGAAAATATGATTTGTCATGTGACTGTTTAGAAAAGGCTCACCATGTAAAGTTGTCTGTTTGAGAGGAGCCTGAGAAAAGTGAAATGTTTTTGCTAAAAATAGATAAATATAAAAATCTACATAGCAGATAAAATGCATTTTATGTCAAGCTAACTTTTCCAGGTGTAAAGTATTACTGTATATTAAACATGATGGTGAATTGCCAATGCAAAACAAAATATAAATTATTTGGTTAGAGATTAGCCATGAATTATAAAAGAATAATTTTTCCCTAAAATGATAGCTATGGGGTAAAGTGTGCCATATGTTGTCGGGTAAACTGTCAGCAGCTCAACCAATATCGAGAGCTTTGCTTCAAAATGCTGAAAATACTATAACAAATACTATTATAAAATTTTTAAGATTGTATGACTTCTTTCAAATATTCCAAAAATATTAAACCTTTTCCTAGCTGGTTAATGAAAACATGAATAATGTGCAGCATAACAAGACACAAATGGGACTGAGCATCAGTACATTGTTTCTTTTTATTATTATTATTGTTCACTTTTTTAATCAATGTCTTCAGAAGCAAAATGATAGTAGTATGTGAGAAACAAATCAATAGTTAAGTCCTTTTTTTTAACTTTAAATCTCCACTTTCACTTTTACTTTTTATTCTTGCATATCCACACCTACATGTCAAATGTGGAGATTTATAGTAAAAGAGGACTTAAATATTGATCTCTCCCAAACCTATCATATCACTTAAAAAATAAATAAAAAATATTTAGATATTGGAGTCGTATCGATTACTTTTATCCTGCCATTAAGTGTTTTTTGGAGCTTCAAATTTCTGTCCATAATTCACTTGCATTGAAGGAATCAACAGAAATTAAATATTCTTCTAAAAATCTTTAATTTGTGTTCTGCAGAAGAAAAAAAATCATACACATCTGGGGTGGCATGAGGGTGAGTAAATGATGAGAGAATTTGTATTTTTGGGTGACCTATCCCTTTAAGTAAACTTAAATCCTGACTGATTACCCCACTGGCCACCTAAGGATTGATTTGCGAAATCTGTCACCAAGCAACCCTGCAGTGTGGGTTGTATGCATGTTCTGCATTCTTCTTTACAAGAGATTTGTGAATGAAAATTCCTTCTGCAGAGCCTCTGCTAATGAGGAACTGAGATCTGCGCTCAGTCTGTTAAAGGTGACAAGTGAGTTGGATATTTGTACGAACCACACCCTCTAAAGATTAACATAAAGATGTAATGCTGTGGTGTGCAGCCAAAATGTTTATATAAATTAAATCGTGTGCGAAACCTAGTGTGCCCCATCGTGGTCATTGGGCATGTTGCCCTGAAAGTGCATTTATGATGGTTTCATCTTCATACGACATAAATAATCATACATCATTATAATCAATTATAAAAAAGCAATAAATGTTCAAATAATTCATTTTAATGTCTCGAGTACAATTTCAGGACAGAAAAATAAATAAATAATTCCCCATATGTTTTTGTTTAAACATGATGTATGAGAAGAGGGGAAATTTTAATCAGAGACCACACACTTAAGCTATGTGAGTGATTCATCAAACGCTGTTCCCTGCATTACATTTTTACAATTAAAATCCTCTTATTCATTTAACATTTTTATTTGCATTTCTCAAGTCTCATTCACTCACCATGCATACTCACTTATTTGTGCATAAAACATCTGCGCAAACAAATGTTACAGAGAAATTATGATTCATCAATAAGTTTGCACTTACATTTTTATTCTGCATTAAGGATACAATTTAAAACCAACTCAAGCCACTCCTGGTGACCTTAGATACATGGAATATGTTACTTTAAGTCTAAATGTTTTTACACAGTATAGACATTGTATTATTAGAAATTGGGTACCAAATGACAATAAGTCTTTTTTATTTCAGAGTAACAAAAATCATGTGCATTATAGCTCGATTTGATAGGTACTGTATATAAATGTATAAACGGTTGACTAATGAGAGGTTATAAACACTATCATGATTTGTCTAGGCATATATAAAGGGTGCTTATTGTCTTTGAACAGGTTTTGAGAATGGCACACTTTGCTTTACTCAAAGATCTTGCCATGTTTACACAGCTCAAGCATACATTTGCAGATGAATTGCCATCCAGGTGAGTTTGTGCGGAAAGCCCTTACTGTATATGGAAATGCTTTAGGCATGTGCTATGCTGTTAACTAACTGTGGGCATGAACCTCAGTATGTAATATTTGTTCTACCATTTATGAAGCTGCATGTCTTCTGTTTATCCAAGAACAGCATTCGATTCATAAACAAATAATCAGCTCAACAGGACCAAGGATCTGTTGTATTCCAGTTTAGCAGCATTTTCCTTATGGAGTCAAGCAGGAGATTAGCAGGATTCTTTCGAATAGGCATGTGTGGGCACACAAAGTTGTCTGTCACAACACGTCTGTTGAGAGTCAGGGGGTTAATCAAATATGCATGATTTTATTGATGAATTTATTTATGCTTCAAATTCCTTTCACTAATCCTCCATTTACATCAAAACTGTCATGATAAGTAAATTGAATTTTTTTAAACAAATGGATGGGGGTGTATATTTGAAACATAGACGTATAATCAGTAGGGCCTTTCATAAGACGTTTACTTGATCACAGTGAATTCAATCATGTTGTCAATAAACAGGGACATTTTCTTTTCATATACAGGATCAAAGCTGTATCTGACATCCGGTTGCTGTATATCAACATGCTTGTTTAAGATATAGAGAAATACCTGAGTAAATAGCACATGTTCCTGGTCTGAATCTGGGCATTGTTACTTGAAAGTTAAGACTCTAATAAGTCTCCCATGGTCAATGATAACTTTGAGCTCTTTTCTCATTTTAATTCCAAGAGCATACGAAGGGACTGATTGTAAACCCAATGCCTATTGCTGCTTGTTATATAGTTATACATTACAGTAGGTCACATTTCCACACACAATAGCATTGACCTTGACACTGCTGGCCCCATAAGACTTCAAACACACCGCCACAGGGCCTCAGTTCTGAGGAAAAACAAGATGGGAAAGTGTGGCACAAGCAAACAATACAAGTTAACTAGGAAAGAAAGGCTGATGATGAACTTCATAAAACTTTGTTTCCATTCATTTCAAGCGTTACAGTAATGTTGGTAATTTCTACTTTATTTGATGGGTTAATTTAGGAACTTAATCTACACAATTTTCTTCATCAATAAGTAAATTCTTTTTTTTCCCTTTTCTCCCCAATATGGAATGCCCTATTCCCACTACTTATTAGATCCTTGTGATTGCGCGGTTACTCACCTCAATCCGGGTGGAGGAGGACAAGTTTCAGTTGCCTCTGCTTCTGATACAGTCAATCTGCAAATTTTATCATGTGGCTCTGTCATGACACAACGGAGACTCCCAGCACGTGGAAGCTTCTCTCCACGATCCACACAACTTACCACATGCCCCATTGAGAGTGAGAACCAATAATCGCGACCACAAGGAGGTTACCCCATGTGACTCTACCCTCCCTAGCAACTGGGCCAATTTGGCTGCTTAGGAGACCTGACTGGAGTCACTCAGCACACCCTGGATTCGAACTCACGACTCCAGGGGTGGTAGTCAGCGTCAATACTCGCTGAGCTACCCAGGCCCCCCCAATAAGTACATTTCCAGGTTCAATACAAGTTCAGCTAAATCCACAGCATCTGTGGCATAATATTCATTACCACGAAAAAACTTTTTGACTTGTGTTTATTTAAAAAATCAAAAATCACCGGCACCTACAATGGACCTATGAATTGGTCAATCCATAAACTTTGAAACACACAAGTATAGCCATAAGACATAAACAATATGCACGTACACATGATTTCATTGTAAAAGAAAATCAGTAATTTATCAGAGTGACAGCAGAGCGATAAATTATATAAATAAATGAATCATGTCCCAGGATCGTATAAGGGATATTCCTTTCAAACTACGTTAAACTTCACACAGCAACATAAAAATGGTATGTTTTTGGCGTGAAGCAGCCAAAGTGAGATGCTCCAAAAGCATCCATCTGACGCAGGTGGATATAGACGCACACTTAATCAAGCCCTTATAATAAATCTTATGAATTCACTTGCAAAATGTATCGCTGTGGACTGTAGGCCAGTGATTGACTTATATTCAATAATATGGTGAAAAAACAATATATTAAATTCTAAAGCCAATTTTTATGCTGTCTTATCAATGCTTTACTCATTTACCACAATAACATAATGGATTTTAATTATCTTTTTAATATATATATACACACACACAATTATTTAATCATTATACATTTAATAAATGCTTTTTGAGTGGCTTTCTAAGCAAATATAAATATGTATGTGATTAATTGTGATTAATTAGATTAATAAATCGGCATACCATGTGTGGTGATGTGGACGTGGCCGAGCGACGTCTGTGGAGAGCAAGGCTGGGAGAGGAAGAACGGTAAGATCTTGGGATCTGTGGGAACAGATCTCTAACAGCTGTTTACAATAAGAGCTGGAGAGAGAAAAAGCCAGAGCCGCAGGAGGGGGAGAGAGACGCACAACGTTGACTGTGTGTGATTTTGATTGTGTTGAAAAGCCATGGCTCCCGCTTCCTCCTTAATAAAGAGAGCAAGATATCTGTCACACAATGTAATTAATCAAATCAAATAATTGAATCGATTGACAGCCATAGTTTACATTTTTAATGTTTAAATCTTGAGGCTATACTTTTGAAACATATTTTATTGCTTATGGTCTATTCCTATTCACTTCCATTGTTATCACCTTAATGGAATCACAAGTTTTACTTTTTTAAATAAGCAAGGGACAGTGAGAATATATATTTTTTACCTTAAAGTCTGTTGAGTTTAATTTGTATTGAACCTGGAACCATATGGTCAGATAAAATCCAATTCACTTTTGAAGAACGTTCATGTTTCTAATCTAGTTAGTACTTCTTTATGGGTGCTTCTTTTGTCCTTTTAGGAACATCACATTGAAAATATTAATTCAATAAACAACAACATTTTCATTATTTTAGTTTGATCTAAAATTGTGTAAACATTTGAAAGTCAATTTAAAGTACATGGTTACCTCATCAGTTTAAAGAAATCATTTGCAAGGTTGTCATGGTGCAATTCGCCTACCTGGCTAGGTTCTGAGAAGATCATTTTTTGGGTTCAGTAATCTTGTAAGCTTTGGCTGAGTGTTAAATTTTGGCAGCAGTCCAACACAGCTTCTTCCTTTAATACTTAAGCTACTTTAAAGAGTTTGAAGGAAAGAGAGAGAGAGAGAGAGAGAGAGAGAGAGAGAGAGAGAGAGAGAGAGAGAGAGAGAGAGAGAGTCAATGCGTAAACCTATAGTCACTGCAACACCTGTTTCATGTCACTGATGTGTGTGTGAGGGCAGCTAGGATTAAGTGCAGATTTCATTTTCTCCTGGCCTGGATCAGGGTTACTAAGACAAAGGAGACTACTTGGTAGTTCTCCATGTCTGACTCACTTTTTCAACCAACTGTTTTCAAACAAATCAAGACCATGAGGTTGACTGAACATTCTGCTTATTACATTTTCATTAGGCTGACAGGAGGAGAACCCAGATTTCTGCATCTGAACAGTTTTGCTCAAGCATGTAACGGGACAAGTGTTTAATGCAAAGCCACCCCCAGATGCTATGATCCCACTGACTGAAACATAAGACATTCAACAACATTTGCTTCCCTTCATGTGCTCATGTGTGACAAACATCTGGATCGGCATGACCAATTATTAGAATTGATGATCTGTAACTCTAACAGTGATCTATAGTATGGGAGTGATTTGTGAAATTGTAATTGAAATTGTTTATTAGGTATTTGGCAGAAGCTTTAAAAGCAACTTACAATGCATCCAGGGCACACATTTCATCAAAATGGGTTCCATGGAAATCGAATGCATAACACTGGCATTGCAAGGGGCAAGCTCTACCAGTTGTGCTACATTAAAAATGTAAAACAGGTCAGGATATGAAAACCTGTCAGATTTTAAGAAATCAAAAACAAAACAAAAACAGAAAAACAGTAATTTTGTTTATCAAGTATTTCACTCATAAAAAGTTATAGAATATTTTGACAACTGAATTGAGCAATCTTTAAATAATGTACATATTATGAATTCAGAATAAATGCAAATTAATTTAATTAAAAGAAAAGAGAAGTATGCACTTTAAAAGCTTGTCTTTAAAGGGAATTGCATCATACATATTAAACAAAACAGTTCTGTCAGTTAAGTTTTTTGTTGTTGTTTCCACTATAGGGGAATTCCATGAGAATAATTAACATATCTCATGTGAAAAAACTTAAATTCACCAAGAAATGAAAATTCTGTCATCATTTACTCCCCCCATTGTGCTCCAGTTGTTCCAATTCCATTGTGTAGATGGTAGGCAGTGTGGTAGCTTCAGTCACCATTCACCTTTATTCCATGTAAAAAAGTGAAATGATAAGAGAATGTGACCAGAGGCTAACTTTCTGTCTAACATCTATTTCTGAGGTTTGGAAAAACATGGGGGTGAATAAATGATTGGATTTTAATTTTTGGCTGAACTATCTGCACAATCTGACCATCCCTCCTGTGCGGTCTGCCAGCAGGTCATCCCCATCAACCTGGACGAGGGAGGGGGCAAGGGGAGAGGGAAACAAAGAACAATTAAAATGTATGTGGGGGGGGGGGGGGTTACTCTTGCAACAGTCCCCCCAAAACCACTACAATTTAAAAAGGAGATTTCAGCGGCTGGTAGGGGTATCCTCTGCCCCTGGCAGCGGCGGCCCTGACCGCTCCAGGTGGTCGGCTAGGAGCCCCTTCTCCCCTCGCGGTCGGCGGCCTTTCCTCCGCGTCCAGGCGGCTGGGCTCCTCGTCCCCCGGCAGATGGCCGCGGCTGCTCCGTTGGGGTGGACGGTAGTGGTGAGAACTCTACTACGGCGTATCCCTCTTCCTTTCCCGGCTTTCGGCACCAATGTAAAGAAGTTCGCCCTCACGGGCAAGGAAAAGGCGAGAAACCGGCTTAACGTACAACTAAAGGTTTAATGTGAAACTCAAAAGATAAACACATAAGACGACGGACATGTCCGTAAGGATCTCTCTCTCTCTCACACCGCCCTCAGCGATCGGCCTTTATCCCTCTCGATGGCTTGATTTGCCTAATACGGGACCGGGTGTGTTGAGTCATGACCTGGCCCTGCCCTCCACCATGCACAACTGTATTTTAAAATGTCAGAGATACACATATTACAAGTTACTAACATTAATCACTGAATAATACCAATATTAATACGGAATTGCGAGCAGCTCCATAAAATAGTGCCTGTTAACATGTTAATTCTGAAGATGAGAAGCATTATAAAATATAGAAAACTCATGACACACAGTCAAGTTTCTTATGTCTACTCAAATTGTATGTTTACAGAAGCAGTGTACCATGGCAAACTGCATACTAACTAGCAGTTAATTTTACATCCTGAAACAGGTCTAACCTGCATGACTCATTCCATAAACAGTCTTCATAGAACAACTGTTCAAACAGGAAACATAACAGAACTTCTCATCGTCTCCATTGTTATCTTCCCACTTTACTCCTTTTCCTACACCTTCTCCCATGAACTGTGTGGCAGGGCAGAGGGAGGGGCCGGGTTGTGATGATACACACCCGGCCCCTTATCAGAATAGTCAAGCCTCCGAGAGGGATAAAGGTGATGGCAGACGGTGGTGCGAGGAGAGAGAGATCATTTACGGACATGTCCGTCATGTGTGTGTTTTGTCTTTTAAGCTTATCATTAAAATATTATTTATATTATCAAGCCGGTTCTCGCCGCCTCCTTTCCATTGAACTACGTTACATACTGCTTTCAATGTACCCATGTTTTTTAACCATGATTAGGCTACATGAGGGAAGTATATGCATAGAATGTTTATTTGTGGTTATAAAGCATTAATAACAAGATACATTTGTGTATATTACACCTGTATAACACAAGATCATGCCAGCATTAGAAGTAAGGCCATTTTGAAATGATGGTACATTAAAATTATGAGAAACATTTGATTACATAAAATAAATACAATTAAATTGAATTTTGGTTGAGCTAAACAATAATATTGACATAATTTTGATATATTTGGTCAAACCTAAAACATCCAACAGCCCTATAGGGAAGTACATAACACGCCCATATATATATATATATATATATATATATATATATATATATATATATTATTATTTTTTTTTTTTTTTATTTTTTTTTTTTTTTTTTTATAAAATTCCAAGATTTAAGGTAATAAACTCCTACTAAGAATAACAATAATAATGTACAGCAATGTACAGCTGAATATCGAGCAGTTGGATAGCAAGTCTAAAACATTTCTTAGGATTCGTAAATTGCAGTTTTTCACCATTTTAATCTGTGTTTTAATCATTTAAAACAGTCCTATGGTATGACAAATTATTTTTTAATAGTGCAAATATTCCATGTAGTCTTTCAAATCATATTAAGTCATAAAATCTGCATGTTTAAACTGAAACTTGAACTTGCAAAAGTTCTATGTGAGTGAGTGTCTAATCAACAATAACTTTTAATACATGGAATTTTTTTTGCCTTTTCTATCTTTTGTGGTCAGTTTCAATTCACTTTATTTCCAGTGGTTTGGGACATCCCCCAGACTAACACAGCAGGCGGCCTTCTACTCCCATAGACACATACTATACAATTTGAGTAATCCTCAGTCAAATAGAGAAAAAGGGGAGAGCCCTGCTTGTTGCAGATTACAGAGAAGTTGCTCAGAGAATGTACAAGATTCAAGTGGGAATCTGTATGAGTATTCACAATGTTCGCTGCTCTACTTTCTGTTTACAGAGTCTTATATTTACCGAGCAAATGTTTGCTAAGATTTTTGCACTATGACTGTTGTTTCCTGCAATGCAAGCATTTCTGATTAAATGTATAGCTTTAGATAGTGCCAGTAATATGCAGCATATATAGACATTGCTCCTGAATTGAGTATATAAGCAAGCAGTGTTACTTATCACTTTATGCAAGCTACCTTTCTCTGCCTTTACTTTAGATTAGCTCTTTTCCATATAAGTACAAAAATGTTCAACAAAAGTCATAAGAAAGGGTTTGGAACAACATAGTGGTGTTTAAATGATGACGGAATACAATTTTTGGGGTGAACTGCACCTTTAAGTGCACAATAACAATGACTTATTCACCGCTGGGAGGAACTCTGCAAACTTACCAGCCTTAAGCTTTATCCACTATGCATGTTCATCTTCACCTGTGTGTGTGTGTGTATGTGTACTTATATTCCCCTCGGTGGTCTATACAATCCTCCAAACAGTATGGATGGTGTGCAGGGGTTGGTGGGAAAGTCAGTCACCCGGTTCCACCCTCCTCATCAGGATGACAGGTTATTCTTGAGTGGCCATCACTCACTTACCCATATCCTTATCCCCTGATATTATCTCTCTCTCTTACACACATACACACTCTTCCACATGCACACATTCCATCTGAACCACAGCATATACAGTACACACTCTGCAACCTGCTTCTGTGTGGGAGGGATGTTTTTTTATATTGCTGGGTATATATTTTATTTTACCAGAGGGGGTGTAAGTGAAAGAGATTTGTGAGTAGAATAATAATAAAGATAGAAAATAACAAAACAAGACAAAGACAAGGCTAGATTGGCATACACAGTGTGAGAAGCATGAGAGAAAGGGAAACACAAACTAAGTGATCTGAGCAAAAACATTTTGCGGACATGTCTGTAGCAGGTAGAGCAACAGACAAGATTTTTCTTGACCACAGGAACTACATATTAGGGGAAATATAAATTGGTCTTGTGGTCAGAAACAAGTAATGATTTACATGGCAGTCATGCTGCTGGATCTTCTTTGTACAAGTACTCTGACAGTCTAAGGAGGGCAGTGTCCTTCCATGTCATTTTAGTGGTAGCAATGGTGGGATTTTAATTTGTGTCCCATGAGTTTAAAATGCAACATCAATTTAATGTGCTTCAATTACCCTTTCGGCACACGTGTAGATGTGCATTTCAGGACTCATATCCCGAACTGCCGCGATACGTACATTAAGCCACATAAAAAACTTTTGGCAAACATTTTGGTATAATAACATGATTATGATGTGTTTTAAAGAGCAAATACTTCCCTCATTGATGAGTATGAGAAGATCTGAAGAAGAGATAATGAAAGTCTTATAGAAAAACATCACACGGACAGACCAAATTCATTTTACAGAAATTAACAATTTATTTATTCATTTTTCCATTTTACTGTATCCACAAGAACTCTTTTTTGGGCATGTTTCACAGATGTGGGAGTTATTCGAAGAACATTTTCAAACTGATAGAGACTAACATGTTTGGTATTACAAAGCACACGAAAGGATGCAGAAAAATAGTTTTTGTCATCATTCTTGGAGGGCTAACAATGCTACTGCGAACACAAAAATACTCACGCATGCACGCGCACACACAGGCAACAACAAATACACACTCACATATTCTTCCAGTAAACCTGTGATTACGCAACCCATATCCTCTTTTTACATCCTTGTGTTGCTCTAAGATTTAGCTTTTTTAGCATTAACTGGAAAATAAGATTGTATTTCTCAATAAACTTGAGACTGTTCTGTAAAAGTAAAAGTTTCAGACAAAGCAAAAACAAAACAAAACAAAAAAAATGGCAAAACACTAAAAGATGTTGCTACAAGATGTTTATCTATCTATCTATCTATCTATATATATATATATATATATATATATATATATATATATATATATATATATATATATAAGTAACGTTACTGACTTGCCCACTCTAACCTTTTCTATTTGTTTTTCTGTTTCAAAAGTGGCCTTTTCTTTGCAATTCTTCCCATAAGTCCTGCATCCCTGAGTCTTCTCTTTACTGTTGTACATGAAACTGGTGTTGAGCAGGTAGAATTCAATGAAGCTGTCAGCTGAAGACATGTGAGGCATCTATTTCTCAAACTAGAGACTCTGATGTACTTATCCTCTTGTTTAGTTGTACATCTGGCCTTCCACATCTCTTTCTGTCCTTGTTAGAGCCAGTTGTCCTTTATCTTTGAAGACTGTAGTGTACACCTTTGTATAAAATCATCAGTTTTTTGACAATTTCAAACATTGTATAGCCTTCATTCCTCAAAACAATGATTGACTTACGAGTTTCTAGAGAAATCTGTTTCTTTTTGACCTTTATTGACCTAAAATTGACCTTAGGACATGCCAGTCTATTGCATACTGTGGCAACTCAAAAACAAACACAAAGACAATGTTAAGCTACATTTAACGAACCAAATAACTTTCAACTGTGTTTGATATAATGGTAAGTGATTTTCTAGTACCAAATTAACAATTTAGAATGATTACTCAAGGATAAGGTGTTGGAGTGATGCTGCTGGAAATGGGGCCTGTCTAGATTTGACCAAAAATTACTTTTTTCAAATAATGATCTAGCTGTTTTTTACATCAGTAATGTCCTGAGTATACTTTGTGATCTTGTGATCACTTGAATGTCACTTTGGTGATTTTAGCAATTTCCTTCCGAAACAGCAAAATCTGTACATCAGTCCAAACTTTTGGTTGCCGGTGTATATGTTTTCATTATGTCTTTATTGTGTTTTAATTCTGTTGTAGCCAAACCCATAGCCAGGCTAATTTCAAAATTGTCCCCTGAGAAAAAAGGCTTAATGAGTTATGAGATCATGTTTTGTAAATGTAAGCGCAGCGTAGTTCTAGCGGGAAGACTAGCAGCTGTACATCATGACACCATTATCTGGGTAATTCCTAGCCAATCACAGTATGCCATTGCTTTATAAGTCTGCTCACAATCTATGACACTGCCGTTTCAGTGTGCTAACATGGCAACCTCCACCACCCCACCACCACCAGTTGAGCCCCATCCCGCACGGGGGTAGGCTCCTCGCCCCAGCCTCCTATCTCCGGCAGGATATGACGGTTCGGAGTACAACTCCCTCGGACCGCCTGACGGGGCTTACGCCAAAGAGAGACATTACATTTCTGTTTTACATTCATCAAATAAATGGCATCTAAAACCTCACTCAAGCCTGCGTGTCTTCCCAATAAAATAACATTGCTGTGCTTTTGATAGATTGGTTTTAGAGTAGTTCCTTAGCATCCCATTTGGTATGGTCCTCTTTTTGCTATATAGCATGCACTTGAGCTGAAAGACATTTGGACCACACTGTTTGTATAATGATGCATATTCTCAATTCTGTTCATTGGTTATAAATCATTGGTAATGCCTTGATCATAGTTTATTGGTCATTTGCTTCTTTTTAAATTGCTGATCCTAAACTACAAAAGGTATGTCATGAACTTAATGATCTTAGATGTCTTAGTATCTGCATTATTTGTAAGAAATGAACATTTTGTTGACATGTGCAATACTAGACATTTTGAAACTGCAGCCTTGAGATCTGACTGTTCTCAACGGGAAAGGGTGTGGTTGGGTCTCCTCCACAACAGCAGGACAGTCAGACTCAATTAAAGGGGATGTGAAACTATACATGAACAGAAATACAAATATCCTTGCGGTGGCGTTTTCTTATGTTTCTCTTGCCCAATTCGATGTTAAAGGAATAGTTAAAAAAAATTTTTTAAAGCTTGTCATCTTTTACTCACCCACTCAACTCATGTTGTCTTTTGTGGAACACAAATGAGACGTTAGGCAGAATGTTGACATCAGTCACCTTCCTTTTCGAACTGTTGTCCTCTGGCCAGTGCTACAGAGCACTGAGTGCTACATATTCTACCTATTCTTCAAAACATTACATCACCTGTACATAACTTTATATCTGTATATAAAATATTCAAACAACATTATTGCTCTATTGTACACTGATCAGCTACTACATTAAAACCACCTGCCTAATATTGTGTTGGTCTCCCTCGTGCCGCCGAAACAGTACCAATCCGCATCTCAGAACAGCATTCTGAGATGGTATTCTTCTTACCACAATTGTACAGAGCAGTTATCTGAGTTATTGTAGACGTTGTCAGTTTGAAACAGTCTGGCCATTACTGCTGACCTCTCTTAACAACAAGGCATTTCGATCTGCAGAACTGCCTATCACTGGATGTTTTTTGGTTTTTTTGGCACCATTCCGAGTAAACTCTAAAGCCGCATTTTCGCTGTCTCTGAAATTCAAATACGACTGTCGTATTTCTCCCCCTAGTGGCAGTCATGATGAATCGTCATTTTGTTCACTGAAGGAGTAGCTACCAATGGTTTACCTCAGAATGACATTACTGTGTGTGATTTTGTTGAGCAGATGAATGAATTCAATAAAATTCAGGTTTAATATTCACACAGTATTTATTATTCATAGTATCATTTATCATTATTACTGTTTTCAAATATGAATAAAAAAATGTAAGAAATATGTAGGTTTTGTGTGTGCAGAAATAAATGAAGCATGTACACATTTAATCACACGTTTACTGTAGGTTAAACTAAGGTTTTTGTGGTATTTGCAATGTGAACAATCATTTCTGACTTCTACATTATTAATTGTCCAAAATACAAGTAGCATGCATTTAGTGAAAATCTACTGATATTTCTCACTTCGCGCTAATAGTTTTGCATGAATACATCACTTCCGGTCGGTGGTCGCATATAGTCTAGTCATCTGTTGGTTGTAAGATGCCGTGAAAAGGTGGCTTTAAAGACTGGTGTGCGTGAATATCCCAGGAGATCAGCAGTTATACAAATACTCAAACCAGCCCTTCTGGCACTAACAATCACGCCACGCTCCAAATCACTGAGATCACATTTTTTCCCCATTCTGATGGTTGATGTGAACATTAAATGAAGCTCCTGACCCATATCTGAATGATTTTATGCACTGCAGCCACACGATTGGCTGGTTAGATAATCGCATGGATGATTGTTGGTGCCAGATGAGTATTTCAGTAACTGCTGATCTCCTGAGATTTTCACTCACAACAGTGTCTAGAATTTATTCAGAATGGTGCCAAAAACAAAAAACATCCAGGAAGGGGCAGTTCTGTGGAGGGAAATGACTTGTTGATGAGAGAGGTCAATAGA
Organism: Moxostoma hubbsi; assembly: GCA_032164185.1. Classification (NCBI taxonomy): domain Eukaryota; kingdom Metazoa; phylum Chordata; class Actinopteri; order Cypriniformes; family Catostomidae; genus Moxostoma; species Moxostoma hubbsi. The sequence goes on from JAVLUX010000037.1 coordinate 8,302,431, forward strand.
GAATGGCCAGATTGGTTTTAACTGACAAAGTCTACAGTAACTCTGTATAATTGTAGCCAGAATTATATAATTGTAGCATCTCAGAACACTGTTTTGGCGGCACGAGGGGGACCAACACAATATTAGGCATTAAAAATGCTTTAATGTTGTGGCTAATCGGTGTATATTTTTCTATTTATTTATCTGTTATATCTTATTTTTTATTTTTAGGTCACTATATGTATATATGTTTAAATGTATATGTTTGTATGTATGTATAGATGTTTAAATGTATATGTTTGTATGCATGTATATATGTTTAAATGTATATGTTTGTATGCATGTATATATGGTTGCATTCTTTACACTTCAAGCTTCTGTCACCATGGAAAATTCCTTCTGTGTGTAAGCATACTTGGCAATAAAGCTCATTCTGATTCTGATTCATTCACTTTCATTGTATGGGGAAAAAAGTGCAACGTGTCTCACATTGTGGCTAACATACACTATATGACCAAAAGTTTGTGGACATTCATATTAGGGGTGGGTAAAATGACTAAAATCATGTATCACGACAGGAGTCATTTCAATTCAAGATAACAATATATTGCGATATAGTACTTTTTTAGCTGAAAAAAAATTAAATAGGTAATATATAATAAATAACCATATTGTAATGCCTATAATTGGAAATCTTGTCAGTGAATTAAATAATTATTCATGAAACATGCTTTTTTATAATTTTCTCTTAATTCGGAACTTGAACTTGTTTTAAATCAATAGTACTATAATACTCAATGTCACATTTTTCCAGATTTCAGTCTCATATATTGTTGACCAATATTATCATTATTATTAAACTCAAGATCTTTTTAAAGCAATGCAAGAAAGAAAATTATACATAATATTAATAAAATAAAAATACAATAAAAAATACCCAAAGAAAATAACTTGTCTTGCAAAAATACATTTAAAATAGATTTCTAAACACACACACACACACACACACAAAGAGGCTGAATTACTGTGGGGCACATCTTTTAGCTTTCATAGTATTCTTTAGCGTGCTTCATTTTGAGGTGGTAAAATATATTGCTTGTATTGCCATGAGTGATTAACATCGAGTGATGCAGTTTGCAGATAACATTTTTCTGCTTGGCATTTGTGAATAAACACCACAGATGTCACACCTGTTTTAACAACAAGCTCCTCTTCATTTTATTGACTTTTCTATCAATCATATCCGCAATAATTAATCAATTGAGGAGGCGCAGATGTGCTGTGTGGCCAAGCGCATTTTCGTCATGTTTAAGTGATGATCCAAGTGTCTGGATCACAGTGACGCTGTCCCGAGTGTGTCAGATCAGGGTGGACTGCTGCATCCTCCACTGCATTTATAGCACCCGCAAAATCAGAATTACGCATGCAAATTGCATTAAGCAACAAATTTGTTGGCGTGTTTGCATCCTTGCCTGATCTGCATAATTCCTTTAGTGAATTGGGTGCTAAACAAACACGTGCAAATAACTGGCACTTATACGAGCCACAATTTATTCCCCCATCAGTCTCACGTGAAGCCACTGATGAATATTGACATTGTCATACGGGTTTGGAACAACATGAGAGTGAGTATAATGATATTTCATTTTAGGTGAACTACACCTTTAAGAGCTATTGCATGCAAATGAAACAGAATGATAGCGTATCCACACAAGTACCTCAATCACTAAGAAATATAATAAAATATCATTCATATTTTTTAATTTGGAACAAACTGAAAGACAATGACAAAAATCTCAATCAAAATGTCACTCTTCACCTATTGTGCACCTACAGTGAATGTCTACCAACATCATAAGTTGTGTCTAAACACAGGTGTTGCCATTCAGCTCTTGGGAATCAGCTGCTACTGTCTTTCAACACCCTGGCAGATATCATTAACCGTTCTCATTGCAGTAAGAGAGAGAGAGAGAGAGACTAATGGAAAGTTTATCACAGAAATTACTGCTCAGTCAAACATGTTCTGTCATGAAACTCACTTCAAACCGCTTGAACAGGTTGTTAAGAAACTTTCCTCTGTAACTGTATACACGATACAGCCAATGGAGACACAAGGAAGTTGCTATGGCTGAGACGGATTTGTCCTTATTTGCAGTTTTGTTCATACTATGGCAACCTAATATTAAAGGGATAATTCACCATCAGTTACTCACCCTCTTGTTGTTATATACCCACATGACTTTGCAAAAATGAGATTTAAGAGATTTTTCTTTTTTGGGAACACTATTAATTTAATATTTTAGAGAAGGAAGTTAGTTACAGTCCATGACTAATGGTTTTTAATGTAAAATTTCTATTCAATGGCATCACCAAAGGCCGGCCTTTTATGGCTTTTGCCACCTGATTAAACAACGAAAATACAGCTGAACAATAAAACAAACCGCTGAACCATAAAACTTCAAACCGGTCAATATAAGAGAGAAGTGAATGGTGTTCATTTTGCTTTATTACTTTACAACCAAAAGAAATACAATAATAAGCCTTGTCATCTCCCTCATAATCTCTAAGTATGTATCGCTGTAACATGGGGGCGAGAAAGTGAATCACTGGTTAAAGATTTAACCTTGTTATATCAAATGCTGTTATACTCGCTCCATTTACAACACTTTCCATTTCTTATCTAGATTTTCAATCATCCTGGCTAGTTCTCACAGTCAGTGTTTGGAAATGACAACTCTATTAACAAAGTTACCAAAACCAGAGTCAGTTTGGCTGCAGAATGCACTTGTCGGTCTCGTTTATAACCAAATTGTATGAATGAAATTGTATGACCTTATTTAGCACCCTGAAACAGGACTGATAAGCATTTTCTGCTTCTGTGTGAATCAGGGCCTGAAGAAGAACAGTTTGTCTTGCTCAGTCACTATTGTTCCTTAAATGGCCTGTTGTCTCTAAAACAAATTTCTAATGCTTTTATTTGATCAAAATTGGCCCTCCATGTTTACTGTGTATTATTCCTTGACAAGTCACTCTGAATGCCCTAAGGATATCGTGTGCTTCACATTTGATCAATGAATACTCAAGAATGGAATTTACTTTACTGCTCTCTGCACTTATTTGAGCAATCCCCCAACACATAAATATGCTCACAATGCAATTTCACAAGTTATATGCCCTAACAATATAACCATGTGAGTGCTGAAGGGTGTGAAAGTATTGCCACCGCTGGAGAGATACTGTTGCAGATACATGCTAGCTGTGGGATACTCTTGGGATGGTGATGAGGTTTTGACAGGAATGTGTAAGAAGTGGAGGGACTGTTTTAAAAAGGACCAGCTTGACATGTTCACACGCACACACATTCAAAATCTTTTGCCAATACCCTCATTTTAATGAGGGCTGGTGCTTGAGAATTACCCACTAGAAGATGTTGGTTTGATTTAAAGGAATAGTTCGCTTAAGTACGAAAATTCTGTCATCATTTGCTCAACCTCATGTTGTTCCAAACCTGTATGGAACACAAAAGTAGTCTCAGTCACCATTCACTTTCACTGTATGGACAAAAAGCAATGAAAGTGAAAGGTGACTGAAACTAACAAAAATTAAATCTTCATTTTTGGAAGCACATAAAGCACAATTATTATTCATTTGCAGTTTCCGTTTTTTTTCCCCAGTTATTATTCATTATTAATTAATAATCTATTTTCAGTTGGTATGGTTTAGAATCAAACTACATTACAAAAGCAACCAATTACTGAATCAAATGCTGAACTGTTAACCTTAATATATTTAAATGAGTAAATCCTAAAATAATAATAAAAAATACATTATGGCATACAATTAAATTGCAATAGGAAGCATGTTTTTTTTTTTTTTTTTTGTCTAAATGTAGCTATATCTAAATATTGAACTGCTAATAATATGCAATGTTCCTAAATACCATGGTGTTTTTTGCCCATGTGACAGTTATCATACCATGACAATCTTATATCGTTACATCCTTAGGCCATGCACTGCAATATACTAAGCTATATGAAACTCATTGTTTAGGAATCCCATTTAACCTGTTGGAGCTGTGCTCAGTGATGTGTGCATGTGCTCCTGACATGTTGAGTCACGGTGCTTGTGCAACTTCTCCAGATTCAAATCCAACCTGCGTAGCATCTTGGTTCCATTTTCCTGTTACTGTCCAATTGTCTGTCTACTCCTTTAATCTAATTTGCAGGACTATTAATTATATTATTTAGCATGTTTGTAAAAAGACAGTTAAATTTACATTGAAAGAAAAGGTACTTAAACTTCTAACACCTCATCTGTTACAGACTATAAAAAGTGATTCACTCTTGCTGTCAAATGTACATTCCCACTATGACATGTCAGAGTCCATGATTCATAATGTGTTACACTGGAATGAAACAAGTGTTCCTGGGTAGATGGTGTATGAACCCTGCTCGAAAATTCCAAGTAAACTTGACCAGAGGAAAAAGGATGAAGGCCGTGAGGTGCACGGATGGCACTGAGTCACCTAATCAGCGGGAGAAAGAGATAAAGGGGAGCCGGAGATGCCAGCGAGAGAGAGAGAGCGAGCCACAGAGAGTTATGTTTGTGTGTGTCTTTTATGTGATGTAGAAGTTCATTTGTATCATTAAAACTTTATGTTGACTGCTCAAGCTGGGTCCCAGCGTCCTCCTTTCCTGACCAAACAGAGGTCTTCTACATTTGGTGCTGAAACCAGGGATGGAGGAAAAGGATGCTGTCCAGGAGATCTCACCACAGCCATCCACCAGGAGATGGAGGAGCTGCTGCCGTCTGCCAGGGAACGGAGGGGTCACTGCCATCCTTCAAGAAGCAGAGGAACCGCTGCCATCTGCCAGTGGGCGGAGCAGCTGTGGACCAGTGGACTGTGTGTTCGGGATCAGCGAGCCAGCTTTTATCACTCTCTCCCTCCTCCTTGCTCTTTCCCTCTCCCTCCCCTGGTCTCTCCCAGTGTCCAAGGAGGCAGGGAAGACCTGCCTCCAGGTAGGGAGGGGAGTACACCAAGCCAGAGGTTTCCCTGGCCTGACTCTGGCGGTAGAGAAGTGTGAAGAAGAGGAGGGCGTGGCCAGGCCATGATTAGGAGTCACCTAATCAGTGGGAGAGAGACATAAAGGGGAGCCAGAGACGCCAGTGAGAGAGAGAGACACACACAGAGTTATGTTCATGTTTGTCTTATGTTATGTTGAAGTTAATTTGTATCATTAAAACTTTGTTGACTGCTCAGCTAGGTTCCAGCTTCCTCCTTTCCCGACTGAACAGAGGTCTTTTACAGGATTGTTCTGCTTGTATTAAGGTATTAATTAAGGTTTTAGACTGTACACACTGTACGTACATGCTGTTATTATCTTAATGGCAAGCATTTTGTGAGATACGATAGCTTTAGGACAGAAACAAATAAAAACAAATTCAGCCCAGCTCTTCTATGCACGTTGATGATGCTCGTTCTTGATGCATCCATGTTTGCAAGTTCATGCTAGAATTTACCCTAAATTCACCCAAAGCTGTATCACTTCTGATGTCATGGGTTAAATCATTAGAGTCTCGAGACCCTTATGTTGCCTTTATGTCCTTTTGAAGCTTGAAAGATTTGGACCCCATTGACTTACATTATATAAACAAAATCAGCATAGATTTTTTTCAAAATATATTTTGTGTTCTGTAGAAGAAAGTCATTATAGTTTGGGAAGGCATTAAGGTAACTAAATGTTGACAGAATTTCAATTTCTGGATGATCCCTCCCTTTAAGAACCCACCCACACACACACACATATATATATATATATACACATATTATAAACATATACACAAACACACACACATATATGTATATACACATATTATAAACATATACACACACACACACACACACACACACATATATACATACATATATACATACATACACACACACACACACACACACACACACACACACATACATACATACATACATACATATACACACACATACACATACACACACACACATTTTTAAATACTCTTAAAGTCCCTAAGCAAATTTTTATATCTTTAAGCCTCAATCATGCATTTGCATACTTGGAAATTGTTTCCATGAAGATCTGTTGACTTAGTACTACAAATCTCGAGTGGAACTGCAGTGTAATAAACTTCTCAGTTCTCTGTGGTTCGGCAGGCCAAGACTGGTTCTGCCAGGTCATCATCAGAGCTGTGTAAACCATACTATTTATGGAACAGGCTGCAAAGGGAGTCAAGAATATTTTAACTTCCCTCATTCCTTATTGCAGGGTTTTTTGTGAAAGACAAGCAAAGAGCTAAGTGGCATATGTGTGTATGCATGCATATGCAGTGGTCGATTTGTACAAAAATTTCAAGGGGGGTGGTGTTGTCCAACATTTTTTTTATTATTATATTGTTTGTTTCTTGAAAAACCTTTATAGCATTTTCTAAAAAAAAAAAAAAAAAAGAAAAATAATATTTCGTAATTGTCATGTGTTGTAACCATCAAGTTTCTTTTCATAAAAATGTCAAAATAAATATCAGATTCATGCTCAGTCTTGAGGGTCTAAAGGTGTTATGCTCTGTTTTATGGTTTTTATGGTCAACATAAACAACAAAATGGCTACCGGCATGTTGGATACACCAAAAGTGCTTTTAAATATGAATCATCTTTTGCTTCACTGATACTTTAAGGAATAACAATAAAAGATTATTCTCCACTAGCATTGCCAACATTTCTTTTTATCAGGCATTTCAGCTTTTAATGATTCTTAAAACAAGACCAATTTGACTTTATTGAATTTATTTTGTTTTAGAAACAACACAGTATAAGATATTTAGTTTTTTCAGAGAATGTATTTTTAACATGTGTATTTTGTATTACTGTACTGGAGTTTTTATAGTCAACACAAGTGAAAAAATCAAAAAGTAATCCAAAGTATTTAGAATACTTTACTGACCTTGAGTAATCTAACGGAATACGTTACAAATTACATTTTACACCATATATTCTGTAATCTGTAGTGGAATACATTACAAAACTAACCCTCCCAACCCTGATCATACAAGAGGTGTAGTCAAGTTTTTTGTGGTGACAAGGTTTGTGTCAATTGAATTTTTTTTTTTCTTTTTTTTAATGATTATGTAATAGATCTGGACAAAAAATGAGCATCACTTCATTGACCCTTACACATTGCCATAATATCCACCTGTTACCCTGTTATTGTATTCAGTCACAGACACACATTTTTTCTACTCCAGTTACAGAACTTTTGGGAGTTTGGGCTGTTTGTATGAAAGATGCTTCAACAGTGGTGTAAAAAAGTTGTTCTACACACAAAAGCGTTTAAGTTAAAAACATGTACATGTTGTGCAAACTTGTCACAGCAATATCTTCCCTTCTGTTCTTTCTTTTTTAAGACAAAAGTTTTCCTAGAACTGTTCTCTTAGCCATTTTTGAAAGTCTGTGAAACATTTGAAAATGTGCATTAGCTTCAGTGGGGCAAGTTTCATGTGAACACCAGGAAGAACATGTCAACTCATAGCTAAACTCTGACATACTTGTTTCCCAGAGTTTTCAGAAAACCTGTCTGTTCGCAGTGGAGCGAGAGCTCACACACTCAAGGTTGCCAGATTGCATTACTAAAGTGCCACACTGGCAGAATTTTTCCAAACTGTGCAAGTGTCAAAATTTGATTAGAGGATTTCACGTATAGAAATCTGGCAAACTGATTGGCAAATACATGTCGGAATCATATTCTGACCAGCGAATCGCAGATAAAGTCTGCTATTTATCAAACGTGGAGAATTCATTATTGTACTTGCATGATTAGTTTAAGTAATACATGACACAATTGTTCTTAAGACGGTGGTAAAGGAGGATGGTGGCTTAAAGTGGGGAGATTTTTGGTATTTCTTGAAACAAGGGGGATGGGCACATCCCCCCTCAACTCGAGCCCCGTGCATATGTGTGTGGGTGAAAAGAGGCCTGCATTCATCCAACATGAAACCGTTCTGTAAAACACAAGAATCGGCCATTTGCACAAGCTTCTTGTTGAATCATCTTTCATCAAATCCCCCTTGCTGAAACGTGATAGGACAGGAATGTGCGCCAGTCTGTCCCATCCAATTAGGAACGGCCAAATGTAATGGAGCACCATCAATGATGAGGAGGGTCTCATACATTGACTCTCTGCTTGTTCACCCCTGACTCATATGGACCACAGGGAACTCAAACATGGTTAGAAAATGTGGTCTAACTTCCCAAAAAGTTTCACTTGAATACCTACCTGGATGACAAGGGTATGAAAATATTTTAAAATGATAAATACATTTATTGATGTTCATACACAAGAAATGTATCTTCTGCAACAGAAGCTTCCAAAGCTTGCAAAGACTCAACTTCACAGTAGCAAAATAAGTTATGTACAGAAAAACTCAGACAGGACATACACAGTGAATGTGGCCAATATTTTGGAGGGTTTAAAAGGCAGACATTTCTGTTAAAATCTGTGTACTATTTTTGTTTTGGGTACAAATGGATAACTTTACACAGAAAATATTAGTTAGCAATTTTATCACACTTAAGTCATGTCTTTTGGCTGTAGTCTACTTTTGAAATGGTGAATATTTGTACGTTTACAGTCTGGCCCCATGGATTTCCATTGTAAGTGCCTCACTGTAATCAAGATTTTTGCTTGCTTTTTTACTAAATTTTGTTATTCAACCCCCGAATATTTCATTAATGTTCAGAACATGAATAGAAATAGAAAGAGTGGGATGCACTGGCTGCGCAGTTAAGTTCAGTTGAGTTCAGACTAACTCAGAGACATCAAACATCACAGCGTTCTTACCCTCTTCCACATCTTTACGCCCACTGTGTAAAAGCCAGCTTTATGCAGGCAACAGCAGATCCCCATCACTTCACAGCAGACCAGCATGGTTCACTTTGATGGCATGGAGCTGTTGTCTCACAGGAGGCAAAGCACGGAGGTCTTTTCCTGAAAAGTTTGGCATTCATTTGTGGCTCCAGTTTCCGGCATCCAACAAGAGAATGACAGGCTGACTAGCAGCTGTTCTGAAGGTCTGTGAGGAAGTGAGGGAAGCAAGTCATGAGTTGATGAGGACAAATGGCAATGACTAAGTGATACTAAAACAGAGTTTGCCCACTAATTAGGTTTCTAGAATTTCTACTGTGCATTAGGGGAAGGAACCTCTAATAGCGTCTTTTGTACAGATCACTTAGGCTTGTAGGCTGAAGAAACCTATACTTTTCCAGATGCAACTTGAAGTATTGAAAGCGTGTTTCTAAAATTACCCCACAGCTGTTCCAGTTGAGACATTTTCCTTGGAGTTTTCATTCATGACTCCAGAATTCCAGGCACTTACCATATGAGATTTATCAGATTCTATTTATGAAATGTTCCCACTACCATTTGGATATTTTTACTTGGATGGAACATTATGTTTGACTAGTTATCCAACAACCAACTTGTCAATTAATAATTAACAAGTTTATTTACATTTTTTATATTTTATATTTGTAGCCACAATGCTTGAATTAGCGTGTCTGACAGCGTGCTGTACTTGAGCTGTGAGTTTGCTCCTTCTTGGAGAAGTTGCGCTTTTCATTTCATCCCCTTCAAAGTCCCTCAACTAAAGCCAAACCCATTCAGTTGGACATCTTTGGCTGTTGCGTTGTGTCAGAGTTTTAATTTACTTTTCTTTTAAAAATGTGTTTCACATCCCTGCGTTCTGTTTTATTAAGTTCCATTAGCTCCGAATAGCTGTTTTTAAAGGGTGTCCTTTAAACACCCCCTAAGAAACAAAAAGGTAGTCTCATGAGACCTTTGCGAAATCTTAAGATATCATGCGACTTGGCTCATACCAAACCAACCAATCAACAAACAGAATTTCAAATCAACACAGTACAGACATCACATTTTACCTAGCCTCCTATTCAACAATTTACGAAATTAAATATCTGTTGAAAAATTTCTAAAATTTATTTAGGCTAAGCAATAAAAAAAAATATGTGAATAACTTGTAATACTCTTCCCGTGTCTCGTTCCAAACCATCTCATTTTCTTCAATAGTAATTCAATTTGGCTAAAATGATGGTTAGGATTAGTGTTTGGATAAGAGGGTAGACTTTATGTTTAGAATAATGTTCAGGTTTGGGGTTAAATTTGTGAAAAATCATAATAACATTGTGCGTTTGTTCTTTTATTTATCTCAATAGGAATGAAAGCTGTATGTTTTTGTATGAGTCAATGCATATGATTTCTTATGATTTTGCCATCTCGTACTATTAATTACAAACTGTCATGAGACTGGGTTGTAAGAAACCGGGTCAAGTGAAGTCAAGACCAGCATAATTATACAGTACTTCCATAAGACTGATTATTTGACTAGTCATTTTTTTAAATATGTTGTTTCAAGTACATTATGCAATGTTCACTCCAACTCTGTTTACTCAGTCAAGAGGGAGAGCTACAGTAATGTGAGGTTCCATTTAATGTTTAAATCTGTTTTCCTGTAAGAACTCTGTCTGACTTGAAGCATTTCCTTGATGTTCGACTGCACTGTTTGAACAGGTTTGTCAAGACTTCAAAACTCAATGTGCATTACCATGTATTCAAGTTATTTTAGATGTCAAGACAGGCTTGTGAACAAGCCCAAGGAGATGTAGCAGAAACTGCCTCACTAAGCCTCAGCTCACTAATGATGAGAAATGAGAACATATTCTTGGGAAACAGCATGTAATTTACCATGACAGCTTTTAAGAGCTAGTTAAACTTCAATTAAACATACAGTGAGTAAGTCTGACATCTTTGTTTTGGAATTCTGCAACAGGTCAATACATGCAGCTATTGTGGTTAGAAAGGCACAATAAATGGTATTATCATCTTTTAAAAGCATGCACATCAGTATCACTACATTTTAATGTTTTATTTGGCTTTTGTTTGTGAATAGTTATGGGAATGTCTCCACTTGGTTTTAAGTAAAATCTGGGTTCTAAAGCAAAACCAGTTCGCCACAATTAAGATGGGAATGCTCTGTAAAAATAATCACAGGGAGAACAGGTTGGTTGTATTCACTCATTAGGTGAGTTGTCCTAGTTTTGTGTGCTGTGCTCTCAGCGACTACTGGGACTATACACCTGCTCTGACTTAAAAATGGGGACTCATATATGCAGCTGCAGGCCATAAATTAGTGGTGTTAAACTTTAGCACTTGGACAGGCATGTCACACAACAGGTGCACTGCCTGAATAGAGCTGGGTTGTTCAGAGATGACTAGGAGAACATTTTATCTACAGTATTATGATGTTTTGGGTTTAGTTTTTTTTAGCAGAGGGGCGTGTATTCTGCTGCAGCATCTGATTATGTAATCATCCCTATAGATTATAGAGCAACAGTTATGAGTCAAGACACTGTAATTGGCATTCGTTGTTTAAATGGTTACTAAAGGGACTGGAGAAGAATTGCTGACTAGATTTTTTAATTTTCTCAAGAAAATGTGATTGGTACCAGTGTCCTGTGTAAGTTCACTGCCACAAGGGTGTAGTAGGTGGTTGCCAGGGTGGTTGCTAAAGTGTTCTGCATGGTTTTTAATTTGTTTAGCTATGTGTTTCTTAGTGGTTTCTTTTAGTGAGAAAGGTCAAAAGAACCCATCCCTAAATCTGTAATATTTTGGTCGATATGGCTTGGGTCCCTCCTCTGTTCAAATCCCAATTCTTAAGTGTGAGCAGTAGAAATAGTGATGTAACAGTGAACCATTTATTGATAATTATTTTACTATGATGGGGTTTTAATGGGCTGTCCTAAAGACCAAAGTATGTTAAGGCATTAATGAAACCCTCTGCTACTTCTGCAGCTAGGTGTTGAGTTTGCTAAGATGCTGTAACCTTATTACAGTGACAGTAGTGTCAAAGAAATACTTACACAGTCCTGTTAGTCTCAGTTAAAGATGCTAATTCTGAGTAAAAGTTGAATGCTGCACCATCAACAGTTCAGACACCAATTGAAATGTAAAATAACTGTACACTAGGCACTTACAGTATAATTTATGGTAACAGGGTCAACAGTATATTAAGTGTACATTTGAAGAATCTAAAGCTCTGACAGTAAAATTTACAGTAGTGCTGTTTACAGTACAGAAGTGCACAGCAGTATTGTCTACAGTCCTTACAGTAAAATCTACAGCACTACTGTCTACAATACATAGCCTGAAGTGTACAGTAGTTGTCTACAGTACTTACAGGAAAATATATGGTACTACTGTCTACAGTGCATAATGCGCACAGTAGTTGTAGGAGTATGAGTGGTGGTGGTTTAGTGGGCTAAAGCACAGAACTGGTAAGCAGAAGATTGCTGATTTGATCCCCACAGCCACCACCATTGTATCCTTGAGCAAGGGACTAAACTCCAGGTTGCTCCTGGGGGATTGTCCCTGTAATAAGCGCACAGTAAGTCGCTTTGGATAAAAGCATCTTATACTACATAATATTTTGTTGTGTCTACATTACTTGCAGTAAAATATAGAGGTAGTAATGTCTAAAGTGCGTAAAGTGTACTGTACTTACAGTAACGTGTACAATAGTAATGTCTACCAGTAGTTGTGTACTACTGGTAGACAGACAATACTGTAGAAAATATTATATATATAAAGTGTACATTGGTAGTGTCTACAGTACTTACATTAAAATGTACAATAGAAATGGCTACAGTACACAGTGTACAGGAGTGGTACTCTCTTCAATACATTCAGTACTTTAAATAGTCAAATGTACAATACATTAGCTTGCTGATTTTCTTAACAGATGAGATGACAGAGAACCAATTGTTAATGTTTTTCCGCCTTGATATTGTGTTTTAAATATAATTGCAATAAATATATTTTCTAAAATTTACATTAGCAGTATCTACAGTACTAACATAAATGTATGGTTTACTGTCTACAGTTCATATTGTACAATAGTAGGGTCTACAATGTATGGTAATATTGTCTACAGTACATAGTGTACCATAACAGTAATTTCTTTACCCGTTTTGACATTTCAGGAGAATCTAGCTTAGTAGAAAATATAGGTGAAGATCTAATGACTTGTGTTGACACAGGAAGCCAGTTCAACACTAATAGGAAGAGCTGTTTGAGAGAACAAAGGATAGCTTTCAGAATTCATCCTGACAATCACATCCGCATCCTCTCTTTAATGAATGTATTGTGGATGCAATGACACAAGGGCTTGTGATGTAGCCTGCAGGAGTGATATCAAAGAATAACCTAATTGTCTTAGAGGTGATTCAGGATCCACAGTACATGTCCCTCTAATTATTTGTCATTATTTAATAACTTGAATAACATAAATAGAAAAGAAAAAAAAAAAGAACAGAAAGGAGGAAGATGAGGGCATGACATTAATTTGTTTTCAGTCATCAGCCATGAACTCTACCTAATAATGATAACAAAATTAATTATAATCCTCTCTCATCAAGTATTTTATAGATTGAGCCTTGTTGATTTATGCAATTTATATGTTGGCACAGTGTTTGAGCAGTTTACTCTTTCATTTGGAGCTCTGCCAAGAAAGTGACAAGACAATGTGATGCCAAACTGCCAAACATTTCCCTCTGTGACATGCAGGTGAGTTGATAAATGTTTTAGCGGAAACAGAATGTAATGTAAGATTACAATGTAACACTGCCTCTTGTCAGGATGTTCTGAGGACACGAGCCCTCTGACATCCAAGATAAAACTTCTAGATTCATCTCTCATGCTTGCATCACGCAACACATCTGGTGCCATATTAGAGAGTTGTAGTACAGGGGAATATTTTCAGTGAATAAAGACTTAAATTTCAGTCTTCTACCACAGAAGAGCAATCGTGTGGATTCTATAGGCTTAAAATATAGCACACTAGGCATTTTTGTAATTTTGGAGATGATATATTTGAACACTTTTTTCTTGAAGATAAATAAATAAAGGTATGAAGATTTTTTTTGTGAGTAAATAATGACATTTTTGTTTTTGGGTGAATTATTTCTTTAATCTTCTGACAATTAAATTGGACTCAACCTATGAGTATTAGCAGAACTCACTCTGATGAGGAGTTATTACGATACGATAATGTATTCTAAATCTACTTGCACTGATTTGTAACTGTATACAAAGATCTAACCAAAATAAATAAATCCATTTTTGACAGAAAAGAAATGGGAGAGAAAGAAAATGGTTGGGCTACTTTACTTCAAGAAAACTCCTAAATGTTCTAAATGATAACCAAATACTGCTTGAAATATAGTGGAGCTATGAGAGGGGAGTAGACATCAGGAATGTGGGAATGCTGCTAGCATGTCAGTAATGTTTCCAATTCACCACATTGTTCCAGAGAAAACAAAATAATTTGATGGTGTCAAGAAAATCCCAAATCCCATTAAATGTTTACTCATCAGCTAATGGAAAAAAAAGCAATGGGTCACTCTCTTATTTCCTTAGTGGAACATTTATACACATTTGCTCACATACTGTATATCACTTTGTAATTCTCGAATGCAAAGCACCATTCATGATGGCACCTTAAATTTTCAACAATCTTTGACCCTGTGGATCTACACACTCCAAACCTTGAAAGCCAGAGTGATAAACTCCTTGGGGCATGCTGTCAATTACCACAGACAATTTTTAATCATCCTTCGATTTGTAACAAAACTCATGTCTGCATTGCGCAAGGCATTCTGGAGGGTTTAAAAGCAGAAATGTGCAGCTCACAACCTTAATAAAGCATTCATAATAATTGTGCTGTGCACAAATACTTAATTTGAGCCGTGGCGCTGTATACAGTTTGTTTTTCCTGGTAGGGTTACGATTATAGGTGGATGAACATCCTTACACTAACATTTGAATTCTTTCATGTCTTCTTGAAAATATCATGTGAAGGTTTTCAGGCTTTACATGGTCATGACTGGAGTTGAAATCTGGATATATTTTTGTACAAAGTAAATTAATTCATCACTCTAGTCTCTATAGTTAATAACATATTCAATGTTGATGTTTTTTTGTCTTTACACAGCCTTGCACCACAGAGTTCCATTGAAAGCGCATTACTGTAAACCAGGATTTTGTTCATTTTTACAAACTGAGGGACGAATCAAGATTATTAAAGTAAACAACATAAAAAACAATAGTATTAAGACAGAACATGAGAAAAATTATAATTGAAACATTTTGGGGATGGAAGGGTGTAACGCGATTTTGACATAAGACAGACAAAACACAGTCATACAGAAACTACTACACGTTTCCAGCGCAGTGTTAAAGCACATTGTCTGCACAGAGAGGAGAGGACTTGGAATTTAGAGATGACACAAGAAGACCACAGATGCTTTGCTTCACTGTAGTTTTGGGCTGGGTTGGCTCTCAGTGCTCTATTTTAAGTGTGTCCTGACCTCAGAACATAGTTTGAAAGTGTTTCCAGAATTACTCATCAGACCAATGTCTTTTTTGCACAGTGATGCATATTTGATTTCTAACAGATGTTTTGTGATGAACTATGATATGTGATGCAAACTATAGTTATTACTTGAAGTTATCCGCAATTGCACATAATTCTTCAAGTTTCTTTCTTTCTCTTTCACTGGAGGGAAAAAAAAAATAAATAAAAAAAACTTGTTGGCTCAACCATAAGTATGAAAAAATGCATTGCTTCTACTTAGAAACGTACATATTTGTAACATTTTTAGTGTGAATTATATTGCATTAATGTGTACAACACAAAATACAAATTCTAAGGTGAACTTAAAGAGAGATACATAAAGTAAAATAATAATTGTGAGTTCCTTGAACTTTGGCTTAAAAATCCAGAAAATTAAGATTTTATGTACCATTACCTCAAACGATAAAGTACAAAACTGAGGTTGTGGGGAATACCCATAATCCCTTGCGCTTTCATAATTTAAGCACGTTTGTTAATTTAAAAGGAATTTATTGGGACATTTAATTAGTTGTTATTAAGAATTCAAAGATATTTTAGTTGGGTTTAGTATTATTGCTGTTGTCTTACTGTAATTAGTTGTTTTGTGTAAAGCCATCATTACGGTCATACGTGTTCCATTTGGTGAAGTTGGATTCTGTTCAAAATAACTCGTTGCACATGTGAAAATGCATTGCTGAAGCACAGCTTAATCTGCACTTTGGGGAATCAAGTTTAAGACTGATCACAGTCATTATTTTCTTTGAGTCAATTAAATTAAGTAGAAGCTGTAGAAAATGTAAATGTTCATTTTAAACAACATGCCTTTAGTTGTTAAATTTTTGGGGGTGAAATACATACAATTGTGTATATCTAACAAAGGTTCTCTAGCTGCGCTGACAAGATGATCACAATTTGAATTTACTTAAAAGTGTGATGTAAAACTGCAACATATATACATCTGGCTGTATACACACACACACACGCACACACACACACATATATATATATATACAAAAACACACACACACACATAAATACACACACACACATAAATACACAAACAAGTAAATCAAACACATTATTCCTTCCTTCTTTACTGCAAGAAAAGTCATGGTGTTTAGGAAACCGAGAGGTCAACAGATCAACAGGGTCATCAAGGTCCTCCGTATAGTATTTGGTTCACCCCACACAGAGCGCG
The DNA here is from genome assembly GCA_032164185.1 of Moxostoma hubbsi. Classification (NCBI taxonomy): domain Eukaryota; kingdom Metazoa; phylum Chordata; class Actinopteri; order Cypriniformes; family Catostomidae; genus Moxostoma; species Moxostoma hubbsi. Next base: position 8,319,097 of record JAVLUX010000037.1, read on the forward strand.
GGCATGGGTACGCACACACAAACACACTTTAAAAAAAAAAACAGATATTAAGACCTGGCTGTAATTTCCGAGCCACTACTGGGACTAAAGGGAATTGCAAAACACTAGCCCAGTGTTCCATTAGCCAGACAAACAGACAGACCAGTCTCAAATTCACATCATTGGTTGATGCTAATTTTGCTGGGCTGGAAAGCATCACATTGTTTATATTCTTCACGGAAATCAACCAAAAAGTGGCTTACTTATATTTATTTATTCTATTTAAAATATATATATATATTATTTCTTAATACATATACTATTTTTATAAACAGACTATATTATTAACTGGCTCTGATCCAAGAAATGAGGGTATATTTATCTGGATTTATGTTTCTTGCACAAATATTTACCACAGTCATTTAATCAGCCCCTCTTTCTGCTCTGAGCTTTTGTGTAACTCTCCTGCTTAGAGTTGAGCGGAGAGAATATACTTTTTCATTTCATTCATTTCTCCAGCAGCCTTTGAACACTTCACAAGAGCACTAAATATTTACTTGAGGTGCCTCTGTTTGTTTAAAGTTAGGAGACACACCAGAGAAGCTGACAGGCCGGTGGGAGGGAACTTTAGACAAAACAGCTCTTGGTTTGTGATGATTGCCAGACCACCAGGTTGGTCTCACCCATCTTCTATTGAGTGCTACCACCTCTTTGCCTCCTTTTGAGGGCATGAGGGAGTGTAAAGCCACAGACCTGCACTGACGCATCTCTCTCTATAGAGGGAATCCATTCAGACTGGGACTGCTGTTACAGTTTCACTTTTAATTTGTTTTAAAATGGCACTTTTCGCAATCAGTGCTCGGATTTAAAGACTATAAAATATGCATTCTTCTTCACAGTATTACAGCCTGAACAGCTAAAAACAACTCGCTTCACAACTAGCTTTCGGCGTCCATCTGTGGACATTTCACCCAGAAAACAGAGCTCACACTTGCCCATTAGCCCAACAACACTTATCGCTTAGGCCAGTGGGGGTAGCGTTTTGAATTTTGATCAGTCTGCACCCAAATGAATTCCGAAAATAATGACACACTTTTACACAGGATTCATCAACCCTCCCCCTGTTCTCCATTGGTAGTAAAAAACTGATGGTCTCACCCCAAATTCACACAATTGGTTGAAACAATGTTGCTACTGTGTGTTAGCTGGTTGAGATACTCAAACAAACAGAGCAATGCTTTGATAGTGTCACAATATTTCTGATTAATGGCTTATCGCATTTAAAAAAAATAATATATATATTATAAATATATATATATCAATCATCGGAAACATTAAACATAGATTTTAAAGGTACACAGTAATTTTTTGTAAAATATTTTTTGATTTATGGCTGACACAGACACCTAGTGGCCTGGATGCTACATCATTCAAACACAGTTACAGATGCCACTGTAGAAATTCACTATGCACGGTTATCCAAAATGTATTTAATCCATGAATGAAAGTGTCCAATAACAGACAGTTAAGCGAGTAGTATTCAGCTGGTCATGTGATGCTAACATGGTTGCCCCTATGAGGGGATCCTCACCATGTAGAATAAAACAGCTTACTTACTGATATGACTGAATTCTTCATCTCACATAAGTGGTCATGATTTTATACATGTGTTTCAAAATTAATATTAATTTCTTTAGAAGTAAAACTTTTTAAATGAGGAAAAAAAAATACTGAGTGCACCTTTAAATAATGTTTAGGCTATTTAAACAAGGTCAACATTTGACCTCCCACCACTGTCTATATGGCCTCATCATTCATGGCAACCATGTTCCAGGTTCATTTCTCAATGCTTTGTCTGACTAGAAGCTCAGACTTTACCAGTTACAGCCGAGATCACCACAGTGGGACGACAGTTAATCAGGTATCTGCACATATAGTGATTCAGTGCCATAGGAAAACTGCTCCATGACTTACTGCTCTAAAATATTTAACAGGCAGGGGGGGGGAAAAAAAAAAAAAAAAAAAAAAAAAAAAAAAAAAAAAAAAAAAAAAAAAAAATCGCAATTTTAACAGACAACAAACTGGCAAGCATGAGAAGAACAGAGGACAACTTCCTCAATTATTTACATTACAGAACCCTTGCAGAAAATAGGCAGTACAATAGTACATTGACACTTACTGAAATGATTGCCATATTAATATACATAATGTTTACATGCACCAAGGTACTTCAAAAGAATATCATGGTACATATAAAAAAATAAATTAAAAAAAACAATGCAATTTTCCTACAATGTTGATAAACAAAAAAGTACCATAGTGGTGTATGTAATATACAAACTTTTATTAACTATTCATGTTTATTATGATACAGAGCAATGAATTGAAAACATTATTAGATACAAGGTGATTAGAAGTGCTTGTGACATTTCCAGTATAGTGTTGAGTGGGAAGCACATAGTGAAAAATCCAATCCATAACTGCAAGTATTAAAAACACATGATATAAAAAAAGGCTCCTCTGTAGCAATAATTGCTTTTACAGTGTCTAAGGACATGTTGTTTCATGGCTCAGCAGTTAATTCAATTTCTGAAGCCATTTTTGAGGAATGCATGACTCAGTGCATTACAGTATTTTGAATGACTTGTTGAAAATGACTTCAATAGGACTGGATTTGCTCTAACACTGCTCGCAGCAGCTGACATTAAGTTATTTGCTAAACTAAGCTGTGAAGGTTCAATCTATGTCCACAAACGAATAGAACAATTAACGCTGACAAGCCTTAAGACAAAATTTGATATATGTAAACCATACAGTTTCCACTCTCCTTTTTCTCTCCACCCACTCACCTCCTGTTCACTCATGCTCGTAACAAGACAAAAAAGTACACCATTCCATTTCTTTATTGTTCCTCACACTTTCGTCTTTGTGCATGATCTCTCACACACACAGTCCTGCTGAGAAGCTCCAAATGTTTACGTCCCATCAGTCTTTTTTTTTCCTCTCTCTCTCTCTGCCTTCTCTAACCCTGTCGGGGCCCAGCTGAGTGACTTCTGACTTCCCACCTGTTACATCCTGTCTGTGGATTTGAAAAATGGGCTTCAAAAGGTTCAACCTGCAGAAAATGGATGAAATATAGAGAATTGTATGTTTTCATCAATTAAATGAATATAAACAGTTGGAAACATTAAAACCAACACTTTTGCAGCAGATTCTTCATCAGACATTTCAATCTACAGTGGCCCCAACAAGTATTTTGACACTTAGGCCACAGCCTAAAATTGGTTGATATCTAGCACAAGAAAAAAAATTTGAAGCAAGAAATTTGGCAAAACATGTTTGTGCATATAGAGGGTTTTATATATATTTATTTAAAATGGTCAAAATAAGACAATAATTATTTGGCCGCTGTCTGGTTATGAGTGTTTGGTGGAATACTTCTGAAATGTAATCTGGTACTGATTACTAATTATTATGTAATCTAAACAGATTTCCTTTTTCTTTTTAATCAAACATCAACTTTTTCAAAGTTTTGATGAAAATCAATTACTTTAAATGTCGAATATTTGTAGTTGACCCCAAAATGAAAATTGGAATCATTTACTCGCCATCATGCCATCCCAGATGTGTGACTTTCTTTCTTCTGCACAAACAAAGATTTTTGCAAGTGAATGTACTTTGAAATTCCAAAAAGCACACCAAAGCAGCATAAAAGTAATCCAAATGACTCCAGTGGTTTAATCCATATTTTCAGAAGTGATATGACAGGAATGGGCGAGAAACAGATCAATATTTAAAAGGTTATATTTAGTTCACCCAAAAATTACAATTTGCTGATAATTTACTCACCCTCAGGCATCCAAGATGCATGAATTTCTTTCTTCATCAAATCAGAATTTAAGATTTGTAGGATTTCATTTCAAGCCTCCTCCTTTAAACAATGCAAGTGAATGTACAACATTTTTGACAGTCCAAAAAGCACATTTAGGGTGCATCTAAATAATCCACACGACTCCAGTCGATAAATAAAGTTCTTCTGAACCCAAACAATTGATTATTTTTAGATACAAAACAAAATATTCGCTTCTGTATATCTCTGTGATGCGCGCTCATGAGAGGGATGACATAAACTCGTTGGTAAGGTCACATGTCACGTGGAGAAGGCAGGAAGCGTGTCATTGTTTAAAAGAGAAACTTGCACAGACCAAGCGTCGTTCACAAACCAAAACAATTTAAATCAAATAATTTCCAAATAATAAAGTATAATAAATAACATTACTGCAGTAAATAACCATCCTTTATTTCGGAGCAATGCCATTGCGTTATCTACTTGCTTTTTCTTTAGCAGATATATGTAGGCTATATGACTGTCAGGATTTCAAGCCACACAAAGTGTAGTTAGTGAAACTAAGTATCCTTTGTGTGAGACTTGACAGTGAAGTGGCGTGAAGGTGAGTTATTTATGGAGGCAGCGATGAGTGAGTGAATTGAGTGCAGGTGCGGTGAATAACAATGAGGTAAATTATATGCAAATTTTCCTTTTTGGGTGAACTATTCCTTTAAGTACATTTTACTATAAATCTCCACTTTCACATTTTTCATTGTTTTTGGCAATTTGCATTCTTTGAGCATATCACCACATATTAGCCACCTACTAGGCAGGGAGGAGAATTTATATTAAAAAAAGATGACTTAAAAAGGCAATTTATTATGCAAAATTCACTTTTACATGGTGTTTGAACATAAATAGGTGTTGGCAGTGTGTGTACACAACCACCCTATAATGATAAAACTGTTATACCAAATGTTGTAACAGTATTTTGTGTGTGTGTGTGTGTGTGTTGCTCATCCATCGTTGCAAAACTGCTGAAAAAACTATACAACAAATAAATAAATTATTCATATAACCATTCGGAAACTGGTTCATTCTCAAAGTTGTTGCATCTGACGGAGTCTCTCCCTCATCAGTGTCTGACTCCGGTTCAAACATATAGGGCTGAACACCACTGTCAGTCATATTGCTTATGATGTCTAGTTATCTGAAGCAGAGATGTCAAAACTCCGCCCTATTCTGGATATGGGGTGGGGAGCACCAGCTCATTTGTAATTAAAGAGACACACACACACACACACACACACACACAAACAGCTAGTTTTTATTCCCACCCAAAAACTATCATTTTCTGAGGACACCAAAGATTTAAATCGTGTGAAAAGGGGCATAATAAGTTCCCTTTAAATATTCATCTGTTTCTCACCCATACCCTTCATATCGCTTCTGAAGATAACTTTTTAACCACAGTAGTGCCTTTCTGTGCTTTGAGTTCAATGCAAGTGAATGGAGATCAGAATGGACCTACAGAGCTGAGATATTCTTCTAAAAATCTTTATTTGTGTTCAGCAGAAGAAAGAAAGTAATTCACATCTGGTATGACATGCGGGTTAGTAAATTATGAGAGCATTTTAATTTTTGGGTGAACTATCCCTTTAAGTGCAAAACTACACTCCTTTCATTAAACATTATAAACATGAAATCAAACAGCAATTTGCTGTTCATCAGTCCCTAAGTGCCAACCGCTAAAACCAATATTTTGTTATAATGCAATGACACATGTTTTTGTAAGTGTGGCTTCAATACTTTTCAAGGGTACGGCCATGCATAAAAAAACTTGGCTAAGATATCTCAGAAACCCAGCTCATGTTTGGAACTGGATTATCGTAAAAGCACCATCAGTCCGTCAGTCTCCATAAAAACACTAAACTAAGGTGTGAATTCACAGCATACATCCATCAGCCCTCCCTGGTTATTCTGTTGTCTTTGCCAAACATCCACTCTCACTTTCACAATTGTTCCTTAAACATACAAGCAAAATATTTTTTATGCATTAGTAGTTGCTTGATGTTTGGCAATGTACTGCAGACAACATTTAGGCCTATTTGCTGAAAAGGGATTTCTTGTGAATCACTAGCTCTGATCATAGTCAAAACAAAATTATGCTTGCTGCATTTAACACTTGGGAAAAGCTTACATTTCTATTCAGCTTTGAATATTTCATATCAACACTGATTAATAAATCATTGGATTATCTGCAGTATTATGAAACACAACATTGTATAACATCCAGGAGATGTATCGTCCCCATGTATATTCTATATGCAGCCCAGGCTTGCCGAAGACCCAATCTTTGTTTACATTGAGTGTGCAGATGTGCTGGTCATGTAAGGATTCCCTCTCCTCTATGTGAACTCAATACCAACAGGCAGAGAGAGCGAGCGAGAGAGAGCGAGAGAGAGCGAGAGAGAGATTTGCTGTGAAAAGGGTTGAGCAGAGTCTGCCCTCAGAGGAGTGGAGATAAGAGAGACAGCTCTTCCATACAAGAAAATGTAAGAAACAAACAGAAGGAGAGAGATGATTCAACAGAGACTCAGTCACTTCCTCCATATGGTGGCCACTCTTCTCAGTGGGTCTATAATTAAATGGATAATGAATCCCTTTGAGGTACACATAAGAGAGGGGAGCACTGAGTAACCAACTGAAACCCACAGAAGAATCTGTATCCTTCTATTATGATGTGAGACCTCTGGAAGATAGAAAGAACTGAACTCAATCTGCCCCTGAGATTAGACTATAATCACATTGAACTTTCAGTAAAGCGAAAGATATTGGACTTATATTAAAAAAGGACAACTGTGAAAACAGCTTTGGAGATACATAAATGGCACTTTCGGAATTACCTAATCAATGGCTTTTCTCACTGCATTTCGTTTTATTAATAAAATATTATTTTAAAACTTACAAGAGTACTTGTGTCAATTTTAAGCTTCAACAACAGTTAAGAATTCTCAAAAGGACTGAATTAGCAAAACTGTTTATTTTCAAAGCTGACTAGTGGGTGGGTTGTCGAAACAACTTATCGTCTAGTAGAAACGGGAATCGTAAGGAATTTAACACAATTTGTATTGCTTTGACTGCCCTCAGCAGCCTGATGACAAATTAAATAATTTCAGATTTGGACAGAGCAGATAAAACAAATCTGACTCGCCTCAATCCGCGTCTTAGACCATCAATCCACAAATCTTATTATGTGGCATGTTGAGCGCGTTACCGTGCAGACATAGCATGTGTGGAGGCTTCAAGCTATTCTCAGCGGCATTTACACACAACTTGCCACGAACCCCACCAAGCACGAGAACCACATTATAGTGACCACAAGGAGGTTACCCCATGTGACTCTACCCTCCCTAGCTCCGGACCAATTTGGTTGCTTAGGAGACCTGGCTAAAACTCTGGATCATAATTTAAATGTTTCTACACTTTGATTGGAGTCCACCTGTGGCAAATTGAATTGATTGGACATGATTTGGAAAGGCACACACCTGTCTATATAAGGTTTCACAGCTGAAAATGCATATCAGAGCAAAAACCAAGCCATGAGGTCAAAGGAACTGCCTGCAGAGCTCAGAGTCTGAATTGTGTTGAGGCACAGATCTGGCGAAGGCTACAACATTTTTTTGGCTGCATTGAAGGTTCCCAAGAGCACAGTGGCCTCCATAATTCTTAAACTGAAGAAGTTTGAAACAGCCAGGCTAAACTGAGCAATCGGGGGAGAAGGGCCTTGGTAAGAAAGGTTACCAGGAACCCAATGGTCACTCTGGTTGAGCTCCAGAGATCATGTGTGGAGACTGGAGAATCTTGCAGAAGGACATCCATCACTGCAACACTCCACCGATCTGGGCTTTATGGCAGAGGGGCAAAACACATGAAAGCCCGCTTGGAATTAGCCACAAAAAAAAAAAAAACACACCAAAAGGACTCCCAGACTGTGAGAAACAAGATTCTCTGGTTTGATGAAATGAAAAAGATCCTGATCATCAGAGTCATTCCTTCAGGAATCAGACTAGACTGGTAAGACTGTATGTTTCACGATGTGTATTTTAAAAGACCAGCTCATTAGAGTCATTCCTTCAGGAATCACACTTCATTGGACAAGCTGTAGGTTTCACGCTGTAGAGTCAGTAAAGGGGCAGTGCTGTCACTGAATAGCAGCAAAGGAAACACTGTCAGTGTATTTAGTACAGTTTTCCATCCACATAAGGTGAAACTGCAATTTCGGGAATGGTTAACAGAACCCAAAGTCATGAAAATCATTAGATTCCAGGTTTTTTTATAACGGCACTGGTTCTGAACAAGAACCGGTTCTCAGTTCCCAACCCTATCGACTAGTCTGTTTTACAGAAATGGTTTAATTAGACTGGTTTAGTGTCATGTCCACCTGACACAGATTAGATGCTTCTCTTAAAATAATGGGGCAAAAATTATTGTTATGTTAATGATGGTTAAATTTAAAGTATATACCCCAAAACTTGTCCAAAAAAAATTGTCCTTGAAGATCAAATATTGCCCCTTAAAACAACATGATCTCACGGGAAGTCGGCATGTTGTTTCCGAAAGTTCCAGTACCCAATGGGCCACATTATGCCAACTCACTGAAAAGAAGAATCTTTCATCAGACATTTTTGCATAGACTACAGCATGTTTACATTCCCTTATGTTGTGTACGGAAGCGAGTTGGATTTGGATCCCGTACTGAAACTATGAAGTAATTGCATAAACAGTGATGAATGCGATTTTGAGGTGGTATTTTTCCCTCTAATATTACATTTTTACTCCACTGATGGAAAGGTTTAAGTTTGGTGTTTGGGAGGTATAGTTCATAAAATATGCATTTCTCTTATCCTGTACAGCTTAAACCAACTCTCTTCACAACTCTCTTTTAGCGCCCCTCCGTGGACATTTCACCCAGAAAATGGAGCTCACACGCTTTGGCCACTGGGGCAGTGTTTCGCATTTCGGTAAGCACAGATCGATTTTAGTCAAAACCTTTTTGCTTTCTGACACTACTCTCAACACTAAAACCAAGAAAAACCTCTCAGAGAACTTGCATCTCTAATCGTATCCTCTATAAAGCACACACACATTCACAATGACTGCAATTCAGCACAGAGCTGACCTTAGACAGATGTAAGGGGGTCCCTCCCATTTCACACATGCGCGCGCGTGCGCACACACACGTAAGCAAGCATGCGCACGCACGCACATACATTGGTGTGGCTATCCTTATGAGGACTCTCCATAGACAATGATTTTTATACTGTACAAACTATAGATTCTATCCCCTAACCCTAAACCTAACACAACCCCTAAACCTAACACAATCCCTAAACCTAACACAATCCCTAAACCTAACACAACCCCTAAACCTAACACAACCCCTAAACTTAACACTCACAGAAAAAACATTGTTTAGTATGTTTAAGTGATTTGAATTATGGGGACACTAGAAATGTCCTTGTAAACCACATTTTTAGCATAATACCTTTTTAAGTTCCAGTTTGTAACCCAAAACATTTCCCTCATAAACCACCCAAACACACACACACACACTAAAAACTTTCAGTTTAACACCCCGATCATGCTGCAGGATCTCTGGTGTGAACTGTGGTGACTCCACTTCCTTTCAGATAGATCCATATGACTGTGACAGGAGAAAGAGAAAGAAACTGCTGAAGAAAGACTGACAAGTCAACAATCAGTCATTCCCTTATTTACATGCCTTTGTAACTGTCACTGTGGCTTCAGATCAAGTTCCCAATTTTGAATTTCTGATGTCAACGTTCCTAAACAGTCGCTATCAGATAACACTGAACAAAAATTGACAGGTAACACTTTACAAAAAGGCTGTTTATGCAATAGTGAAACAATGAACAATGCTTTTTCAACATTTATAAATCTTGGTTAATTTTAATTGGTGCAAAAAATATTACATCTTTAGGAATAAATGTATAGGTTAGCAAAATTGTTATCACGATAATCTTTTTCATATTGTTCGATATTTATCACAATATACTTTTACACATCGCACATTCTTTTTTTTTTTGTTTCAAAGTTGACAGAAGAAAAGAAGAAAAAATAAATTCTAAACAGTCAAAATAGTCTCAACAAAAATGCACAGGGGGTCCAGAGACGGCCAAAGCAGTGGGGTCTGCGGGATCTTTTACCAAAATATGAAAATATTTGATAGTTTATCAATTGAAAATGAATGTTAAAAGATCATCTGTTAGTTCTGAAGCATAGTGACAGCAGTCCAGTATTTGTTGGAATATTTTTACATTAAAATGAAATTTTTTTTATATTTCTTTAGATTCATATACCTAAGTATGGGGCATAGAAGCCCTTATGACTGTGAAATGATGCTGAATGTGGGTTCAGGGGTGTCCCGAGAGAATATTTTGAAAACGTTTTTTTTTATTATTATTATTATTTTAAAAACATTTGTATATTTTCTTTAAGGTGAGAGACTAATCTACCAACTAGTTAATTTACTTCTAATTTTAGTTATATTCACAAAATTAGAACAGAAATCGTTTTGTTTATTATTAAAGGTTCATAACATGCTGATTAATAAAGATACATTTAGAAGGGAAAAACGTTATGGTCTAAAAGGTGCTTTGAAACCACGTTAACTCATGCGGCACTTCATGCAGGGAAAAGAGGGAACGCGTGCAGAGTGGGACAGGGCAGAAATTATGCATGTTTGGTGCTAGAGAACAATATACAAGATTACAGCGCAGAAAGATCAGAGCTGTTGTCCACATCACTGTTGTTGAAAGCCGAGCTTCATGCTCGCAAGGTGGATCGTAGGATTGGCAGTGGTGTGGCGCAAGCTCTCTCTCCTAGCGCTGTGAGCGCCTTTGAGGGGATTTCGTCTGCCCCAGTGGAAACGCAGCCTGAGAAAGCCGAACTGCTTGTGTTTTAGCGACACGCAGTAAATATAGAAAATTTCTCAAAAGCTTATTATGGATTTTCTTTATCGTGATAAATCGATATTGTTTTATCGTCCAGCCCTACTAGGATGGATTAAGAATTATGGAATATTTTCATAGTCTACACACTGAGGCATTATTAAAACTTAATTCATGCCATTGTCTGCTTTTTTTATAGTGACTTGACAGTCCCGTCCCCCTGTGAGTGTACATCTGTGCCAGTGTGAAAGATCTCTCCTTCACACACAAACAAACTAAACTGGTCCATTTAATTAAAACAATGAGCTACATGCTGCCTGGAGGTTTTTGTAAAATTTCCCCTGTTATTCTCGAAGTTAAAGAAATTAATAAAGGTGATTTTAGAGCCTAACCGTTGATAACTACCAGGGCACATTAGCTCAGAACCACTAGGAAATGTCACCAATTAGTTTGTTGTTTAAATGCTTACTATATTTAATAATCTTAAAACAACAATCAAGCCTTTCTCAAAAAAAAAAAAAACATGTCTGATTCATTTCACAGTTTACATTTGCATATCTACTGTATTAGTAATCACTTATCACGTGAGAAAAGTTCACAAATCATCTGCTTCCATTCCATGTTTCCCAATAAACAAACAAAAAACACCCACTTTTTTTAGATCCAATCTCTCTTAATGGATCAAATGCCCAGATATCCTGTTAAACAGCCTCGCCTCTTTAGTTAATGGCATGGCAGCGTGGCATCTACAGTATGTACAGTAGGTAGTGTAGAATTTGGATTAGAAGAACTCTTTCCTTTGATACTGTTTGTGTGTATCAGTGTGTAGTTCTTTGTGCGCCTGTGTCTGTTGTCCTGGCATGCAGCAAGTTGGCAGGGAAACAAACACACTGTTTGTAGTAGCAATGACTCACAAATTAACAAAAGCTGGAAAATGTGCCAGTAAGACCAGCCTACAATCTTTCGAAGGCTTTTTCAATCCCTATCTCTTCAACCACTGCGGCTGCTAACTTTCCGCTCGTGCTTGTTTGACTCATGAAGCGGAGTAATCCTGAACTCTTAAAGATGTGTGCTGTGTGCCCATGTGTGCAGAAAGTCTACCTGAAGAGCAGGCTATTGATTGCAAAACATTCCATATCTAACCAGTTGGTGTGTCTCTGAACTATGTGTGTCTGTCTTGTCAGCATGCTTAAATTTTACAGTTCATGGTCTCATTTGATCCTCAAACATAGTTCCTTGATGGTTGTTATATGAGGTTTGTGAGCTGCAAGAAAAACTTTCATTAGAATTGCAAGTTACATCACTATGAAACAACCCTTTATTAGGTGATGGCCAGCCAATCAGTATTAACCTTAGGCTCAATTCCATTAACATGCAAGTGAGACAAAGGCATGAAGATAACATGATTAGTATCCAATTCAAACAGGAGTGGAACTTGATTTTTTTGGTTAGGGCAATGGTTCAGGAAAGTGTGGATGACTGCTTTGTTGCATTGTATTTTTTTCGACTTTAGATTACAGCAAGTAGTTTAGTACATTTTTAATTGTATTCTATCGACATTCCAATAATTGTATTGATTAAGGCCATGCCCACACTAACAGAGATCGACCGATATATCGGTTTTGCCGATAGTTGCTTTTTTGGAACTATCGCTTATCGACAAAAATTAATGCTGATAGTTGTCAACAGTGTTTTTTTTTTTTTATTATTATTATTATTATTACGCAAGTTCCTTTGTGGCCAAAAAACCCTTAATCTGGCGAATTTAGAGGCTATTAAAGGCTTAATTTGGTAAATACTGTAGTTGCATATAACAGATTGTAATGGTGCCCAGTCTCCATCACCACTTATTAATAATCTCAAATCACGATTATTAATATTAAATGTTATAAGACACATTTGAATAATAGACATTATTGAAAGTTTATTTATACAACCTTAATTGATTGTTAAATTCATTTTGATTTTGACTGATTGTGTTGTTAGAGAAAGGAAAGACTAAGAAAATGTTTTAAAAATGATGTATTAATTATGAAAATGTAATAATTATCAGCCTTTTCGACCAACCTCTACACACTAATACATTTTTGTTTGAAAATACATTAATTTCTCTACATTTATGCCTCACTACACTAGAACAGTTTCCATCGAAAACAGAATATTTAGAAAACTCACCATTCCTGCATACGTTGGAAAATGTATTTTTCAATGAAAACAGATCAGTTTATATACAGTATATAAACTGGTAATTTCCTATTAATCTTACTATTTTAAAGATGAAATTCAAAGTTACACCATGAAACCAAGTATTCAACACTTAATACACGCTCTGAGTTTGTTTTGTTTTTTGGCTTTAGTTCAACTTTGGTTAAGTAGTCACATTTGTCAAGAGGCCTCAATTTTCCTCGACTTACAGTTTAATGGAGGCAAGTAAGCGAAATCCCTTGCTTAACTTAAGCTCTAAGTTGGCCTTGTACACTTTAATTTCCATATTTTCTGTAACTGGGGATTACTCATTGCGTGTGTGTGTGGTTTACGAGGACATTTTTAGTGTCCCCATAATTCAAATCACTTAAAAAAAATACTAAACAATGTCTCTTATAAAATGTAATAATGCAGAAAGTTGTTTTGTGAGGGTTAGGTTTAGGGGTAGGGTTAGGGGATAGAATCTATAGTTAGTACAAAATAAAAATAATTATGTCTATGGAGAGTCCTCATAAGGATAGCCGTATCAACGTGTGTGTTGAGTCTGTGTTTGAGCAGCTTGCATACTGTCACAAATGCTAGTCTATACTAAGTCTTTAGCAGCTTACATTCAACAGTCTTCCCTACACTAAGGTACCTATTGAATATACAAACACCCTTTCATTTAAGCCAGAGACAGACGTAAATAGTCTCAGACTACTGACACATCACAGCACACATAGTAGAGAGTGCATAGCCATAATTTAGTCTATAACTCTGAAAAGAGTTTTTGAAGAATATGCTACGGTAGTGCTTCTCGACTGGTGGGTCATAGGGTCGTTTGACGGTTAGATTACAGTATGAGAAAGAATACTTACAGTTAACCGGTTTTACGATTATTTGCTAATTTTCTATTATGCACCAGCACTGAGGCAGAAAATGATGCATTATATCACAATTGAATGTGACAGCACTACAATAAGAAATCTTTCAATAAGAGGTTTATAATAAGCTGCAATTCAATGTAACCAAACAAGTGCATAACTGTAAGATTATTGTGGGTGTGCAATATGTAGTTCACTGCATCCTAGGGATGTAGGGAATAATTTGGTGTTCGAATATTTAAGCTAATAAAAAACAAATATTCAAATATTCTATTATTTAAATTAAGGTAATTAATGAGAAAGAGACGTTAAATAATTTTTTTAGTCATAAAGGTTGTCACCATTTAAAAAAAAAAAAACGCTTCTAATTATATAAAAAACAAGCTTATATTATGTCCTGTGTTTATTTATTTATTTATTTATATTTAAACAAGTAATGCATGAAAACAAAAAAAGAATAGAATGAAAGCATTTAAGCTATTGAAGTAGACTGATGCAGTTCACGTACTGGACGACTATAAACACTCAGCATATAATAGTCATCATGTTTATATTGTTTTTGTTGAGAAAACAAGCATATCCACATGCTCAGTAAACTATAGTCATTTATACACACCAGTTTAAATGATGGAATATCCCTTACCTCAGCTAGAAAAGTCTTTCTCGGATGCCATGTTTGTTGTTTACAGAAGCGTTGCAGGGATTACATTGCTATGGGGACGCTGCTTTCCGGCGAGCCGCACATATACGAGAGTAAAGTGTACACCGCTTATCCAGTAAATTTAAACAGGATCCCAGCTTTCTCACAGTAATCCACATTCTGGCAATAACCTGCTTTCCTGGTGTCCATGATCTGAACGTACTGACAGAAATGTTTGCTCGACAAATTTGATCAACTTGTGTCCACACTTAACAGCGTCACCCAGTGCTTTCTGTTATAACTGTGAGTTTTAGTTTGTGTGTGCAGGACTTAACATGCATCTCACTGAATATATGGCCAGCAAATCAAAACTTATTCAAATAGTATTTTTACTATTCATATAATTATTGCAGAACGAATATTCAACTACTCGTGCACATCCCTACTGCATCCAACTGTTTTCTTCTTCTGCATCATTTTATTAAAGCAATCCGTTGTCTATTGTCTGTCAGACACCCTTCCACAAAGAATGGGCAAAAGATTGTGCTTTAAACTGTCCACAACTCCTCATAAATAAACCTAGTGGACTGTGCATAATAATGGAAACTTTGCTTGAAGCAGGCAATTTAAAGTCTGATAAAGACTCAAATTAAAATGTTTCTGTTGAACATAGGCAAAGCTTTAAATAAAGAGGATGAAATAAGAAGCAACTTTAGTTGGGGGCCTGGGTAGCTCAGTGAGTAAAGATGCTGACTATCACCCTTGGAGTTTGCAAGTTCAAAATCCAGGGCATGGTGAGTGACTCCAGCCAGGTTTCCTAAGTAACCAAATTGGCCGGTTGCTAGGGAGGGTATAATCACATGGGGTAACTTCCTCATGGTCGCTATAATGTGGTTTGCTCTCAGTGGGGCACATGGTGAGTTGTGCATGGATATGTGCCATGTCTCCGAGGGGACACGCTCAACATGCCACATGATAAGATGCATGGGTTGATGTTCTCAGACGCGGAGGCAACTGAGATTCGTCCTCCACCCCCCGGATTGAGGGGAGTCACTACGCCACCATGAGGACTTGGGAATTGGGCATTCCAAATTGGGGAAAAAGGGGAGAAAAATGAAGCAACTTTGTTTGCAATGCAAGTTTACCACGCTAATAGGAACTACATGCAAATGCACCTCATGCTGTCAGCATGCTTAAAAGTTCTGAGATGTTGCATCTCTCAGATCATTCCTTTAAAAGCACCAAAGCTAAAAATATTAAACAGTAGTAGGCTGATGGAAGAGTAGTGAAACTAGTGTGTAGCATTTTCATGTCGAATGAAAGTGCACCTTTAGTCCGTGATGCCTGGCCAAACACATGTGGACATCTTCTAGAACCTTAGTAACATCTGCACTAACCACCCAAGAGATTTTCACAGTTAGGCTTACATGTATAATTATATTTAATATGTTTTTTTCACATTATGGTTTTAACCGTAGATTCTATCTAATTTCTTTAGAATTTAATGAATCAACTTTTTACATAATACAATACAAAATAAAAAATGCTATTGACACAGCTTTTCATTGCATTAATTTAGCAGATTGCAGAGTAATATTTTTTTTTTTTTTATGAAATCATAAAGGAGGAACCAAGGGAACTTTAATATTTAAAAATAATACAGTTTGCAGAGCCTGAAATTCGGTACAGGTATTGCGCACAATTTTAATAATTAATGCAATTTCCACGTTCATAATGCGGGAAATTCCCGCACATTTTATTCACTTTACAGTGCAAATGTGAATTAGTAAACCAATAGATACAGATGAACAAATCAAATCAATAAATGTGTTTTTGTATCAAACTGTCAGCAGTGCCAGAAGTGTAATCGTGTGCAGTAAGAGTGCTTTGTCGCATACGTTTCCCATATCCAGTTAATTACATTAATTCATTTAAATGTTGGGTCACCACATGATGTTCAATGTAAAATTGAGTACTGAAGCAAAATCAGTTGAGAACCTCTTGTTAAAGAAGATTTTGCATGATTCTTGTTTTGCTGCTGTAAGGGTTTTTAAACATCCTTCCGTCTCTTTCAGAAAGAAAAAAGAAACACAGCATTTCCTCAAAAGCTGTAAAAGAAAACAGAGAGGTGTGCTTTCTAGTACATATGCATTTGCTTGTTTGTCTTGGGGGAGGTCTACTTAAATATTCACAGAGGTGCCTGCCACTCCCCTGAGCCTGCTTCCAGCCAAGCTCCTAATTAGGGTTGCAGCGGTATACCGGTTTCACGGTATACCACGGTTTGAAAATTGACTGTTATCATACCATGTACATTTGGTTATCTATGGTATTGAGAAAAAAAATGCAACCGGACAGAGAATCTCACATGCGCATCTCCTTTCCTCCTTGTCTGCATGTCGGGCTCATCAACATGCGACACACACACACACACACACACACACACAGCAGAGAAAATGTTAGAGAGAAGCGAGGCGAGGCGGTCTGACATGAGTGTGTGTGTGTATGAGTTAAAGCAGTGTTTCTCAACTGGTCTATTTGGACTGGGTCGCAGACAGCAGGGAAAGAGCAATGCCATGGTTCTCATATCTTCACTTGAAATTGTCTTTCAAGTGATCGACTATTTAGGACTGCCGAGGCAGATTTAATGATAATCTCGCAAACAGCTAAAGCAGACATGGGCAACGTACGGCCCGCAGGCTGGATCAGGCCATCCACATGGTTTAATGTGGCCCGCGGCTCATTTATCGTAAAAGTGTTATTTTTTATTGGATATGTCAGTTAACTTGCATTGGGATCTAACGCGCCTCCACAAGTGTTTAACATGATCAGGGTTGCCAGATAAGAGACGCAACACCCCCAGTTCGAGATTTATACTTGCGCAAATTGGAAATATTCCTACTTATGTTATACTTATTTTGTGCAATCTGCCAACACTATAGTCGACTGCGCTATTTCTATCTCACTTTCCCCTTTGAACAAACTTAGCGATCTATAGTGCAATATTCTGCTCAAGGAAAAGTGTTATACATCTACTCTGTGTCCATTCTTGAGGCTACTTGTGATGTTTGGTGCTACTAATTTTGCAGGTAAACCTTCTCAGTGATTAAATTAAATATAAAAGTAGATCTCGGCATCTTTGACATGCAAGCAAAAGCAAGCCAGAGATGAATATGTATTTTTTTATTTGTGCAATTTAGAAATGTTGAAGTCCCTTCACACCTGTATGTTAATCTAACTCTTGCAGTAATCATTTATCATAGTCATGCAGCCGGTGTTATTCAGTTGTGTGCTGAAAGTCAAACGTTGACATCACCAAGAAAAATAATGTACATGATGCATGTCCTTGTACTGGAAAACCATGAACAAAACTATGCAGCATAAAAGGAAATGCAACCCAAGATACATTAAATACAGGTTATGTTTAATCTAAAGAAGGTCGACACTTGATGTCCAATGTAAAATCTGTCCTGAAGCAAAACCAGTTGAGAAGCACTGAGTTAAAGATACAGACAGGAGCAGTATATGTTAACTGGTCATAATCAGAGGACATTACTTTAAAAGCTCACACAGTTGATGTTATTTTTCATTTAGTAGTTCATTTAACATATATAAACTAACATGCTTTAGTTAAATAACATGTTATAGTTACATGCTATTTTTTTATCATGTTTATAATTCATTTTTTTACACATACTTCAATAAAATAAATGGTTTCAAGATTCAATTATAATAAAGTGTTTGCTCAAAAATAAATAAATAAAATAACCCTTCTGTTTTCACTGATAATACTAATTGTTTAATACTGTATACCGTGATATTTTCTGATATCATACCGTGAAAATCTCATACCGTTGCAACCCTACTCCTAATCTTTGGTGGTCTGAACATGTCTCTTAAAAAGTGTGTAAATCTGGAATGCACATTGACTGCCAGCTCTCACACTTATAACTCGACAGAGAGAAAGCAGAAAGTTGCTTTGCAGGTTGACAGAGCCAGGCAAAAGACAGCCACCTCTGTCTCTGCTGTTTGATGGAAATTAGGGATGCACAGATACCACTATCTCTTCCAATATCGGAAATCTCAGTATCGGCCGATACCGATCCGATACCAGTGTTGTTTGTTTGCATAATCGGTTTAGAATATCTTTACATTATTGTGTGGATATAATTGGGTGTGCTCTTTAATATATAAAGAAACACAAACCTATAACTACACATTATTTCAATATACATGTATAGCTCATTAAGAAACACTATTATTAACTAGTATACTGGATAATATAGCAGCAAAATTAACAGTAATTCCAGAAGAAGTCATCAGTAGAGAAGAAGCCGTTTGTTGTTTTTGTTCAATTTAGTTGTAAGATATCAGCTCACTTTTCATTCACACAGTTATTTTTTGGAACCTATTCAGCATAAATATTATTATAATTTGTAAACAAATAATAATATATTATAATAGTAATATACATTTATATATCTCAATCGTGCACCTTTAACTTTTAAACCCTCATGTTTTTATTTTGGCATTCTGAACTCTCCAGGAAGTCCTGTAAGTGTGTCTGTTTGTAGGTAAGTTCACAGTAATTTAATTTGCTTCTTATTCAAATTCTGGTCAAATGCACCTCCAGTGCCGTTCTAAATGTATATTATAAGATTATGAACCGGACTATTGATCATCTACATCAGAGATGTTCCAGTAGCGCTCAAATATTGCGTACCACGTGAAGGCTAAAAACAGCCACGAGTGTGTAAACAGAGCAGCGGCATTCACTGGCGCACTGCAGCTGCATCATGCATTTTATATATTTACTTATTAAACACATCCTTTTGCGATTCACAGAGATATTGCACGTATTCAATTGGCTTTGAATAAAATGCACGAGTCATATAAACTACTTTAATTGTGTTTTTATGGTTATTTTATGTCATGTTTTGAGCTTGACAGTAAAGAACATGACTAACACACAGTATCGGATTTGGATCGGGCTCAACGGACCGATACCCGATCCATCTAAAAGCTTCAGTATCTGAGCCGATAGCAATCCAGGTATCGGATCGGTGCATCCCTAATGGAAATATTAAGGAAAAGGAGAGTGCATTGACAAAGAGCGATAGTGAGAAAGGAGAATGACAACTTAAAGAAATAGCTTACCTAAAATTAAAATATAATTTACTGATCCTTATGTCTTTTGAAACTCATTTGACTTTCTTCTGTGGAACACAAAGGGAGTTACTTAAGAAATTACAGAATTTTCATTTTTGTGTGAACTGTCCCTTTAAATGTGAACGCAATTTGAAGGAGATAGGGGAAGAGAAACAAAAGAGGATGGGAGATCAGAATGTGAAGGCTGACCAAGAGCAGACAGAGTGTGGTAATATGGTTATAGGCAGGGTGGAGAGTGATGTCAGCAGGAAGTGAAGCAGTGGTTTATAGGGACCAGTATTAGGGGGATAAGTTAAAGTAGACATAGAAGACAAAGTCAGTGTCATGCAGTGTGCTCAGATCTCTGCCGCAGTGGGGACCTCCAGTGTAAAATGGGGGGAGAGATTACATAACACATGAAAAACTGTTCAAAGAATGAAAACAGGCCTGCCTCTGTGTTGCCAAAGGAGCCTGTTCCACCCTCTCTCACAGCCTATAACCCAGCTGATGG
Source organism: Moxostoma hubbsi (assembly GCA_032164185.1). Taxonomy (NCBI): domain Eukaryota; kingdom Metazoa; phylum Chordata; class Actinopteri; order Cypriniformes; family Catostomidae; genus Moxostoma; species Moxostoma hubbsi. Next base: position 8,339,243 of record JAVLUX010000037.1, read on the forward strand.
ATTTCATTTATTTAAACTGCAGTTCAACAGTTCTTGGAGACAGTGCAGCTAACCACTCTCAGACAGCACAAATGCCAAACATTTTACACAGAACATTGTTTAATGGACTTAGTTTCCCTGAAACTGGGGTCTCAGTAAAGATCAGAATTTTCTTTTTTTTTTAAGTGTGGTACACAAATTTAGATCAAAATAGATTTTCACTGGGAAATGTGATTGACTGCCGCCATAAAGCTAGGGAGTTATGGGTGGTTGCCAGGGTGCTGCTATGAGGTTGCTAGGGTGTTCTGGATTGGTTGCTAGGTGGATGCTACTGGCTCAAATCAAAAGAGCCCACGCCCAGGTCTCTATAAGCACTTTCGCACTTCGGGCCGAACAGTTCTATGGTGAGGAACGGTTCGAGTAGCATTTCCACTTGCTCAACCGCACCGATGGAATGGTTTTTGTACGTGATCATCAATTTGCCAACGCCAAGTTAACTTTTGAAAATTTTAAAGATTTATGAATTTCAATTTCAGAACATAATTCCATCAAATTGAATTGTCAATTTGAAATTAATTCAAGTTAATACAAATTTGTGAATGTTTAGTATAACTTCATGATTTATGTATTTATTTTTTTAGTTTAACTAGTATAGTACATTATTTTTCTACATGTCTTTTTCATTAGGGAGGTAGATTATGCAGGCAAGCTCTTTAAAACTCATATAATATATCATTATATTACTCAGTAAATGTCCTTTTTAGCTCATCTGGAAACATTTACCTTTCTGTGTGTTTGTGTCCAGTGGCAAAAACAACCCCTCAGCAAACTATGGTAAATTTCTCACCTTTTCTTTTTGTGACGTGTGTTTTAGCTGAGTAAAAACCTGCGGAAAAAGCAGTCCTACAAACTGGAATATGCGGTCATCCTCCACAGTGCTCTTGCTCCAATATTGACCTTTTACACTGTCGCCAGGAGACGTATTTGTAATGTGCATTCCTAATTTTGAAGCACCACAGTGGAAAACAAAGAACCAATACTGGAATTGTGACAACTGTCCCGGATCGGCATGGAACCTCATGGTTTCACAATGAGAACCCTTTGGCCCAATAGTGAAAAAGAGGCTAATTATATTGTGAAGCCTAAATATGACTCAGGTTACTTTTGTCCATAGTCAAGTTTTCAACTTAATTTATGCAAATAAAGCAGCGTTGCCATCAAATGTGTTTAAAAGAACAAAATCATCACTCACTGTGGCTCTTTTATCAAATTAAATAAAATACCTTAAGTTTAGACTGCACAGACAAAATGCATTCAGTGGCATATGCCTTATGTCTGGAAGCCAAAGCTTGTCAGACAGTTCTGGGTGGTAGATAATAGTAGCAAATCATTTTGATGACAAGCAGAAGTTTATTGTGCACATTTTGGAAACTTTATTTGCATCTTTGTGTTTCCATTCAGCATTTTTTATGCAATATCCCAAAATAGTTAAATAGTTAAATGTGTGTTTGTGTGTATATATATGTGTATATATATGTGTATATATATATATATATATATATATATATATATATATATATATATATATATGTGTGTGTGTGTGTGTGTGGATGTTAACTGTGCCTTGCATCCATTTTATGGTCTGCCAGCAAAAAAATCACAAGTCTGATTGCACTAAAAAGTAATAGTACACTTCTACTCAACAAGCCACACAGTTTGAAGTATGAGTTACACATCAAAATGTAATACTTTACAGTTAGGGATTAGTTCAAATTGTTAGCAATACTAAATCGGCTAACAATGCTCTGTAGTTTTTAATCCACTACAAAAAGTCAACAGTTTAACATAGACATGCAGACAAGAAGGTATTCAAACAATGCACCAATGTGCTCGAAGTGTGCCAAATGCAGCAGGTCACAACATAGCCTACATGATTCTGTGATGATGTGTTGGAGACTATTAAAGTCCATGTCAACCAGGGAATAGATAGCATTATCTATTGCATATAATATCTATTAAAGCTTACTGGTTCCATTAGTGGAGTGGCCATTATTAATATACAATAGCTTTATAATTGCAGTCCAACATCTGAGGTGCCCTGACCCAAAATTGATATACCTCTGTCTCAGACTTACCCTGAAGGCTGGAGAGACCTTGACTTTGTATTAGAGTGTGGTCTGCTTCACTCAGTCAGGCATGTGCTGCCATTGCCGTAAGGAAACATGTGACCCTGGAGAAGGATGGGCCAGGGAAACCATGTCTTTTCTTACTAAGCAACCCCCAAATACTTCTGCTTTAATAAAATACGTGTGCAACCAACACTCAGAGCATAAAGTGTAGAAACAAATAGAATTCCTCCTGCATGCAATAGCTAGTGCTGTAATGTAAAAAAAAAAAGTAGTGATTTTATACACAGATTAAAATGTGCAGAACCAGTCTGAGCAGTACAAACAAAAATCTGTGCAGACTAGAGGTACCACACCTTAAAAGACAACATACACCTGTTAGTCAACCTGAGGAAGTCTCCCATGCATGTGTTGTGTCAATGCCAAGAGAGATTTGAGAGCTGAGGTTTTCTCTTTCATACAAAGATTTAGCAATTCAGCACACCAAAACTGCACAGAATACACATGTAAGGAGAAGCTAATTTGCTCATTTCTGATCACATACAGTAGTTGGAAATAGATGCATGCAGTTTTTTTTCTTTTCAGAAGCAGACATAACTAATACTACGACTTGTGCTAGAGAAGCATGCCTTGTTCATGTCATACGTGAAATCAAAATCTATCATTGCAGAATGTTTCTCAACTTTTTCTCGAATCTCAGATACTGTAAAATGCATTATCAAGGGAAAATTTAAGGACCATAAATAGTAGTTAAATCAATGCAGCCTATGAACTTCCTAAAGGAAGAATGTTTTAATGCAGCATACACCTTTTGTATAGAACAGTTAGGGTGTATGTGTGCAATTTTTTTCCAAAAGACAAATAGACAAAAGGAAATTCATTATGGCCAAAAACATGCAGCTTTTTTCAAAAGAGCACATGGTCAATTTATTCATGTTTTAATATGCAATTGCTGCATTTGTGAATTGTAGCAATCAACGAATATATTTGGTACAAGAGTAAGTCTAACAATCTATAAGAAAGCGAACAATATAAATACTGGACTGTAATCTCAGCTAATAATCAAGCATGAGATAACTTTAAAATATAACAAAAACTGGACTGAGTTTTTGGTACAAGAACAATAACTTTACTTTTTTATATATATATTTTTTAAATTTCATAATGAAATGATAATACACGTATCACTATTTCTCTCTATTCTTAGAGTTTAACATACGTTAAACTCATTGCATGGCTCATGAACAATTCAGTTCTTGTTGCATAATGTGAATAGGGTTTAGAATATATATCCATCTTATAGCATGCACACGTCCTACTGTCAAAGCATCAATTATATGCATCAATAATGAGATAAACATCTGTGTACTTTGTACACACAAACACAGTTTGTTATAATGCACTGTAGTGGAATACATTTAAACACCTACCTCTTTTGCTTCAGATGTGATTCTTTTGTTACAGGTATTCCGTTTCAGGTGTGGAGTTATTCTTTGGGCACTTCGTCTCGAGCCCCTTTCCATGTGCTCGGAGCACGCGGTCCGCTGCAGGCGATGCATACAGTCTGATACTGTCGGTGACGTCATAGCGTCCGAACACAGAGGCGTCGGGGACAAATCTCAGTAATTGGCCAGCCGTCGTAGTATTGAAACAGATCCATGCAAACGCAGTTCGCTAATCCCATTTCTTGTAGCAGATCGTTGCATTCATGTATCGATCTCATCATTGAGCGTTTCAAGCCCGCGTGCAAAGCTATGCTCCTGACTAGCATGGTCATTGAAGGATGCAAGAATTGTCGTCTACGGAAGCTGGGATGTGCCTCTCGTTTGAATTTACACACGTCAACTAGAAATACTGCAAGATCATTATAGGTTTTACAATCGTTGTAGAGTTGAGAAGTCAGATCAGATCCACAATCACACCTGCAGATTTGGTTGCTGCACTGATTTCTGAGTGGTTTTGCAGCTCAGTAAACAAACAGATCAGACGTGCATTTGTAGAGATTTGCCACATCCATGACAGATGCTGTATGACCCATTTGAACCCTGACTGAGGACTGTGGCATGAGAGTCACCATCTCTGCACTCTGTTATGATGAATCACCTGCAATTGGCTTCTCCTGCTTCTCCCTTTGCTGGGTTTTCAAGCAGCGCTTCTCAAATATACGTTGCATTTCTCTCATTTTTGCACACTGATGTTTATTTGAATGCCAAATTCAAGTTACTCTGTGTACTACGTAATCAGTAACGCAAGAAGAAATGTTATCTTGCATAAGCTTTTGTGTACAATGCTGATTTAATTGTGAGCTTATGCAGTAATAGATGCATTTTAGACAGGTGAAAACTAAGATGGCCTTTATGAATTTAATGGTGAATATCCCTGAAAGGAGTAACATTTGACATTGCAAACAGGGATGAACAGAGTATGAGATCAGGCTAAGAGGTAAATGTCTCATTTAAATCTATTTGAGGCCTAAGCCAAGTAAAAAGCTGTATAGTGGGACCTTGTGCAAGTCATCTTTTATGTCATGTGTGTTGTTAGTTCATTGCAAAAAGATCAAAACAAAGAGACCAGAGTCAACTTCAAAAAGAAATGTATTTATGATTAAGAATCGTGAAAACATGAAAAAAACCATATCGAGAAACAGAATATGGTTGATGAGAACATGTAGCTGATACAGATCCAAAAATACCTTTCTTAGGAAATATTAATTCATTATATACAAAAACATACAAAAAAATTTACTTTGGGGTTTGTGCAGCCCCATATTTTCTCATTTTATTAATAAAAATAAATGACTTAAATACAAATTATTTATTTAACCACTTAAAATTTTGAACTGTGGCAGTTTCAAACATGGAAAAAATTTACAATATTCAAAAGAAAAAAAAAACAAATGCATTGAACATGCAACATCACAACTATACAAAGCAACAGTCTTTAACTTGCATAAAAAAGCAGGGGCAAAGGAAACATTTCTTAAAGTCTTTTCACTTTGCGACAGAAGCATTAATGTGAACTCTGCAGCTGTTGCAGCCTGTGTTTTAACTGTTCACTCTTTCGCCTCAGCTGTTCTTTGACGGACAGCAGCCTCTGTTCATCCACCTGCATGCTGTAGATGCACTCTGTTGCTTTCTTTAGGATCACCACTTTGGCAGCTTTCTCGTTATTTGCAACCTCCGGGATCTCATCCCGTAGTGCGAAAAAGCTGAGTTTGAGTTCGTTTCTGCGCTGACGCTCCAGCACATTGTGAGTCCTGCGTTTATCGTTGTCCTCCGAATCTGACGTTCGTGGACTTGTGCACTTGCGTTGCTTCCCATGCCTGTTGCTGCTGCTGTTAACTGTGCTGGACTCCAATCGAAGCCTCTTGACTGCCGGCTGGTCGTGTCGTGTGGAGGGGTGGGCAGCATAGTTGTGCTGGTGGGTGGAGACGTGACAGCGCTTTAACACCAGCGGGCTCGGGTACCTCGATTCCGAAACCTCGGTCTCACTCCTTTTGTGCCGCTTTTCCACGGTCACCACATCGATTTCTTCCTCCTCTTCTTCTTCGTCGTCATCGTCTTCCTCTTCTTCTTCCTCATCCTCCTCTTCATCTTCTGTAATCAAAGTGAAAATAAATGGATTAAATTAAAGACCATTTAAATCTCCAAATTACAGATCTGTGGGAATATAATGAAATTTGGCAAGTGGCTTTCCACATAGGGTGGAGTTGAGGTGGGGGGGGGCTTTCTCTGCATTCCAGACCCCACCCACTTTCCTCAGCTGATATTTGAACATTGCAGCCTTTCCTACAGTCCTGACTCATCTAGGCAAGTCAAGTTTATTTTAATAGTATATTTCATGCACAATGGCAATTCAAAGTGTTTTACATATACATTTTAAAGAAAAAAATATATATAAACCAATTAAAAAAAAATTGAATGATTAAAATGAATAATAATAAAAAAAAAAAAAAAAGAATATTAAATTAACACCTTCTAGTGGCTGGGGGTCAACCAGTGGGGTGGAGAGAGCTTACACAACTACCACTTACAGTAATCGCCCATTGCAAAAAATGTCACTCTCTTACAATCCGTGCCCTGAAGAGGATAAAGCCCCATGACCAGCACAGTAATGGTCATAGGTAGCACTTTAGGGTCTGGTAAATTGTAAGGATTTATATTTTTTTGGACACGCCTAAACCACTTGTGCATGCAGTAACTAACTAAATACACAACCAAGGTCATGCATTTCATAAAGTACTATTTAATATGCAAATTAGTTCATAACATACCTGAATCACTCCCACTGCTGCTGGAGCTGTTTGGTGGAGTGTCCAATAACAGCATGGGCTGTGTTGGTGCAACCTTGCTGGCTTTGGGAGATTCAGTAAGAGGATAAGGGAAGACCACCGATGGATCGATGCATTCTGATGCAGAAGTGCTCAGATCCTGCAAATAACTTGCATTGAGTCGATTCGAGCTGCTATCCGTACTATCTGCAATCAACTCCTTCCTCGCAGCGTGCAGGGATGCCAGTCTCTCAGAAACCACTTTCTCCAACTTGGCAGCGGCGGAAAAGCCACTCCACATGCAATCCTGTATGATGATGGACTTGATGAAGGATTGGGAGTAGTCCGCGTCGCAGATGAAGCTCTGGTTGACCACGTCGTCTCCGAGGAACTCGCTGACCATCTCCAGCTGGTCGGCGGTGGAGAGCGACTGTCTTCGGCTGGGCGAGAGCGGCGGTGTGGGCAGCAACTCGAATTTCTTCCATATGTCCTCGCTGGGCGCAGGAGGCTGAGTCTGTCCCTGCTGCTGCTGGTAGAAATCCTCGTCGTCGTTGTCGAAGTAAAAATAGGGCTGAATGGAGTCGTAGTCGTAATCATAGTTTTTATACGCCAAACTCGCCGGCATTTTGACCCTAGTGAGGAAATAATAATATAATTATTATTATTATAACGAATGCCATGCGTCGTTCTACTAAACACTGACATATTGACACTAGTGAAGACAAATATATATATATATATATATGCGCGTGAAAATGAGCTGAAATCATTATATGGAGCACCTATAACACTGTCATATAGGCAGACCTGACAACCCAAGCTGCCAACTAGTGACAACATGTGTAAAAATGGGAGCGACTAAACCTACATGCCGGTGTGTTCATACCAAACCATTTCAACGCACCCCTGCTTCTAGTGCATTCTCTGACTGAACAGTAACTAACCAAAACATTCGCAGACTGTGCGCATGCAAACTTAAAAAAAAAGAAATAACAAAAAACGACAAGTTTTCCATATTTGCACTCAAATGACCACGAATGCACGCTGCGTTTTATATCTACAACATGCAAAATCATAGACAAAATGCTGGATGCTTACCGTGTGTAAACAAACGCAGTTCAGAATGGTTGAGTGAGAGACTCAACGCAATGAAAAGATGCGAAAAAACTAGGAACAAAAAGTAAAATCCAACCGTTTACTCCGATCTCTTGCAGCATAAGTGGATTCAGAGTCGCGGTCAAATACAAAGTGATGTAAACTGTAATTCGCGCGACGCACCCGTCCACCCCTCGGATGCTGAGCAGACTGATCGCGCGTGTGTCAGTGGCAGGATGAGTAAGTTCTGTAGCTCCCGCGAACTGAAGCAGCGCCCACTGACGTATGACTGCGCCAGTAATATTTTCCCGCCAAACGATCTTTGTTCCCGCAACACTGTTGTTTGTGGATTGAATCGCTCCTTTTGGCTCGCGAATATATTATAAATAACTTCTTGCCATTTTCTGAATCAGCAGAATCTTTATAATTAATATCGGAATTCGATAAATGTGGGACTATTTTCTTGCGGATGTGTCTAAATCTCAGTTGAAGCCGAATAGGCGGGGCTAAAATAGTTCTTTGACGTCATTGGAGCGGTGGAGCGTTTTATGGTCAAGTAGTGACAGCATGGGTACTGGAAACAGAAGGAGGTTTAGGACGCATGGAGAATACATTGGTCAGATATGATGTTATTACAAAATTAAACCAAAAGAGATCTATTTAAATGTAAGTCGTCAACTGACACTTGATTTAATTACCATGCAGACATGCCTAGTAATCTAGATATTGTCATTTGGCAGTGTTAAACAGTTTAATCAAATGCTTGAAATCTGTTGCAGATAAATAAAACAAGAAGCACAAACAGAAGAGTGTGTTCACATTAATGTTAAAATCAGTGGTGAATTAGCGCATATGGGAGTAAATAAATTAAATCATAAAAAGTAAATTCGGAATTGTGATTAATTAATGTATTATTATTATTATCATCATCATCATCATCATCATTATTATGATTATTATTATTATTATTATTATTATTATTAATGGCAGTATGGGTGTTTTTCAAAATCAGAGCTGTCAGTGCTCATATGGTCGTTTTGGAAAAGGAAAAAAATGGTCATGGCAGACGATTTCACTTCTAAAAAAAAAAAATCATAAAAAAATAAATGAAACAAATGAATGTTACTGAACCTGAGTTATAGCCCAGTATTGCAGTACTTTTCGACTTAAACGTCCACTCAATTTATTCCTGGTGATATAAATAGGTTTAGACAAATTTTTCGTGGTCTGAGGGAGGAAACAAATATCAAGGTAGCCAGATTTTAATTTAATGGCATGAATGGCATATTCTGCAGAATTATTAACATATTCTACATTATTCATTTGCACATCCAGGTGCAACATAAACTGGTAAAAAATTATTATTTTACCCTGTTTTATTCTGAATTATAGTCGAAGCTCTGCAACTAGAGTACTTAAGGAGTGATCATAGGATTCAAGGGAGGACTTCAAAGGATTTCTATGACCTCAAAAACAGGACGGTATTTATGATGTAGTGGTATGTGGCGCCCTCTGCTGTTTAATACAGTAATTATTACGTTGATCGGGCGCTTTCAGAAAGAATAAATTAGGTCCTTTTAATAAAATAAAGTCAGTTTTTAACTATTTATTATTGGCCTGTTTGTGTAGAATAATATACAAAATATAAAGAATAATACATTTTTAAAGAGCAAGTGTAACCAATGTGATTCTGGTCCACACAAATGGAGATGATCTTAAATGTACCTCTTATACCATACATACATGAGATTAAAATCCAGACAATGTCTGACAACAAAGATATCAAAGTTCCAACAAAGGAAATTCTTAAAAACAAACAAATACAATATATTTAGCTTTACTGTCAATGTGTTTTAAAAAATGTTTTATTTTTTTTATTTTTTTTTTAACTTGCCTTTGAACTAGACTGCCAATTGAGCTGTCCCATACTTGTTCCCAGGGCCCACTTAAATTGACCATTAATGTGGTTCTTAAGACCAAATATTCTGACTTTGGAAAAGAAAAGGTGTCATTTTGCTCCCCCTTTTCCAATCATATTTAAAAGTAAAAATGGTCATTATGCTAGCAAATATGTGTGCTGGTCTACAGATTACCATTACAAGAACAAATCCACTGACAGAGAAAACAAACTAGAATTTAGAAATTTGTGTTGTTTCAGCGGTTTTGCCTTTTTTGTTTGATAAATGTTATGGTGGGCCTTTTAAGTCTAAAAGGGAACATATGGAATTTGTATAAACACTTTTTTATCCATTCATTTGGGTGAATGTGACTGTTTTAGGATCTCTGCCAAAGTTGTCTATTAGTGAAGCTGACGAAATGATTCAGAATAATTTTTTTTCTGAGATTTGACTTTTAAAATCACAGTGGGTGGTGAAATGCTATGATTTTGAGAGACTAATCTGAGAGATGTCAGATCAACTCATGTTGACAAAAAAAAGTATGGAATCTCACTGATATTGAATAATGAAATATATACAGTACATCCGGAAAGTATTCACAGCGCTTCAGTTTTTCCACATTTTGTTATGGTACAGCCTTATTCCAAAATTGATTACATTTATTATTTTCCTCAATTCTACAAACAATACCCCATAATGACAACGTGAAAGATGTTTGTTTGAAATCTTTGCAAATTTATAAAAAAAATAAATAAAATAAAAAAAAAATCACATTTACATAAGTATTCACAGCCTTTGCTCAATATTTTGTTGAAGCACCTTTGGCATCATTTACAGCATCACGTCTTTTTGAGTATGATGCTACAAGCTTGGCAGACCTGTTTTTGGTCAGATTATCCCATTCTTCTTTGCAGGACCTCTCAAGCTCCATCAGGTTGGATGGGGAGCGTCGGTGCACAGCTGTTTTCAGATCTCTCCAGAGATGTTCAATTGGTTTCAAGTCTGGGCTCTGGCTGGGCCACTCAAGGACATTCAAAGAGTTGTCCTGTAGCCACTCTTTTGTTATCTTGGCTGTGTGCTTAGTGTCGTTGTTCTATTGGAAGATGAATATTCGCCCCAGTTTGAGGTCCAGAGCGCTCTGGAGCAGGTTTTCATCAAGGATGTCTCTGTACATTGCTGCATTCATCTTTCCCTCGACCCTGACTAGTCTCCCAGTTCCTGCTGCTGAAAAACATCCCCACAGCATGATGCTGCCACCACCATACTTCACTGTAGAGATGATATTGGCCAGGTGATAAAATAATTCAGGCTAAAGAGTTCAATATTTGTTTCATCAGACCAGAGAATTTTGTTTCTCATGGTCTGAGAATCCTTCAGGTGCCATTTGGCAAACTTCAGGTGGGCTGTCATGTGCCTTTTACTGAGGAATGGCTTCCATCTGGCCACTCTACCATACAGGCCTGATTGGTGGAGTGCTGCAGAGATGGTTGTTCTTCTGGAAGGTTCTCCTCTCTCCACAGAGAAATGCTGGAGCTCTGTCAGAGTGACCATCGGGTTCTTGGTCACCTCCCTGACTTAAGCCCTTCTCCCTCGATCGCTCAGTTTTGCCGGTCGACCAGCTCTAGGAAGAGTCCTGGTGATTCCAAAATTCTTCCATTCACGGATGATGCCACTGTGCTCATTGGGACCTTCAATCCTGCAGACATTTTTCTGTACCTTTCCCCAGATCTGTGCCTCGATACAATCCTGTCTCAGAGGTCTACAGGCAATTCATGGCTTGGTTTGTGCTCTGACATGCACTGTTAACTGTGGGACCTTATATAGACAGGTGTGTGCCTTTCCAAATCATGTCCAATCAACTGAATTTACCACAGGTGGACTCCAGTCAAAGTGTAGAAACATCTCAAGGATGATAAGTGGAAACAGGATACACCTGAGCTCAATTTTGAGTGTTGTGGCAAAGGCTGTGAATACTTATGTACATGTGATTGTTTTTTTTTTGTTTTTTTTCGTGTTTTTTTTTTATTTTTTATAAATTTGCAAAGATTTCAAACAAACTTCTTTCACGTTGTCATTATGGGGTATTTTTTGTAGAATTTTGAGGAAAATAATTCATTTAATCCATTTTGGAATAAGGCTGTAACATAACAAAATGTGGAAAGTGTGAAGCGCTGTGAATACTTTCCAGATGCACTGTATATACACTCACCTAAAGGATTATTAGGAACACCATACTAATACTGTGTTTGACCCCCTTTCGCCTTCAGAACTGCCTTAATTCTACGTGGCATTGATTCAACAAGGTGCTGAAAGCATTCTTTAGAAATGTTGGCCCATATTGATAGGATAGCATCTTGCAGTTGATGGAGATTTGTGGGATGCACATCCAGGGCATGAAGCTCCCGTTCCACCACATCCCAAAGATGCTCTATTGGGTTGAGATCCGGTGACTGTGGGGGCCATTTTAGTACAGTGAACTCATTGTCATGTTCAAGAAACCAATTTGAAATGATTCGAGCTTTGTGACATGGTGCATTATCCTGCTGGAAGTAGCCATCAGAGGATGGGTACATGGTGGCCATAAAGGGATGGACATGGTCAGAAACAATGCTCAGGTAGGCCGTGGCATTTAAACGATGCCCAATTGGCACTAAGGGGCCTAAAGTGTGCCAAGAAAACATCCCCCACACCATTACACCACCACCACCAGCCTGCACAGTGGTAACAAGGCATGATGGATCCATGTTCTCATTCTGTTTACGCCAAATTCTGACTCTACCATCTGAATGTCTCAACAGAAATCGAGACTCATCAGACCAGGCAACATTTTTCCAGTCTTCAACTGTCCAATTTTGGTGAGCTCTTGCAAATTGTAGCCTCTTTTTCCTATTTGTAGTGGAGATGAGTGGTACCCGGTGGGGTCTTCTGCTGTTGTAGCCCATCCGCCTCAAGGTTGTGCGTGTTGTGGTTTCACAAATGCTTTGCTGCATACCTCGGTTGTAACGAGTGGTTATTTCAGTCAAAGTTGCTCTTCTATCAGCTTGAATCAGTCGGCCCATTCTCCTCTGACCTCTAGCATCAACAAGGCATTTTCGCCCACAGGACTGCCGCATACTGGATGTTTTTCCCTTTTCACACCATTCTTTGTAAACCCTAGAAATGGTTGTGCGTGAAAATCCCAGTAACTGAACAGATTGTGAAATACTCAGACCGGCCCGTCTGGCACCAACAACCATGCCACACTCAAAATTGCTTAAATCACCTTTCTTTCCCATTCTGACATTCAGTTTGGAGTTCAGGAGATTGTCTTGACCAGGACCACACCCCTAAATGCATTGAAGCAACTGCCATGTGATTGGTTGATTAGATAATTGCATTAATGAGAAATTGAACAGGTGTTACTAATAATCCTTTAGGTGAGTGTATATATATATATATATATATATATATATATATATATATATATATATATATATATATAAGTATGAATCTTCTGCCAGCCCACCTAGATTTGCCTTGAGCCATGTTTGTAACTGTACTTTTACTTTTTACTGCTTACTTTACTACTTACTACTACTTAATGTCCATCCATCCATCGTCAACCGCTTATCCTGCATACAGGGTCGCGGGGGGCTGGAGCCTATCCCAGCTAACATCGGGCGAAAGGCGGGGTACACCCTGGACAGGTCGCCAGTCCATCGCAGGGCCACACATAGACAGACACACACTCACACTCACATTCACATTCACACCTAGGGCAATTTTTGGAGACACCAATTAACCTAACCTGCATGTCTTTGGATGGTGGGAGGAAGCCGGAGAACCCGGAGAGAACCCGGGGAGAACATGCAAACTCCACACAGAATGGCCGGGGCAACCGGGGTTTGAACCCACGACCTTCTTGCTGTGAGGCGACAGTGCTAACCGTGCCGCCCTACTACTTAATGTAATCTATCTAAAGATTTTTACTGTTTTATACCTGTTTCCCTTTGCTCCTTTAACATTTTCAATACTTACTCTAAATATAATCATTTTTTTTTTACTGAACTTAATCCTTTCAGGGTTGAGCTTGAAGAACAACGCCTTTCAGTGTCAATGAGTACTGTTGTTGCTGTGCTGTTGTACATTGGACAAATAAACTTTGACGTGCAATGCGTAAGTGTAATGCCCACTTACATCCAATAGAGGTCAGCAGAATAAAAAAAATAGACTTGCTATTTTGCATTATAACTTATTACAACATTTCCTATGACATGCCATTTAAATTATATTTTGCTAGCACACATACTAATATACATTGCTAAACTCTTTGATGTATTTTTTGTACCATTCTGATTATTTAAATCATGAAGAGTGACGTAAACATCTGGAGAACGGATTGGTGTTGTGACGGCACGTGTGTTCTCACGGGGATAAATAACTCAAACATGCGCGCATGCAGCAGACTGTCCTTCGGTCTGTTATTTATACAGTCTGATACCAAAATGCAAAAATGTCATACAGCAGACTTCCGTGACTCTGAGACTTCATTTGCGGGTGAATGGCAGGGTGATTTCATAGTGAAATATTTGGGTGACCTTCTTATGTCTCCTCCTGCACGGAAGCGCTGGGAATGACAGTACAGCTGAGAATGTCTTCTGTTTTTCCAGTTTGACTTCAGACAGCTGGAAACAGCACAGACTGGTGTTGCACCGCTACTCTTCAGTGGAGATCTCGACGCGGATGAATGCATTGAAAATAATAATATCTCCACGATGGACTGTCTATCACGCACTGCCTACTGGCCTCTCATTCGATTCCTGGTGCCACTTGCCATTACTAATATAGCTATTGACTTTGGAGAACAGGTAAGAAATGATGATATTATACATTTGAACTCTTGGCTAATATTTGCCTTGCAAGGTGCAATCATATATTTATTGCACGAACTGCAGGTAAATGGTGAAATGTGTGTAAAAACATTCATTGGACTTGTGTTTAGAGGCAAAAAGAGAATCGGGTTTCTCCACTGCTGGCTGAGTGGTAACATACTGTATAGAAATGAATGATGTGTCATTAATAATGAATATCACATCCTAAAGACTGTGCAATCGAAAGGTTATAGGTTCAAATTCCTGGCTGCTCCAGATGGACTGCCCCTGCAATAAGTGTGTCCTTGACTAAATAAAAAAATACATATATGGATATTAACTTTTCAACATAAAATCTTTGGGTTAACATTTAGAAATATAAAAGGGACAGTGTATATTTCAGGTGCTTTTTACATTATTAATAATTTTTTAGGTCTTTTTTTTTACCATTCTTTAAATAGTCCTAATGTTTAACATGAATTCTGAAGCTTAGCTACAAATATTCCTTGTAATATTCATTAATAAGTCAGAAAAGCTTCATGCGTAAATATTTTAACATAAATGATAAAATGTTGGTATAACATGTTACATGGCAGGACATTTGAAATTTTATGTCAACTACCCAGGTGTATTTTTGTATCCGTTGCTTATAAAAGTATCAGTTAAATGACCAAAAGTATTTTAGGACTAATCATTACAGTTTGAAGTTGCACTGTACCCATCAATCCTTTTTATTTCTAGCGATGCTTAGAACCACTTTAAGGATAACTATTTACTTTTAATTAATCATTGAATTTCCCAGAATGGGAAGTCAGTTCTCAAAGATCATCTCTTAAAGGGATAGTTCACCCAAAAATGAAAATTCTCTCATCATTTACTCACCGTCATGCCAGCCCAGATGTGTATGACTTTCGTTCTTTTGCAAAACACAATGATTTTTAGAAGATTATATCAGCTCTGTAGTTACATACAATGGAAGTGAACGGTGGCCAGAACTTTGAAGCTAAAAAAAAAGCTCTTTAAGGTTGCATACATGTAAGACAGAGGCTAAATGTACTAAGTGTAAATGGCAATCAAGGGCATCTTCTTTGCACTAAGTGTAAATAATGTTAGATGCTATATGCACCCCAGTACAAATAGTGGAATATACTTTTTGTGACTCTAATTAAATACTAACTTACAATATGGAGGCATAACTACAGCATGTTTGTTTTTATTTATAGTCCCCCAGACACTATACACCATGGGTGGCCAACTCTGGTCCTGAAGAGCCACTGTCCTGCAGCTCCAACCCTCATCAAACACACCTTCCCTTAATTTTTTTTAAATTATCCTAGAGAAATCATTAGTTTGTTCAGGCATGTTAGATTAGGGTTGGAGCTAAAATCTTAAGGTCAGTGGCTCTCCAGGACTGGAGTTGGCCACCCTTGGTCTACACCAACCCCTACCCCTAAAACCTAAACCTAACCCTAACCTTACCATACAAAAATAATCATTGTTTTACTACAGTAACCATAGTATCACCATGGTATTTTGTAGTGAAATCATAGTAACCTCAAAATTAAATTAAATTAATTAAAACATGGTTACTATATTAACACCATATTACTGTAGAAACTGCATTAAAACTATGGTTTCTGCCAAAAAAAAAAAAAAATAAATAAATAAAAGCTTATAGTATATGATGTCATATACTTTTAAAATGAAAAAGTGCACTGAATATACAGGTTTGCATGTTAAGATCTGGTTACTGAGTCAAAATGAAAAGCACAGTCCCGATTAGAAAGATTAGATTCCAGTTACAGTAGATTTATCCTCATTTAATTATTTGAGGTCAAGGCCAACATATCTTTTGAACAAGGGCCCTTTTTAAATAGATAAACATATTGTATTTAACCCTGAGTAGATAATCAAAAACAAACCAGAAGCAACAAAAGACATAAAGTGCATTAAAAAAACATCCTACACACACACACATGGTACAACCTGCAGTGCAATTAGATGGTGATACTACCAGGTCCGTGAATGTCAGAAACTGTTTGTGCAATGTCATTACACTGGAGTAAACAGTCTGGAGTTATGTGCAGGCAGGCATGTTAGGAGCTTGCATGAGTTTGCGTGAAGTGTTTTGTTGATTACGTCTTATATGCCTCAACTTGATGCTTTTACACTCTCTCCATAATAACTTTGTTGGCATCGGTGCCCTGGCAACTGAGCCAGTGTATATATTTTTTTGCTATTTGTTATGAGAGCTTGGGCAAATTGGAGAAGCGTGGTGTCAAGAGAGACTGTAAACATTCTCTAAAATGCATTGCAGAAAGATTGTTCAAACAAGTTTGCTTGTCAGTTACTTTTTAATGCACCTTAATCACTTGGCAGAGACATAATTTCAGCCCATGTCTCGTTTCTCTCTGCTTTAATCCTTGGAACACTGATTATAAAGATAATAGAACTAGCCCTAATGCATTTGTTTCTCTTCACATTCAAGCATGTGCCTAGGTCTGTGTCCCCTATTGTTACTCTGTCACAGTCCTCTTGACAAGTCTAGTATGTGTGCATGTGCATGCGTGGTAGAGAGGGGTAAGGATTCGTCTTATGTAACTACCGTGTTCATTATATATAGCAGATGTTTTATTGTCTCCAAATGTCTCTCTTGTTCTTACTGTTATAGACAGCTGTACGAATATGGATAGAAGGGAAACTGGATTCATGCTACATAGTCTGGGCTACAATTTTTTTGTCTTTTCTTTCCTGTAGTCATTTCCTGTAGCTCTTTTTTTATCAGTGTCAAGTTTATGGGTCCCAAGTTACCGGGAGCGCATAAACTGATAATATGTAGGTTATCCCTAAATGCACTCATTTATTTGAAAGCATTTGCTTAATGCAGAAATATAAATAAATGTTTTGTCACAGTTGGAAATCTGTTAATTGACTTACCATGTCTGTGCAGACGTGTGCTGCTGTATTAGCAACAGTGACTTTGCTTGCATGTTCAAGTTAATTTAAACACATTTATTAAATTAAATGTATAGTTCACTGTGGTATTTTCCATGGGGATGCTAAAGAGGAACATCATCAGAGAGGTTGTGTAAACCACTTAAAATATAGTTTTAGGCTTTTTAAAGATAGATAGATTGGCACTGTACAAGTAAGCTCTCATATCAGAATGTGAAACTTCAGAATGTGAAATAAAATGTTATAGTTAGATTTTAGACGTTTTATTAAATGCACATTTATAGGCATTTTGTCGACGGTTTCCTTTGAACAGGGACTTTTGAGTCACACCTGGTTTGCTAAATGTAGATTTAATGGCAGGCGTCACTTTTACTATTGCACATACTTTGGGTTAGGGAGTTATTTGATTAGGGTTAGGTAAGTAGACCTATTAAACTGGTTAATAACTTGCATTTTTGCTATGGACATGCGTATTATCAGTCAGTGTCAACTTTTCTTGAATAAATTCCTTGTCCTCATGTTTGTGTCAGGCTCTGAACAGAGGTATAGCGACTGTAAAAGAGGATAGAGTTGAGATGTTGGCCAGCTATGGTCTGGCATACTCGCTTATGAAGTTCTTCACTGGACCCATGAGCGACTTCAAGAGTGTGGGTCTCGTGCTTGTCAACAGCAAGAGGGAGAGAGCCAAAGCTGTCCTCTGCATGGTCGTGGCGGGGATCATTGCCATTGTCTTCCACGTACTCATTGGTAGGTCTGGCTTTATGTCTCATTTAGTAGAGAAACTTGATATTCCAAACAACTACAGATTTGGGACTTATGATTCCCAAATATTATAATTTTGTGATTCTTTATTTTGTTTAAATTGCCATATTTATTCCAGCTTACACAGATCTGGGTTACTACGTCATAAATAAGCTTCACCATGTGGATGAATCAGTCGGAAATAAGACGAGAAAGGCCTTCCTGTACCTTGCAGTATTTCCAATATTAGATGCAATGGTGAGTGTGAACCTCTATTAATAACCTAAATAGGTTGAGGGAAGTGAATGCCACAGCGTAAAAATATCTGACGTGAAATTCAAACATCTAATGCCACAGCGTAATCTTCTGATGGTTTAAATGAGTACAGCATAATATATTCTATGATTTTTAATACCTATCTCTCTGTCTGTGTACACTATACATACTACTAAAAAGTGTGACTTGTATATGCTATTCTCAGCATCTGTTTAGTAGACTAAGGCTTTTTTTTTGTATACTTGTTTGTTATTTCTTTCTTTTTAAATTTGTTTTGTTTGTATTTTATTCTAAAGGCATGGATTCATGCAGGCATTCTTCTAAAGCACAAGTACAGCCTGCTGGTGGGCTCTGCCTCCATCTCTGATGTTGTTGCACAGGTAACAATAGCAAGATTCTATCTGTTAAATCTGTTTATATATATATATATATATATATATATATATATATACACACACACACACCATTGACATCAGAAGTTTACATACAATTTTACTTAGCCAAATACATTTAAACTCAGTTTTTCACAATGCCTGACATTTAATCATAGAAAACATTCCCCGTCTTTGGTCAGTTAGGATATTTACTTTAATTCAAGAATGTGAAATGTCAGAATAATTGTAGATATAATTATTTATTCCAGCTTTTATTTCTTTCATCACATTCCCAGTGGGTCAGAAGTTCACATACAATTTGTTAATATTTGGTAGCATTGCCTTTAAATTGTTTAACTTGGGTCAAAAATGTTGGGTTTAATTTAGCGTTCCACAACTGTCTCATAATAATTTACTGGAATTTTGTCCCATTCCTCCAGACAGAACTGGTGTAACTGAGTCAGGTTTGAGGAATCCTTGCTCGCACATGCTTTTTCAGTTCTGCCCACAAACTTTCTATCAGACTGAGGTCAGAGCTTTGTGATAGCCACTCCAATACCTTGACTTTGTTGTTCTTAAGCCATTTTTTCACAACTTCGGAGGTATGCTTGGGGTCACTGTTCATTTGGAAGTCCCATTTGCGACTGAGCTTTAAATTCCTGACTGATGACTTGAGATGTCGCTTCAATATATCCACATAATTTTCCTTCATCATGATGTCATCCATTTTGTGAAGTGTACCAGTCACTCCTGCAGCAAAACACCCCCACAACATGATGCTGTCACTCCCATGCTTCACAGTTGGGATGGTGTTCTTCAGCTTGCAAGCCTCACCCCTTTTCCTCCAAACATAATGATGGTCATTATGGTCAAACAGTTAAATATTTGTTTCATCAGACCAAATATAGATACTTGTCAACCTGTTTCCTCCAGTATCTTCACAAGGTCCTGTGCTGTTGTTCTGGGATTGATTTGCACTTTTTGAACCAATCTTCGTTCATCTCCAGGAGACAGAATTTGTCTGCTTCCTGAGCAGACCGCCAGACTTGTGGAGGTCCACACATTTTGTTCTCAGGTCTTATCTGATTTCTTTTGATCCATGATGTCAAGCAAAGAGTTTGAATGTAGACCTTAAAATACATCCACAGGTACACCTCCAATTGACTCCAATTAGCCTATCAGAAGCAAACTGGTTAATTGCCTAAAGGCTTGACAAAAATTTCTGGAATTTTCCAAGCTGCTTAAAGGAACAGTTAACTTACTGTATGTAAACTTCTGAGCCACTGGAATTGTGATATAGTCAATTAAAAGTGAAACAATCTGTCTGTAAACAATTGTTGGAAAAATTACTCATGTCATGCACAAAGTAAAACGACTAAACGACTTGCCAAATCTATAGTTTGCTAATATGAAATCTGTGGATGGTTAAACAATGAGTTTTAATGACTTCAACCTAAGTGTATGTAAACTTCTGACTTCAATATATGTAATATGTATATGTACAGTATATACACTACCGGTCAAATGTTTTGAAACACTTGTCTGAAATGTTTCTCATGATCTTAAAAATATTTTGATCTGAAGGTTTGCTTAAATGTTTGAAATTAGTTTTGTAGACAAAAATATAATCGTGCCATCATATTAATGGCCACTGAGTGCCCAACATAGATGGGAACTCCTTCAATACTGTTTAAAAAGCATCACAGGGTGATACCTCAAGAAGTTGGTTGAGAAAATGTCAAGAGTACATCTCTGCAAAATCTAGGCAAAGTGTGGCTAATTTGAAGATGCTAAAGTATAACATAGTTTTGATTTATTTTTTATTTTTAGTCACAACATAATTCCCATAGTTCCATTTATGTTATTCCATAGTTTTGATGACTTTACTATTATTCTAAAATGTAAGTAAAATAAAGAATGAGTGTGTTTCAAAACTTTTGACCGTGTGTGTGTGTGTGTGTGTGTGTGTGTGTGTATACACACATATGCATTAGGGCTGTCAATCGATTAATTTTTTTTAGAAAATTAAATTGCATCTATAAATACAAATATTTATAAATATAATATGTTGGGCCTATTCTAAATATATACTACAGATTGAACAGTTTAATTTTTTAAAGATCTTTAATTTTGTATATAATTAAAAGCACTAAATTAACGCATGACATCACTAATAAATATATATATATATATATATTCTTTGCCACATTATGCATGTTTGCTGTATTTTGTGCTTATCTAGTCATTTTTTAAAACTAAGATAAAAAGGCATTTTGAACTTGTTTTATGTAGCAAAGAGCTCTTGTTTTGTATAGGTGGATAACACTTACAAATACAGCATATTCCTATTTTTAATTCATTGAACAGACACACACACAAATAAAACTGTTTAATCGATGTCTCTTTTCCTGCAGATAATATTTGTGGCAATCCTTCTCCAAAGTAACTTGGAATGTTTAGAGCCTCTTCTTATTCCCATTCTCTCTCTGTACATGGGAGCTCTGGTGCGTTTCACCATCGTTGGACTGGGCTACTACCACAAAATCCATGACAACATCCCTGAATCAAGTAGTCTCGATCAGGGGGTATGTTTATCTAGCAAGTGTACTCCATAATCTAATATCAGAAAAAGATCTGATCTAATATCATCTCAAGGTAGTTAAGCTAGCTGATGGTCCAAGGTCATCCACTATCTCTAACCAGCTTGACATAGATAGTCTACCAGCTCAGCTATGTCCTAAATAGCTGGTTGTTCAGCTGGTCAACCATCTAAACAGCTTGGACCTTAAGTTGATTTAATCAAATGTATTTTCTATCAAGTTTTAAAAGAGCTTGTTTTCAGTATCCTATATGCCATTTAGTTGTGGTCATGTCCAGGGTGATGCCACTGTAAGGAAAATGCTCAGTTTCTGGTGGCCGCTTGCACTCATTTTGGCAACTCAGCGCATCAGCAGGCCCATCGTCAACCTGTTCGTCTCACGGGACCTTAAAGGCAGCACTGCATCAATTGAAGTGAGTAGTGTTGAGTGCCGCTATAAAGTCACCAGTAACACAAGGCAGTCTGTCCTAACTGAACTGTGTGTCTCTGTTAGGCAGTAGCAGTCCTCACTGCCACATATCCTGTGGGTCACATGCCCTACGGCTGGTTAACAGAACTGCGAGCTCTCTATCCAGCTTTTGATAAGGTAGGTATATTTTAGATTTTTCTTGGGCTATTCAAACAGGTCAGAAATGAAACGTGGCTCCTTTACTTCGCAATTCATCCAAGAATAATTTTTAATTGCTAGGCAGCAAAACCTGTTGAGGACAAAACCCGTAGCTTAGATCACTGTCTTTTGGTGTTTGGAAAAGCTTTTTATTTAAGACTTTTCTTACCTTAATTTTTAAAACCATATCACAGCAACACAGAGCCTTTGGTATTTCCTGAGGCTCTGGAAAGTTCTTTAGTCAACAACCAATGACTTGTGTTTTTGCGCCGTGTTCTTCATGGTTCATCCTCCATGCTTGTAATTACTTTCCAGAAAGACACGCAACAGTCAGACAAATAGTCAGACAAACATTCAGCAAAGCGTCAGGGGTTTGGGAAATTTTACCCCAAAGCCTAAACAGGTTTGGGTTTGCCAGCTTTTGATTACAGACATAACCAGGGTCACCTCTCTGTAGCAAAGAAAGCCATTATGTTTTACTGTAATTGCGGCTGCGTTGCCGAGAGTTTGAGTGAATGGTGTTGGTTAGGGAGAACTTGTTTTGTAACTTTAAGTGCAGCTTTTATAATCACTAGTACACAATGTTCAAGTAGAGAATAGGAACAGCAGCTTGTTTTTGAAGGGTGATGATGCCAGACAGGTATTTGGGCTGTGACAAACAACACCATTATCGTTTAAGATACTGTAGTTTGATAGATTTATATCAGAGAAGCAAGTGCTCAAACATGGATTGAACATTACATGAGATTTTCCACACAAGCATGATAGTTTATCTTTGCAGATAAACCTGTTTGCTCACATCGTTTGAGTCATTGTGTTTTATGGATAAAATAGGATAGTTCACCCAATAATGAAAATTCTCTCATGTCATCCCAGATTTGTATGACTTTCTTTTCTCTGCAGAACACAAATTATTTTTAGAAGAATATTTCAGCTCTTTTGGTCCATTCAATGCAAGATCTGAGACATATTCTAAAAATGTCCATTTGTGTTCAGTTGAAAAAAGAAAGTCATACACATGTGGGATGGCATAAGGGTGAATAAATTATGAGAGAATTCTATTTTTTTGGGGGTGGACTATCCCTTTAACTGAATCTGTCCTAATTTCTAACAGAACATCCCTTCAAATAAATTAGTTGGTGGTCTGCCGGTCACCAAATCTCACATCAAGAGATTCACTCTCTGCTGCTTGATTCTCTCCTTAGCGGTAAGACTTTTTAATCAAACATCTACATAGATTTGTTTTTTTTCCCAACAAATTTATTTGGTTAAATTGTATATATACGGGAAAGTGTATATTTTATGTGCTGTAACTGGTCACCCTTTCTTTTACATTTCTTTATCTAGCAGACAATGCTTGCTTTTTTTCACAATTTTGAATCATTTAGTTAGAAGTCAAACTGCATGTTTAAAGAGCACCTATTGTGGTATTTAAAGTGCCTAATTTTATTTTAAAGGTCTCATACAATAGATTTACTTGCATCCAAGATCAAAAAACACTTTTATTTGCTCATAATTTAAATGGCATTTACATTTATGCATTTGGCAGATGCTTTTATCCAATGCGACTTACAGAGCCCTTATTACAGGGACAATTCCCCCCGGAGCAACCTGGAGTTAAGTGCCTTGCTCAAGGACACAATGGTGGTGGCCGTGGGGATCACACCAGCGACCTTCTGATTAGCAGCCCTGTGCTCTAGCCACTATGCCACCACCAGTCCTATGGCAGCATTACCTTTTTTTTCTCAGTGGCAAAACGACTCGTTCAATGATCCATTCTAAACTCCTCCTTTCAGAGAGCCTACTCTGCTCTGATTGGTCAGATGTCCCAGTCTGTTGTGATTGGTCTACCGCTTAGTGTAGGGTTTGAGGATGGGTCAAAGCTGTTTGCGAGCAGCCAATGAAGACCAGAGGTGTTTTTGTTACCAAATGACTTAGGTTAGTACAGGAAGTAAGTCTGGAATTACTAATGACTCGTTTCAGGTGTTCAGAATCGGTTTGTTCTTTGGGAGTCAGTAACTCCATTTGTCGTGCACTTTGATTTTTTTTAAACTTTGCAGACATTTTTTTACATTCACAAACAGCTATATAACACACTACATGAAAGGTAATATTTAAAAAAAAAAAAACATAATAGGTGCTCTTTAATTATTATATATTATACAGTATATGAATTTGAAAAATCTTGTCTAAAGGCATGAATACAATGAAGTATAGCATGTCACACCACAGGCACACTCTGAAAAATTGATACATAATTCTGTATGTAGCCAGAGGACATTCACATTTGTTTTTGTAAAACATACCAAGGATTGTGGCACTGACCAAATCACAGGTTCTAAAATAAAAAATGGGTCCTGTCCTACACTTGAATCAAACATGCATGTTTCACATGCCATATGTTAAAGTAGTAGACTTCAGTTCCTACATTGCCACAGACCTATTCGTGATGTGTTGTTTTATGCTGATCTTACCTCAGGGCCTGCATAAATACACCGGCAGGCCAAAATAAGCCATAATTGGTGTTATTATGCAAGTCCAACGGTCTGTCTCAGAAACTTGCTTACGCTTTGGTCACAGATGTTGCACATATGGTTAAGATTTTGTTTAAGGGATGCTACTCATGAATATAAAAAAAAGATCTTATGCATTACACATGTTGGCTTTCTAGTGTATTTGTCATCAAAATGAGTTCATGTAACAGGTGTGGAGCAATTCCAACATGCAGAAAACAGACCAAAAAGCTTTCTAGTTTGTTTTGTCTTGAATTGCATGACATGTAGATGCATGTTGTGTAATTATGGAATGGAAGGTTAAATCAAATGGACATTAACAGCACGTGTAGGCAGGCAGATTCAGGCACACCCTGAATGTAACACAGGATGTAACACCTGTACCTCATGTTGAGGCGTCTCTAAAACAGCCTGAAGATCTTTGGCTGCTGGTTCTTGTCTCAAAGTGATGGCAAAGAAAAAAGAATAAATAAGCTGGCATAGTTGGAATATCTTTGATTTAGACTAACCCAGCAACAAACAATAACAAATTGCATAAGGCGGGTTTTATTTTATTCATTTATTTTGAGGTCATGGAACAAAATGCTGCCTGAAGTTTTCACCCCAGAAAGTTTTTCAAAGTTGGTATTCCCATAAAAGATATTCTAACTTGGCAACAAAAATACTCTTTGATGTAAAAGCTACAAACACATAAACTTGGTAGTTTGTCTTTGTAGTCCAGGTTGAGCATGCATTGATGTGCTTGTCCCATCATACAAGTTTTCAAACAGGTTTCATGAACACTTCCCCGTCTTCCATTGGTCAGATAGAGACTATACAGTATATATTTCACAAACTCATGCAAATGGTTGAGCCAATGTTGCTATGTCGGGCTGGTCAGAATGTTCAAAGCGAACAGAGCAATGTTCTGATAGTGCCACAGTTGCTCAGTGTACACACTTTGGTGTAATCAACATACAAATGGCATACTTATAGTTGTCTTTGAATATTAAGCTGTGATCGTGGAATGTATTTTAACATCCAAAGAAGTTTAAAGACTGGCATCTGCATGGCTTTTACAAACAGGGTGTTTGTGGCCAGGACAATTTGAAGTTTAACTTGATCAAATGTAGAGGTCTTTCTTCGTTAACTTGTGTGTCATGACCTGTGCCAGACTTGACAGCTGTGCCAATTGGGAGTAATGCCCCGTAGGCAGGGCGTTAAGCAGACATGGCTCTTGATGAAATGGAAGACGCTCATAAACAAGAAATAGACAAAACATGCGTGCACAGCCAAGGTTTACGTAAACTTGTAATGAAAAGAATGAAAACAAATTGCACAAGACATGATGTGATATCCCCTGTATTGCATTGACATGAGTGGAAAATAAAATGTACATATGACCTAGTATTTATTAGATACATTTTTTGACATGATGATGCATGATGTCATTGTGCTCCTATTTACACAATGAGTTAGTGCTTCATTGTTGTCTGGCTTCTTATTTATGTTGTTTTATCTGTTTGCCAGCTTTGTTTCATTATATTCTGGGCCCCTCTTGTTTCGGAGCGAATCCTGGTAGACATCATTGGGGTGGACATGGAATTTGCACAACTCTGCATCATTCCTCTGAGAATCTTTTCCTTCTTCCCTCTGCCAGGTACCAGTTGTTGTTTTTTTTTCACCTTTGTGCTAATTTTATGACTTGTTTTCCACATTGAAATGCCCATCAATATTTTTAATGTTGACTCTCCATTTTACTGTATGGATGCATTTCATTACAGCCATGACATCTTTGTTATACCTGTGTGTTATGCAGTAACTGTTCGAGCTCATCTGACGGGCTGGTTAATGACGTTGAAGAAAACGTTTGTGCTGGCACCCAGTTCTGTCCTGCGTATAATTGTTCTCGTCACAAGCCTTCTGGTGCTGCCTTACATGGGGTTGGTGTACACATTGCAACATTTTAAAGAGCGCTGTCACCTGCCTCATGCTTGTATGAGATCAGTACCTGTTTTTCCAGTCTTCTTGCATTAGAATCAACAAAGAAGGTGCTAAAATGTAATAGAATATCTCGTTTTTATTTTGAATGTTTTAATTCTGCTTTTTTTATCTCTCAAAAACTGCACTGTTCTCTCAGCGACTGTCTTAAAAATTGTCCGCAGGACAGAATGTGAATTTGTTTGTTCACTAAATGCTAAAATTCTTGTTGAGAGACCTACTAATTTCTTATTGAACCATCTATCAATCACAATATGAGAGCTTTCATTTTGTTACCATTTCAATTACTTTTACATGCAGTTAACTGCAGTATTTGCCTCTGAATGGATGTACAGTATATCTTGCAAGTTAAAGGGTTAGTTCACCCAAAAAAAATATTTTCTCATTTACTCACCCTCATGATATCCCACGTGTGTTTGACTTTCTTTCTTCACCAGAAAACATTTGAAGAAAAATAGAAAAATATCTCTGCTCAGTAGGTCCTTAAAAGGCAAGTGGATGGTGATCTGACTTTTCAAGCTCCAAAAATCATAGACAGTCAGCATAAACGTCATCCATACAACCCTACAAGTTAAATTAATGTCTTCTAAAGCGATACGATAGCTTTTGGTGCGGGATAAAAAATTATCTAGATTTGAGTACTATTTAAATAAACCAGACTCGCAAATCAGCAACATTTTTCAATATGAAATTGTTGATTCAGACAACACTGTTAGGACAACAATTGAGGGAATATTGTTGGTCTAGCATATGTTTTCATGTAGATGCAAAATAATTCACATTTCGTAGAACCTGTTAATCAGAAACCCCATAAGATGGATAAAATTGTATTTTTTACAGCATTAGAAGTACACACACATCTGGTAAACTGCAGCAACAAAATGCATCAGATTCAAATTACCTTATGCTTACAGATCAGTGTGCTTTTCTGCTCAGTCTGAGATCTGGGAACTAATTAGCTGACATGCTGCCTCTGAAATTTTAGTGCATCTAAAAATAAGCAGATTAGATTCCCTGTCTGCTGTTTTTGAATGAATAATGACTCAGAGCTCCATAGTTAATGCAAGCTGCTGGAACAGTAAGTTCATCACTTTAAATAGAGACTGTTACTTTAATAGGTTCTGTTGATCACAACATCACTGCACTACAACTAGGCATTTTGACTTTGTCATTAATCTTGTGCAGCTGGTTTATGGTGCCTTAGATTGACTTGATGATCTATGCATGTGTTGAAATTGCATTTGATTTTGGTGATGTTTTTGTTGTGCAGGGTGCATGGTGCCACACTGGGAGTGGGATCTTTATTAGCAGGATTTGTGGGGGAGTCCACCATGGTCGCAGTTGCTGCCTGTTATGTGTACCGAAAACAGGTGAGGCCCAACCTAGGTTCTGCCGAATTATTAGAGCTAGTGTCCTATATAATGCAATTCATTTTAAATGGTTGGAGTGTGTAATTGCTTCAGCACTTAAATTCAATTTTGAAATGGTGAAATGATCTGTTTTTAAACAGGTTTCCTGTAAATGGTCTGAATGAATGAATTACTTTTAGTTCTCTTGTTTTATTAATCTGGGATAGGAGAAAGTATTTTCCTGTATTATTTATCTGGTGAGTTTAGAGGTGTGGCCATATATGGAGAAAAATAAATCCTAGTTGGTGCTTTAATGTATCCCTTTTTCAAAATCATGATTTCCAACAAATGTTAAAGACTGAAATCAGTGTTTATATGGAGACCAAATGGTCCTCTGTATCCTCTGTGGGCGTGGCTTGGGAGGCACTTAAGGCAGTTCTTAGGGGTCGGATCATACAGTAATCCTCATTCACCAAAATATCCAAAGCACGTGAACTCGTGGAGTTGGAAGAGAATATTAAAAGTACAGAGACAGAACTGAACCGCTGAATGTTGTCTGATGGCCAGCTGAATACAGATATGATACTATTTTGTCATGGAAAGTGGAGTTTTGGTTATTCAGGGCAGGAGAGTCATACTTTTGAGTCGGGGGACAAAGCAGGGAAGCTTTTTGCTGGATATATAAAGTAGAGAGAGTCTTTTTCTACCATTCCATCAGTGAAATCTGCTGGTGGTGAAATATTTACCTCGGCCATTGATATTAATAATGCTTTTAAAGAATTATATCTTAATCTCTGTAGTTCCATGTCTTCATCTACTGATGGATTTATTAGAAACTTTGTGGAACCATTAGATCTCCCTAAACTGTCGACTGAGCGAAACAATTCTCTTGGAAATTGATGAGGTAATTAAAATTTGGCAAACATTTTGGCTAACCAATTAATTAAAGTTATGACATCTTTTATACATACAGATCACGTGAGGTTTGTTTGGGGCCACAGCTCTTCTAGTAACATTAGGCATTTCATTGATTATCATGTGGTCAGTGGCAAATGATCAGACTCCGATCTCACTTGATGCCGAAAAGGTGTTTGATGTGGTAGAATGGGATTACCATTCAGGATTTTGGAAATATATGGGTTCGGGAATATATGGGTTATTGGATGTTACTTTATAAAGACTTGGTAGCGGCAATACAAATAAGTGGATTAATTTCAGATTATTTTACAAAAATACAGGGGCACCCAGCAGGGTTGCCTTTCCCCATTATTGTTCTGTCTTGCAGCGATAAGGAAGAAAGATGATTTTCCAGGGGTGATTGGCAGGAGGTTTGCCACATAAACTTTTGCTTTATACAGATAATATAATATTATTCGTCTCTGACCCCACTAGATCTATGTCTTGCCTACACAGAATTATTAATTCCTTTTCTAAGTTCTCAGGTTACAGAGTCAATTGGTCTAAATCTGAAGCTTTGGCTCTGACAGCATACTGCCCCAGTTACGGCTTTTCAGCCGGGCACCTTCCAGTGGCTTAAATGGGGCATTAAGTATTTGGGCATTTTATTCCCAGCAAAACTGTGTGATTTAGTGAGTTAATTTTGACCCCTTAATTAAAAGTTTTTTGAGGGATGTGGAGAGGTGGGCTTCATTACATCTATCGATGATCGGGAAGGTTAATGTTATTAAAATTAATTGTATTCCAAAATGTAACTATCTGCTATAATATCTACCTGTAGATGCCCCCCTTTCTTATGATAATCTTTTGATAACTTAGCAAAGTCCTTCATTTGGAATGGTAAACATCCCAGATTAAATTTCAATAAGATACATAAAGCTTCCTAAAGCGGCAGATACTTTGGAATTGGTAATTTAATGCTTTTCGAAAAGGTCATGAGGCATCAGGGTATTACTCCCTGCTAATTCAGAGTCTGGGGGATGGAACTTCAACTTCTCTCTAGAGATTATTGGAGAAAGATTTAAACTTGGTATTGGAGGAGGGAGTGTGGACTAGGATTCTAAAAAACATCAAGTCTACATTTAGAGATGCAAGGGTGCGTCTGATGCAATTTAAGATTTTGCATCGATTATATTGGACCCCCTCTAGATTGTAAAGTCTTGGTTTAAAAGACACACACCTGTTGGTGGCGACAGTTGGAGGATAGAGATTTAACACATGCTTTCTGGTCTTGTTCAAGGATTCAGGAGTTTTGGTTGAGTGTCCAGAAATTTGTTTGCAAGGTCCTGGGCACTCAAGTTCTGATCTTTACCAGAATTTGTGTGTTGGGTGATGGGGCGGTTATTGATATAGCCGATGGGTATGTAAAGTGGTGGATCCTCACCGGCATGATGATCGGGAGACGGATAATACTGAGGGGATGGAAATCGACGAGTAACTTTTTGGAGGGTGCTCAGTGACTGGCTGTGGAGAGAGACATTTTGTTTTGGTATATATTTGTTGAATTTGATTTTTATTTTATTTTTTTAAAGATGTTGGATGGGGGAGATGTTGTGGGGGAGGGACATGCAGTTTTTTAAATTGATTCAGTGTGTGTATGTTCTGGTTGTGTAATACTGTTTTTCAAATCAATACAAATTTTATATGTATAAAAATAAAAAGAACTACATGCATCACCTTTAAGTCTAACTCATGTCATGATTAACTGGAAATAGTTTTGCCTTATTTGCCTTAGAGGTTTAAATACATAAAATACACATGTGACATGATGGTATCTTACCTGTCCAATATAATATAATGTGTTCTATTTTTGTATTTTTAATTATTATTTTAATGTGATGCTTATTTTTCAGCCGAAAACCCCAGACACAGATATGGTTGTGGAGGAGGACAACTCTTCCCCAATGAATGAGGTCACCTCCAGGACCCAGTTAGATGGCATTGAAGAGGATGACATTGAGAGGGTAGAAAGCGAGATCAATGAAGATGAAGGAATTTGAGGATGAGAAAAATCACCATGAGGATGGATGATATATTTATTCAGAGAGGGTAAAGGGGTCGATATCTTGAGCAGTGCACTGTCCTGATTGGATCAATGATAATTAAGAGTATGTTGTGTGATTGTTTAGTTCATTTGATAGATTACTATAAAATATTTCTACATTTCAAACAATCCCTTACCACAAATTCCAATGGAAATGTCAAATCGACAGACCCCAGGATGGGACAGAATGAGATCAGTCAAATACTGGATTTGCATGTCTCCATCAACGCACTTATGAAATGCACTGAGGCATATTTACACAAAAGTCTTCCTTAGATCCTGATCTGCAGCCACTGAATATTTTTGCTGGCCACATTTTAATGGTAAGCCATCCCTCATCACAGGCCCTGGGGCAACGGCCCTGTCCAGGAGAGAGAACTCCCCCTCTTGGAATGCATTAAGAACAGGCCTAAAAACTTTTATTGACCGAAGTGTTATCTGCTAAACTTTGACCACAAACCCCCCCACACCCCCCCCCCCCCCAACCCCAAATTAGATACTGCCAGATTTCCTTTCTTTGAAGCGCACAATAAATACTTCGACTTGGTAGTATATTACTATGTTTTAGAGGAATTTGTTTTTCTGACTTGGGGTATCAACTTGACATTTTGTTTGTGTGTGCCAAATTATTTTTTTATATTTTTGTACACGATATTGATCAGATTTTATTTAGGCTTCTTTGCTTGACTATATGTCACTAAAGTATGTAGACATTTAAGCCTGAGGATCATACTCTTCTGTATGGACTGTTTCATGAACAATTTCTCTGTGACACATGATTTCTGATACAGTATTAGCCATATAGCATCAGTTTCTTTTTACAACTTCTTTTGGGACCACATTAAATAATTTATTTGCAGTGTCCTTTTCCAGTGGAAGATCTAAACCATTTATCATTTTTACCATTATTTTAGTAAATGTAATGTTATTTTGTGAAGTATGTCCTATTTAACTGTTGTTGGGTGCTTGTGGCCTTACTAAAATACAATATATAAGCACATAATCATGCTTTTATGAATACACCATGAAAGCATTAACCTGTTGAAATGCACAATAAATGTTTTTCCAAATTAAAAATAAAACTGTATGTAATACAGTGAGTCCTAGAATAATCTTTATTCATATTTCCTCAAAAAATCTTATGATCTGTCGGGTCTTGATAAATTACCAATGCACAACCAAAACTGTATAACTTTTTCTGAATGTTTGGAAACGCAAGTTAGTCAATGTTAGCCTGTCATAAATATTAAAAGGTTTGGATTAAGACTGTTCAGAAAAATGGCCATACTGTGCATCTGTTCTGACTTGTAGTTTAGTTTAAGATTTAAAAATATTTTAAACCATTCTTTGCATCTGAGGCCTAGTTCAGCTTGCAGTCTTTCAGCATCTGCTATGTACGGTCCCTTAGGGGACCTGGCGGGAAATATTTTTTCTTAAATAGTTTTACTTGCTCTCACAATTGTTCTGCGTTCCCTCACAATACATTTACCATGATTTTAAAACGGTAACAATATTTTAACCTTGATATTCATAGTAAAATAATAATACATAATAATACAGAAAAAATGAAAACAATGGTAATAAAAATAATAATTTTGTGGTTATTATGGTTTTACTGCAAATACAAAGGTATTTAGGTATTAAGCTAAAAAAAATTGTGTAACAATTCAGATAATGTTTAAAATTAAGGTGTTTAAAAAGTATGAAAGAATGGGTTCATAGGGAAAAAATGTGGCAATTTTTGTAAAAATTAAGCAGTTAAAGCAAATGCAAAATTTTAAGTTTGATTCAAATAATAATTTTTTTTAAGTTACATTTATAAATGTTATACAGCCATTTTGCATTCAAAAGAGTCCCATGAGGGGCCATACCAATAAATTCCACAAATCTGGCTGGGGGTCCCAAATGCTACCCCGAACCTGAGACAACATGTCTGTTCCGACTGGAATCTCCCAAGGCACTTTCTCCAGAAGAGAGTCCAGAGTCGAAAACCATACTAGAGATGGCCATAACGGCATCTCTAACAGAAGCCGAACCCGATCCTCCCGAACTCTCTGCAGAACTGTGTGCAGCAGACTGATTGGTGGAAATGCGTAAAGATGTGTTGTCAGACACTGATGCGCCAACGCACCGATGCCCAGCAGTGCCAGGGGCGAGAGGGAAAACCAGAGGGGACAGTGTGACTTCTCGCTCGAAGCGAACCGGTATGCTTCCGCTCTGCTGAACCTTTTCCAGATTTGTTCTGAGTATGCAATGTCCACTCTCCTACAGCTTCTGCCAAGCCAACAGACAGGCAGACAAAGGGATTAATGCATGGCTCTTGCCTGCAGCACGACCTTTATGCACTTGATGGTGTGCTTGGCTTACTTTTGGCGACTGCCCCAGAACCAACGACACAGTGGAGGGAAGCCTTCGCGTGGCTGGATGAAGGGAATTTGATCATGTTTTTGCCTTCATTGTATTTAGGCATAAGTTATGAGCACCCTGAAATGTATCTACAGGAAGTACGCTGACAGAATAAACCTTTTCCCTGGTATTTTAATGGGTAAAAGCGTATGGAAATTGGGGGGAATGTGTACTTGATAAAACTGGTTCGAAACAAAACAGCATTCTTTATGGGGGGGGACAAAGTATAGCGCTCATGCTCACTGTTTTTTGTGTACACTTGTGCCTGAGGAACATCGAATTCTGTTATGCATGTCTCGAAAACTTTGGTCATGGAGACAGAGGCTGAGTTCGATCAGGCAGTTAATAAAAAAGGTCACTCTGAATGTATTTACAGCAGGGGACACCAAATAAACCATCTTCCCTAGCACGGAATGGGGAAGAATGTGCAAAAATAGAGAGGAATTGAGAGCAAGTGGGCTTGCTACAATGGGCGAACTCTGTTATGCATTTTATGAGAGTCTTGGTCATAGAGACAGAGGCTGAATTCAGGAAGCATTTTTTTTTATTTTTATGTTCGTTGTTGGGGAAATCTGAAGCATTTTCTGGTTGTGCGACGTTCAAGGCATGCATAACGGTGAAATCCTGATACTGACGAAAGGGCAAACAGGTGAGAAACTAATACGTTTATATGGTCCAATTTCATTCACTGAATGTGGACTCATCCTTGGTTATACGGTAAGCCTGTCAGGATCGCATAGACCTATTTTTTTTTAAAAAAAATTTATCATATATTGAGTTATATTACGCTTGCCCTGAGACCCTTTGTCAGAAGACAGAGGCTAAACTCAAGCTGAAAATATTCAATGCTCGTTTCTACGGCATAATTTACAGGGGAAACTGAGCTAAATTGTTGTACTGAAAAAAGGGTTAGATACTAACCTGATTCCAGCATATAATGGGGGAACAAAGTCTAGTGACAGGATAGCGCAAAACACACTGGCACATAAAAGCACTGCCTTGACCAACTCTTTCCCCAGCACCAGTGGCTGGGGGAAAACACAAGGGAATTTCAAATGGAGCTGAAATAAAAAAAAAAAGTATTCCTTAACGTGATGCGCTTGGTTGGACTGCAAAACCATTGTGTGTAGATCCAACAACCGACTGAAAAGAGCAACATCCACGCAGCCACTGAAAATTTTTGCAGAGATAGCAGTCTTGTCTCACCAGAACACCCGCGTGGTCCACAAATAAGTGAAAGATAAAAGAAACAAGTTAAATACCTTGATCTCCTGAGAGTCCAAAAGAATAATGGCACAGATGAAGCACAGCACGTTGGTTCAACATCACTCCTTTTGGGGAATATTCTCTTATTCCAGCCCCCTTGTTCTGCTTCCGGGCTCACCGGCCCACGAATGATCCCCTCCGCTGCGAGCAGTTCGCTTCGAATGGGGAGAAAGGCAGAGGCCTCTCCTCAATTGCCTTATTCATGTCCATTCTCCCAGAAAGAGACAATAGAGACAAATGGGCCAATTTATTCCATACCTTCCAATGACTAATTCTCTTATACAGCATTGTATATTCCTGCCCTGTCCTCTTAAGGGCTCTGTAGCTAAGAACATAAATGAAAATGTAAAATAACACAATGAATTTGAATGAATGGCAACACTTTAGAATAAGTTATTCTTACTTTATACGTCTAACTACTCTTGCTAATAGTGATTTAATTTTAAGACTTTAAGACAATGTTTTGTGTAGAGCCTCATTTGATATTGCATTTCAAATAATACTTTTTAAAAGCAGTTACAACTTATACAGAGGAAAACTGTCATGGCAGTGACACCAGTATGGTAAATTAAAACTATTTCATGAGATTCTATCAAAATGAGCATGTTTACATGCACACCAATACGCTGACAACTGCCAAAAATCATTCAACAGTTCATTCAAAAAAAAATCTGACAGTGCAAGAAAACGTTGTTTACATGGGATTTGAAATCATCAGGTTAATCTCCGCTTTTGATGTCAAAACGTAAACAGGCATGTACACAGCACTTGCGCAAATTAAATAAGATGGTAAGAATGCCAGAAAAGGTGTTTACATGCAATGCAAAATCGTGGTAAGAGGCAAAAATCTACCAGTGTTGATTGGTTTTTGCTTTAATTATGTATGACCTTATCTGATAATGGAAAGCACGATCACATTGTCTGCTTTTTAAACAAAGTCAGTGTAAGGTTGTGCATATCAACATGCTTGTTTGTTTCCCAAAAGATGAAATAAAAAAATAAAAAAGGGGCAGCTGTGGCTCAGGTGGTAGAGCGGGTCGGCTACTAACCGCAGGGTTGGCGGTTCAATTCCTGGCCCACATGACTCCACAAGCCGAAGTGTCCTTGGGCAAGACACTGAAACCCAAGTTGTCCCGATCCCAATGGCAGGTTAGTGCCTTGCATGGCAGCTCAGCCATCACAGTGTAATGTGCTTTGAAATCCGCTAAGGTTACAAAAGCAATATATAATTGCAGACCATTTACCATTTAAATAAACATTTGCCATTCAAATTTAGCAATGCTTAAAAATTACCCAAGATATCTGACAGTCTCAGCGTTGGCTAAAAAAGCCACAACCACTGCCAATGGCATTTTTCAGGCATGTTTTATATTTTTAAACAATATTAATTTGATTGAATCTGCATCAAATGGACTTGAGCAGACAATGTGAATTCCCTCACTACACTCAGAAAGAACTAACATTGTTTTGAATCAATATTTTCTAAACTTATTGTTGTAAACTCTTCGTATTCTTTAACATCAACAAAGAAAATGATCAACTTTCAACTTGTATTCAACAGTGCAAAATAAGAACTTTGTTTCCTGTCTGCACCTATGTTACTCATCACAACATTTTCTGACAGGCAGTGTGTTAGCGCTGTGATTAATTTGGGGAAAAAAAACCTGAGCACTTCTGCTTGCAAAATTATCTCAGCAGATGATTTACATTCCCATCATTAAGCATTTTCATTCATTGAATGATCAACAGACCATCAAACAACAAAACATCATGTCACTTTTGTTGGTCAGATTTGTTCTCTGAGGTCTGTGTTATCAGGTCATCATGATATCGGCTCTTTGCTGGTGTAGAACGGTCCTCCTGACCGGAACGTTGTAATGGCGATCGTCCTCTGTCACAATGCACACGCAGGGCCACTCTTGCTTGTGGTCATCTGGGTAATGTGTGACAAACTCCTCTGTGTCTGTCATGTACAGACGGAAGACTTGAATGGTGTGCTGTAAGGCATAGCCCAATAGAAACATCTCTACCTACAATGCACAAAGAAAACATACATTTAACTTTTTGTATTTTGGTGTAATATATTAAAGCAATAAGCCATGAGAGGGTTTTTTTCAGGTGTTGTTAACAGTAGTTAATATCCAAAAGGTGGGCCAATTTTACTGTAGTCTTGGCTCGTATACAGTGCTGGCAACAGCAATATGATAAAAGACACAATTTTTTAATTAGAAACACAATAAAAGGTAAAATAGTTAATTAGGATAACTGTGTGCTTTTTGTGGTTGCCATGAAACCAAATGATTAAAATTCTTGTATGAACTGTGCGACTTGGTGCATTAATTCGGTTAAATTATGTCAAACTACTCATTTTATTAAAATTTATTAAATGAATATTCTGGGTTCATTTCAAGTTAAGCTCAATTGACATCATTTGTGGCATAGTGTTGATTACCACAAAAAATATTTGATGTGTCTGTCCTTTTCTTTAAAAAAAAGCAAAAATTGAGGTTACAGTGAGGCACAAACAATGGAAGTGAATGTGGCCAATTTTTGGGGGGCTTAGAGACAGAAATTAGCTTTTTTCTAAGAAAAGGTGGGAAAGGTTACAATACATTTTTGTGGAAATCATTATTATGCAACAAATGCATTTGTTGATTAAGCGTAACCCAAAATATTCCTTTAAATAGTTGATTATACACTTCATGTTTGTCCTTTCTGTACTTAAATTAAAGTCAATGGAACTTGTCAGTCTTATTACTCACCTGTTCTACTCCTCCGGTGAAGCCAATCTGGCTCAGGTGATTGGTCAGGAGGGTTTGGGGGTTTTCGGATTTGTCACGGGCAAAAAGGAGCCAGCAGAACACAGGCACTTCTTGATCAGAAACCATATTGTGATGAAGCTCAATGGCTTTGGCCAGCATCAGAAACTTGAGTGCTTCCAAAAGACCATACTCTTCCTCACCACCCTGAAACACGTGCTCACACACACTCTGCTTCTCTTCTGGTCTCTCAGCGGCTGCTGCTGCCTGCCACTGAATGTACACACACATGCAGATGCAGTAAAAGAAAATAATTAATTTAAGAAATTATTGTGATCATCTAATTCTCTCAAATTAAACATATAAAGTGCTTTGGAAACAGAAAGTACACCTTTACTTTTTTAAATGAACAGACATGAAATATTGATTTTGAGTGTGAGAAAGCCAAGTGATAGTGAGACAGGAAACTAGCACAGAAATGTAGAAAAAAAGTGGACTGGGACAACCATCAATTAGCAGTCAAATAATACATTTTAGAGATTATCATACAAAAGTATGGTAATATAGAATGCTGTGTTTAACCAATCAGAATCAGAGAGATGAGTGATAATGTCTTCTATGAAATATAGGTTATATTAGATAATTATATTGTGTTCTTTAATATTTATATTATCTAGTAGACAAACACTAAATGGTTGTTCTTCAATATGACATTTTTAATAAAGAATGGAAAAAAGAAATTCACCTTCTTCTTAAGGAGCTCCAGATAATTTTTCAGCCTTTCTACTGAATCCTGCTTTTCACTTCCCCAATTGCATTCTAGGGGAAACACCCATTCACCAATCAGATGCTCCCGAGCCTCAATCATCTCTGGCAACTATGAAAATGACAAAAAAGCAATAGTTAAAAGACCTTAGTCAAGGTGCATAATACATAATTTGAAGCAAATGAAAAAAGGCTGTGAGAGATAGAAGAACACTGCCCTGCCATGCCAAAACGTAGGAACTACGCCGACACTTTAACTGAGAAAAATTGCTTCAAAGTCTAAGTGATAGTCCAGTCAAATGTGGATTGCATCTAATTTTTACAACTGATAAGTTTATGTCCATTGGACATTTTTGGGAAGACATATTTTCAATGTTTTATTTGCTGAACAATCAATATAAAGGTAAACACCAGTATGTGTTTCCATGCTATCCCTTACAGGCTCATTTTAGTAAGCGTTAGATTACATATGGTGTCTACCCTGACAAAGGTCTATAATAGTACAGAGATATCCTCACCAATAGAAAGCCTTCATCCTGCAGCCAGGTGGGCATTTTTGTGCTGGTCACCAGGACCTGGTACAGTGTTGCTCGTAGGGCACAGTAGTTATCTCCTCTTACTTGCCTCAGAGCGCTGAAGCTACGGGACATCTCATTGTAGCCCTGAAACAGACACATTAGGGAAACAAGCACAGACTGTTCATCTTTCAGTAAAGTGGCCCCACAAAGTATTAGGACACTTAAGCCTCACTCGTAGTCGGCATGAAACGGAAGTTGCCACAAACTTTACTTCCGTATTGTGACATATTTCAGTAAAACAGCTTATCGAAAAAGAAAACAATGTAGGACAGGATTTGAGTTTATCCATTGGTTGTTGATTGGAATGTGAAAATATGCATTGCATAGCAGAACAGAGGCAGATCTGAATGTGAGTTTGCAGTGGACACACACACCCCTACCACAGTGTTGCGATTCAGAGCCAGATATCGGTGAATTGAGCAGCGATCTCAACACATTTATGATCAAACTGACAACATAAATGCACAAGTACATCACAGTCTTTGGTTATGAAGATGCTGTAGCCATTGAAAAGCCAGTGAGTAAAAGATCACAATACACTAAATATAAAGGGGAAAAAAACTTACTTGTGCTGTGCATCCCAAGATAACTGCATTCAAAAATATAAATAATCTCCAGGAGGCATTCAAAGCATTGTATTCATTAGTGATCACCTCAGCAATTCAGACGTGAAATGTCTCAAACACAACTGCGAATTCAACAATATTCCTCCTCATTCGAAATGTAAATTCAAGATAGCTGACCCATAACCAAGGAAGTTTGGGTTAAGGAATGAAAGTTTGGAAGGAAAACAGCCGGAAAAAAAACACCTTGCCATCTTCACCAACTCTATGCAAGGTTCCATGATGGCGGCATGGTAGCACGCAGCAGCCGCTCCGGATTCAAAATGGTGTTATTTTTGTTAGTTAGCCCGACTTTTACGGCACATGGACATCGGAGCAACCGGTGTTAACAACAGAAATGCAGCAATGTGCGGTAAGATTTGCAGTGGTGGCTTGTGTGTTTATATCAACACAGAATTTTGCAAGAACTCTGTGCTAGTCTCTAGTTACTGTTCATTGCTGTTGGAGCTTGTGACTGTTAGATGCAGACCTTTTTATTTTACCACAGGAATTCACCACTGTTTTCATAACCGGAGTTTACATTCCCCCCAGCGCTAATGTTAAGGAAGCACTCTGTGAACTGTATGGGGCTATTAGCGAACTGCAGAACACTCACCCTGACAGACTGTTTATTGTCGTCAGAGTTTTCAACCATGCGAATCTCAAGACAGTGCTCACTAAATTCCATCAGTATGTGGACTTTGCAATGAGAGGGTCGAACACGCTTGATCTTGTTTACACAAACATCCCAGGTGTGTACCGGGCGGAGCCCCGCCCCCACCTCGGTTACTCAGACCACATCTCTGTTATGCTAATTCCAGCATACAGACCGCTCGTCAGATGCAAAAACCGCTCCAGAAGCAGGTGAAAACCTGGCCAGAAGGAGCCATCTCTGCTCTTCAGGACTGTTTTGAGTGTACTGAAGTTCAGGGAGGCTGCAACATATGGCGACTGAACCATCTTGGAGGAATACACAGCATCAGTGATCAGCTACATCAGCAAGTGAATTGATGATGTCACTTTCTCCAAGACCATCACCACACACTCCAACAAGAAGCCGTGGATGACTGTGGAGCTGCGTGCGCTGCTGAGGACCCGAGACTCTACCTTCAGAGCAGGTGACAAGGCAGCCCTAAGAACATCAAGGGCCAAACTGGGCCATCAGGGTGACAAAGCGCGCACACGCACAGAGAATCCATAGTCACTTCCAGGACAGCTGCGACACGCGGCGCATGTGGCAGGGCATCCAGGCCACTACAAACTACAGGACAACATCGGTTGCCTGTGACAAAGATGCCTCCCTTCCAGATGCGCTGAACGACTTCTACGCTCGGTTTGAGGCGCAGAACAACGTGGTGGTGAGGAAAACCCCCCTCCTCCCTACGAATAGGTGCTCTGTCTTACCATGGCCGATGTGAGAAAAACTCTACGCAGAGTCAACCCACGGAAGGCTGCTGGACCAGACAACATTCCTGGCAGATTGTTTAGAGGATGTGCAGACCAGATGGCAGATGTTCTTGCCGACATCTTCAACATCTCTCTGAGCAGCGCCGTCGTTCTAACATGCTTCAAGGCCACACCATCGTCCCCATGCCAAAGAAGACTTCAGTATCCTGCCTCAACGACTACCGTCCCATCGCACTCACACCCATCATCATGAAGTGCTTCAAGAGGCTTGTCATGAGGCACATTAAGACCCAGCTGCCCCCCTCACTAGACCCACTGCAGTTCGCGTATCGCCACCACCCTCCATCTGGCCCTCACCCACCTAGATAAAAAGGACTCAAACATTCGAATGCTGTTCATAGACTTCAGCTCAGCATTCAACACAATAATTCCTCAGCACCTGATTGGAAAGCTTAACCTGATGGGTCTGGACACCTCCCTCTGCAACTGGATCCTGGACTTCCTGACTGGGTCAGTCCGGATTGGTAACAGCATCTCCACCACCACCACACTGAGCACTGAGCACTCTACCCCACGGCTGTGTGCTCAATCCACTGCTGTTCACTCTACTGACTCACAACTGTGCAGAAATGCATAGCTCGAACCACATCTTCAAGTTCGCTGATGACACGACCGTGGTGGGTCTCATCAGCAAGATCGATGAGTCAGCATACAGAGAGGAGGTGCAGCGGCTAACGGACTGGTGTAGAGCCAACAACCTTTCTCTGAATGTAGACAAAACAAAGAAGATGGTTGTTGACTTCAGGAGAGCACATAGTGAACACTCTCCGCTGAACATCGACGGCTCCTCTGTGGAGATCGTCAAGAGCACCAAATTCCTTGGTGTTCACCTGGCGGAGAACCTCACTTGAGGTCCCTCAACACCAGCTCTATTACCAAGAAAGCCCAGCAGTGTCTCTACTTTCTTCAAAGGCTGAGAAAAAGCACATCTCCCACCCCCCATCCTCACTACATTCTATAGAGGGACTATTGACAGCATCCTGAGCAGCTGCATCACTGCCTGTTTTGGGACTTGCACCGTTTCGGACCACAAAGCCCTGCAGAGGATAGTGAGAACAGCTGAGAAGATCATAGGGGTCTCTCTTCCCTCCATCAAAGACATTTACATAAAACGCTGCATCCGCAAAGAAACTAGCATTGTGGACGACCCCACACACCCCTCACACAAACTCTACACCCTCCTGCCGTCTGGCAAGAGGTACCGAAGCATTCGGGCCCTCACGGCCAGACTGTGTAACAGCTTCTTCCCCCAAGCCATCAGACTCCTCAATACTCAAGGACTGGACTGACACACACACACACACACACCTGTACACCATCCAACTTTTGCACATGTCCAGAGTTGCACTTTAATTAATTGTCACTTTATTCCTGGCTGCTACCTCAATAACTGCTATGTCCATAGAACACTATTTCATAGTATGTTATGTTTACATTTAGCATTTTAGAAAGTGTCATCTTTTTGCACTACTCGATTACAAATGTGTACTGGTCGGTGTCTCTCACTGTGCATATTGTCCTGTTCCTTTTAGTAATTTATTGTACTGTCCCATACTTTTTGCACACGTTTGCACATGCACTTTATGTAGAAATGTTATTTAGTCTGTGTAGTCTCATGTGGTTCTGTGTTTGTCCTGTGTTGTTTTATGTAGCACCATGGTCCTGGAGGAACGTTGTCTCGTTTCGCTGTGTACTCTACTAACTGTATATGGTTGAATGACAATAAAAACCACTTGACTTGGGTTGTAGTATTTTTAAGAAAGGGACAGAGTTTAAGCAGACTAAATGATTGGAGAAGTCCCGTATACATCACGAGAGAGAGAAGTCTGTCGTTTCAACAGAAGATTGTGTTAATACATTCTGATTAAAGATTACGAGGTCAATTTTTTTTTTAATAAAACACATACATGGATGAATCATTCACAATAAGATCAATAACATGCATTTAGAAAATAGACAGGGTGAATTTTCATTTCATGCCGACTTTAAAAATTTTGGAATGTTATTGCAACAGATCAAACCATACAGCATTTATTGTAAAGAAAGTTTTATTTTCAAACATGCATTGCCTGCAATGATTAATTTGTTTATAATTAAAACTACACATTTAGATTTCCTCTCACCTTTCTGACCAGAGCACTTTTGGCTGTATTGCCCTTCCATTCTCGTTCACTGTAGGCCAGTATATCCTCAGCTTGTGCCAAGCTACATCTGGTCTCGACACCAGGAACTAGATGAGAAGAAAAAGACTGACACTGACACAGAAGCAGAAAAAAGTGTCTTTTCAAAAATCATTCAGCTGACACCCAGAGTTAATTAGTAAGTCACAATTACACCTTTGAGAATGACTGGGAGTTAAACAATTGTGCAACTCTGTTGTTGTTATTACTTTTTCCCAGTTAAAGTGAGCGATTTGATTATCTCCAAAACGTTGCTCAAAGATCGTTTAAAGACCCATTAAATAAAATTGAAATTTGTGACTTTCAGTCCATGCCTATTAGCTTTGAAGCTACACACACACACACACACACACCATTTCAAGACGGTTTAAGGAAGTGATGTCTTTTTGTTCCTTGAACAATCCCTGCTAGTTGTCAAACTCAGAATGTGTTCCTAATGGAATAAATCACCATGCAAAGGGCAGTTTGAAGGATAACAATCATAATAGTGATGTTGTAAGATCGCTTCAAACTGAATTTCAAATAAAAATTACTTAAAAAGTGAGCCCCACACCTTTTAGCCTTACAACACTCTCACAGTGGATGGTAAATTCTTTGTAGGGAATAGGGCATAGGGATGATCACTTTGGAATGGAATACATCCTCATTCAAAACAGTGGGGGGAGCTTCATTCATAGTGACTTTAACACAATTAACGTTACAAACACCATTGTCATAAAATTTCATTAAAATGTGGACCATGTTGTTCGGTGGCTGGATGCCTGGGACTAATGGAAATTCCAAAATTCCAAAAAAGCAACCACCAATGGACGCATGAACCGCTTCAGTGAAGCGAGATTGCTAGATACAAGCAGCTAACAACTTCGGGGGGAAGAAGCTTTGGTGTCTTCCAACCCCCTTACAGTTGTGTCAGGCGTATCATTCCTTATTATCTGAGTAAACAAGTTCTTAGAATAGGTCACTTCACAAGACCACCACTCCCCTGAGATATGACCACAGCAGAATTTTTGGTATTATCTTTTTTACTTAAACACAGGATGTGTGACTTGAAAAACATTGGAATAGTTGCGTTCTAATTCATTTGTTATTGTTTACATACATGAAATGGTAGTGTACACATAAAACACATCAAAATCAACTTTTAGCAGAAGTACGTATTAAAAATTTAGCTATTCTGTGGGGGGTGCTAGAGAGCAGGCGATGGAGTAGGTTGTGGTTTCGACATGCTCTGCTGAAATTCGGTTTAAATGTATTCTTTAGGCACCCTATACCCACAAAAGTTTAAAAATTATTGTTTTAAGTTAGTTTTTTGTTTTTTCAAATTTAGTTTTGATATTCGTGCACCAATGGCGAATAATTTGCGAAAATATAAATTCACGGGAGGAACTGCTACTACTGGGCCTAAAGCCGTGAGCTCGAGTGCTTCACCTATCAGGAGTGATGGTGACACCCCCTTCCCCAAACGGAGGCAGCGGACTTGAAAGTCAAAATACTTGCTTCGCTGCTCCGATATCGTTACTCTGCTTTGGTCAGAGCTTAAGACTGTGTTAGCTGAGGAATTCGAAGCAGATAAATCTGAACTGCATAGTGTTAGAACAGACATGATGAAAACAACCATATCCGATATGGAACACGGATTATCACCATGCTCAGATGACGTGACTTTGCTGCACACTAAGGTGGGAAAACTCGACTGAGACAATAAGCCTATGGGAAAAAGCCTTGACATGGAGGGAAGAAAGAGGCGCTCTAACATCCAGATATTGAACGTACCAGAGATCCCTGGCTCAAGTAATCCAACAGTAGTTTCCAAACTATTGAAA
This sequence comes from Moxostoma hubbsi, assembly GCA_032164185.1. Taxonomy (NCBI): domain Eukaryota; kingdom Metazoa; phylum Chordata; class Actinopteri; order Cypriniformes; family Catostomidae; genus Moxostoma; species Moxostoma hubbsi. The sequence goes on from JAVLUX010000037.1 coordinate 8,383,702, forward strand.
GAAGATTTGAAGATGGACAAAGACGTCAAGATCGATAGATCACACATGGGTCTCCAAGCAAGGAAACCAGATGGTAAACCAAGTGTCATTGTGCCGCAAGCACACTATTATCAAGACAGTGTAGAGGTCCTTCGCCATGCCAGGGGCAGGGAGTTTGGCCCTCTTCAGTTTAAAGGAACCTCCATTTCTATATTCCCGTATTACACCCCGAGTGTGGCACAAGCCAGGTCTGCATTGAGGTTAAGAGACTACTCTGGGGGCGAGACGGCGTCCGTTATGGCCTCTCCTATCCAGCACAATTCCGTATCACACAAAATGGGACTGAGGCACAGTTTCAAAGCCCAGAAGACGCCATGGTTTATGTAAAAACCAAAATCCTTCAGGAAATGGCAAAAGACTGACCATGACCTAAGTAAGGGAGACTTAATCTTACTCTGTAACTATGTTCCTCTGCTATGAACACTGCCTATTGACATCAGAGGAAGCAAGACGGTTATAGAGAGCATTTATTAGGCTATTTGGCTGCACTTATTTTTATTTACTTTTATTTTTTTATTAGGTTTAGGACATCTTTATGCTAAAAGTGATAATAATGATGTAATTGAGTATTTCACTCCTCTGACATTCTTCTTATTTGACCTTCGCATCAGGATAGTATTAACATTAAGACCGCTGCTTATAAGGCAGTAAACCGTGTTAGAGGAAGGAAGATATTCTCCCTTCCCTTTTATTTAAATTTACTCACCTTAATATTAAGGAAACAGTAGACTGTTGGTTTATTCTTGACATTTACTGTATCTCCTCATTAAGTACTCAGAAAATGACTACTGATCTGGGGGTGTTTTGTCTGATTGAGTTATTACATGATGTGGTTTTTTTTTTTCTTCCCTCTCTCCCCTTGGTGGGAGGTTTAGTTTTTGTATGCAAGACTATATGCCTTTGGGTTTAAATTTTTCAGATAAACCAACTATCTGGTCAATGTGCCTTACACAATGTTACGTTCCATATACAGTGGGGCATTGTCTATGAGTGCTAATGTATCCTCCTACAAGCACTTAAACATGTAGACACGGTTGTGAGGGGTTCGGGAGTCACCTTGTTCTGATAAGTGATGAGGGTTGGGAACTTACTGTACCGGGTTTACGTGATTTTTTTATTTCTTTATTTTTTTTTATTGTTTTCACTCAGGGGTCTTGTCAGTGCTATAACAAACTCAAAACTGTTAAATCTCAACACGCCTTAAGTTATTTTTCCTCTTAAAACAAGACCATGGCCTCCTCAAGCGTTTCAACCAGCTGCGATGTAACCTTTGTGAGCTGGAATGCTAAGTCACTAAATCATCCTATTAAACGTAAGAAGGTTCTTTCACATCTGAAAACACTTAATGTAGGGGTAGCATTTCTTCAGGAAACACATCTGTGAACTTTTGATCATTTCCGAATTAGGGGAGGATGGGTAGGCCAAGTATACCATTCTAATTTTCACTCTAAGTCCAGAAGGGCAGCAATCCTTATCAATAAGAACATCCCATTCGTTATGTCAAAGGTAGAAACGTACTCATCAGGGCGTTACATAATTGTAATAGGTAGGCTATATAACACACCAATTATCCTGGCTAATGTTTATGCACCTCACTGGGATGAAAGTTCTCATTTTTCACAAACTTTTTGCCAAGCTCTGTCTTGTTCTTGGTGTGGGATATTAACTGTGCATCACCGATCTTAGACCATTACTCACCTAAAACCGTTACCTCAAACCTTTGGCTCACTAATAAATATGGATAGTAAAATTCTCTCTAAAATTTTATCCCGCCGTTTGGAAGCTGTCTTACCCTCAATTGTATCGGATGATCAAACAGGCTTTAGAAAAATTTCCACTCCTTCAATGTATGACGCCTATTTAATATTCTTTATGATCCCACTCCACCCGAGACTCCAGAAATACTAATATCGCTCAATGCGGAGAAAGCATTCGATCGGGTTGAGTGGGATTATCTTCTTTTTACTATCAAACAATTTGGTTTTGGCTCAAAATTTGTCTTGTGGATAAGGGTGCTCTATTCCTCACCACTGGCAGCTGTCCGAACAAACAGCAATCTCTCCTCCTATTTCCCACACAGTCACGACACTAGGCAGGGTTGCCCCTTGTCACCCCTTTTATTTGCCATAGCTGCTGAACCGATAGCGATCGCACTGCGTGGGGAGGCGAGCATTAAGGGAATACAGAGAAAAGGTTCAGAGTATAAAGTTTCCCTTTTTGCTGATGACATGTTTTATACCTATCTGACCCCTTAAATAGTCGACCAAAAACACCAGGATATAAGGTTAATTTACAAAAAAGTGGAACGTTGGAACCTGCTACCTTTATCATTAGGAGGAAGAATTAATACAATAATACAATCAAAATGAATTTGCTACCTAAATTTGTCTATGTATTCCAATGCATTCCTGTATTTTTATCAAATATTTTTTTATGTACATAGACAAATTAATAGCTGGATTTATCTAGAATAAGAAAAATCCTTGTATATGCAAAGGGATGTTACTGCAGCAACGTCAACATGGAGGATTATCTCTCCCTAAATTCCAATTTTATTACTGGGTTGCTAATCCAAGGACCATGTTATATTGGAAGGATTACCCTTCCCATGACACCACTTCCAAATGGTTACAATTAGAGAACCTATCCTGTGGAACTGCTTCCTTACATGCCTTACTCTGCTCAAAAATCCCTCTGCCTCAGCCTATCTATGTATACCTCAAACCCGGTTGTTAAGCATTCCTTTAAGATCTGTACTTCTTTGTGATCATTATAGTTCTATTTGTAATCTCAGTCACATTTTCTATGTATGTGTGTATATATATATGTACGTGTGTATGTATATATATATATATATATATATATATATATATATATATATATATATATATATATATATATATATATATATGTACGTGTGTATATATCTATATAAGTAACTCCTGAATTAATTGTGTTTGATTAATAACAGTACAGTAATTGTTTAATGGATATGGGGCTCTGTTGGAACAGGAAGGTGTGGGGTTGTAACATGCTAATCTATTTTTTTGTCATTTGTCACATTTTGTAAAACTCTTAAATACCAATAAAAAGACCTTGACCAAAAAAATAGCACTACTGATTTTTGTCCAATGAAATGCTCCCTAGAATGAGAATGTCCCTCCCCCAATACAAAGTGCCTGATTCAGGGCTGTGGCGTAATCTAAAGCCTATTGGTCATTTAAAAAAAAAAAATGGTCCCACAAACCTTCCGTTTCAATATAAGAAAGAAATCTATGCCTGTTAAGAGATTTCATAGGGTCTTTAATTGTACGGCTCTGGTGTCAGTGGCTGATGAATGCAAGCGTACATTGGAACAATGTACAAAGGAATTGTATGGCAGAGACAAACAGTGAACAAATTTATGTAATAATACTTGTGAGCTCCAGTAGTGGCTTTGATGGCTTGTCTTCACTGGCCCCCATTTCAATCTCCTCAGCTCCCAAATACAGGTCTGCACTCCTGTGAAATAAAGGAGATTGTTGTACAATGTTCATTATGACCAGCAGTCATGCAAAGTCTAGTTGGAAAATTATTACATAAAAGTATCTGTACATACTGTATCATTTCCAGATGATAATGACCCATGATGTAGGGAAAGTCCTTCAGTTTCTTTTTAGAACAGTTGTTCACATATATGGAAGTCCCATGTTGACTATTATAAAATTATTTTTTCTGGTTCTGGAAGCTGATTGGTCAATACAGTGTTCCAGCAGTACTCAAAGCTGTAACTACACTATACAGTATAGTCACAGCTATGGCACGAAACACCTGATCACCTCTATCTACTGACAAAGACAGCACACGTACATTACTCAAAAGTCTATATGATGTGTGGGTTTTCATCTGGAAAGCATTACAGTTTTTGCACATCTGCAAAACATCAATAAGATGTTTCCTCTTGGATGTCTAATGGACATTCAGCAGATATCTTTAAGACATTTATGATTTAGAATGTATGTAAATATACTTTAAGATGTTTATCAGATGTCAATTAGAATGTGATGCTTTCCAGGTGAAACGCTCTTAAAACAGACATCTTGGATATATAACCTACTTGTGCTATCTGGGTTGTTTATCACTGCTCAGCATCTACAGAGGCCAACTATTTACCTTGGCTTACATATCAGAGACTATATTTTCAAGCAGATGTATGGCATTTTAAAATAGTATGACTTTACTTTAAAGAACATTGCAATAGAAATTATTCACTCTAGCGCCACGTTTGATTTTTAATGGGAACGACAACAAGGTTGTGAGGGATAGACTCAGTGGCACGAATGGTATGAAGCTGTATAAAGCTACAAGATTAGATCTGATTTTACACAACTCATGTTGTCTGGAGTTCTTTGTATACTGAATGTCCTTGGACAGATATTTTATCAATGATTTGTCCGCGGAAAGATCCAAAAACACTTTAAACTGCAGTACAGCCCATTGAATATATGATAAGTCTATCCCTCACTGCCTCATTTTCATTCCCATTAAAAAACAAAGATGGCACTAGCGTGAATAAGGTATATGAAAGTCTGACTCCTTAACATTTTATGCAGTCAAAAGAATTTCATTTATATATTAAATTGATTTATATGTTCTACATTGTGAATTCAGCCACAACTGAAGGACTTGCATGCCTAGCAAAGGCCTTTAGCAGTGACTATATTATCAAATTAGCACAACCTCTCATACTTTATTGATTAAATCTGTCACTGTCTGCATTTACACCAATTGTCTTGTTAATTTGCCCAATTAACAATAGCTTCTAGAGCATCTTGTGTAAACATCTGTTATTTTCTATGGTTGGCAATAGTCTACTTCCATGCCTTCCAAACCAACAATATTACTGGAACAAATGAATGAAAGAATGAAACATACTCATCCACCATCGGATCTTCTTCCACACTCCTGTCTGTCTCCCTTATAGGTATCAGCTCCACCTCTACTTTATGACTGCTGAAAAGGACCTCTCCTTTTTGGGTCTCAGAGCTTTCTGCGCCTTCCTTTCCTTCATTTTCCTGGGCAAGAAGAATTTTCTCTTCCTGCTTTTCCTTATTCTCTTCTGTTTGTTGAGGTTCAATTTCTGCAGCATCTTGTACGACTTCCTCCAGTGACATCATCTCAGTCAGTGCAATAACATTATCTTTGACCTCTACTGTGTCTTCAGCAGCATCTGAATCACTGTGAATGGGAGAGTGTATTGGATGTTTTTTTAATTAATTAATAAAATGTTCAATTTTAAACACATCAAATGCCTGTACCTACAAATTATAGTTCTCACTGAATTCCTCAAGATCAGTCATGAAAAAAATTATCACTAAATATTTTGATCTCTCAAGCTCTACAGCCCATGCCATTCTGGCTTATTTATATTTATATTTATTATTTTATTTACCTTTATTCATTTGAAAAAAATAATAATACTAATAATAAAAACATGACAACGACAAAGGACAACTGGCTCTAACAAGGACAGAAAGAGATGTGGAAGGCCAGATGTACAACTAAACAAGAGGATAAGTACATCAGAGTCACTAGTTTGAGAAATAGACACCTCGCATGTCCTCAGCTGACAGCTTCATTGAATTCTACCTGATCAACACCAGTTTCATGTACAACAGTAAAGAGAAGACTCAGGGGTGCAGGACTTATGGGAAGAATTGCAAAGAAAAGGCCACGTTTGTAACAGAATAACAAAAAGAAAAGGTTAGAGTGGGCAAAGAAACACAGACATTGGACAACAGATAATTGGAAAAGAGTGTTATGGATCTTAACCCCATTGGGCTTTTGTGGGATCAGTTAGACTGTAAGGTGTCTGAGAAGTGCCCGACAAGACAGTCACATCTATGACAAGTGCTACAGGAAGTGTGGGGTGAAATGTCACCCGAGCATCTGGACAAACTGACAGCTGGAATGCCAAAGATCTGCAAAACTGTCATTGCTGCACGTGGAGGATTATTTTGATGAGAACTCTTTGAAGTAGTTTAAGAAGTTATTTTTTCAACTTGTAATAGTAATTATTCACATTATTAATGTCCTGACTATATTGTATATGACTGACACATTGTGACCAGTTGAATGCCATTAAAAGTGCCAATTTCCAGTGCAAAATCGGTACATTATTCCAAACTTTTGGCCACCAGTGTGTGTATGTGTGTGTGTATATATATATATATATATATATATATATATATATATATGTGTGTATATATATATACATACATACACACACACACACACACACACGTAGAAACACACACAAAGTCAGAAGTTTACATAAGTACATCTTAGCCAAATACATTTAAACACACCTTAGACATTTTTTTTTCACAATTCCAGACATTTAATCATAGAAAACATTGACTGTCTTAGGTCAGTTAGGATTTGTACATTATTTTAAATTTCACAATAATAGTAGAGAGAATTATTTATTTCAGCTTTCATTTCTTTCATCACATTCCCAGTGGGTCAGAAGTTTACATACACTTTGTTAGTTTTTGGTAGCATTGCCTTTAAATTGTTTAATTTGGGTAGCCTTCCACAAGCTTCTCACAATAAGTAGCTGGAATTTTGTCCCATTCCTCCAGACAGAACTGGTGTAACTGAGTCAGGTTTGAGGCGTCCTTGCTCGCAAATGCTTTTTTTTGTTCTGCCCACAAATTTTCTATTGGATTGAGGTCAGAGCTTTGTGATAGCCACTCCAATACCTTGACTTTGTTGTCCATAAGCCATTTTGTCACAACATTGGAGGTATGCTTGGGGTCATTGTGCATTTGGAAGTCCCATTTGCGACTGAGCTTTAAATTCCTGACTGATGACTTGAGATGTCGCTTCAATATATCTACATAATTTTCCTTCCTCATGATGACATCTATTTTGTGAAGTGCACCAGTCCCTCCTGCAGCAAAACACCCCCACAACATGATGCTGCCACCCCATGCTTCATGATTGGGATGGTGTTCTCACCCTCACCCTTTTTCCTCCAAACATAATGATGGTCATTATGGTCAAACAGTTAAATATTTGTTTCATCAGACCACAGGAAATTTCTCCAAAATGTAAGATATTTGACCCTATGTACACTTTTTTTTTGGCTGTTTTAGAGCAGTGGCTTCCTACTTGCTGAGCAGCTTTTCAGGTTGTGTCAATATAGGACTCATTTTACGGTGGATATAGATACTTGTCTACCTGTTTGCTCTAGAGATGTGTGAGACTAGTGAACTAAATGGTTCTGATGCTACTAGTTGACACTGGAATTACTAGTCGGTTAATATTTTTCCTCATTAAACTGTTCAACATTTTTATACCTTTACATTTGGCTTTATAGTTTATAGAGGCTGCACTTAAATTACTGTCATATTAATGATACACATTTGAAATGTAATTAATAATACAAACATTATTGAAAAAAAAAATAGGATATCTGGAGCAGATACAAAGTTGCATTTCACCTCAGGCTGCGCATGCTTGCCTCTCTCACTCGCAGTGCATGCGGGAAAATGTCCTCTTGCTACACAAGCAAACACAGCAAAGTTAAGAAGCTATGAAATCTCTTCGATGGTGGTGCGGGAAGTTTGAGTATTCTTTAAATCTATGCATGCTAATAAGCGCCCCGCCAATCAAGCTTTCTCAAGTGCAGGATAGCCACCTCAGGTGAGCCCATGTTGACGTGTTAATTTTGATCATCAAAACATTTATGCTTTTGAGTAAGTAGCCTAGAAAATGACTGTTTCTGCTGATTAAGAAGGATATTTTCAATGAGGTGCTGGCTGCTTAACAGGTTAAATCATGTTTAGAATACATTAGGTATATTGTAGGCTACATCACAGACCTATTTTTTTATTGCGTTTTTCTTTTTTTTTTTCTTTTTTTTTTTATATCGTAACTGTTATTGGTTAACGTTATTTTTCAAAACAGCGTCATATTAGATCAATGGCTAATGCATGACTGCATGTTGTGAAATACAAGTAACTTTCTGCACATTTTTTCTTTCAAGTAGATTTGTCTTAGACTACCTGTTAATTATTTTCAACAATGTCCTGACTTTTTTAATATGTTAAGTAAATTTTACTTGGTCAATTCTATTTAGAATAGGATATTTGGGTTGCGCTATTGGTTCTGCACTATTCATTTAGTTGTTTTCATCAATATTCATTCATTAAAGCAGACAACAATCTAGCCATTGTAACAAACGTTGACAATATCATTACACCTCGTCTTTTGCCTCCCTTTTTGCCAATTTATCATTATAATATTATTACAAGTCAGTGGCAAATACTCTGGGCCAGCAAAGCCTTCTTTGCTGGCCTAAAATGCCAAATAAATAAATATTTTTCATCTTTTCATTCTCAATCACTTTTTTGCCTATGTATTTTTAATCGCTTTCCACTAATTAAGCTACAAACAAATTTTTATCCAAAAAGTTTATCCAGTCAGAAATTATTCTTTGATGTTTACAAGCAAAGCGTGATAACTGTTTCACAAATCACATGCCCGAAGCCTGAAGCGGCATGTGAGTCTGAGCTCCACCCCCTCAGGCCTTCAGAATTTCCACAGAATCCCTCAACATTGCAAATGAACGGACAACTGAAGTCAGATTGTCAAATTAATCAGCCAATCAGATTGATTTATTTGTTCTTGGTAGGTTGTGATCTTTAGGATATGTCCCAGTCGAGGTCTTCTTGCTGGCCTTGAGTGACGCAATCATGCTTTAAGTGATGTACGTAATTTAATATTTATATTTAATACATTTAAAAGCGAAGAGCGCGAGATCTTGCTGAGGAGTCAGCTGTCACTGCTGAAAATAATTTTTTCAATTAATTTTCACTCGTGTATATAGCTCACTCTATCCACTGCTTATTGCATCCTATTGCCGCTCCGTGACAAAGCTGAAGTTTTCTGTAACTGCTAATCAGTTTCTCCTACCCAAATCCAAATGCTAACATTAGTGGTGCGGGAGAAGCTTATTTTAGTCTAGATGGCTTCCATTCCGATGGAAAAACAAATTGCACATATTTTCTTGCTCGATTCACTTCAATAACTATTAATAGGCATATTATGGAGATGGGTTAGATAAAATAAAATAAAAAATAATTAATTTGGACTGTATTTTTAAATGAAAAGTATTGTACGTTTTCTAGATCGTATGGTGACATTTTTTAAACGGCAGCTATTTAAACTCTACAGTCTCGACCAAAATGGATTAAATAGCAGTGTGTTTAATTAAGATATACACTCACCTAAAGGATTATTAGGAACACCATACTAATACTGTGTTTGACCCCCTTTCGCCTTCAGAACTGCCTTAATTCTACGTGGCATTGATTCAACAAGGTGCTGAAAGCATTCTTTAGAAATGCTGGCCCATATTGATAGGATAGCATCTTGCAGTTGATGGAGATTTGTGGGATGCACATCCAGGGCACGAAGCTCCCGTTCCACCACATCCCAAAGATGCTCTATTGGGTTGAGATCTGGTGACTGTGGGGGCCATTTTAGTACAGTGAACTCATTGTCATGTTCAAGAAACCAATTTGAAATGATTCAAGCTTTGTGACATGGTGCATTATCCTGCTGGAAGTAGCCATCAGAGGATGGGTACATGGTGGCCATAAAGGGATGGACATGGTTAGAAACAATGCTCAGGTAGGCCGTGGCATTTAAACGATGCCCAATTGGCACTAAGGGGCCTAAAGTATGCCAAGAAAACATCCCCCACACCATTACACCACCACCACCAGGCATGGCATGATGGATCCATGTTCTCGTTCTGTTTACGCCAAATTCTGACTCAACAGAAATCGAGACTCATCAGACCAGGCAACATTTTTCCAGTCTTCAGCTGTCCAATTTTGGTGAGCTCTTGCAAATTGTAGCCTCTTTATCCTATTTGTAGTGGAGATGAGTGGTACCCGGTGGGGTCTTCTGCTGTTGTAGCCCATCCGCCTCAAGGTTGTGCGTGTTGTGGCTTCACAAATGCTTTGCTGCATACCTCGGTTGTATCGAGTGGTTATTTCAGTCAAAGTTGCTCTTCTATCAGCTTGAATCAGTCGGCCCATTCTCCTCTGACCTCTAGCATCAACAAGGCATTTTCGCCCACAGGACTGGATGTTTTTCCCTTTTCACACCATTCTTTGTAAACCCTAGAAATGGTTGTGCGTGAAAATCCCAGTAACTGAGCAGACTGTGAAATACTCAGACCGGCCCGTCTGGCACCAACACCATGCCACGCTCAAAATTGCTTAAATCACCTTTCTTTCCCATTCTGACATTCAGTTTGGAGTTCAGGAGATTGTCTTGACCAGGACCACACCCCTAAATGCATTGAAGCAACTGCCATGTGATTGGTTGATTAGATAATTGCATTAATGAGAAATTGAACAGGTGTTCCTAATAATCCTTTAGGTGAGTGTATTGGTGTGGTTATCACTTTCTATTCCACATGTTCTGACGATGATCCTATGAAGATTGCAGTCTTTAATCGCACAGTAAATGCAGTTTAAATTTCCCTTAAGAGTTTTTAAAATGTGTGGCATGAAGACAAACTCCTGCTATTATAACATTGCACTTTTAGCACTGTTCAAATTTGAGACATTGCATAACTTTACCTTAAAATTACTGGTAACAATCTCATTCCCTAGTTGCTGCTCATATCCAATTTAAAGAGGGAAAAATGCAAGAAACAGGCTGGGTCGGAAATCATTTCATTGTCATATAGAAACCAGACAAATTGGGAGAATCCACTTCTCCAACCACCATCACCTGCATTGATGTAATTCTACACAAAATTACTTTTAGATCTACAAATAAAAAGTTGGTTCACAAATATATTGAATGAGATCCACAAATATGTTTCATTGCATTTCAGTAAATTCACAAATAAATAAACTGAGATTTGCAAATAATAAAAAAAAAATTAACTGCCCAGCATTTATTTGGGATGGCTTCCTGTGCGTTTGTGGATTCTGAAACATTTCTAGCTGCAAGATATTCACACAAATCCACAAATAGGTGGACTCCACCCACTGTCTTCTCAAGCCAATCAGATAACAGCCATATTACTCTGCCCAATCCTAGCATGGTCTACCTTCAACCAATCACATTTTGTTTTAGAATCAGGGCGGGATCAAGCTCTCTTTTCTACTTCCTCTCTTGACAAATAAAGAACTTAAAACTTTAAAAGAAGCAGATGCAAAGTTGAAAGATGCAAATAGCTTATTTTTAATTGTGAAAGTCCTGATAATAAGCTTTCTAGCTAGGTGTGTTGTTTGGTGTTCCAGGATTCAGTTATCAGAGTCTGCTATTTTAATCTTAGCTATGATTCTAGACTTAAACTCCTGGCTACACGATGGGAAATATATGTTTGTGTTGTCAGAACCTTGATTCTTACACATTATTTATGTTAATGTATTTAATAAAGCACATTTTGTTCAATATTATATTTATTTTAAAGGCATTATATTTGATATTTTTAGCACTTGTATGTGTTATGGCAGACCAGTCCAATGTTACTCACAAGGAATACTTATGTTAACTCAGTAAACAATGTGTATTCCAATATTTACTCAGGAAGTGTATGGGGCTGTAAGGTACAGAAGGACCAAAGAGTTGCGAGGATACTAGACCTGACTAGAGATATCTGTCCCAGACAACTGACATGACACCATGCAGTGGCAAAAAGAACTTTTATGTACAACAAACTCAAGCAAAATGACAAAGAGCTCCAGCTGTTTTGTCCAATTCACCAGTGTTTATGTGTGCATATGAAAGATACCCAAATGCTCTTTTGTAGAAAATTTATGACAATTTATAATCCATCACCAAAATAAATAAATCTAATTAGCCAACAGACTTGCTTTGAGTAATCTTTTCAAAATAGTTATGCTCCCTAAAAATGATTTACCTAAAATTCCTTGATAATGGTGAATAAAACAATATACTGAATAGATATACCATGTAAATGTCAAATGTCATTTACTCTTCTTCATGTTGTTCCAAACCTGCATGGCTTTCTTCTGTTGAACAGAAAACGTGATTTCAGGAATAATGTTAGGGACTGACCTCACTTTCATTGGATGGGAAAAGCAGTTGCATCAACATTTCAATGTATCCTCATATTCTATTAACTTTTATTTAAAGATGTCTGACAGCTGTTCTTCTGCAGTGTTTGGATCTGGCATGTAACAAAGAATCAAGGTTCTGACGACACAAACATATATTTGCCAGGAGTTTAATCTAGAAACTTAGTTAAGATTAAAATAGCAAACTTTGATAACTGATCACTGAAACACCAAACAAAACGCCTAGCTAGAAAGCATATTATCAGGACTTTGACAATTAAAAATAAGCTTTTTGCAACTTTCAATATTTAACATGTTTAGAAATTAGAGAAAATTATACAAACCTTAAGTCGCAGTGTGATTTATTAAGGTAGAGCGTGCTAGGATTGGTCAGAGTAATATAGACGTTATCTGATTAGCTTGAGTAGACAGTGGGTGGAGTCCACCTATTTGTGGATTTGTGTGAATATCTTGCAGCTAGAAATGTTTCAGAATCCACAAATGTATGCTGCGATCCACAAATGCACAGGAAGCCATCCTCAAATAAATGCACACAATTCATAAATGAATGCTGGGCAGTATTGTGTTTGTGAGTTAAAAAATGTATTTGTAAATAATTTATTTTATTATTTGCAAATCTAATTTTATTTATTTGTGAATTCATTTTATTTTTGTGAAATGCCTAACATATATTTGTGTATCTAATTCAATTATTTGTGAACCAACTTTTTATTTTGTTTGTGTTTGTAGAGGATGCGATTGGTCCTTAAGAACGGCAATTCATTATCTTGAGCCACTCACGTCCTGTTCATAAAGATACGGAGTGGAACAATGAACCGATTCCTTTATCAGAGTCGACTCTGATTCTAGGATGAGTCAGAGTCGAGGAATCGACTCCAAATCACACCTAGTGGTGAGGATGATGGACAGCAGGAAGTACTAACCTCATTGACTCAGTGGGTCTGGTTTTCTCAATGGGACTTGAGGGCACAGAGGCACATGTAGAGTCAAGGCCATTTTGATTGGGTTCTGTAGACTCCTGCACCTGGTCTGTAAGCTTTTCATTCCTGTCTGTCACAAAATCTTTGACTTCAGATATGTCCTTTTGAACAGTGCTAGTAACAGAAAAAAAAGAGTCTTAAGAGTCTCTACCATGAAGATGACGACAACCAATTCCAGATCTGTAGGAAAATATCTTCCCAAAATGAAAACATTTGGCCCCCAGAGCCTGCAGAATTTTTAGTAAATAATATTTTGCAACCAAAACAATGAATCAAAGGATTTTTTTTCCCGAAGACATTTAAAGATAATGAATATGGGATGGGAATCATAAGGAATTTGTATTTGTATCCTGATGTATTTGTTTTTGATTCCCTAAAAAGATCTGGCTCATAAGAGTCATAAGTAGTGTAGATTTAGCAGAGGGTTTGCGCTACTGCTGAATTACACTACAGGATAGATGCAGAACAATATATCGGTTTTACTGTTTCATTTGTGCTGATTGTTTTTGTTTTTTTATTCCTCCATGTTCCTCTGTCGCCGCTGTCGGAGGATTCTACAGTTAGAGCGACATAGCTCTACAGAGAAGTCTCTAGAGGTGAAATAAAACAATCATGGGCACCTTGTGGGGTTTGCCGTTTCTAAATCTTTCATCAATATTCATTCATTCATTCATTCATGACAATTTTCATCCATATTTTTTGCCCCCACTTCAATGCATATTGTTATATTGATAAGATAATCAAGTGTAAATTGAAGAGGGGACATGCAAAAAAAAAAAACGCAACTACCTGGAAATGTGCCCCATCATCAGCCCTTACCATCGTGTCTTCAACGTCATATCTTGTAAATTATAATAAACCTTACTTATTTATCCTCATTAAACCTCATCTGGTGAATATATTATATATATATATATATATATATATATATATATATATATATATATATATATATATATATATATATTATATATAAGTACTCTGTAATTTCAAAATAAGAGTCCCTGGTGTATTTCAGGCATGTTTACAGTTATTATTGGGATTTTGATTGAATGATAAATTACATCTGGGATTTTATTTATTTTGATCTCTTGTAGCCTCTATGTCTGAGCTCATCATAGCAATGAAAGACCAAAAAAAAAATATTTTTATCTTTGCATCAATCAATTAAAAAAAAAAACTAAAACTATTGTCCAATAAATCAATCTGTCTTTTCCACCACCTAAGTTAACGGTATTGGCAAAATCCACTATCGGTCAACCTCTACAGCAGGAAACACTGTCAGAGAATTTAAGATTGGGAACCCTTAACAGAACCGAAGTCCTGAAAATCAAACGATTTCAAACTGGTATTTTTACAAATTTCCAAACTTACTAATAATTAAGCCCGAAAGAGTTATCACGACCCCAATATAAAATGGAGAGGTTTTGTATCACCTTCAATGTGTTTATTTTGTAATAATGACCAGCAGACCGTGCATTACCCGGCCATGCAATAAGCAGTGATTGACCAATCAGAATCAAGTATTGCAGAAAGCCATTATTAATGTCAATAATTTCTTTGTTACTATGTTAACTAATTTCTTCCATTTTTTTAATTACCTGCGAATATGTGTAGAGTTTTCAGATGACAGTTGTTCCTCAATCTCAACATCTAAGAGCTTCTCACTAGGTTTCTGGACTGTATCTTCATTTTGAGGCACCCCTTTCACAACGGAGACATCAGCAATAAATTCATTCTCACTTTTTAGATTGCTAGAGTCCTTCACTACACCATTCTCAAAGTCAGAAGAGAATACATTTGTAATATCCACTACTAGGGAAGATGAATGTTCATGAGATTCAGAAACTTCAGAGTTTTCTTGCTTCAATTCCGACATCTCAGAATGGGAATCCCCTAAAAGTTTCTCTTCCACTTCAGTTATTGCCTCCTTAGTGAGCTCTACTTCTGCGTTCTTGTCAGTAACACTTTTCTCAAAATCATCCAACTCATCTGAATGACCTAGTACGCATGAGTCAGGTTCTGTGCTGCTGTTCTCTACCACTAAAATATCCCCTGTGTCATTAAGAACTGGGCCAGCCTCTTCATGTTTTACATCAATGGTGTCTTTCAGTTCCTCAGTTTGAATCATTTCCTTTTCATCAGAGATCTCCACAAGTGTTTTTGGCTCAGAGGAGTTCTTCTCGGAATCTACCAGAACAACAGGTGTTTCCTCAACAGCTACCATCTCAACAGGTGCAACTGTGGAGTCTGGACTTGTTGCAGGAACACCTGCATCATCTGTCGGCACTGCTGTGATGTCTATGTCATGCTGCCCCCTGAGGTCTTCTTTCGCTGGTGAGGCAACAGCCTTCACAAGTGCTTCAGTTGTGTCTTGGGGAACCTCTGAGACTTTGGCGGTAATGTTTTCAATCTCTTGTACGACTTCATTCTTTGTTTCTGTCCTTTCTATAGATGAGCTGCCAACCTCTATTGATGCCTCTGTCGTTTCTATAGTTAGGATGGCCATCTCTTCTGGTGCCAATATTGTTTTAGGTGGGACATTGGGATTAACATCAGCAGCAACAGAGGCTTCTGTGTGTAACATTGATATTGTTGTCGTGTAAGAACTCTGTGCTATAAGAGTTTGAGCTTTTAGAGTTGGCTGCTTGGTTACAACCACTTCATCCAGCCCTGATTTTGTTTCTTCTTTATGCCTGTTGAGACATATGAAGTACATTTATGTTAAAGGGTTAGTTCACCCAAAAATGAAAATTCTCTCATCATTTACTCACCCTCATGCCACCCCAGATGTGTATAAGACTTTCTTTCTTCTGCAGAATTTAAACGAAGATTTTTAGAAGATCTCAGATTTTAGGTCAATACAATGCAAGTATATGGTGGCCATAACTTTTGAAGCTCCAGAAAGCACATGAAAGCAGCATAAAAGTAATCCATAAAACCTCAGTAGTTAAAGATTTATAGTAAAAAGGACTTAAACATTGATCTGTTTCTCACCCACACCTATCATCTCACTTCTGAAGACATGGATTAAACCACCGGAGTCTTAAGGATTACTTTTATGCTGCTTTTATGTGATTTTTGGAGCTTTAAAGATCTGGTCACCATTCACTTGCATTGTAAGGACCTACCGAACTGACATATTCTTCTAGAAAACTTTGTTTGCATTCAGCAGACGAAGGAAAGTCATACACATCTGGGACGGCATGAGGGCAAGTAAATGATGAGAGAATTTTTTATTATTGGTGAACTATTCCTTTAAAGGCATCAGTTAAATGGAACATAGAGTATATGTAATTTGATGTACTATGTAGTGTAATGTACTGTATGGTCATGTTTTTTTTTTTTAAACGTATGCAATAAACCTTGACTAACATTTAAAGTGAACTTCAGGGAAACAATAATATGTTACAAATGTGTATAACAACATGGAAGTTTGTTACAGTTAAAATGAATCAAATAAATAAGATAAATTAGTTACCTTTCCTCCTCTTCTGTGGTTGGACTGATGTCGGCTTCTATTCCGGCCTCGGCTGATGTCTTTGAATCAGAGTTGTGTAGTAAACCGTTAGTCTCATCCTCTGTGTGGACACATGGGATTTTTCGTCCACAACAGTCGCTCCACATAGTGCCACAGGATAGAGCACCTCAACAGGAAATCCCCTTTTCTGTGTTTAAGTTCAAAATTAAATATGTCCAGATCCCTAGAGCAAGCTGTTTGTACTTCCAGAAAGCTAGTAGTATATGAATATTATTTCCTCAATTAGATCCTGCGTTTAAAAAAAGATTCTTTTTA
This sequence comes from Moxostoma hubbsi, assembly GCA_032164185.1. Taxonomy (NCBI): domain Eukaryota; kingdom Metazoa; phylum Chordata; class Actinopteri; order Cypriniformes; family Catostomidae; genus Moxostoma; species Moxostoma hubbsi. Next base: position 8,400,633 of record JAVLUX010000037.1, read on the forward strand.
AGAGTCAGCTGCAGGAGCTGACAGTAAACTGTATTGAATAACTGGTCATCTGTTCACATCTGTTGATTAAAAAAAAAACAAAGACAAAACTCCTCATGAATATTACACATTTCTTCATGAGAAAACAGAGCTCAGCAAAAATAATTCAACATTCATGGGAGAATTATGTTGGTTTAAAAAGTACCATGGTAACCATAGTTTCCAGAAAAAAAAGAATGTTACTAAAGTTATTGCTATTATCTGAAACTGTGGTAACTCACGTTTTTGCGTCAGTCTACGCTGTTATCAATTGTATTTCTATGCGTGGTGCCTCACTCATGCAGGAGCAACGCCCTGTCAAACGCGTCTCCAGACACATGCGTTCTGTTGCGCTGCGTCCAGATTATTTTCTACTTTTTTTTTAACGCAAGAATTTGTCCTAAGTCATATTGCTTTATTGAGATTTTACAATATTAACACTAACTCCAATGACACTGGCACAAACTAGTGTTAAGCAATATAGTAAAGTTTTGTATTTGTATTTAATTATCATTATTTTTTCATACATTAAAATACCCCAACTAAGAGCAAATAAAAGAGAAGATCACGTTATTATGTAAAAAAAAATGAGACACAATCAATTTCAGAAGATATTAATAATTCCGTTAGGGTATGACTATTATTGTGCATCGTGCTAATCAGACCTCCTGCAGTCTCGAATGACATTTGCCTAAATAATTGTGCATATAAAAATGCACTTTACACATATTTAGATATTTCTAGATGAACAACATTAGCCTACTCTTTAAACCCTTTATTGCCATTTCAACATTTCAAAGACCAGATAAACCGGTGATTCAAGCTGCTGCTGATATTCAAACGATGCAAGCAGTTTCAAGGAGAAGTTCGTGCTTATAAGTTTAGTTTAATTTTAACGTGCCATGTTTCATAGATAATTCTCTTCTTTTTTTCTTTTTTTTATCAGGTTTTGTGTATTAGACCAGAATTACTCACATGGTGACTGAGGGTGTTTTACGGCGCATGGCACAAGTGTGCACAGCACAGAATTAAGCATTGTTTACTACAGACACTGTTGACACACTCTTGCCTGTGTTGAAGTAAATTCAACGTATCATTCTCTTTCCAAAACACAGAGTAAAATGTAAATTCTTCAAAGCCGAATGTATTAGTCTTCCACGCTCTACGTTATTTAATAAGAGACCAAGAACAACCGTAAACATCGCCTCATGAATCTGACAGACAAATCGATACTCTATGTTATCAGTAAAGTTTGCGCATGTGGTATTAACGTTAAAATGCTTAAATGTCATCATCCCTACCTAAATGTGGAGAATTCCCCCTTTGCTTGTCAAGACGGACCTTTTCGTCCTCAGGAAGCTTGGCATGTATTCATGACAGGATGTAGTTTCACTTTCCGTCTATGAATATCTCGCATAACAATGTTAACTTCATGGTTACTTGGACTAATAACATCGTTTTAACACTAAAATGAACCAAAAGGAAGATACAAATAAAAAAGGGAACACCCTTGTTTTATTATTTTAATCGTTCTTATAAAGAGGGGTGTGTATGGCTTCATATTAAAGGAACGTAGTGAAATCTGATTCTAAAGGTCTTCTCATCTCTTGCACACGCTGTACACAACTACCTTGGAGTTGCATAAACACAGCCTGACTAAAATAAGTCAGGAGAGGATTGCTCTAACAGATTACATTTTTAAAGGGACACTCAGTGATTTTTCACTTGTTCAGTTTTACTTTAAAGAAATGAATTGTAATTTTGAAACATACACATAAAATCAGATGTAGACTCCAGTCATATCAGTAAACTTATAAAAGTTGTTTTATTCTACATGGTGAGGGTCCCCTAGTGGGGGCAGCCATGTTCGGATCACATGACTAGATGAATAACTGGCTTAATCTCTGTAACCGCTCTGTTATTAACCATTCTCACTCATGGATTAAATTAATCATGGCTGTGAATAGTGAATTTTTACAATGGCATCGGTAACTAAAAACTACTGTGTTTGAATGATGCTTCATCCACAACCCTAGGCGTCAGTGTAATGGTGTGTTCACACCATGTCGGAATTATTGAAATTGTGAGATTTTGACTAGAAAAAAGCATTCACGTCTTCATAAAACTCATCGAGGTTGTAAACTCGGAATTCTATGAAAGCTCTGACTTGACAGTCGTGACGTCATGTTAAAAAAGTTTCTGACAGAGGGTGAGAATGAGGTCAGAAAATGATGTTTTACAAATATTTGAGTGTAAAAAAACTTTCCTAATATTATAAGTCAACCTCAAAGAACATATTAAAATAATCAAAAGGTTTGCCATGACCCCAACATTTTGTACAAACAAACAGCAGTGAATAAATGAATTAATGTAGTGACAAACTAGAGTAGCATGTAAGAGTTGCCATATCGTAATTACAGTCATTCCAAAACACCATGTCAATACACCATAAGTCCAAGACAACATATTTAAAAAAATTACAGAGTGCACATCTAAAATTGCAGAAAAATAAGTGTTTATTCATAAATTTGGTGAAATTTGCTGAGCTAACTTCATCACAACAATGAAAACACATTACACAAATAACCAGAAAAGAATAGGCTCCCCCAGTTGAGGCTGGTTGTTCCAATTATTTTTCTTCCCTAAACATGTAGATTGTTTTTCCTTTCCACGGTCACTTTTGGCTTGGACACTGGAGGAATTAAGGCACATTTTTTTTGTAAAGCTGCTTTAAACCATAGTGTATTGTGAAAAGCGATATACAAACAAAAGTGAGTACGGTGGTGCAGCGGTTAGCCCTGTCGCCTCACAGCAAGAAGGTCGTGGGTTCAAACCCCAGTTGCCCCGGCCAGGGATGTCGTTGGGCCTATTTTAGGGGGGCTGAAGCTACCCCAAAATGTTCCTAAGCCCCCCTAAATGATAATAAGAACAACAATAACGATTCGATTTATCAATAACCGTATCCTTATTTAGAATTAGACGCAACAAATTATACATATTAATCCAGCTACAAAAAATAGCCGAAAAGTCGGAAGTTGGACAGAAGTACAAAGAGTCATTGTGCTATCAAGATGATGCACCGCACCGTCTCGTTGCATTGGTGTGAACTGTGGCAGCTTTCAGAGTGCTGCAGACCGGAGTGCTGCAAGTAACTGGAGGATTCATCTCGTCTCGTCGTTACTCTAGTTTGGTCTGAAGTTGAACTCGCTATGCACCCTCCCGCCCACACACACACCGATACACACGCTAATCGTGAAAGGAAGATTGGTAAGTGTTGTGATACAGAGTGAAATTGTAAGTTGTTTTTAATTACCTGCTTACCTTTAGCTACGTTTTCTTGAGGTAAAGGAAAGGGGATATTTTGGTTTGCTATGGAAAACTGTAGTCTAGCTAGAGTGAACAAGCAAAATACAAGAAATGGTTAACTTAGCAAGCTAATCACAACTCTTTATTCTTTGTCAATAATATAACCTCTCTATAACAGGCATATAAAACAATATCAATCCCCATAGAATGCTGTTGTCACTGAAAACTAAATGTCATACGGTCCCTGTTAATGCTATTACCGTTGTATCCTTCTTGTATACATCATTTGGCAGAATAAATCATCTTTAATTGAGAAACGCTCACACCTGTGTTGTCAAATTTCACTATGACCTTAAAATTCTGGTTCTTGGGTTAAACTGTATGCAAGCCAAACTAAACAGCGAAATTACACACTGATTGAACCAATCCACAGCGCAGTTCGCAGTTACAGTAATTAAATAGCATTCTGTAGACAACTTATCTTATATAGAGAGGAATTAGATATAGTATGCTATTGCTTTATCATACATTTACATGAGCAGACATTTAAGTCATTGCTTATAGAATAACTCATCAGGAGCAAAGTCTGGCCTAAGTAAATTCCCCCATGCAGCTTTGATGTGTCTAAAAGCAACATTACAGTAACTTTTCTTTAACAGAGTAGAAATGGAAGAAGAGGATATGTCTGTCACGTTTTACTTGTTAACATCTTGGTTTCTTGACTGGTTGTTGACATAAGTGTAGCTCTAGATGTGAGTGCAAAGATTTTGCAAACGCAAGTTACAAATACCCTGGGGGCTAAGCCCCCCCCTGTCTTCCAATTAGCCTTTCTGTGTGGAGTTTGCATGTTCTCCCCGTGTCTGCGTGGGTTCTCTCCGGGTGCTCCGGCTTCCACCCAAAGACATGCAGGCTAGGTTAATTGATGTCTCCCAAAAAAATTGCCCTAGGTGTGGATGTGAATGTGAGTTGTCTGTATATGTGTGGCCCTGCGATGGACTGGCGACCTGTCCAGGGTGTACCCCGCCTTTCGCCCAATGTTAGCTGGGATAGGCTCCAGCCCCCCGCAACCCTGTACAGGATAAGCGGTTGACGATGGATGGATGGATGGATCTTTTCATGTGACAACACTGAAGAAGTGACACTTTACAATGTAAAGTAGTGAGTGTACAGCTTGTATAACAGTGTAAATTTGCTGTCCCCTCAAAATAACACACAGCCATTAATGTCTAAACCGCTGGCAACAAAAGTGAGTACACCCCTAAGTGAAAATGTCCAAATTGGGCCCAATTAGCCATTTTCCCTCCCCGGTGTCATGTGACTCGTTAGTGTTACAATGTCTCAGGTGTGAATGGGGAGCAGGTGTGTTAAATTTGGTGTCATTGTTCTCACACTCCCTCATACTGGTCACTGGAAGTTCAACATGGCACCTCATGGCAAAGAACTCTCTGAGGATCTGAAAAAAAGAATTGTTGCTCTACATAAAGATGGCCTAGGGCCTAGGCTATAAGAAGATTGCCAAGATCCTGACACTGAGCTGCAGCACGGTGGCCAAGACCATACAGCGGTTTAACAGGACAGGTTCCACTCAGAACAGGCCTCGCCATGGTCGACCAAAGAAGTTGAGTGCACGTGTAGCCTGTCAGTGCTCAGCCCATACGCCGCACACTGCATCAAATTGGTCTGCATGGCTGTCGTCCCAGAAGGAAGCCTCTTCTAAAGATGATGCACAAGAAAGCCCGCAAACAGTTTGCTGAAGAAAAGCAGACTAAGGACATGGATTAATGGAACCATGTCCTGTGATCTGATAAACTTATTTGGTTCAGATGGTGTCAAGCGTGTGTGGTGGAAACCAGGTGAGGAATACAAAGACAAGTGTGTCTTGCCTACAGTCAAGCATGGTGGTGGGAGTGTCATGGTATGGGGCTGCATGAGTGCTGCCGGCACTGGGGAGCTACAGTTCATTGAGGGAACCATGAATGCCAACATGTACTGTGACATACTGAAGCAGAGCATGATATCCTCCCTTCGGAGACTGGGCCGCAGGGCAGTATTTCAGCATGATAACGACCCCAAACACACCTCCAAGACGACCACTGCCTTGCTAAAGAAACTGAGGGTGAAGGTGATGGACTGGCAAAGCATGTCTCCAGACCTAAACCCTATTGAGCATCTGTGGAGCATCCTCAAACAGAAGGTGGAGGAGCACAAGTTCTCTAACATCCACCAGCTCTGTGATGTCGTCATGGAGGAGTGGAAGAGAACTCCAGTGGCAAACTGTGAAGCTCTGGTGAACTCCACGCCCAAGAGGGTTAAAGCAGTGCTGGAAAATAATGGTGGCCACACAAAATATTGACACTTTGGGCCCAATTTAGACATTTTCACTTAGGGGTGTACTCACTTTTGTTGTCAGAGGTTTAGACATTAATGGCTGTGTGTTGAGTTATTTTGAGGGGACAGCAAATGTACACTGTTATACAAGCTGTACACTCACTACTTTACATTGTAGCAAAGTGTCATTTCTTCAGTGTTGTCACATGAAAATATATAATCAAATATTTACAAAAATGTGAGGGGTGTACTCACTTTTGTGAGATACTATATCTGTATTATTCTCCAAACCAAAATAACTTTTAAAACGGTATGACTTTTTAACTTGTACGATATGTAGTGTTTACTAAATAGCTAATAATTACTTAAGATAAATAGCTTGAAGTAAGCTTTGGGGTAAATAACTTTAATTATCAGCAGCTTTTTATATACAGTGGTAGGAACATATGACACGTTAATGTCCCATCACAAAACATGGCAAATCAATCAAATATTTATTTTGAGAAACTGTATTTTTAAACATCAATTCAAATATAATTGAACTGGAACTCTTCTCACAGTGCATTTAGATTCAACAACTGCTGTAGCGCTGACATTCTTCATATTGTATGGATGAGCAAAAGAATGTAAAATATTATGGTACTGTTGCAGCAAAAATGTGCAACTCTAACAAATCACAGCAATGAAAAACAAACTGCACCTCAAGTATGCTATCTATTTAGGTCAACTAATGAACAGTCTATTTTCATTCCAAGAATTTGCTTGTAGCCTGCTTCCTGCCCACACAGGATGTTAATCAGACGCCCATATTCTGCTGCAATGATCACCACAGACAGGCCTGGATCCACTTCATGTGTCTGTGAGTTGCTGAATGTGAAGTTTTAGCTCTTCAGACAGCCCCAATTCTGTTACTAAATCCAAGCAGCTCTTCAGCAGTTGTTCAAAACTCTCTCCTGTAGAGAAAGAACACCTCAATGAGTCTTTTATGTTACTACAGCACTCATTCGCTCCATGTCTCCCACAACAGTCCCCATTCTTGTTGCAGCAGCCAGATTTTCCACCCCGGTCTCTTTGCTCAACATTTAGGTCCTCCATATCATCCACCATCTCAGTCACACTGGGTGGAGGCCTTTCCTGGGCTTTTTTCATGACCTCCACCAGTCTGTCTTCATGTGTTTACACTCTCTGGAGAAGATCTGTGACAGATGCTAAAGCTGGGCTTCCAGGCAGCTGAGCCTGACACCAGCACCGCACAGAACTGAAAAAAGAGCACATTATGTTTGTGATTATAGTCAGATAGCTCAGGAGGAATGTCCTGTAAAAACAGGAAAGAAGTTCAGCATTGGGGTCAGGTACTGTGGCCCCAAGAAGTAATTGGACACTTAAGCCACACACAAAACTGTACAAATGGCATTGCGTTATATAACAAAATATCAAACCTGGCATCTGCAAACAAATGATTCTAGATATTTTCTCAGATCTGTGTTCTATTTTATACAATATTTTCGCAATTGCTTTTAGGGTCATTGACAAATAAAGTTGTCCGAGTTGTTAAAAATAAGAAATATTTTAAAAATCTAGCTTAAGACACGTGTCAAGTTCTAGAATTTTTTTAATTTTTTTTTTAAATGAATGACTTAAATGCAGTGTAACCATCAAGTAAATGTATTAAAACACTTTACTTGCACCTTGAATACATGCCAGTATATACAACTTAATCATTAATAAAAAACAAACAAATTCAAACACATTAAGGTAATATATATGTAAACGCAGCGTAGTTCTTGCGGGAAGACTAGCAGCTGTACATCATAGCACCATTATCTGGGTAATTCCCAGCCAATCACATGTAAGCCGTTGCTTTATAAGTCTGCTCACAATCTATCACACTGCTGTTTCAGTGTCATGGCAACCTCAACCACCCCACTGCCAAAAGTTGAATCCTGTCCTGCACAGAGGTAGGCTCTTGACCCGAACCTCCTATCTCCGGCAGGATATGACGGTTCAGAGTACAAATTCTTCGGACTGCCAGACGGGGCTTATGCCAAAGCGAGACATTACATTTCTGTTTTACATTCATCAAATAAATGTCATCTTAAATTTCACTCAAGTCTACGAGTCTTCCTGATAGAAATATATAGAGTGCATGTGGAAAGTATTCACAGCGCTTCACTTTTTCCACATTTTGTTATGTTACAGCCTTATTCCAAAATGGATTAAATTCATTATTTTTCTCAAAATTCTACAAACAATACCCCATACCACTGTACATAAAAAGTTACTAATAATTAAAGCTATTTACCCAAAAGCTTACTTCAAGCTATTTATCTTAAGTAATTATTAGCTATTCTATATTTCTATATTTATCCTTTCAATATTTTTGATCATTTCCATTCCTTCCACACTCATTGTTTTATATCTTCCCCAGTTAACTATCTCAAACTTCCATTTTCCTGTATTTCCTCGTTTTTCCCTCCTGATCTCATTTTTTATAATTGTACTTATTCTGGGAAAATGATCACTTCCAACTGTACATTTCTTTGATACCTCCCAATGTATTATCCCTCCTAATGTATATGTAACAATTTTTAGATCTATTGCTGATTCCCATCCTGAATTCCCATCCATTTGTGTGGAGTTTCAATCATTTAAGCAAACTACATTTTTCCTTTCCATCAGCTCTTCAATAACCTGACAATTTGTGTCGTTGTTCCACCCCATAAAGTATTATGGGCATTAAAATCCCCACACCATATCACCCTTTCACCACTTAGATCTTTTATTTCTTCCATACACTCCTGTGTTAACCTATTACATGGATTATATCAATGCCAATCCAGATGCCACTGATTTAACCCATGACATTATGTTTCCAATCCACAAGCCCTTATAATTATTTCCACTGAGTGTAAACTACACGAAAAAGGTGTCTGATGAGTAACAGCTGCTTGTTTCAGCCTTTGACAGGACCCATAACCCCCATACTCTCATCCACATGGTCACGTGACTGATGTCATCAGAATGCGTTTTAATGTGTTTTGTTGTTTTAGATTATTCTAGCCTGATGTTGTTTTTTTCGTATTTATTTTTTTAGAAAGCTTTTAATGTTTAAAAACATTATACACAAATAGCAGTAGTTCTGTTGTCCTAAAACATGGTGCAACCCACCGTTTTGAAATTGCAATCTGAAAGGAGTAGCTATTGCTGAAGGAGAGGTGATAATCAGTCAGCGTGCTGATGACACCACACTCTTTCTTTGGGACGCTATGCAGATCCCTTTGGCAATATATTTGTGACTAATTTTAAAGTTTTTCTCCACAGCCTCTGGCCTGCATTTAAATATTCAAAAATGTGAGCTTTTGGCCATAAAAACTGCAATGACCACTTTCTTCATGATATTCCTGTGAAAGAAAAGGTTTGTTATTTAGGAGTTCATATAGTGAAGGACCAAAAAGAAAAATCTATTTTTAATTTTCAACCCCTTTCGGATAAAATTCAGAAGAGTATTACCAGTGGCTACAAAGAGATCTCTCTTTGAGAGGTAGGGTACTTCTTACAAAGGCTGAAGGCCTCTCAAGGCTTATTTATGCTGCTCAATCTGTTCATTTGGAGCCAAAGTTAATGACTGGATATTCTTAAATTTTTTTGTGGAAAAATTGAATTAATTATATTAGAAAATCTGTTGTAATGACATTAATGAAAAGGGTGGTCTTCATTTTTTTGGATTTAAGTGCTTTAAATTATGCATTTAAAATTAATTTGTTGATATAGATCAGTGGTTCAGTCCCATCAGGTGTTCTTGTTTTACTGGGATGCTCAATCTCTACTTCCAGTCTCTATGAGTTTGGTTAATACTCCTGTTGGTAAATTGTGTTTTGCTTCACCCTACAAAAATAATAATAGTTTATTCATTATTCCAGCAGGACATTGTTACTTTGCCAACTGTAACTGCTTACTGGAATACTGCAGTAGGTAATACATGTTGGAATAAGCGTGAATGCTTCTACATCTCTATTTTTTAACCAATAAAGTAAGGAGATTTATTTTTTAAATAATTCACAACCCTGCAAACCACTATACATAAAAAAGTTCAAAAGGGATCTTTCCTCAAATTGCTCTTTCTGTGTCAACTCTGGCGAAACTGTAGTTCATCTTTTTTGGCATTGTCCCTTAACTAAAATGTTCTAGCAAGATAATTTAGGATTTATTAGGAATTACATTTATAATCATTGTGTGTTGTATTGGAAGGATGTGGTACTAGGCTTTGTTGATTATGATCAATCTAAAAAGGTCAATTTTATGTAATCTTGATACTCGCCAAGTTCCACATTCATAAATCTAAATATGTAAATGCTAACCCTCTCGTTCTTGTTTTTATGAAAGAACTTGAAAAATACCTCACTTCAATTAAATTGTCTGAGAACATAAAAGCCTTAAAAACATTATCTGTTTGCAATTCTTTTCTTTTTTTTTTCAGCGTCATGCAATTCTCATATTTTGTCAATGTGTTCAATGTATGTTATGTCCCACCCGCAGCTTTTAGTTTTGTTTTTCTCTTTTTTTTGTATGTATTTTGCTGTTGACTATTATTACTTATGTACTGTTCTGAGCATTAATAATAATAATAATAAAAAACATAGAGACAGGAAATGAAAAAAGTGTTTTCTTCTTCTGGTCGCTTCTGAGCGCATCAGCAAAATCATATTGACACCTGCTGGTTGTCTTGCTCACTGCATGTTTTCAATTGATTTCACACTCAGTTTGCAATACAAGAACCACAGAATGAATAACATAATATATATATTTTATTAATAACAATACCATAGCAGTAAAATTCATATATATGGCAATAATTCAAAGTGTGTATTAACATTTCAACATCCAAAAAATAACTAGAAGGAATTTTGTTATGTTAAAATCGTTTAAACGCTTAAATGAATTATTTAAGCAAATCATTTTTGTGTAATCAAAGGTTAATAATAAAAGTAAGTTTTATGAAAATATTATATTATTATTATTTATTATTTAAATGTATTCAGATTTTTTTTCAGTTCTTTATTTGATCTAATTATTTTTTATTTAATTGTTTTATTTTAAGTAGTCTGGTTCTCCACTGAGAAATATATATATATATATATATATATATATATATATATTCCAAATGTTTGGAATAATGTTCAGATTTTGATGTTTGGTAAGTAGATTGGTAATTTAATTCACCAACGTGGCATTCAGCTGATCACAAAATATAGTCAGGACATTACTGATGTAAGAAACAGCACCATCACTATTTTAAAAAGGCATTTTTTGATCAAATCTAGACAGGCCCCATTTCCAGCAGCATCACTCCAACACCTTATCCTTGAGTAATCATGCTAAATTGTTAATTTGGTACTAGAAAATCACTTACCATTATATCAAACACAGTTGAAAGTTATTTGGTTCGTTAAATGTAGCTTAACATTGTCTTTGTGTTTGTTTTTGAGTTGTCACAGTATGCAATAGACTGGTATGTCCTAAGGTCAATTTTAGGTCAAAAATGGCAAAAAGAGAACCAGATTTCTCTAGAAACTCGTAAGTCAATCATTGTTTTGAGGAATGAAGGCTATACAATGCTTGAAACTGCAAAATTGCATACAAAGGTGTACACTACCATCTTCAAAGACAAAGGACAACTAGCTCTAACAAGGACAGAAAGAGATGTGGAAGGCCAGATGTACAACTAAACAAGAGGATAAGTACATCGGAGTCTCTAGTTTGAGAAATAGATGCCTCACGTGTCCTCAGCTGACAGCTTCATTGAATTCTACCCGCTCAACACCAGTTTCATGTACAACAGTAAAGAGAAGACTCAGGGGTGCAGGACTTATGGGAGAAAAGAAAAGCCACTTTTGAAACAGAAAAACAAAAAGAAAAGGTTAGAGTGGGCAAAGAAACACAGACATTGGACAACAGATAATTGGAAAAGAGTGTTATGGATCTTAACCCCATTGGGCTTTTGTGGGATCAAATAGACTGTAATGTGCGTGAGAAGTGCCCGACAAGTCAGCCACATCTATGGCAAGTGCTACAGGAAGTGTGGGGTGAAATGTCATCTGAGTATTTGGACAAACTGACAGCTAGAATGCCAAAGATCTGCAAAGCTGTCATTGATGAACGTGGAGGATTTTTCTTTGAAGATGTTTTTTTTTTTTTTTTTTTTTTCAAATTCTAACAGCAATTTTCTCGTTATTAATGTCCTGACTATACATTGTGATCATTTGAATGCCACTCTGGCGATAAAAGTACCAAGTATTTTCCATAAGAGTAAAATCTGTGCATTATTCCAAACATTTGGCCATGTGTGTGTGTGTGTGTGTGTGTGTGTGTGTGTGTGTGTGTGTGTGTATGTGTGTGCATTTTATTAACATATTAGCTAATTAATTTACAAATAGTACAATAAATACATCTTAAACCCCTTCTATTGTCTTAGGGTAATTTTTTACTTGGGACAGGATAAGAATACATTAAAAATACTGCTACTTCAAAAATAGTTTTTGCTACTACACGTGTTCTGGTGAAGAAAGAAAGTCATACACACCTGGGATATCATGGAGGGGAAAAATGTATGAGCGTAAATAATGAGAGCATTTTCATTTTAGGGTGAACTATCCCTTTAAATTGAATTTTCTTGCTGTAGTTAATTCTGTTATTAGTTGCAGTCCATGACCACAAGATGTCACTATATTCACATTAAACGGTGCATTCTTTCGTCCTTTCGTCACTAAATTATCATTGACTGAGTCTAGTTATGAATCGCCGTTGAGGAGTGTTATTGTACAGCATTATTATAATTTTACTGATATATTTACTAAATACAAATTGTCCAAAACTAAATTTAAAAGGATTCTTATTAGTTTTATTACTAAAGATTAGTAACAATGTATAAGACTAAAGCGAATGCTCGTTTCCATCGACAATGTCAATAATAATGTCAATATCCTATAATAATATTTAAGGAAAACACTCCACTGAAAACTCAAGGTGCTGTCAGTGATTTCTTTACTCTTGGATTTTACTCTGGGCTGATTAGAATTAAAAGATGGAACAATTTTCAGATTACCGAAAGCCTGATAAGATCAAAACATTAATACATGTGAGTGTCAGCTTAATTTAAGAAACAAAGCTTTATTCCTCAAATAGTGCCTTGGTTTATAAGGAGTCTAATTCATTTGGCTGGTGTAATTCAAAATATTAACCTATATAAACATAGAGGATTGTAAACTGATGTGAACGAATCCCCCTCACCAGATGACCTTCACAAGTATGCTAATTAAAACCTTGCATTTATCTTCACTGTTATTCTAGGACAGAAATCATTTTCAGGTATGAAACTCAAACCGAGCCATTTGTCATCCTTAGCATGTCCTGTATGGCGGTGAACAGTGCTTGATCCTGGTTATAAATTATGTGTCGTAATGGGCCCAATTTTATAAACTCGTGTGTTGGTCCAGACAGTGAAGTGGCACAGCAGGTGAGAGTTTTATGAAAAGAGAATCATCCTTTATTGCCCAGTGGGTAGAAATGTACCCATTTAGGGTTTTAGCACTGTTAGCTCTTTCAGTGCTGATATCAGTGTGGAAAATCCAAATTCATCACAGGTGCTCAGAACCCTCAGGAATCCATGGTGAAATGTAATTGAAAAACTACCAATACAGTGGTGTAACTGCTCAGACTCAATGGAAAAGTTGAAGAGCTAAGCGAGTTTTAGCTTACCTAAGACTTTCATTTTTAAAGTATACTATCTGAATTATGTAGAGTGGGGTCCAAAAGTCTTGAACCACATTTAAATTTTGAACATTTTTAAACAAAGCAACAGTATAACATAAAAAATATGTGTTTGTTTGAAAATGCATCTTTGCCTTCCGTCCACACTGAGACAGCGTTTTTCTCTGTGAAAACTGAGCATTTTGAAAACGCACTCCAAAGTGGATAAATCTGAAAATGCCAATTTCGCGTTGTAGTGTGGACTGTGAAAACGGATATATCTGAAAATGATGATGTATTTGTTGTCGTGATGCAGTCATGTGATCTATCCAACCAAAACAATCAAGATGGCGGCCTGTGTTATAGTGGTGCTGTTGTACTTGATACTCACTTTGGTAGCGTTGTTAAAAAATAAATGTTGCTTTGTACAATCATCACATTGCATTCCTTCAAAGGCGAAGGGAAGTTTACTCGCAATTGGTGTCTGGCGACGGAACACGAGGACAATTGCGTTTCAGACCGTACATGCAACAGGGATTTTCCGCATGCGCAGTGACATGATTTAAGCATTTTCTTATGTTTCAATGTCTACGAGCAACTTTTGGAAAACACCTGAAAATGCTAATGGAGCGCTTTGAAGCTAAAACGCCATTTTCAAATGCATCCAGGTTAGTGTAAACATAGCCTAAAATTAAGGATTCTAGGTCATTAATCAAGCAAAGAATTGACCCTGTTAACTTCAATGAGAAAATCAAAATTTAATGAAATTTTTTATTTAACATTTGGAAAATTGCATATTTTGTATCCGCATGATATAGCACAGTAGGTTTTTGAAATGTGTTTAAATCTTGTGCTTTTTAGTTACACATTTGCACGTTTAAGTTGTTTTGTAAAAATGTATTACACAAACTTTCTATTGATTTATTTTTATTTTCCAAGCACTTGCACTTCACAATGCTTTTTTAAAGAATGTTATCTTAGCGAGCCAGGTCTTGTTTTTTTGTTTCTTGTACTCAGGTGCTGGAAATACATTACGAGTGATGACAAACACATTACTCTCATCAATATTGCATTTACCCTTTCTTTCCTTGGCACCGCAAGAGACAAAGAAAAGAGGTCCCTGCTTTATTTTAAGATGGGCTATTCTTCATCTGGTGCTTTAAGGGAACACACAGGAGAGACATAGCCAGTGGACAAATGCATTTCACCTTGCACAGAATGCATTTGCAGGAGCCGGACAACAATGGCCCAGAGAATACTCCGGAGGGCCTCGGCGAAGCCCTGAAAATGGATTCCGAGGGGCCTGCGGATCCGAGGCTTTCTGCCGCCGCACCTTCCTCTGGCACAGCACTCTCCTTTCCTCTCTCGCTCTCCAGGAGAGCAAAACAAGCAGCCGGGGCAATCACCTGACACATTTCCATCCAATTTCAACTGCTGAATGTGTTCATTTTCGGCCCTAATGGCATGTCATTTCAGCGGAGCCTTTGGTCAAGAATTAATCCTGGAATCAAAACAGATTTTCCGGAGAGCAATCTTCCATCAACTATTGATTTTTTTACACTCACAGAGCCTGTACTCCCTAATTTAACCTGACAGCACAATGCACAATGGACTAGAGAGCACCTTGGCGACTCGCAGAGGGAACTCTCTGGCGTTTTCTCTTTCTCTCTCGCCCCCACTTTTCACCCTCTTCCTCTCCCTCTTCCTCCCTCCCTCTTTCTCTGAGCAGCTTTTCAAAAAGTGAGGGAAGAAAGGAGAATTTTGAGGAGAGAGCTTTAAAAACAAAGGAATTAGCCATAGGTATGTGTAAGGATGATGGGGAGATACGGCCTCTGTTTTACCTCTAATTATGCTTTCAAGTGCACTACATCTAAGGTGTGTAGAACCAAGAAGGGCTCTAGGAAAAGAGGGAAATTAAGAGAAGGGAGAAAATCAGGAAAGAGAGAGAGAGAGAGAGGAGACAGGAGTGTTTTCTAGGTGCTATCAGGTATCATTATGGGCCTGTTGACATCCAGGACTTTCTGTGCAATGCACCTCTAAGATTTCCTCCACCCCCTGCAACCATTTTCTTTTCCTGAGTGGGTGAAAAGGGTTTCATCAGGGCCTGGAGAGGGCAGACAGGAGAGTCTGAATGTTCTGGGTGCGGCTGTCCACTAATAAGTGGAGTGGACCCTCCTGAAGGGACTTCCAAAGCCTCTACCCTCAACCTGTCTCCATGGCAGAGGGTCTGGGGCTAGAAGCTCTCATAGAAAAGAGGAAGACAAGCTGTCATCGAAAAATCCTAAATGGTGCCAATACGAGAACAAAAAATTATGTTGGTAATTAAGCATATCATCCAAATATCAGGTAGAAACAACTAACAATATAGCTAATCCAGTCCCATATTAACTTGCATAAGAAGATATAAATGAGTTTTACTTCCTCTAAAGTGTTTTTAGGGAACTAGGACTGTTTTCTTCTTAAAATGGAGAGAACCTTTTTCTTCACGCCTTAAGAAAATTGTTTTGTAATCTCATGCTTTCTGCAGCACTTCCTAAAGCACTTCCAGCGCTGCAGCACTTCCCAAAGATGTAATTGGTTTGTAGGACACTTTTCACAGACCTTATGATCAGACTCTTCAAACAGCAGCTCAGCACCTCACACTTGGACACATCCATCCATAATACTCATTTCTAATAATTTAAGACCCAATCTCTAAGTTCTTTTGCCCATTCTTTTTCTTCTTATTTGCCAGTGCCTGTGGCTTTTTCTTTGAAACTGGTCATTGAAACTGCCAGTTTAGGATCCGTGAGGAGTCTGTTTCTCAAATTATACACTGCATAGAATAGCCTTCATCTAAGAAAAAAAAAAGAAAAAAAACATAGACTGATGTTTTGTTTTTTTTTTGTCATTTGTTTGTTTTTTTTTACATTTTTCGAACCAGAATTTGTCTTGAAAGTGTAAAGTGACATGCAGTAAATGCATGTGTACTTCAGCAGTTGGAAAAAAGACTGTATCAACATGTCCAAACTTTAAATAAATTTAAATATCACAACCATTTTTTGTTGTTATACCAAATTGGCACAGTTGGATGATTTCTTAAGAATGACTTTGTATTATTTTACTGGAGAAAAAAACTGCTGAAAATAGGGCTTTGCCATCATGGGCAAACATTTTATTTAAATTATTAAAGGGACATTGCCCCAGCAACCCCTTTACTTTAAATGGACTCCTGCATCCCTTTGACATACTGCTATGAAAGGGCCAATGCTTTGACTCATAATATTGTAACACAAAACTCTGTTATGCATTAATAATAGTGTGATAACACCAACTAGCAAAGCTATTTTATGTTACATTTTCCAGCATATTTCAATTGGCTGTGAAATACATACTGGGACTGTAGCGATGTTCAGTCATGGTGTCAATTTGTAGGCCAACAAAAGGCTAATTTGCCATGGGTTTCCTCGATTTCATAAACTCACATACATGCTTGACAAATGACATGTAATTGGTGGGACAACCGGTGTAGACCATGTAGCAACTTAGCAACATACATTATTAAAACACAGCGGATTCAAAATGTTTGTTTGAGGTATGACTGTGTTAAAGCTGAAGTGTATAGTTTCTGCTCTCAATTTTTGAGAAAATGTACCTACAAATGGCTTACTTATAGTTGTCTTTGCATATTAGAGAAAGAGAAAGTATTTTCTAACAGAATTCAAGGATGGGCAAGGAGGAGGCGAGAACCGGGAGAACAATCAACATAATTTTAGTGACATAAGTCAAATTAAACAAACATAAATGCACAGACACACACATACACAGCGGCCACGTGTATCTCTCTCTCTCTCTAACTGGTGCCTCCAGCTTGTCTTTATCCCCATCCCGGCTGATTAGAACAATTCAGTGCCGGGTGTACGTCCTCACGGCCCGGCCATAACCACCTCCTCGTCACACTCCTCCACCATCCGATTCATGCTGGGGAAACCTCCAGCTTGACAAACCCCTTCCAGCCGTCCTTCTGCCGACAGGTCTTCCCCACCTCTCTGGAGCCCTGTGAGAGATGAGGGGAGAGAGAGGGAAAGAGTGAGGGGGAGAGATAGAGAGAGAGAGATGAGAGAGAGAATAACTTGCTCGCCGGTCCACGGACACACTGTCACCTAGTCCTCAGCCACTCCTCCCTTGGTGGATGGTAGCGAGTCCTCCGACCCCTGGTGGATGGTAATGGCTCCTCCCCTTTCTGGCGGACGGCTGCGGTTCCTCTGGCTCCCGGCATACAGTAGAGCGAGGACTCCAAGACAGCGCATCCCTCCTCCTTCCTGGGTTTCGGCACCACTGTAACAGGGTTCAAGGATGGGCAAGGAGGTGGTGGGAAACGACAGGCTGCGTGTGTCTCTCTCTCTCTCTCTCTCTCGAACTGGAGCCTCCGGCTCGTCTTTATCCCCCTCCCGGCTGATTAGGACAATTCAGCGCGGGTCGTGCATCCTAACGGCCTGGCCACGCCCTCCTCCTCATCACATATTTTTACACCAAAAACGTTACACACTTCAGCTTTAAATGTATGTTTCATGTAATTTTGAAATAAGTGACCCTATTCTAAAAAAACATGAAATAGTCCTAAAGGACACCCATTGCTTGAAAATGCTAATTATCTCCCAGGTTTTAGGATTTTAAACGTAACTGCATTCTGCAACTGCCTTCCCTCCCCTCCCAAACTTCTCCAGCAGCACTCAATAGAAATGAACACTAAAATGCTGTTTTAGCTGCTAAAGATAAATGGAGCGGAAGACAATTGGATTGGTTGTCCCAGTCACATCTCCATCAGCATCAGACGCAGAGGCATTATTTACCCCACTGATAATGGAGAGGGGAGATGGACAGAGAGAGAGGATTGGGATGGGAGCCAGAGACACCTTAGACAGGCTGTGAGCATCGGTAATTGCCCCTCCGGAGGCAACAAGGTGTGCACAAACACCAGAGACGGCTGAGTGGCTATATATGTGTGTATGTGCATTAGAGTGTGTGTATGTGTGCGATGCAAAGGTATACGGGAAAGAGAGCAAGTATGCATGTTGTGTTGAGTTTAAGGTACGGTAGACGCGTTTGTGGCATGCGGCGACAGTTAATTTTCCTAAAACATCGTCCACCCACACGTCCACTGCAGAGGAGATAAGCTGAGAAAGCACCTCCTCGCTGATGGAAAAACAAAAAGAGCAATTTAAAACCAGCTGTATCACGTAAACGCACACGTACACAGTCAAATATTCTCTCACTTGCCTTTTCATAGTGTCCTGACTGATATTGAACAGTAATTCATTTGAGCAGCTGACATTTCATGTTTTCTCCTCTCTTGCCTTCTCAATTCTGTCTTTCTCACTCAGGGCAATTTCTGACACTTGGAAGTTGAACAGAAGCACGTTCCATTGAATCAAGTGGTGAATCTGTGCGGATTCTGCTTTTGAAAAGCAGCGTGAAGTCTAGCGTGAGGATAATTATTGCTTTTACTGGCCTGAGCAAATCGATCCAGATATGCTGCAATATCGAGACTTCTGCTGTTAAGAGAAGATGTTCCACAACCAGGATGCGCTTCTGTTTTTCATAATGGATAAGAAAGCCTTAATCTGGACAAGCAGAATGAAAAACAAGAACTGGATAATTCATTTAATCCATCTTGTGCTGCAGTACTTACAAATCATAAAAAGCACAGCAACATAATCACATATTGTTTTATAAAATGTTTTGAAAATAAAAGTCATTGCAGGAGGCTTTAAGTTGGTATTTGCACTTAAAGGAATAGTTCACTCAAAAATGAAATTTCTGTCATTATTTACTCACCATAATGTCACTCAAAAACCAGATGACATTGTTTATTCCTTGGAACACAAAAGGAGGCATTACCAAAAATCTTCACAGGGATAATACTGAATGCTATATAATGAAAGTGAATAGTGAGTAGTCTCTCTGGTCTTAAAAAAACACCAAACAGCCAAATGAAAAGCAACCATGAACACAAGTCGTTCTTCACTGTCAAATCGAATCAAATAATTAATGTATAACCAAATATGGCAGCTGTGTTCATAACACCAAACCTCATTGGTTTTTGTGATAAGACATCATATACATTGGTCACAATATGCAGTGAGAACCAGTAAGATTTGATGTATCAACGTTTTCGCCATATTTGATTTCAGCGCTTTGTCTTCACCATTATCATAACTTTTTTTTTAAATAAAATGAAGATGAAGACATCATAAGGGCTATTTTTTTTTAAATCAAATATTCCTTTTAAAATGCTTAAGAACAACAGGACTGGTGTTGGGTGTAATCTAATTGCAGTAAAAAAAGTAATTAATAACTGATCTAATTACTTTTGAATACAAAGAGTTGTGTAGCGCATTACATCTCAAATCCTTGTAATCACATATCAGTTATTGACTCTTAAAGATAATTACTTTTAATTACATTACTTGGGCTACACAAATTCCTTAAATGACATATGTAGAAAACGTGTCAAACATGAATTGCATTAATATGCAAATCTGTTTTCATTTTGTTACAGGATGTACCCTTTAACAAATCAATGAACAAGAAGGAAATATAGGCATTATTTGATATTTGTTGAGCGGAATAGAAGCTTAAGTGTGAAGTAATTAGTAATGTAATTATTTTTTTTAAATTAAAAAATCAGTAAAATTAGTAATCTGATTACTATTTTAGAGAAGTAATTAGTCATTTGTTTTGAACGACTTTTTTTTTTTTTTTTTTTTTTTTTTTTGAGTAATTTACCCAGCACTGAACAGGACTTATGTCAAACCAAAACAGGAGCTTTTTTTCTAGGAACTTGTCAGAAAGTCTTTTAGCTATTAGGTATTTTAGGCAAAGTGATGTTCTAGCAAACCTACATTTGCTTATGTGTGCATAAACACAGAAATGTACAATATTGACGTATTTACAACATATAAAATATAATTAGGCTATTGAATATATGAACAACTTTATAGATATACAAAAATGTACGAAACATTATTGAATCTATTAGTATTTAATTAATGGAATTAATCGGTTAATTGTATTGTACTTATAATCAATTATATTGATTAAATGTTCAGTGCCGTCACATTTTTTACGCAGATGCCTTAATTTGACACTGTAACGGTTTCTTTCTGTTCAGTGTGATTTCTGGAGTCATATTTGACTTGGACACGATCATTTTAACCATGACTAAACTTTAAAATGTTAAATCAAACAAAACCCCAAAAACTGTAGGCTAACCGTTTAATCATTTATTAATGACAATAATATGTTACGGCTCAAAAACATGACTGTAAAATACACCACTAAAGCACCATAATACAATCATAAAAGTAAACCATTTTATTAGTGAGCTATCATCCTATTCTGTAGAAGACATATTACAGCTCGGTGAGGAACAGATAGATTTAAGTCTGTATTTAGTGGTCTTTGTCTCCTTAGCGAACATTAAAAACTGGGATAAGATTAGCAGCTCAAAATTATATATATAATAGTATAGTAAAATTATTGTCATAGTACATTTATCTGCCTGCCTGTTAAATATGATTTATTGTTGAAAAGTGGTAATGTTCAGGTGTTGGGGTGGAGTGGGGTGGGGTTAATTAGCATAAATGCAAATCCAAAAAAATGCTATAAATATAATATTAATTATTCATAAATATTTAACATTTCTAAAGCTATAAATATGTAACATCATATAAGATTTAGGTGTTGTCAATATAACTATATTGTACATTTCAGTGTCTATCCAAAGGTGCAAAACATTTACGTTCAAATGTTACAGACAAATAGCTATGAATAATAATGAGATCAGGCTGCAAAGGGCAACCACAGTGTTTGGGTCAGCATGCATCGCAACAGTATATAGTGATATAATTGACAAATACATGTACTACACTTTCTCCCATTGCCCCAGTTGCCAATTACCCAAACTCAACTACAAAACTGACTTTTTTGTCAGAAAAAATCCTTATAATTGCTTCAAAAATGAAGCTTTTGTATACTCTCCATGTCTTCCCCGCTCTGCAAAGTTTTTGAAAGGCTTCAGCCTGAACGGCGAAGACAAAGGTTGCAAAAATAGCACGTCTCTGCACGTTCATTACAGAGCTAATGGAAAATATGATGAAATGGAAAGACAAAACAAAAGAATATCAAATAAGACAACTTTTAGCCTACAACTTAAAAATATATCTGGTACTTCTGAAAGGAAGATTATGATGGGAGAAAAAGGACAGCGCAAACATCTTCAACATCAGTTCTCAGCCTAATATTAATCATTTATGTTGTGTGTGCTTTACGATTAATATTTATTTATTTATTTATTTATTTCAATTTGCCTGCCAGTCAGGCTTTCAAAGGCTTCATGGACAAGAGAACTTCAGAGTTTAAAGGCTTTCAGCCAAGAATGTGCTCTCTCAGAGAATATCTCTCTCTCTCTCTCTCTCTCTCTCTCTCTCTTTCAGATGGCTCATTATTGTTATCTGTTGTAGCAAAGAAATGAAATATTGATGTGAAATAACCCTGGCATGGATTCCTCTCTATTGACCCTATGGAAATCTAAATGAATTGCTGCTGACCCTGGAAGCCCGTGGGCCGTCACTTTGGTTTTAGGTGTGAATTCTGTATTGAAAGCTTGTTCGGGACTGGAGAAAAAGCATTTTCTGAGCAACTCTTCACTTTAAATCAGTGTTTACATGAAAAGACATAATATTACAGGAGAGGATGAAAGACAGATATTGTTCAGAGGAAGAGACAAATCACTGGGAAATAAAGTGGGCTTAACATGCGGTTAAAACAGAGAGACAATATGTCTTTAAAAGGCTAAATGTGTGACATTTATACCGATCTGTTACAGTGGTGGATATTCAGAGAAAAGAGGATTGTACACTGTAATATAAGTGAATGTGAAATAATTAAAAAAGTTGCCTTTGCTAAACAATTGCACACACAGAAAATGCTACATGGCTATTTCTTCATCACAATGGCTTTGAACATTATATTCTTATTATTGTGATTTTTTTTATTTGTATAATTGTGTATACTTGTATTGTTTTTAATGTGTTTAATATTTAAAGAAAGTTGACATTTTGCCCGCACTATGAATTGTGTATGAATTATGGGTGATGAATATCATTACTGAAAATATAAGAGATATCAAAATAAGTGATATCATGATACAAGTACATTTTTTCTGGATTTTTTTCTTCTTCTTTACGTCTTTTCTATCAATTTAGCTTCACTCATCTTTAAAACTAGTTTCAATTATATTTACATCTGAATTTACTCATTTTAAAGACTCATTTTTTAAATAATCTTTGTTTTTCTGCCTGTTCTGCTGTGGAAAGTACTGTTATTATTCAGAAAGTAATGCCATCATTGTGTTTCATGTCAAACAATTGTTTATTATTAATTATTATGGTACAAATTAATGTGACAGACTTGAAGCTGTTAAGAAATACACAAAGTGCAGCTTTACTGAAAGAACAGATATTGCTCTATATAATACATACAGTTTTCAGTCTATAAAATTTAAAGCATCCTTAGCAGGTTAATCAGCTTTGGTTTCGAGGTCTTGAGAGTACAACGTTAACGTTTCAAACTCGACTTTGTGTGTGTGTTTATATATGGACTGTATGTATTACAGTGTGTGTTCTTCAATAAATCTCAAAAGGTTTTCCATCATCTTTCAAAAACAATTGAAGCTGAAGTTTCCTTTGTTCCCTATTCATCCAGGGCAATTCCAGGCAATAAAACTCAAACACGTACCTTACATAGAGAGAGAGAAACAAACAAAATATGCAGTGTAGAAACCAAACAATAAGAAAGAAAGAAAGAAAGAAAGAAAGAAAGAAAGAAAGAAAGCAAGTACATCATGTAACAATGTCTAGAATGCCATATACTGTACATGTCACCCTGGAAAGCACATCATTAAAAAAAAAAAACAAAAAAAAAACAGGTGATAATCAATCTATGCATGGTCATTAAAAACTACTTACAAACATATACATAAGTCCCTTTTTATTTCATTGTTAACCTGGAAAAACAAATAAAAGGTACTGTATCATGTTATGTCATTGCTCACAACTTACCAGGACCGTGCTGAGGTAACTTTAATGATATACTCCATTTAATCAGTTTTCTTCAAACCGTAACATATTTCAAGATTGTCAGCGACATTTTAGCCATTTCTCTGTACAATGTGCATATAACTATTGAGCTTTGGTCCAGCATTGAAAAGATGAACAAAGGCAGAACTTAGATTCTCGTCTCTTGGCTTTAATTTTAAACCCCGGTGTAAATAGCATCTGCCTTTAATTTTTGGTTACAGCTTTGTTTTGTAAGCCTGTATACCTTAAGTGTACTGTCTCTGCAACCACACGCAGATGCCGTGCTTCTGAATTCATGAAAATGTACAACTAGTGTGGATGTGATACAATTTGAGATGCTGTAATTAGACGGTAGATAAATCAAGATGTTAATCAAAATTTCAGTTAAATCTATAGATTTTGACTAGTCAAAACCAGCCTTTATTTGTAACTACAGTTATAGCATCTTCATTCTGATGTACTATAGAAATATATATCTCAAAAACATTTATTTGATCTTGACATTATTTACGGTTCAATGTTGATGGAGAGATTAATTGAATCAAAAATTACAATTGGCCATTACAAACCAATAAAATATTAGCCTGCAGTGTCAGTACTTAATAGGAAGGAATATCCACATAGCTGTTAATGTATGAATTTCCTTGAGCGAGTCCCTTTTTGTTTGTTTGTAAAGTTACTATGCACAGTATTTAAATGCTATACGTTTACAGCCAAAAGAGCTATATAAAATCATTAATGTTACAGGAGAGCTAAACACTTAAATGATATTTTAATAGTAAATTAAAATTAAAAATACTGTTAAATTAACCAAATTATGGTCTCAGTGTCACTAATATGCAGATTGCCGGGACAATAGATTCATTAAATTCAGTCAACTGGATCATTTTCTTCTAACACGTCCAAATGATTTTTTCTTTAATCTAAAGAAAGTTTTCCCAACTGACAAAATTGAGTTTAGCACAAAGAAAAGTGATTAAAAATAAACAAATATCATAAGCACCAAAAACAAACATAAAACACAGTCAAAAGACAAAATATTCCTTGCATAACTCAAGTGATCTGTATTTAAATTGAGTAACTTATCTGAATGAATTGAACATTTGAAATACATTACATTTAGAGTGACAAGTAATGAAACTTTGGGAACATGAAAGAACAAAAACGGTTTGAGAATGTTCAGGCCAAGGTATGACACGGGTCCTTGGGCCAAAATATTGTGTTCTTTGGCTAGGAGGCTTTGGCAATACCATAAAATTGTTTTTGAAGACTGCTGCAACAAATGTGGATATCTATGTTCACTGAGAATCTCCTTGCAAAATATAGATGTTTGTCCAATAACCCATTCCTCCCAAGTGCAGTCTTTTTAAATGAATGCTTTATGACACAGCAATAGACAATGGTCTTATCTGGAAAGCAGACATGTAACAATGAAAAAACAAACAATCTTTGAATGAAATAAAAATTTCAAAGATATTTTTGAAACTTGAGATTTCAATTTGGTGAAAGAGTACAATAAATATTTACATGAAAACTTAAGTGATAAAATAAGACAAAGATTAAATGTCACACCCACCTACCCCACCAAACAAATCTTTTTCTTTTTTTACATGTTTTTCCCCAGTAAAAATGTAAAAACACACTTACAATGAAAAAAATCAAACAAACATAGAAACAAAAAAACCTCAGGAATCCGATGCAACAAACTTTGGTAAGTAGTTTCTGCCTTACAACCTTGATTGAATTATGATCCTTGTTCTTAATTCCAATTTAAGAGAATCCTTTCCTATCACAAACTGCTTATGCAACAGTCCTCTAAAATTTTCATTCTCATACAATTCAGAAACTTTTTTCATGACTTTTTTGGTGTTTGCATTTGTTTGTCACTTGTGATGATAACACTGAAAATAGTCAGTTAACTTTCGCCTTTGTCGACAGTCTATCCAGTTGATGGTACTTTGGAAAGTAATTGTCCAGGTCTTTAAGACCAAAACATCAGAAGTTTCTCCATTGTTCTGTATTTGTATCATCACTTAGATGTGGTGTCAAGTTAAGGATGCTCTTCCATGTTATCAATCAGAGGGTCCATAGCTGCGACAGGCCCAATCTCGGGTTGCTTCAGTCGTTTTATAGTGTTTTTCAACGCTTGCCTCTTATTGCAGAACCAGACACGCACCACCTCACGATCATAGTTTAGTTTCTCTGCGATTTCCGTCATTTCCTGACCGGAGGGATGAGTATTCTTCTCAAAGTGGCTGTTGAGGATTTCCAGGGCCTGCGGCGTGAAAGAGGTCCGGCGTTTGCGCTTCTTGGAGGGCTCTGTGCCGATAAACTCGGTCAGGTTCTGCATACCGGAGCGATGGCGGGCTTCCGCCTCGGCCATCCAGCGCTCCAGCACGGGCTTAATCTTCTGGGCGCTTTTTGGGGTGATGTCCAACTTCTCGAACCTGGCAGGATATAAAAGGCCAGGGTTCAGTTTACCTGTCAGACTGCTAGCTATAGTGTTCTCTTGGGCTTCCTGTGGTAGAAAAAAGTGGCTTCTCAGGATGGTGTGTCTGGGGGAGAATTGAGAGAGAACAAGCTTACTCATGTGCCCTGACTGGGCTAGGGGTTTCCTGTCTGATCCAGTTTCCCATGAGGGGACCCTTGGTTCAAGTTGCCAGTGAGACAGAGAGCTTAATGGCCTCTACTGCATCACTTCAATGTTCCTTGAGCAGTTGCTTGCCAAGAAACTTAATTCATGTAAGGCCAAAGAGTTACATTGAACAATCCAGTGAGCAATACAACAAATAATCTAATGTGTGTCAATCTTTTGACTCTCTGTTCCCAAGCTGCATTGAACCAAGAGGACTCTTCCATAGGCTGGTGCAAAAACAAGCAAGCTGCTGACTGCTATCATAAAGAATAAATTTCATTTATTGGCCTTGCATTGTTCGTCTCGAGCTGATCTTTATAATCAAATCCACATATGGTATTAGAAAATACTGGGAATTCTCTTTTTTTGTGAGTGATTTGAATACATATTTTCCAACTGGATAACAAGAGCATGCAGTAAAAAATGTATAGCATTATTAATTCGAAAATGGCTTAAATTATTCACTCAAATGCACACACATTTTAATACACTTCTCCAACTTTTCTCTTTTCCTTTGCAACTGATGCTCATTAAATGTTTAATGCTAATACATTTTCACCATGACTTTTGAATATGTCTGCAAGTTTAGTCTCCAGGGAGGTAAACCACTGTAATTTTTAGCATTAAATATGCTATTGCAGAAGGAACTATCATTCAGACATTTTTGCTTTCTGTACAAAAACAATAATGGAAAAATACATTTGGACACAGCAAACTGTTTTACACTTGTTTAAACTAAGCACTTAAAAGGATTAGTGCAAAATCTCACACAGCAGTTACTTGAACTACAAAAAGAAAAAAGTTTCAGTATGTTATGTGACTTTTTATGTGGGGGTTCACTGAATTATTGGAAATATTTTGAATCATGAGTGGTGATCAGGCACGGATTAACGCACAGGCTTGCATAGGCTACAGCCTAAGGGCCCGACGTGTGCAGGGGCCCCGGCACTATTTTTTTTATTTTAAATTTACTTCAGTGCGAACAAGAAAAGACCCTCATTGGCCCATAAGTAACATTAAAAAAAAATAAGCAGGTGATTGGATAGATGTGGCCATCGGGAGAACTGAACGGGCCGGTGGGTCAGCCGCGAAATGTACCGAAAGGAATGCGATAAGCTAAAATGAGCTGCCGCGTTATGCATAACGGACAACAAAATGCAGCTGCAATATGCAGAAAAGGAAGGAATATGCAACAATATGTACATTTTTATTATTGTGCTGCTGTTTCATTATTGCTGTTATAATAACTGTGTTATTATGTGCTGCTGCTGCTGTGCTGCTGTTTTTATTATGGCTTTGTTTTATACACAGTTTATTGCACAGTGGTTTGTGTCTCAGTAATGATGTTGTGATTTTGCCTCAGTAAAACTAGCAGATATATCGCCACCATGTCATGTTAATAATTTTGTATATTGTTGGGTCTTACAGAGTAAATTTATTATATTAATGAATTATTTTGTTATTAAGAACATTTTTGTTACTTTTGTGTAGTAGTTGACAGTTTAAGGTTTTTTAATAGCACATGCCAATACCAGTATCTAGAGTACAGGGTGGCCGTGTGCCAATATAATGGCGATACTGTTCACATAATACAATTTAATGTCACCAGACAAGCTAGCTGAAATTAAATCAGCACTTTAGTATACAAAGTATTTACTCAAAATTCACAAAAATTCAAACAGAATTGCTTATTATCATTTGAATGTTCAAATCTAAATATCTAAATAAATGGACAAAAAGTTTTGGGTTGGCCGATATATGGGTCTATCACTACTTCTGTGCAATAAATAATTTTGATACTGTGTAGGGTCAAACATTCCCTGTGTAGGGACCCAATGTAAAATCTGGGTCAAATATTGACCGATATACAGTGGCGGCCAAAAGTTTGGAATAATGTACAGATTTTGCTGTTTCAGAAGCAAATTGTTACTTTAATTCACCAAAGTGGCATTCAACTGATCTCAAAGTATAGTCAGGACGTTACGGATGTAAAAAACCGCACCATCACTATTTGAAAAAGTCATTTTTGCTCAAATCTAGACAGGCCCCATTTCCAACAGCATCAGTCCAACACCTTATCCGTGAGTAATCATGCTAAATTGTTAATTTGGTACTAGAAAATCACTTGCCATTATATCAAACACAGTTGAAAGTTATTTGGTTTGTTAAATGAAGCTTAACATTGTCTTTGTGTTTGATTTTGAGTTTGAGATAAGGTCAATATTAAGTCAAACATGGCAAAAAAGAAACTCTAGAATTCTCTAGAAACTCGTCAGTCAATCATTGTTTTGAGGAATGAAGGCTATAAGATGCTTGAAACTGCTAAAAAAAAAAGGAAGATTTCATACAAAGGTGTACACTACAGACTTCAAAGACAAAATTAACTACCCTAAATGTCTCTAACAAGGACAGAAAGAGATGTGGAAGGCCAGATGTACAACTAAACAAGAGGATAAGTACATCAGATACTCTAGTTTGAGAAATATACGCCTCACAAGTCCTCAGCTGACAGCTTCATTGAATTCTACCCGCTCAACACCAGTTTCATGTACAACAGTAAAGAGATGACACAGGAGTGCAGGCATTATGGGAAGAATTGCGAAAAAGCCACTTTTGAAACAGAAAAACAAAAAGAAAAGGTTAGAGTGGGCAAAGAAACAGACATTGGACAACAGCAGGGGTGGAAAGATTTCTGAAAAATCATACTCAAGTAGAAGTACTGTTACTTCCCAAAAATTGTAGTGTGAGTACAGTAAAAGTAGCTGTCCTAAAAACTACTCAAGTAAGAGTAAAAGAGTAGCTCATTTAATATTGAGTATTGAGTACAGAGTTGCAAAACCTATGCCAGATTATAATGAACACTTGTATCCCAACTTTTAAAATACATAATTTATGTATGATAAACACTACATGATCTGATTCCAAAAAATATAAGGGAGACATGAAAACAAATTAAATTATTAAAAAGTTATTTTTCAATACACTGATCACCATTTTAAACCTTAATGTATAAAACATTCAAATCAGTTTATGTGTAGGGTCTAAATTTCCCTTAATGCCGACAGAGCGTTATTGTTGTGCATAAAACATGTTCAAACAATGCAAGAAATGCAAAAAAATGCTAAATAAGCAAGTTCACTTGGCACGTCATGTCCTGCACAATAGAGGAGGTAGAGCAGGCATGGGAATAGTTGTTTGGTACAGCGGCTACATCACACTTAAAAAGGAATAATTCACACAAAAATAAAAATTCTCTCATCATTTACTCACCCTCATGCCATCCTGGATGTATATGACTTTCTTCTGCAGAACACAAATAAAGATTTTTAGAAGAATGATCGGCTCTTTTGGTCCATACAATGAAAGTGAATCAGTGCTAAAATATTGAAGCTCCACAAATCACATAAATCAGCATAAAAGTAGTCTAATCCATGTGCCTCCAGTGGTTTAATCCATGTCTTCAGAAGCGATATGATAGATATGGTGAGAAACAGATCAATATTTAATTCCTTTTTTACTAATTCTCCTCCCTGCTCAGTCAGTCTCCACTTTAAATTTCACTTTCTTCGTGTGTTTTTGGTGATTCACATTCATCACGCATATCGTCACCTACTGGGCAGAGAGAAGAATTTCTAGCAAAAATTTATTGACATAAATATTGATCTGTTTCTCACCCACACCTGTCATATCAATTCTGAAGACATGGATTAAACCACTGGAATTGTATGTATTACTTTTATGCTGCTTTTATGTGCTTTTTTGGAGCGTCAACATTTTGCCACCCCTTCACTTACACTGAATGGACCTACAGAGCTGAAATATTCTAAAAATCTAAATTGTGTTCTGAAGAAAGTCATAGACAGCTGTCATGAGGGTGAGTAAATGATAAGATAATTTTCTTTTTTGTGTGAATTATTTCTTTAAGTAGCACATGGGGGGCCACATTGTCCTCCTTTTGAGATAACATGCATTTTCTGAAGTTTGTGACTGATGAAATGCTCTGCTG
This sequence comes from Moxostoma hubbsi, assembly GCA_032164185.1. Taxonomy (NCBI): domain Eukaryota; kingdom Metazoa; phylum Chordata; class Actinopteri; order Cypriniformes; family Catostomidae; genus Moxostoma; species Moxostoma hubbsi. Next base: position 8,430,793 of record JAVLUX010000037.1, read on the forward strand.
AAGTATTGCTCTAAAAATGTTGATCTTTATAAAGGTTAAGCATAATTATAAATAATTTTTTCATCTCTACTTTCCTGGTAATTTATTATACCAATTAACACTCTCACTACATCAGGGGTCAGTATTATAAAAAAAAAAAACGAACAATATTTTCAAAATATTATCACTGTTTTATTCTGTTATATTAATACTTTTAAATCTACTCAAGTTATTTGGCCAAAAGTAGAGAGAGGTTTTCTCATTTCCTTGTTAATGTTGTTTGATTAATAGCCTTTATATGACACAGCCTACTAGACAGTGCTCAATTCGGTTACATGTACACTTCAAATCCAACATTTTAATGCAAATACGCTTTTTGTACCGCTGTTTAAATTCACTTTAGACATAAATGACTGCGTTTACATTAAATCCTCATCAAGACGGGCATTGGAGGAATTATAAAGTGTATTTAATCATTTAGGCATTTAACCGCATTAGCGCTCAAACATTAGCATCCTGTCAATCAAACAACACGCAGCTACAGATGTCAGGAAATAAAAGTCAATCTTTTATATTTCATCTAGATCAACCAACCAGTGGTGCTCTTGCTATCGTCATTGATGTAATGAACATCCCTTTCCTAGATGTGAAAAATAGGCTAAATATAGATAACTGCGCAAAAGTTTGATCGAGAATATCTCTATTTTTTCCGATAAACATCTTGATCATTTTATTGCCCAACCATATTGATAACATTGCATTAATCTCTCACAGCAGCCCAATAATCTCAGTGATGCATAGTTAAATTACAGGCTATGTTATAGACACACAGAATCTAGTAAGCAGAAATATGAAATTGACCTCGATATGTTTCTTCAAATTAGAGGCAGGATTAATGATGATATCTGGCTTGAGCAAGTTAAACTCACATGACATGATCATGCAATTGGCCTTTTTCACTGTGAAAAGCCCTTCCAGATGCAGCCGAGAAGTTCAGTATGCTTGAGGCATTCTCCACATCCATAACAGTTGGTGCCAGATCTGCAGCTGCCGTTCAAGGTTTTTTTTTTTAACATGTGATTTGATTTGACGGGAGTCACGAGACTCTCCTTAGTCAATCATGTTGATAGATACAAATAAAATCAGGACAGGGAAGTAGCGAACAAAGATGGTGGGAAAATAGCACAGTAAAAGTACAGTTACAGCACTTAAAATATACTCAAGTAAAATTTTTAAATACTTAAAAAGTAGTTAAAAGTACTTAATTACAGTAACCTGGACAACAGATAATTGGAAAAGAGTGGTTTGGATCTTAAAACCATTGATCTTTTGTGGGATCAGCTAGACTGTAAGGTGCATTAGAAATGCCCAACAAGTGCTATTGGAAGCGTGGGGTGAAATGTCACCAGAGTATCTGGACAAACTGACAGCTGGAATGCCAAGGATCTGCAAAGCTGTCATTGCTGCACATGGAGGATTTTTTGAGAAGTTCTGAATTTTTTTTTTTCAAATTGTAATAGTCATTTTTCACGTTATTAACGTCCTGACTATACTTTGTGATCAGTTGAATGCCACTTTGGTACAATAAACAATCATGTTACTCTGTTGGGTCGCCAGTTAAAGTCAGCATGAAATGAAAATTCATCCTGTCTATTTTCTAAATGCATGTTATTGATCTTATTGTGAACAATTCATTCATGCATATGTTTTTTTTTTTGACCTCGTAATCTTTAATCAAAATGTCACAACTCGTTCTTGTGGTGAAACGACAGACTTCTCTCTCGTGATGTATGCAGGACTTCTCCAATCATTCAGTCCACTTAAACCCTGCCCCTTTCTTATTGAGTTGAACGAAGTGTCACTTGCATGTTAGTGAAGATGGCAAGGTGTATTTTCAATTAACAATACAGAAGTAAATCTGAGCACAAATTCAGTTTCATGCCGACTTTAAAGGGTTCATGACAAGCCTTTTTTTTTTTTTTTTTTTTACTATTTTAAAGTTCATTAACATTCATATATAATATTAGTAAAGTGTTTTGCATGGAAAAAAAAGCAGTCATATATTTGTGAAACATGATAATTTTCCACCCTCATTCTGACTTTTTCTCTGTCAGAAATGCTTGGTTTTGATGCTGCTTCTCTAAGACTTGACAGTAAAAACCCACTATTATGACTGGCTCTCTGCTCTTGACTGACCTACTCTCTCATTACCATCTCACTGCTTACCACTTCGGAAGTGATTAAAGCTAAAGTAGGCATTGAAGTGTTGTTGTGTTGGTCAGATGCAAATGTCTCCCACAGTGTAGAGAACGAGTCGTTTTGGCAACATTGTTTCAACAAATGCTCTTTTTGGAGTGTGGAGGAAGTATGACGTTCTGAAACTTACAATATGTTTTTGTAATTTTATATCGGTACATCACTACTTTTGTACAATTAACAAATTCAGTACTGTTTTGAGTTGTCACTTGATGTCCAATGTAAAACCTTGGTCCTGAAGCAGCACAGCTAGAAACCCTTAAAGCCTGTGTTAACCACACCAGCTGCAGAGTACAGTTATAAAACATCCATAAACAAAGCTTTTGGCTCCACTGACTCCACTGAATACAGTTATGTCTCACACATGCTTTAATGGAGAGACGTCTGAGTGAGTTCCCTGACCTGCACTCCATTCCGACACATGGACATCTATCTAACAGACAGAGAAAAGCCCAGCTGAGAGGTGAACTACTGCTCTCTGAAACAACACAGTCTCTTTTGGTCCTGAACTTTTGGACAGGCTCCTGTGTGGAGGCCTTTGATGGAATCTTAACTGGCATTTGAAAAGACGCCTGAAGCGGGGGTAAAAGGCCCTTGTTCTCCAAGGTCCTCTAATGCATGAGGGACGTTTTTCGGCACAAAGATGAGTGACAGCAGCCTGTTAAATGCAGCTGAGCAGGAATACCAGAGCCAAGACATATTGAGATGATTATTTATTTATTCATTCATTCGTACTATTGCATTTGTTAATTTTAGATCCCATTTTCTTCAACCCTAACCAAAACAAGCCAAAACATTTTGGTTTCAGTTTAGACAGGAAAAGACACAGGAGGGCATATAAGGATGCTAATGTAGGTGGACTAGGAAAAAGAATCAAGAAAAATTTAATTTATTGGAACTCCTTATCATAGTTGGACAAAATATTGCTTGACTGTTTCAATTTTTTTGTACTGAGTCATTTCTTGAATCCATTATTTTAGTACAAAATGTTGTACATAGGGAGTTCAAAAATAAAGATTTGAAAGAAAGTATGGGAGTAATGGTTGTAATGCTGAGACTATTATTTTTGGTGTCTGCAATTTACCCTCCCAAATTTGCTCAAACTATTGAAATTTCTTAACGAAAGTAATTAACCAAGCTCACGTGTTTTTTCAACAATTAAAAGTGCCAACAGGCAAAATACCAGGTGAATGCTGAAATAAATGTTTTTCATCAGATTGCATTAAAATGTACATGTTCTATATCTCTCAGCCACCAAGCACTCTATGCTCAACAGCAATGCTTTTACATTTTAAGTGCTGTCGATCATGTAAATCAACATTTCAATTATTGGCCACGTGTTGTGAAATTACCCCATTTGAGAGCACAACCAACCATCATATAGAGAAGCCAGGCTTCCAGGCGGGACAAAAATACACTGATTGAAATCCCAAATGTCCAAAAGGCACTCAGATGCTTCAATGCAAATAGTGCTCATAAAGCTCCCTTAGACCCCCCAGAGATGCAAAGCGTTTGGGCAGGACCAAAAATGACATGTTTAGAGCCTCTCGTCCAATGAACATGGATCTTTTGCACCACTGACTCGAATGGAACAAGAATCTGCTACAGACTCCCATTGAAGTGTGGTTTTAATGGGGCTCTATGGGTCTTGCATCTACGTCTATGGACATATTTATGAAGAAATAAGCGGATTGCATTACTCACAGTGAATTATGAACAGCACAATAGTTATGTGTTATGTTTCACACTTTTATTAGCTAAAATCGTGAAGTATTGAATACTGAATGTTGAACCAATGACTGCTAAATAGCAATATCACAGATGTTTGAAGCAATATTTCAAAGGTTAAGGATAAAAATGTTCTCAATGAAAGAACAAAAACAAAAAAATTATACAATTATCCCAGCTCTCCCATACAATGTGTCTTTCCTAATGTTTCAAAAGATGTCTGGTTAGGAGCAGTTACATGGAAGTGAATACAACCTAATGGTGAATACAGAAGCAGTAGGAAAGTAAGTATGATTAATTATATATACAGTCATGTTAAGCAGCTCTTCAGCCTAATTTGTTGTGCAAATTATAGATGGCAGCTTACCAGCCTGAGCATGAATCATTGATGGGAATCCAGTGTTTTAGTGTGGATTAATGTTGTAAATCCGCACGGCTTAAAAGAGGAAAAGCGATTTCCATCTCGCAATTATGTGATGATATGACATCGTATAAGCGTCCATGAGCAGAGTTGCATGCTAAAGAGGGCTCGTAGAGAGAGTCGATGTGTATCGTGCCGTGTAAAACGGGGAAAATTCAATTTGTCGCCACTAACAAGGATAGTGTATTTAACCGATTTCAACAAATGATGCAGCAAATCATTATAATAATAAGATTTACACTCTATGTAAAATCCTCCAAGATGGAATGAGCAGTTAAGTTTAAATGTACAATTGGGTCCAAAAGACTGAGACTGTATTGTGGTTATGCTAGAATAACATAGATCATCAGGTTTTGCACAAACTTGAGCCAGTTCGAGGACGTTTCACTCATATTGTCATGCTGATCCTATAATTCGTAATGAAATGCTTTGTATTAAATCAGAAAAATGCAAAATAGGGAAGTGGGCTCGGACTTCTGGACCACACTTTTGGTATTACTCTAGATAAAGAGAATAAGTTGAGTACTATTTATGTAAGTTTTCATTGTATTGATGGCTAAAAAAAAAACTGTACATCAGTCATACTGAATTGTTCTAGATTTAATAACGTCCCTTGCCTCTGATCAGCTTGACGATTCACCTTTGTGATTGTTCAGACGAACCAATAAGGCTTTTTCCCAGAGTGAACTATGAGATCGGACAAGATAGAGACATCTGTCAGGCCGAGTTTCACTGAGCAAAGACAATAAGGGCCCCAAGAGCTCACACACTCGTGAGCAAAACTCGTTCACCTCTTTCCCCTCTTGTCTCTGCTGATGTTAACTAAACTAAAGCACGTGAAGTCTGCCTTTAAAGGCAAAAACACTCTGCACACTGTCATGTCCAATGTCATACAAATGAACAAATAATGACATAGAATTCCCCCTTCCTTTCTGAAGAGATGAAAGAACGCTCATAGAATAAAAACATCCTGTTTATTTTGGAAACTAATGGCTTTTAATGTATGCTATAATATCTAAATAATGCATGCGGCTTAATATTTCATGCATGATTTTCTAAGACTTTCCGCACTTGTTTGAAGTTTCATAAGGAATTCCCTTACTCTCCCTTCACTGAGCAATTTCAGGCTTTAACGGTTGTTCATTGCTGATATGATAAAATTTTAAAAAGCGTATGACGGCTGTGTGTCAGATAAACTCAGGTGTCTCATCAGGCGAGGCATAAGACTTTGACAATTCCACTGAATTAAAAGAAAAACAAACAGGAAAATCAGAACAGAAAACTGTTGACAGGTGGCACATAGTTTTATTGTGACACACAGAAAAGTCGGTATTGGATGGTCAAATAGCTCATTCAGATTTGAATTAGTATACATAGGTAAATATATTTAGTGTATTTGGACGATAGGCCATAAAGTGATTTACTGAAACTGTTGGACTGGGATAAACATGATTTTGCAGTAGACCTCAACTGAATTTTACACTGATAAAAACAAGGCTTTGAAGAACAGACTTGCAGTCTTTACCATGGAATGCAATGTATAATAGACTTTGCAGTTTTTTCATTTATTTTTTGTGTAGAATTATTTTCGATGTTTTGTCAGATAAACATTAGATACAAATTTAAACAACAGTACAACCTCACTGAACAGACTGTTCGCCTGAAAACTGATGCTTTATCATTTACTATCACAAACAGTATTAAGATTTTGAATGGGATAAAGTAACAACCTGATATAATTTGCTTTATTTCAACAATCTAATATCATTTGTTCAGTTCTTCAGTGACAGTCAACAAAGCAGTCACTAGCCAGAATAGAAATCTGATAATTCAAGTCCAATTTAAGTGTTAGAAAACCATTTGAAAGACACCGCTTATTTCTTGTAATAACTGCGTTTCTTTATTCTGTGAGATGAGAATAAAATGTTTGACTCAAAATTGTATTATTTTTTTTATTATTTAAACACTGACCCACAACACTTACTTAGTTTACTAATTTTAACCACTAATTGTTCTTATATATTGCCATTACTTATATTACAACTTACATTGGCATTATATTGGCATTCATTTTCCGTTACAGCATAATTTAATGTACAGCTGCTTTGAAACAACACTTATTGTGAAAGGTGCTATACAAAATAAATGTGTGTGTGTTTTATTATTATAATCGCAGGGTTGGCGGTTCGAAACCCGGCCCACATGACTCCACATGCCGAAGTGTCCTTGGGCAAGACACTGAACCCCAAGTTGCTCCCAATGGCAGGCTAGCGCCTTGCATGGCATCTCTGCTGCCATTGGTGTATGAGTGTAAGTGTGTGTGTGTGTGTGTGTGTGTGTGTGATTGGGTGAATGGGACAAATAAACAGTGAAGCGCTTTGGTTACCGCTAAGGTTAAAAAAGGCGCTATATAAGTGTAGACCATTTCCAATAATATTATTAATAATATATTATTTTAAGTTTTCGAGAAGGTCCTGTAGGGACAGTGGACTGATACATGAAACATTTTGGATGTTTATATTCTATATATATCAAAACTTACTTTGAAATGTAGTCCATTAATAATCTGTTAATAAAAGTTATTATAAAGTGTCTTTGTATGGATGAAAACTCTTGATTTAGAGTATTGTTCTTATTGCTTTTATTTTTACTATTGAAGGTGCAGTAATTGCACTAGTGTTTGAGGATATATCCTTAATGTACCTGTTCTTTTTTATATCTATGAGTAGAAAAGATTTGCATGAGCAGACATGACATGCTCTGTAAATGCAATCTGATCTCATCTTTGTCCCATTTTTGATAAAAACAAGTAGCTGCTGAGGTCTTTAAAATGAGTAGCAGAATTTGTGCTCTTATGGAGTTAAATATTAAATTTATAATGCTACATAATGGCCTAGTCTATGACCAAATCCATGTCGTTGTTGCACTGTGGAGCTCAACGTTTTATTGAAGGTCTGTCAAGTTCCTTTCAGCTAAATGTCATGTGGATACATGGCAATGGCCCTTAGAAATGATTAAGTGGTTTAAGTGCTCCTTGTAATACCACAGCTGATGTATTTTACATAAGTAACTGAATTTTCTCATATAGAAAGGGGCAAGAGAGAGTGCAGAAAGGCAGAGACTGAAAAACAGATGTTTCTGACATATATTTCACATACTGTAAATGTTGAATATTCTTGTTAATGTCTAAATTATTAGTGGTTAAATATAAATAGGGCACAACTGGCATGTAGAACTGAGTGCTGACAATTTTGTCTGCCTGGTACAGGTTTGCACGGTCATGTTTTGACTAATTGGTGACTGTTCAGTAACATCAGTCAAGATAAGGTGCAGGGGTGTGCAGCATAACCATTATCTGTATCGGTATCCGTTTCTGTAACTGTATTCAAATAGAAACCAATGTAGGCGTAATATAAACCAGAAGAGCACCAAAACTAAATTATTATTATTATTAGGTTATTATTATTTAATTATATTATTTTTTAATTATATTTTTCTTACCAAATTAAGCTGAATATTTAGGCTACAATAACTGTGGAATATGTTGTTAACTGTGAATTCTCCTCGTATTTCTGAGATTAATATATGCTTTTTATATCTGTGCATAACAATGTTATTCTTGCATGTTTCTTACAATTCTTGCATGAGATGTCAAGCGATTGAAAAATATCAATCACACATTTTGCAGTGAATATTAAATTCAAATACAAACGTTAAAAAAATAGGATAAATCAATAAATAAAATATTGCTTTATCCTTGTGCTTATGAAATAATCAGTCTAACAAATATTTTTTCTATTATTTGAAAGAACGCTTTATTCGTGCCGTTCAGAATAACGTATTCGGCTTCAGGCATACCCCTGGTAAGGTGATATTGGCCTTTGTAGAAGGATTCTTTTTCTTCAATAGTTTCATTATTATCTGCAATTACAAACCACACACCCAACTCTGAATGTCTCAAACGACAAATGCTGGATGATGGAATTACTCAGCAGAAAATTGCCTTTAGCTAGTCATAGAATGATCATAAAATATATACTACATGACCAAAAGCAAGTGGTCACCTGAACCCCTCACCTAAATTTGATTGTTGAAAATGTCATTTTAAATCGATGGGCAGTGATAGGCAGTTGGTCCTCCCTTTGCACTTATTAGTTATTAGTCTTTCCACTTGATATTGGAAAATGGTTGCAGGGTTTTGTGCGGTAGCTGGAATAGCCACATAATTTCATTAGAACAGTGTTTACACATACTTTTGGCCTTGCAGTGTAAAGGCTATGTATTTACATAAATGTTTTACTATGTCTCTCTTCTCTATATAGCAGCTTTTAGACCTCCATACCTGCAGATGGCAGACTGGCTGTAGGCGGGGCCTTCAGTTGCACTGAGAGCCTGGCCCACCTGAGTTTGTGTCAGACCCAGAGACAGCCGACGAATTTTAAACGCTTTGGCGAATTCTCGAATCTCCTCCAGGTTTACACCATCCACCTCACTGGCGGCAGTCTGAGGATCTATAAAACAGCAGAAAAGGCCAAAGGTCATACACTCTATTCACACTGCTTATCACATTGAATACAATGCAAGGCTACTCTTTTTCCTAGTTCAGTTTGTCTGGTACTAAATCAATACTGACATTGAAGACATTTCAGGTATTTCGAGTGCTGCTCAAAAGATAAGAAACAATTTCATAAAGAAATTTGAAGTTAATTTTTAATTAACTTCTTTTTACAATATGACTCTGTGAAGAATTACTAATTCTTAATTCATCCATTATTCCTGTATTATTTTCAAACTATCAACTGATCTTTTTTTGCTTGAAATTCTTCTCCCTGCCCAGTAGGGGGCAGTATGCATGAAGAATGTAAATCACCAAAAACATAAAATACTAATGTGCAAGTGATCTGTTTATCACCAACACCTATCATATCGCTCCTGAAGACATAGATTTAACCACTGGAGTCGTATAGATAACTTTTATGCTGACTTATGTGATTTTTGGAGCTCCAAAATTTTTGTACCCATTCACTTGCATTATATGAACCTTCTAAAAATCTTAATTTCAGTTCAGTAGATGAAAGAAAGTCATACGCATCTTGGATGGCATACGTGTGAGTAAATGATTAGAGAATTTTCCTTTTGGTTGAAATATTTCTTTAAAAAAGAGCTATGCAGAGGTTCAATTGCTGTTTATTCAAGGTAAGAATGCACTTGAGGTTCAATAGTCTCAAGACAGCACTTAGATTTTTCATTTTGTGGTCTAATTTTGTTAATAAAATGTGATTGGGTGTTGTACATCACTGCCAGGTGGCCTTGTATCCATCTTACATAAGAACAGTTTGGATGACTGAATAATTAATTGAAGTCATTATGAATGAATTATTAAAAGTATCCATCAGTCAAATATAAATAAAAATAAAAATCTATTGAACCAGCACCTTGTCATATCTAATACGCAAATCAGATCATGAAATTTAGCTAAGATCGTGAACTTGCCCTGAACAAACTCAAGGAAATGTATGTTTTGTGTTTTCAACTATAATAACGATTTGTGACAAATTGTACCAGGGAAATGAAATGGCAGGTACCTTTTTAGATGTCAAAATGCCTTATGTCATTTGTGTTCAATGCTGAACAGTTAAAATGAATTCCCTTTTAATAATATGACTATATTAAGGAATCTGACCCAAAAAGAACAACTGTGAGCTGATCCTTTCATGCATATTCAGCCTTAACAAAGCCTGACAGTGTGATCAAGCATTGTTATGGCTTTTTATCTTTTTTTAAATAAAATACCAGTACAAAACATATTTGTAAAATGTCAAATGCAAATGGTCCTTGAAGGTATAGCATATTCCATCTGAGCTGAACACTTTTTAGTCTTTTAAGGCGGTGGGGCCAGTCAGACTTTTTTCCTCCATTCAAAACATGTTTTGGGGAATTTGCGTCAGCCAAAGACATCACCGCAAACACAATGTGGCATGGAGAGCTAGGCCACGGCTGTAAACTGATGAAATGAATAGACAGGGTTGGGAGGGTTACTTTTGAAATGTATTCCACTACAGATTACAGAATACATGTTGTAAAATATCATTTGTAACATATTCCGTTAGATTACTCAAGGTCAGTAACATATTCTAAATACTTTGGATTACTACTTCAGCACTGGTGGATTTTTTACTTGTTTTTACTATAAAAACTCAGACAAATTACACATGTTAAAAATACATTCTCTGAAAACTGGAAAAGGTCTTCCAGAAATTATGATCCAACATGAATTTTCTTGATAAAAAATATGATCGTGTCTGGTAACATGTGCATGTAAAATGGCTACAAATAGCATTATAGCTCAGCATAAAGCTGACAATTTACACAAGGTTTATTTCTATTTCCTCTACTCCAAACTTACTTCAAACTTTCTTCTATGTCTGCTCGTATGAATGTAACATCATAAGAAAGTTTTTCACTGCTGTTCAAATGCACTTTAGATCACATAATTTATATGTATAAATGTTTTCCATCTGAAAAGATTAAATATTAAATGAGACAAATGACAATAAAATGCAAAGTAATCTCTTCAGTAATCAAAATACTTTTTGAATGTAACTATTGTAATTACCAATGATTTAAATTATAAATGTAGTGGAATACAGTTACTTTTATTTTGTATTTTAAATGCGTAATCCCGTTACATGTATTAAGTTACTCCCCAAACCTGTGAATAGAGAATGCTAATGGGTATTATATATGTTTTGAACAAATAATAATAGTAATAATAATAATACAGTTTTTAAAGGGCTGGCCTGGCTTTGACAGGCTGGCGGGAGTGATTTATATGTGGTGCTTCTGGAGGCCAAAGTCACTGTAAACTCAACCTTCCATTCATTAGCTAGATGACAGAATAAAATCTGAAAAAAGCAGAATGAAAAGACAGTTGATTTTCTGGGGGAAGATGAGTAAAGTCTAGAAACAAAATTATACATTGTTAATACTTATATTACATGAACACTTCTTAAGATTTTGATAGCCTAATTTTTTTTTTTACCTGCCACAATAAGCAAGTGTACAGCACCGTTTTTTATAGTGCCAGAGACACAATGTTTACGGTTTTCAATAAAATCAACCAACAAATGGTTTACATAGATGTCTCTGCATATTAAATTGGGATAGGAGAAATGTTTTCACTTTAGCTTTAAAAAGATATTGTCCCCTTACATAGCTTCAATGTCTTTAGCTACATTTTCGATATAGCGAAATAGCGTGTAGTTAGCTTGACTGTGGTTTAAGTACTGTGAATTTTGTGAAGCTTGTAGCTTTGGAAGCTACAGTTGCAAAGTAGCTTCAACAACACTAGGTACAGATGGATCAAGTTTTAGCATGGCTAACACTGCTAACACGTAGAGATGCAGTGGACACTCACTGCTGACTAGCTGTCCGACGCTGAGAGCCGAGGAGGAAGATGATGATGTTGAGGAGGAGGAGGAGGCCTGGCGGAGGGGGCTTTGACTGTGAGGCATACGGAGCAGACTCGGCTGAGACACAGGAGGAGCTTGCGGAGTCTGAGCGGCCTGCGGCATCTGTGAATAAACACACAATGTGAATAACATTCTTCTTTTAACTGAAGACTACAAGTGGCTTTGGCTTATGTATGGCGTGAAAACACTGAAGCTTCACTACAGTGTGTCACGTGAATGCAACTTTTCACAGGTTCCATCTGGGTTTGTTTTGTACAAAAAATACAGTCAAGAGGTCCTTTATTCATCAATTGATCACTGACACAGAATCACGGTTTGGTGTCGCGTTGTTGTGTGTGGAACAGTGTAATGACACCACACACATCACAAAGGTTCTGCCCTATTGCACTGGGAAAATTCCTGGTATGCCAGGTTACCAGTCCAGCCTGGTTGTTTGGAACACATCTCTGCTCAAGTCTGTTTATTAGAGGTGAAAGAATTGGCGATTTGGTTGTGTTTAAGCTCCACACAATTTCTCGCTGAATACGGCTATGAGACACTACTTCAAACTACAACAACGAAACCACAGCATGTGGCTACTCAGCACTGGCACCTTAACACATAAAAGGAAAACATACTAGTTTACTGAGCCCAGAAATCAAAATCATGTGGCTACAATATGAGTCATTTTTATGGGCAATGTGGCATGACTGCGGCACTATACATTTTCATGTTTTATGCACCATTGAGCGCCTCTTACAAAATCCAGACGGTGCATCTCCACTCACAGAAAGAAACCATTTCATGTGTCTAAAAGTGGGTTGGCTTCTCTCTGCTGTTCTCTTGCACTATTAATTCTCTTCTGTGTGTGTTTTTCTTTGGCTGGTGAGAGATGTCAGAAGTGCTGCACACACTGTCAGAACTGTCGACAGGTCTGGGAGAATTACCGAGCTTCACTGGATCACTCTGCCGCCACCGTGTTTGACAGCCATAAATTATCACTCCATGAAAATGTGCAGGAATCAATTTGACATGCAGACAAATCAATAAACATTATTACAAATGCATTACTATGTTTACGTGTGTGATCGAAGGTTCCAGTAAATATGACACAGAGTTGATCCAACAAAAATGAGGTTGACCTATAGATGCTTTTATGGTGGACCGCTGTAGATTATAGGGTGGGACATGGAATAATGTGTTTGTTGGTAAAGGCTGTGCTGTTTTGGACTATTGTTCATTCTTACTACCTTTCACTCTTATATTACAGTTGTATTTCATAGCAGACGTCATAATATTAGGGGTAAGCTTGATGTACAGTAATTGTGTGTCTGTGTGAGTAGATATGTATTTAATGGAGAGAAAGAGAGAGAAATATTATCTATTGAAAGCCCTGTCTCTTTATCTGGCTTAGTCTCACCATCTCTGTCACAAATCATTTTCAAACACCAACACACAAAAGTTTCCCCACGGCTTATTACCACTTCAGGAAGGCTTTATAATTGGGTTCTGTGTGCATACAGTATCTGGGAGCACTTACTTGACTGTAAGTGTGAATATAGTCTCAACGGAGATGATCAACTTGTTTTTTGGCTATATTATGCATAAATTATGCTATATTTTATAGTTGATTTTGCAGACATGCAAATAATTGTTAAAGTGCAAAATTATGCTGGAGTTATTGAGATTTTTTTATACATATTCTGAAAAAATTAGAGTGGTGCCTGCCTGATTTTGAGTGTTTTTATGTCATTGTTATACAGGCACATGATACAGGCAGGCTAGGGCATTGCAATTTGGTTTCTAGGGCGTTGCTAGATGGTTGCAAGGGCGTTGCTACGGGGTTGCTTTCTGGCCCAAAAAAATTGTTTTAGGAAATGTTCACACCAAAAACATTTTTGTATCCATCCATGCTGTTCGTCAGTTGTATTCCTATGTAAACATGCATCACCACTTATTATGTGTGTTTTGTTAAGTTTATTTCATGCACACCTGTGGCACATTCAGTATATCAAATGTTATTGATTTCCACCTGCAATAACTTGTTGTATTCAGCTAATAAAATATAATTCACATCAACACACACAATAGTTTTTTAAATCTTTATGACAAAACATTGTCTGTGCACTTTGCGCTTACCTGCTGTCCAGGTTTAATAGGTGACAATGTGATTCCCTGGGTGTTGATGACTGGCAGGATTTGGTTGCCAATCACAGTGGCTATAATCTGACCCTGCGCATTCGTCAGCAGCTGTGGTGTGATTGGCTGAACCTGCAGTGAGGGCGTGCCACCCCCTGATTGGCTGGAAGGTCCAACAGAGTTTGGCATCAGAGGGATTGTACCAATGATCTATAAAGACAATAAAATTCAGGTGAATTGTTTCAATGTTATCAAAAATATATTGACTGCTTTACTGTCTTTGAAAAATGTAACCACTAAAAGCTAAGAAAAATCTTTACATCAAAATTGATACTTTATATAGGGCCATTTATACAAACTTTAAATAATGTTCAGGGTTCAAAACATGTTGAGCTCTATCAACAGTATCTACTGCATGCAGTCATTAACCCTTCGCTAAGCTCCGCCCCCCCTTGGTACGGTGGCTCGGGCTGACATGCTCTGCAGAACACCCCATTGGAATGAATGGGAGATTGCCGTGAACGACGCGGCATTGGCAAAATATTCTCATAAACGGAATGGATAACATTTTTCCGTGGGCTAGGATGAAAAGTGACATTTTAATTAATATTTATTTGAAGTTTTTTGTAAAAGAATTGGTTAAATTACACAGTAATTTGATTAAAACTGTCGAGACTGTGAGTCAGAATCAAGGCAAACGGTTAGTAAAGTCAATTGAAAAGAGAAACACTTTTTACTATGACTTGAATCAATAGACATAAATTAATTAACGTCGAGTTATTAGCTTTAATTGATCTTGGAGCAAATGTAGGTGTTGTTGCAGATGTTATATGTTCATTTGGGAATGAGGGCTAACACAGCTTAATCCATAACATGGTCTTCTTAAGATTTATTTAATGATTATTTACAAAAAAAGAAAGAAAGAAGGAAAAAGCACTGCATGTATCCTCTCTAGGTAACTTGTGTCACTATTACAAATGACACGGCAACAATGTGTTTTAAATTTCTTTGATTATTTTGATAAAACTCTGCTTAAAATACTCAAACTCACATTACTTCCATAGGCTGTCATTGGATAATAGCAAACACATGACAGAGTAATGGCGGCAGGGCAACAGTTGCTGAGACAGGATTGGTCAGAATCATGATTAATGCATGGCTAAGAGAAGGGTCAGTTACAACACATAATAATTTTGATTTGTCTCTCAGTTTGTAAGACTAATAAAAATCTCCACCTGATCTCATAACATGAATGTTACTCTATATATATTTTTGCAAAGTGACTTGTACGTGTCATTTTCTACGTTTTGCTGCAGTTTCCTGGTGAACTGAACACTAGAGGTGCTACAACAACTGTGTGGTTTAATCATTGTCACACAAATCACTAGTACAATTGCTGATTTAGATTTTTTTTTAAATTATTTGTCTCTCTATTACTCACCCCCCGCTATGTTGAAAAACGATACATTTTAATGCTTGTATTACAGACCAACCTACATATAACACTTATTCCTCTGTTTTTAGATTGCTTTGTAGCTCACCTGATGGACTGTTGGACTTTGAGCTCGACGACTGCGGTTCGAGTACAGCCAAAGACACACAAAGTGAAAGTGACATAGAAGCAACACAAAATGACGTGGTTGCTTCAGTTAATGTGTGTTTCTTTTTTTGAATTTGCATTTGAAAACACTATCAGTTAGGGTTAAGTATTGGTTAAGGGTAAGAATGTCTGTTTTGTTAAACTCTCATTTATCTTTTCTGACATTATTGTTTAGGTTTAGGGAAAAGTTTTAGATTAGGGAGGTACGTTTTATTTATTAATACCTCCATCTAAAATTCAACCTCATTTTGTCTGGTTTTGGTGCCCCCCCACTGGAAATTTCACTTAAAACTGCCGACAAACGTGTAATGAAGCACGTAATTTCAGTTTTGCAAAAACATTAACACGATCCATGACTGGTCTCATGAAATTTATGTGAATATTGCAAAGTCTATGGGGCAAAGCCTTCTGGAGGGCTTAAAATTCATATATTTGTCTTTATTTTTATAATGCATGTGTTATTTGACATCATGACAGTGGTTAAAGATTATAACCTTGCACAGACAAGGTTAGTAAATAATTTTATCACACTAGTCTCATGTTTAATATTTATACCATATGTGTACAGTATACTGTACAAGTGTATATTGTAACATTTATCTTAGTGCAATAACTCGGCCTATACACTTCCATTGTATGTGCATTCAAAGATTCATTTTGCTTTATCTAACTATCTAACTGCCGATATTAAAGTTTTCCATCCATGTATTTCAGTAAAATCCCCATATATAATAAAAAATGTATACATGTCATTATTGCACAGAGAATTGCAGCAGGTTGTTTTCTAGTTGGACATCCGAAGGATGCGTAAAGTCAATAATCTTTGTATTGCACAAAAGAGACATCAAAATAGAGTACTGCACACACTCCAAAGACCTCATCAGTGTCAAACTATCAAAGCCCTCAGATTATTGGATAGAGGGCTACTTAGTACTGGGCAGAGATAACAGACTGTATAACCTTTTTATTTCTATGATAGGCTAGAAAGACATCACACACTCGTACATTAATTTTGCACTGAACCACAAACCCTGATGCACATACACAGTCTACCCAAAAACAAGCATGTGCGTGCGCACACACACACACACACACACACACACACACAGGAAAATGTGCTCTCCTCTCTAAAGGTCAGGCTCCAAGTACCTTTATATGTGCTGGTACACACCACTGACTGTATTATCTATCATAAGACCAGAGGTAAAATGTGTTTGTGTGCATGCATGTGTGTGTTTTTAAAATGCAAGGAAGGGCTGAGATAATAACATAGCCTGTTAACCACTCATCCATCAACTAAATCACAAGCACACATGCATGTTGCTGTGGTCTCCAGCAGCACCCGCCCTTCAAGTTAACACAGATCAAAGGGTGTAACCCTGTGGAGATGCAGTGTTTTACCTCTCAAGGCCATGGCTTCAATGAGCCATGTAGAACAACAGCTGTGGAAAGAAGGACCAAATGCCTCCTCACAAAACACAATCACAAAGGCTTTATTCATGCTAGAACCATCTTTGATTTTTTTATGGGAATGATAATGAGGCTGTGAGGGATAGAAGCTGTAAAAAGCTTCTAGATCACATCAGATTTTCCACAAATTATGTTGTTTGGATTTCTTTGTATACTGAATGTTCTTGGACATATATTTTCTCAATGTTTTGATCCAAAATGTGGGAGATACAGGTTTGAGTCACTGAATTAATTAAAGGGCAAAAACTTCAAAATTCTATTTAAAAGACACATACTACTCTACACGGTTTGTGTAAGCTTTTTCACAATTAAGTGTGCCATTGTGTGGGTGTACGAACATGAATGTTTGATTTGTCACCAAGTCTGAAAAAGCACCATTGATCTTTTGCATATAATTTACCCATGCCTGCCAGCGGACCCCTCACTGCGCTAACAAGCACTGCATCTGTATAATCTCTGACCGCTCATGTTCCCACATCACTACGCTTGCCTCTCTGACATAATGACGATGGAGCAGCGGAAAAAAGGAGGGCTGACTACGTGTAATTCATCCTTCCCACGGCTCATTTGGTTGCGTTGCTTCGCATTAAGCGACAGATAATTTATCTCTTTTTCCCTCCCTTGCTCCGTCGCTCTTTATCACTCTCTCTCAATTCTCCGCGGCCCTCTCTCCTGCCACTTAGCATATTTTATTGTGCGGTGTGGCGCTCGTGTCCCCCGACGTGGCATTTGCATGCCGTCTTGTCTCAAGACTTGTTTCGCTCAATTATTCACTCTCATTGGACTAAGTGGCTGCTCAAACACAAGCAGGAGCTGACAGCTACATACTGTCCCAGGCCGCTCGAAATAGCACCATTTACATAGCCTTTGACTTTGTCTTTAAACCTGAAACTTCATATTTTAATAGCATTCAGAAGCATTATGTACCCCTCAGATTTAAGTGGGTTATGAACACAGCTTCCACATTAATTTTGTTTGAACTATTAAAGTAGGTAAAAAAAGGTGTTTGTCTACAACACTGTGGCAGAAATACCCATTCATAAATTTGGTTCGTCCAATCAATTCACACCGCCCTTGCTTTCACCATACCCACCCTCATGGCACCCTAAATTCGCATGATGATTTTTTTTTCTTCATGTGGAACACAAATGGAGCTATCAAAATGTCAAAAATGCTCTTTTCCATACAATGAAAATGTACAGTGGTCACAGGCTATTTTTAGATATTTATGAATATAAAATCATATAACATATAAATACTATATACTGTATATATATATATATATATATATATATATATCATGTATGAACCAGTGAACAAGGACTGCCACTGGTGTGCCCTTATAAAAAATTAAATATAAATAAATTGGTGCATGACCCCCTGATAGCATCTGTGCAGTTTGTTTTAAATAAGGTTGCTAAGCTCGCAAAAAAATTACCTTGGCAAACTCAGAAAGACAAATTAGATTTAACATAGTTTCCATCAGTGGCTGACATGACAGAGTTGACATGTTTCTCATAAATCCTTATAAATAGCAAATAAAAATACATCTGATTTGGTAAAACCATGTCAAACATATGTGGACTTTACTGCTGACTTGATCATGTTGGATGTTGGATGAAAACAATTCCCTGAAACATTGTCAACCAGTCCAGCTTGAGCCTGTGCTACGCTCTTAAATCTGATCATGTATTTTATCAACATGAGAAACACCTGCGTGAAATGGCAGGAGATAACAGTTACCATAAATTAAATTCTAAAAGGTCCATATATTGCGTAAAACATCTCTTAGTAACAGTTTTATCTTCATGTTTGTTTATTTAGCTGAATTTTGTTTGTGTAGGGTATAGTTCACCCAAAAATCGTCACTTACTCACCCGTTTCATTCAAACCCATATGACTTTCCTTCTTACATGGAACACAAAAGAAAAGAAAAGCTAGGCAGAAGGTTAGCCTCAGTCACCAATCATGTTCATTGCATCTTTTATTTTTCCAAACAACAAAAGTGAATACTGACAGAGGCTGTAAACCCAAAACATTCTGCCTAACATCTACACAGGAGTAAGAAAGTCATATGGGTTTGCAACAAAAGTTTTATTTTAGGGTGAATTATTCCTGTAACATTTCTTTGTTTGTTGTGAGACATTACATGAGTTTTGCACTGAGATGTTAGCGGTTTTTCTTCCCTTTCTCCCTTTTCGTTTTCTCTCTTTCAATCTGTTTCTCGTCTTTGAGCAGAACTCATTAGGATTATACTGCCAGTGATTCCCAGGGAATGTCATCACTTCCTCCAGCCAGGGCAATCTTCGGCGTTATCCATGGCCACCAGGCAATATCCCTGCCCATTTTCTGCCCTACTGCCCGCTGTTTGGCAGGGAATAGGATGGGGACACATATTGAGAGAGAGAATTCCAGAGTTCTAACATCTATTGCTGTGAAAGCAGCACAGATCAGAGGCGACCAAAGACTGCATTATCTAATGCAATCCTGGTCAAAGCTATTATTTGCTAAACAGGTTTTAATTAAACTGTAAAAATGTAATTGTTTCAAATAGAAGAAAATCTCATATGATAGAACTTATAGAATATAACCATGTTACATTAATATTTTAGCAATATTATAATTTGCAATTACAATAAAACTAATTATTTCTATAACAGTACATCATTAGCTAATATTTGAGTACAATGTTATTAATTACAGTGTAATTACATATCTAATTATACTGTAATTATACAATAACAACGATAAAATGGCAAAAATGTAAATGTATAGGTATTTGAACTCTATCATCTTTAAACTCTTATTGTGATTAGTGTATTGAATTTATAATTTCTTCTTTCAGTCTTTGTATTTAACCTGTGTAAACTTGAGTGAAGGCGATGAATGAAACCAAGTCGACACATGGAGGGGGTTGAATGAAGGCTTAAAGCCAGACAGTGTTAAGAGAGCTGGGAATTTTACCCATGTCATCAGTCATTTGGCCCAGAAGAAACTGGTAAGGTAATTCTAGTGAAAACCTTTGATCTTCTTACTCATTGGATCCTAAGCAAAGAAAAAAAGGGAGGGGGGGGGCTTCTTTTCCATCTAAAAGATAAATGACTGAACTAAACAGTGGATGGCAGAGGACAATTTTAATTTATCATGGTGAATACTGCACTGCTATGAGACCCTGTAACATCTGAGAACACACTGTAGGATAAACACTTTTTGCCAACATTATGCTTAAATATAACCTGTATGAGATCATGTGTTTTTATTTGTTAAGAGATAGCTTCCTCTTCCATGACAAGACATTTTAAGAGCATAATTATTTGTCAAATTATCAAAAATACAGTCAAAACATATCAGGATTAGTCATATTCGTCCACCTGCACTGATGGGTATTAGACAAAAAGCTTAAAGGTTTACAAAAGACTTAAGGCTCAGTAGTACCTTTAAAAACTTAAAATCATTCATTTTCAGAGGCAGTAACATTCAATATTTCCCTCTTCAGTTCTCCTAAAACAAACTCCATCTACCCCATACTTGCCTAGTTTTAGTTAAGTGAAAATACTTCTACTTTTAGACTTACTGTGGCTTAAAGCAACACAGCCACATTTGTGTTATTTTAGTAATCTACTATCATGCCTAACATTAATGCCTAAGAGCTAAATCAACAACCAAGCCAAACAAAGAGAGCTTCTTATACTCCAGTCTAAATCAACACTGCCTCATTCCTTTTTTCTTTTCTTTTTTTTTTTGTTTGTCTGTGGCAGCATCTGCTCTTCCCCTGGCCACGTCTGGGGCTTGTATTAGTATCATTTTAATGTTAAAAGCAAAAGAAGGGACAGGGACCAGACTTAGAAAGGAGGTGAGTTTTTTAGCAGGCTCAAACAGAATAATGTGCGTCAGTAATAAGGTCGGGAGCAGAGCCTGTAGCCCTGGGCTTTGACCGTCTCAGTGACCTGATTATGTCAGCCAGTGTCAGCTGCCACGACACTACAAACGCACAGAGCATCCCATCAGCAGCATCGCCATGCCGATACATCCAGTCGAGCCCTGCAGGCACCTTCAGTATAGACGAGGCCATACCAGTTTGTTAGGTAACATCTACCATACACACACACATGTCTTCTGATATGAGTGACAACATCATATACTGAACATAAAAGTGCACTGCTTGAATATGAAAGATGTTTTATATGCTGAATCTGGCATGAATTTATGAATGTCATTTTGTGCCAACTGAACCGATTTAACTGACTGAAACTCTTGTGGAAATTTTTATTGTGATAATTTATATTCGTAGGTATTTGTAGACAATAAAACGTACAAAATAAATGTATTGACTGCATCTAAGATGCGAACCCTTTTACATGAGACACAATCTTATTGCTGGACTCTCAGTTGTCAGTAAATAATGGAGAAACTTTGTCCAAAAAAGGACCTTTTTAATGGCTGTGATGAGGAGGAGGGCATGGCCGGGCCGTGATGGAGCACGGCAGGCGCTGAATCAGCTGATCAGTGAGTGAGCGAGATAAAATGTAGCTGGAGATGCCACGGCCGCGCTGCATGGGTGTCTGTGCCTTTATGTTTTATCTTGATTTAAGTTGATTTATATCATTAAAGAGTATGTTTACCATTCAGCTGGTTCCTGTCCTTACCTGTTACAATGGCATATTTATTTATAAATAAAATTCAGATGGGACTAATAAAAGTAGTCATTTGCACTCTTTACACCTGTATGGCTAAACTCAACTATCATTAATGCACAAAAAGTATTCAATATTAGTATAAGATGTCAATATTTCAACTAAAGTTAAGCCTAATCAACAGTATTTGTGGAAAACTTTTGATAGCCAAAAAAAAATTATAATTATAATATAATTATATTATAATTCGAATCAGCTCTTATTTATTTAAAGACAAGAAAATAAAAATCATGGTTCCAGTAATGGACTTAGAATGAAAGTAATGGAGACAATCCATTCACTGTACACAAGCAAAGAACTTTGGTGTTATATTTATAGAAAATCTCATTTTCAATGTTTGTAGAAAAGCATTCTTCCACCTGAGAAATATTGATAAATGACGTCACATGCTCTCTGTTGCTGATGCCGAAAAACTAACTAATGCGTGCATGACCTCAAGACTAGATTATTGTAATGCATTACTGGGAGGATGTATTTAAATGTCCTTATGACATGTTATATTCTGTCATGTTCATTACGATCACAAAATTCTGGCATGATAATAGTTCCTAGAATATCAAAATCCACAAAAGGAGGTACATCATTGTGGCAGCGGGGCGTGGTCAAGTGTTCGTTTGGAGAGAGAGCGCGCGGTAAGGGCGCTTGCACCTGAGCTAAGTTATGTCTAACTCCTGTCTCTAATTCCAGTGAGCACAGGGAGAGCGGCATAAAAGAGCCACACCGCCAGCAGACGAGAGGGAGAGTCTGAAGCTGATGTTTATTGTTAATCTGAAGACTTAATGTGAATCTAAAGCCTATTGAGAATCTGAAGTCTTGTGAGAGTCTGAACTTTATTGTTAATTTAATGTGAAGTTGAAGTTTGGAGAGGCAGGCATATTGTGGCGCCCAATCAAGCCGAGTATTGTACCTACTCACCTGAGTGAAGGAACCTGATTCCCTGTGTCGTCCTTTAAGTATCCCCACAATCATTTTCCTTTTTGGTTCCTAAACTATGGAATAGTCTCCCCAACACTGTTCGGGATGCAGACACACTCACTCATTTTAAGTCTAGACTAAAGACTCCTTTAAGCCAGTCATACACCTGATGTATCCTTCAACTTACAATTATGCTTCTTTAGTTAGGTCTACTGGAACCAGAAACATCCTTCATGATCTATAACTCTGCAAAAAATGTAATGGCATCTACGCTAATATTATTCTAATCGTTTCCCTGTCTCAACCTTGGGATTCAACCCCAGATCCGGCTCCATTCCTGCTTGGTGTCGGACTCCACTGTTATGTGCCTCTGAGTGATGATGACTAAACACAGATGGTTCCAGCCAGACATCACTTCAGTCTATTATGATGGACTTCAGAGGATGAACTGATGCCAAATCCAACATAAGACATAGGATACTTCATATGCCATTGTCCGAACCTTGGATTTAGGATGGACCCCACCAAACCTCAACGAAATGACCTGCCGGTTGAACTACGATACACCTCATTAATATCTGCCTGCATCACCTTGGTCTATTGATGGAAAGTAAAAGTAAAAAAGGACTTAGATTTTTTTTTTCTCACCCACATCTATTATATTGCTTCTGAAGATATGGATTTAACCACTGGAGTCATATGGATAACTTTTATGTTTCCTTAGTGTGATTTTTGGAGCTACAAAAGGTCTGATCACCATTCACTTGCATTGTAAGGAACTACAGAGCTGAAATATTCTTCTAAAAATCTTAATTTGTGTTCTGCTGAAGAAAAATGTCATACACATCTGGGATGACATAAGAGTGAGTAAATGATTAGAATATTAAACATTTTTGGGTGAACTATCCCTTTAAACACAAAACATAATTTTTATGTATGTGTACTAGAACCACATTTTACTCTCCCTATAAATTCTAATGAGATCACATCTACCTGAACAGACATTACATCTAAAGAAAAAGTTAGAAGCATTCCTAAAAGAGCGTAGGCTACATAGACAGGCCCATAGAACGCAATTTCTCTAACAATATATTCCATTACATTAGAGAAGAGGAAGTGTCAGTGCGAGGAGGGGAATGAGACAAGGGTTAAGGTAAATAATGCCATCTGTAGCATGAAAGGGCACATTGGCTATACAATCTTTCCTTTAATATGGGAGCGGTGTGCACCTGCGATAAGATGATTCATTAGATAGGGCCCTGGTCTGACAAGCCTCATCGTTCAAGCCTCTGGATACTGATGGAACAATTTTGCAGTCGGCCCCGTAAATATGACAAGGTCAGCATTTTATCCCCTGTGCTCCTATGCCACTGTCCAATTTAAACACAACGCCTATCTTGGGCTCACAGTTGCTCTAACATGGCTAAAGATGGGGCATGGAGGTCAAGACTAAAGACTAATTTTGATTTAGTCACCTAGGTAACATTGTACTAATTAAAACAATCACAAATGACATTTGGATGAAGTATCCCTTTAAGTGAACAGCAAAAACCTATTTACTTACTGTCCTTTATTTTCTAGTCTACTGATCAGTGAATAGCAGACTTCAGCTTATTTGTGCATTGCAATCCTTGTGATCTTACATCTAAAAAAAAAATGAGGCATGCATGAACGTACCTGTCCTTGTGCATTGGTGACCAGCTGCGCAGTGACCCCCTGCAGACTTGAGAGTGCATTGCCAAACACTTGTGATCCGGCGATTGAACCCATCGCTGCTGCCGCAGCAACCGCTGCCTGACTGGCCAGAGGGTTAAGCTGAGGAAGTGAACACAGAATTAAATCTAATGATATAGAATTCAAAATACTAAATACAGTTGGTATATATCACTCACTACATACAATAGGACATAAAGGTGTATTTTAAAGGTCATTGGTGCATCAGTAAAACTTTAGTTCTTCACTATATGGTTTATGGTACAGGTCTCTACACATGGTGTGCATTAGCAGAATTAATACTAGAAACAGTGTTTGCAACCAATTTACTTAAATAATGTGACATATTTCCTAACAGGATATTTAATGAAAAAATTGGTGGCGAGACTTGATTTTGATTTTAATGGGAATTGATAACTTCATGAAAAACAAGAAAAAAAGTCTTTATATGACATAATGAAAAATGATTTTGTGATGTATATATATATATATATATATGGCAGATAAGATAAAGTACTTTATACATTAAATAAATTTAAGCATGAACTTGAAAATATTAAGTACATTTAAAAAAATTTAATCAATTCAAACATGTAAAATGAATGCTCTAGATTACAAGTACATATTATTTATGACAGTTGTTTTTTATATTTACAATGCATAAATAACATATCAGTTCTAAAGTCAAACCATTTCTATTTGCTCATTTGAGTACATTTCACAGGTATATAAAATACCTAACTTTTCAAAGCTGGTGTTCCCAGCATGCACCAGGCTTGAATCATTAAGATCTTGTATGGTTTCACTGTTTGCAAGATGATTTACACTTGTTTTGTGAAGTCCATTGTCTACTCAAAATGACCCATTCATGATTAAAAAAAATATCTGTTGATTTTTACTGTCATCCGGTTTTGTGCACAGCTCTGGATCTTGTTTTTCACATCTCAAGCAAGGTGATGTTGTCTCATAGACTACATAGCATGCGTTAAGCTTTGTCTGTTTAGTACGTTAAACAGCATTGATTGCTAGAACATTTTTAAAAAGCATGACTTAATTCAGTGCTTCATTGTTTGAGTAAAATGTACAAATAAAGAGTGACAAATTTAATAGAAACAGAGTAATGTAATGTAAACTTCACTTGAAAGGTTCTACTTAAAGCAACAAAAATGTGTTGCCTTTCCTTGAAAATATTGTCTGTTAGATTTACAGTTTAATTGTGGAAAATTTTCCTAGGTTGCAGTTATTTTTTTTAAGTAAACCCCACCCCGCTTTTTTTCTGTGTATACCTTATGTATGAAAAATAAGACAGGGCAAAGCATTATATTTTATGTAAGATTACAAGTGGAAGAACATAGCACCAATTAATCATTCACAATAAGAGCATATTAAGAAAATGAATAGGGTTCATTTTGATTTTATGTTGACTTTAAATAGAATAAACGAACAACAACATAATAACTACAGTACAAAATCACAATTGACAATTATTCCCCTTGATACTGTAACTGTGATTAAATTAGAGGTTTTTTTTTACAATTTACATTAAAATACTTATTTTGGGTGGATCATCTGCATGCTATATACTTTATGTCGGCTTCAAATCCAAAACAAGAAAATAATCTTGTTCCTGAATTATGTTGCTTTTCAGTAAATCAGGAAGTCGAGACTAGTTGCACAAACTGTCAACTTAACAATAGCCCTCTTAGAAATATACAAATCTGTAATTACAATTTAGAACCAATTCTACAAAGAAAATGAGCAACAGACCTCTCTGTAATTGCTTACAATGCTAACCAGTGGTAAAAAACACACATTAAATACAAAAATGACAGTACATAGAAATATTTAACACAATATGCGTAGATCTACATGGACTGCTATAATTGACACTTCACGATTAGTTAATTGAGGCAGCTGTAATAGTCATTTTTATAATTTATTCAAATTTTTTCTGCAACCATAACTCTGAGTATTCCAGCTCATCTTTCCTTAACAACTGAAATTCCCTGAATTTCTGTTGTGCTATCAAAGTCTCAAGTGGTACATTAAGTCGATTTAAAGAAGGCAACCATTTTTTTTTCTTAACCCCAACAGTCGATTTCTCTGCTTTGGAGTGCACTGCCAGTGTCAAATACACACATACACAAGCATACAAACGCACAGGTGAATAAATCAAGCTAACCCCTTAATAAGCAAGGAGAATGAAGTGCTTATTTGGTTGCAGGGCCTTATTAGGTTCTTTAAGTAGATCAAGAGCTCACGCAGGACTGCACACAGACTCCCCAATTACTCATCACAATGAGGCAGTAATGGAAACAGCGCTCCGTGCAGACAGAGGGGAACAGGCGCGGTGACAGCAGACAGAAAGTGTCAAAGAAAACGGCATATCGTAATGGCAGTTAGTAGTGATATAGGTAGCAGGTTATTTCTGAAATCAAATTGCTGTTCTTTTTGACACCTTCTGAGTTTGCCTTAGCTATGAATCGCAACGCAAATACGCCTGAAACGACCACGACGATATGTGTGATGCCATGGTGCTTTAAAGGAAAAGTTCTGTCATTGTCAACATGATTTTCCGTCATGTTGTTCTAAACCTGCATGACTTTCTTTCTTGGAACAGAAAAGGAGACATTTTGAAGAATGTACCGGTCGTTCTTTTCCATGGAATTACAATGAATGGGGACTGGAGATTTTAAGCTTCAGAAAGGATGCTAAAGTACTATTAAAGTGGTCCATATGACTTATATGCACTATATTTCAAGTTTTCTGAAACCTTTGATAGAAATCTGTGAGGAACAGATCAAAATGTAAATCGCCATTCGCTGAAAATCTTGACATCTGCCCTAGCTCTCTGTGGTGCATTAATGAGAGTTCATGAGAGAACTAGCGATGTCTGATTCTTTTCAAATCAATTCTTGTGGGTTGGATCTTTAAAATGAATCAGTTGATCGAGCTCACAGAACTGGTTTGAATGAGTAGGTCACGAATCAGACTGATTCAGTTTTCAAGTTTAACTCAATGATCTGGTCACAGTGGTTCTTAACCTAACAGAAGGGGAAGATTGTCAGTAAAATTATATATTTGTCTTGCATAAAGCTATTGTATGGATTTAGAAGACTTATAGCACACAAGTCTCAAGAAACCAGTGATCAGTTAATTCTTAAAAATGTCTCTTTATGTGTTCCAAGGTAGAAAGACATACAGGTTTGGAATGACATAAGGGTGTGCAAAAGACGACAGATTTTCCTTTTCAGATAAACTATTGCTTTAACTAAAGAAGTAACCATATCTAACAAATCTGAGGCAATAATCGTCTTCTGTTTCCTGTCTCTCCCAGTCTGCACCCCCCCCCCCCCACACACACACACACACCCCTTCCATCTCTCAGCGGGGGCCATTCAGCTTTGTTAAAGTGAGAGCATTCAGCTGCCATTCATCTTTCATCTTATCACACCATCATATATTACCAGGCTCTCTGAAATCAAATGATGAGAAAATACCACAGAGCGATCAATACTTTTTCATTGACAGTAAAGGTTAAGCACATTAAGAATGACACCACATTTGTCTTATGAAATCATATTTCATATTGGTGGCCTAAAATTGGCTGAGATTGATACTACGTCCCCCGGACAGAAAGTCATCCCTTTTTATCACTAATCACAGAAATCGCCTCTTTGTGGCTGCCATTTCTTTGTCCTTCTGCAAAAGTCAAGTGCCAGTTGACAATATCAGCGACCCAAAACGTTAAGGGCACAATTTTAGCTGTATAATACCTCAGCATGTGGCTATTGTGAGTGCTAAAGGCTCTTTGAAACTTGAGGACAATTCTGTGTTTTTACCATTTTTTCAAGAGATTTTCAAATGAATGTTTTGCATTCATTTGCATGCTCTTAAAAACAATTACAATTCACAATGCATCAGTTTGACAACGGTTATTGCACTCAGTTTTTATAAAGGAGCCTTTATTTTTTGTTGTGGCATTAGTAACATTTCAGACAGCTTGTGATTTGATAGTAACCCAGTGACACTTCTGAGTGCTTATTCTGTTAAACAGAAAAGGAGAATAGCTTTGTGATTGTAGGAAAGCTGGCTGTGTAGACAGCATCTTGAGCTAACATCTTCAGATAATAAAAACATGTATTTCTGAGCGGGAGTGAGATACAGAGAGAGAGAGAGAGAGAGAGAGAGAGAGAGAGAGAGAGAGAGAGAGATGGACAAGGATAGCAATATCAAGCAGGGATTGAATTCAAAGATAATCCTCTATACCCTATCTGAGGGCAAACATTCTCTCTCCTTCACTCTCTCTCTCTCTCTCTCTCTCTCTCTCTCTCATGGAGTAGAAGAAATGCGTTCTCCAGGAATGATAAGATGGGTGAATTATCTGAGCTGATACCTACGTATATAGGATCTTCTTTGTGATCCACTGACATCTGAATGTGAGGTTGCTGATTTCCTAGGTTAGCTTGAGAAGTGAGTCTAATATAGTCTCGGAACAAGTACCTTAAAGGTGAATACTTCCTTCTATCCGAGCTTAATATACAGATACATAAGTAAGGCATTTGTTTGTTGGCTTCCCAAAAAAGTTCAAACACAGTGGCTCTGTGGTGCTTTCAAAACACTGCTGTTTGTTCGAGCATCCTGAACAGCCACCATATCACACAGTGACATATCAAATGCATTAACATGTGTGAGTTCCAGTTTCTGGGTGAAATGTCCACAGGGTGGCGCCAAAAGTGAGTATTATTTTTAGTTGTAAATTATGTAAAACAGTCAACAGGAATGCATATATACCGCCTAACCCAAACCCCAACCCTAAACATGATCATCAGTGGAGTAAATATGATATTTTAGAGCAAAAATGCAACCTCTGAATCACTCTCACCATTGCTTATGTGATTACTTCCTGCTTTGCAGGGGATCAGAACCCATATCTCTGTGGTTGCTTGCACAACACACTATCAGTAGTGCTTGAGGGGAAAGGTGACCACAATGAAAAAGATCCAAGATGTCTGACAAAGGATAACGTTTGTCAGTAAATCGGCTGAATGGGACTGATTTCAGTGTACATGAACTTTCGGAAGCAACAGGTCGATTTCCTGTGCTATCATGTTGAATACAATATAGCCTGCTGCTTTCTTTTAAAATGTCACTGATCCTATACTGTCTTTTTAACATTTAGGCATATACCTGTAAGGGGAAGGCCTAATTGTCTACAGCTCCGGCTATTGTTTATCGGTTTATTCTTATAATTTTGGGAGCTGATCATTAATATTTGAGGCCATTATAAAGTACTCAACAGCACAATGGCAGATTAAGACTCTGTAACTTTGGGGCAGCAGGAAGGAGACTGGGTGAATGCAGGGATTGCAGGGGATTGCAGTGTTTGTCATCTAAACAGGTGATTTTCCAGCAGGCTGCTTTCACTTGGAGCCATGTGGGGAGGTAGGAAACCGTGTTACCGCTCCACTATTTGTGTTGATTGCATGTGTGTGTGGATCTAAACAGCTGGTATTCTTTTTACAGACAAACAGCAGGTAACCACTGGGTAAATGTGGTAAAACACCAATACTTTCTCCTCTTGAAGTTAAAGCTGAGGCAGAATGAGAAACAATTTTGTCCATTGAGTGAAAGATCTGACAACATGTCAAATTGGTTGATTATTTTAAAGAGTGAAACTATAGAAAGAAAGAAAGAAAGAAAGAAAGAAAGAAAGAAAGATGAAGGGTGTGAAAACCTCTCACACGTTTTTCACCCCATTGCAAAGTGGGTGAGTAAATTTTAAACTCTATTCATTTCTGCGAGACCTGCAATGACAGTTTGACCAGCGGGTCAGATGGAGCAACAACCCATGTAATCTCTTGAACAAAGGAAAAATCGTCTTGCCGTTACCATGGCAAGGGAGTTCTGGACATCAAAGTAAAGCGATCCAAAAGCAAGAGTTAATTTTTCGCAGTTTCTATTCAGACTGCTAATACAATAGGAAGAGCCAGACCCTAATGGACCCTAATGTGGATCATATAAGAATATAGACAGGGTGTATGAAATTAATGTTACAGTAACAGAATTAATATGATCTTCTTCAGATAGTGTAGGACAGGGGTCCTCAATAGGCACTGAACGGTCCGGATCCGGACCGAAGGACAATTCAATATGGACCAAGATCTAAATCTTTGTGCTAGTTATCTGACACCTGGCTAAGTGATTGTGGAGGCACAGGGCCGTAGCCACAATGTACTTTGAGGGGGACACGTCCCCTCCAATAATCAGATATGGCCAGATTGCCCCCACCCCCCTCCCAAAATAATTGATATCCTTGTTGCTGTTCTGCTGCAGTCCATTATGCACCGCTCTTTGAATTTAAAATTTGTCATTAAAGTACATTCGAATGCCATTCATAACTGTGAATGTGAAAACATGAACGGAGATGTTTTCAGCGAATCAGGCTTAAGACAAAAAGTGAATGTGTGTATATTGTAAAGGAATTTCTATCGGGGAAGACACGCAGGCTTGAGTGAGGTTTAAGATACCATTTATTTGATTAATGTAGAACAGAAAAGTAATGTCTCTCTTTGGCGTAGGCCCCGTCTGGCGGTCCGAGGGAGTTGTACTCCGAACCATCATATCCTGCCGGGGATAGGAGGCAGGGGCGAGGAGCCTACCCCCGTGCGGGACGGGGCTCAACTGGTGGTGGTGGGGTGGTGGAGGTTGCCATGTTAGCGCACTGAAACAGCAATGTGATAGATTGTGAGCAGACTTATAAAGCAATGGCTTACATGTGATTGGCTAGGAATTACCCAGCTAATAGTGTGATGATGTACAGCTGCTAGTCTTCCCGCTAGAACTACGCTGCGCTCACATTGAATGAATGTGGTAATCTGGCAGGCTTTGAAGTAGCTTTTTGTAAAATTCACTTGTGTTTCCATACAAGTTGCGAAATTAATTTATGCAAAAAATCTAAATATCGCAAAAACTATGTGCGGATAAAGCCGCGTTTCCATCCCTTGTGTTCAAAAGAACAAAATCGTCAATTTCGGAAAACTGTAGCGACTGTGTGACTCTTATATTAATAAATTACTCATGTTTTAGGACGTGCAGACAAAACTTGAGGGCAGTAAATAATTGTGTATTTTCTTTTTGCTAGCCAGCTGAAACAGTCGCCATTTTACAAATACATCAGTGGTGAAAATAAATTCAAATTATATTTGTCTTTTCTTTGAGACAGCATAAAAATAAAAGATGACTGAAACAGGTGAATTGCTAGCAAATCAGACACGGTGTTTGTCTTGTACTGTGTGAACATTGTTTATATGACTTCAACACCTGTGAACCCGCAACCTTCAAAATGTTTTGGTCCCCCACAGTGTTCAAGACATGGTTATGTCCTTGTGAAGGCATACATTTATAAGTGCGCAGACCATGAATAAATCGCGTTCAGCGCTGGAGAAAAATATTTCTGTCTAGAGCGGGAATAAAGCGTGTCCAGCACTACATGCTTATTTCCGCACTGAACGTGCGACATAAACCAGAACTGAACATAGTTGAGGTGTGTTTATTTTAACAACAGTAGCGGAGACGCCACTACAGATACTGGCATCTTTCGCTTAAATGCACTGCAGAAAACAAAAATAAAGAAAAGTGAAACTATCTGATCTCATGAAAATGTGCTGAATGTGGAGACATTTTTTGCAGAATTATGTTACTTGATCCCTAAAGGGGGTCACACACCGGATGCGTCTGACTGATGACATGGTGCAGTCTAAAATTCGAAACAACCATTTTCAATGAAGGTCCGCACAGCTACTCCGGAGGCTGCTCAAATTTCTGCTGCCCCATGGAGCGCAACTCACATATTTTCCATTAAATTCTGACCCAAATCTTCATCAAAGTACATAGAAAAATCTTGGAAACTTTTGTGTGTACTGTCTGCGACCTGAACCTGTGTTTGATACCTGTGCCATGTCCTAGGCAGAAAAGGATGGTGGTGGCGTGGCGCTTCTCATCCGGTGTGCGACAAATGTCCACTCTGAGGCACTCAAACAAGTAACAAGTAACGTTTTCAAGGTTAATGTTTTATCAAGTTTTTAATCAACAAAACCGACTTTGCTGAAGCAACCATGTCACTTTCGGCTCACGTGTCAACTAACTTGCTTTTCAGGGAATCTATCCTTGTCTTTTGCTCTGCAAGAGCAACGCAGTTGAGCGACCATGCAATTTGATCACACTTGAACAAGCTTGTGGTTATGTAATTCAAACTTTAAAATCATGTATCACTTTACAAGTAATGTAATATAGTAAAAGAGTTTAAATGTCATAAGATAGCACTGTATAAGGAACATGGGAAAAAGTAACTGTTTATGAACTAATAATCTGCTTTTTTACTTGTGATTTTTGTGTCAATTTTTACATTTAAGAAAATGTACTTTTTAAAGTGTTCAAAATTACTTTGTCAGTTAAATGGAAGGAGAGACAATGGACAAATCTACACAAGTGGACAACTCTGACATGGATTTCGATTAAACAATGGAAAAGCTGAACTGTATTTTTGCATCATAGCAATTCCTCTGTCAATCACACCTCTGTTTCACTCTTTCTTCTTTTCTGCCTCATTCTGTCTATCTTTATATTTTTTTCCCA
Source organism: Moxostoma hubbsi (assembly GCA_032164185.1). Taxonomy (NCBI): domain Eukaryota; kingdom Metazoa; phylum Chordata; class Actinopteri; order Cypriniformes; family Catostomidae; genus Moxostoma; species Moxostoma hubbsi. The sequence continues at coordinate 8,463,796 of JAVLUX010000037.1, forward strand.
TTATGGAGAGTGGACATAATCAAAAGTGACACATCTGAGCATGCTCACGATCTCCCCAGTGTCACATCCAGACCTTATGCTGCCTCCTTCAAAACAAGTCCTCTCTCTTCATCCCACGTTCCCCTGACTGGAGCCTCCCCTCTGCCTGGGTACATCAAAACACCATTAGACTGTCCCAAACACCTCAGCTCCCCTGTTGGAGCCCATGAGCCCATCACCTGCCGTCTCCTCTGGACTCCTCACACTACCGTCGCTACTTACAGAGCCCCATTTCACCTTCCCATTGACAAATAAATAAATAGCTGAGAGGAAAACAGAAAAAACCGACTCGAGGGAAGAATAGGTGAGAGAGTAAAACTAAAGTAAGAAAAACTGGAATAAAGAGAAATGCAATGCTGTAAACTTGCAGAAGATATGCAGGCCTAGTACTTGTGTCAGCCCTTCCATTATGCATTGCACTAAGAACTGTGTGGTGGCATAAAGGGGGGGGAATGCTCTGTTGTATTCTGTGTAACTTTGGCTAATATAGTAGGTAATCTGGGAATTTCATGCATACAGTGTTTGTACAGTACTTTGTCAATACATTATACAGCATTGTAAGAGCTGTGTGGTAGAATGCTATTCTAGATACCGCCAGGGGCACATCTTAAGAGCACGCACTTAAGAGCTGTTTAAAATGCTGCACTTAATAAAAAGCATAACTGTTCGAAAAAAAGGGGCAAAAGGGGTCATGATTGACGGGCCAGAATGCAAATGATGGAGGAGGATGGAAGGAAATTAATGATAAATGTACCTATAAAGGGTTGATGGACTGTTCAGCACTAACAGTCAATCATGTGACTCATTAACTTTAAGCATAATTAATTGCTTTTGTGTCATTATATAAAATCAGGCCTTTTCCTGTGCTTCCATAATTGTGGCCCTTAAAATCCATACAGGCATTTTATCCCATCAGTCATCTTTACTTTCTCTGCAAAGAGGCAGTCCTATACAGTAGCCTCCAGATGGTAAATAAATATATATTTTATTTATAAATTCCATGTTTGATCATTTTTCATGTTGGAAAATTCCCAAATGTTTTTGGCCACATCTCAATGTGATTGATTAAAGATAATGTTGTTGCATGAAAAGTGCTGACTGCAGTGTTATACATACAGCAATGTTATTTCTTTATACCCACACAGTTTGAGAAATAATAAGACAGGTGAAAATTCACACGCATGACTGCGCTGGGGAACAACCCCTAAGAAAAAAACATTATCACTCAGAGGTTGCGGTTTCATAGCTACAAGACTTAATGGAGATCTCAGCTATGTTTCATTAAAGTCTCAACTTGAGAACGAGAATTAAAATAGAAACAATTGAGACTATATTGCATGCTGCAAGAGCATAGGGCTATAAAATTAGCTCAGATAATTTGTTCTTGCAAAACTGAGCATTGTCGAGATATCTTCTGAAATTATCTTCTGAAGAGTATAATTCTTAGGACAAAAATCTGAGAAACAAAAGTACCATTATGCTCTCCATTCATTCTCAGTGCTGTTTTGGAGACACAATTGTGATATTAATGCAATCTAATTTGTGATTTTTCTTCCTCTGGGAATGTGTAACTAAGCTTGTAGGACCTGCTGTTGTTAAAAAACTTATTAAATAGTTTAGTGAAAAGTTTATATTGCATTTCTGATGGCCACTAGAGGCCAAGTCTTCATACGATTTTTAATCTTCGCTGTAATTTCCTGCAATAAGAAAGATGAAAATAATGAAAACACCCAACGCAAAATGAAATGAAGTGAAGGTATGGAAGAGCATGTCGCTATTTGAAAAAAAAAAAAAAAAAAAGAAAAAAGAATAAACTACTTTAATTCATCATGTCAAATTCTCCTCTTTCCGGCATTTGAACAGAATGCCATCTCTTTTCACTTCTTGTTGTTTGACATACAAATCCAGCATTTGAATGACTTTAATATTGGCATAATCAATGGCTGGTGATCTTTTGATGGCCTCTATTCAATAAAGCCCAATGTCATCTGTGTGTGAGTTTCATAACTAGAAAAATGGTAAATGATTACTCCTCCGTATGGCATCTCGGAGTGAGTGGGGCTAATGAAGAGAAATGGTTGGGTTTGGTGCTGGGGCTGCCAGCTGCCATTTGAGAACTCACAGCACAGAGATTAATGATGACTGAGAAGGGCTCTGTGGCTATGATGTGGTCAGAGGTCCGATCGATAACACACACACACACACACTCACGCATCTATATATATCCTCTCTCTCTCTCTCTCTCACACACACACACACACACACACACATACACACTAGAGCACACATGCAAAAATACACAAGCAAACCTTAACACACACTCTCATATGGGCATACTCAGTATCATCCCAAAGCAGAGTGATGCATGGACAACATTCAGATACAGCATTGATCAGGCTCTTCCTTGTGTTTCTCTGGGCAGATTACAGGGGTCACAAGAAACTTAACAAGTGTTGCGTGTTATTGTACATCTGTTTTCTGCAACTGTGCCATTATCTTGTGCTAACATGGCACATTTATTATTTCTACAGTGTTTGTTCATGTGTGGGCTTGTGTGTGGAGGAGTGGGGGGTGGAGAGATAACTAGTTAGGAAGAAAAGGAGAAATCCTGTAAGGAATATCAAATATGTAAAAAAAAAAAATAAATGTAAAAACAAATTTAAAAAAATAAGATTGGACCTAGGACTGAGCCTTGTGGAACACCCGTAGTTTGAGAGATTGGGAGAGAGACAACAGAGGCATCATAAGGGTCACTGAGGCAAATCAATCATTTAAATATGAATGGGAGGAATAGCAATGCTCAAAATGTTGGCTGTTGGAATATAATTCCCAACTTACATTTAAAGAGCCAATCACCTTTTTGATACAGGCATCACCGTTTTTGTTAATTTACTGTTGAATGTGCATGTGCATCAGGTGAAACAATCTGGGTTTTATTGATTCATTAATTTATTTATTTTTGCATACTTTGAGCCAATGATGCACAATTTATGATGCCATTGTTGTTGAATTAATTTCTGGAAAAAAAAAAATATTTTGAAAAACTATTTTGGAGATTTTGGTATTTTCCCATCGAAGCAGATAGGAGCTTTACTTGACTGGAGGTGCTAGATCTTACACTTTCCTGCGGTAATCAGAAATGTATGCTAGTCGGGTTCTCTCCATCTACGTTTATAGTTCAACTCTTTATGTTAAAATTAATTTCTGAAATTGTTTTCTCCAAACAAGAAGTTTAAATTTATTGTAGATGAATTAATTGTAAGTCAAATATACAAATATAAATTGTATTAAGTCAAATATTGGCCCATTATATTTCATCAAAAGTCACATCAAAACTTTTAATTTCTTACAATGCATTTTATTGCAGGCCCTAGTGCCCATTGTCTATTTTTTCGAGAAAAAAATAAATCCCTCGTTTAGAGTAAATAAGAAGTTGCTTTGCTTTCATCGCCCAGATTTTCCTCACTTGCTGCATCACATGCTTTATAATTATTCATACGAACACTGTGCTGCTGTTGATGGGCAATAGTCTTATTTTCTGCTTCAGTCACCAGTGCACATATGTATTTTCATAAAGTAGGCAATTTTCTGCCTTCTTAAGAAGGACTGTCTATTGGACTGAATTAATGAGCGTGAGAGTAAAAGAGAGAGTTAGAGAGAGAGAGAGAGAGAGAGAGAGAGAGAGAGAGAGAGAGAGAGAGAGAGAGAGAGAGAGAGAGAGAGAGGAATAAATAAGGAGAGACTGGGACAGGACAGAGGTGAGATATTTCTTTGCCATAAAAAAAGCAAACTTCTTGTTAAAGTGCTGTGTTAAACAAATCTTTCTAAGCATGAATAATTAATAAAACACAGTTAGTAAACACTGTTTAAGCAGCCTGTTCTGCTGAGAGTTACACATATCATGTTGAGTTACTGGAGAACAGGTAAAATCTGGCATCTGCAACATCTATGCAGCTAATTTCTATCAAAACAACATGCAAAGAAGAAGCAGGAGTGTGTTTACATGTGTCTATCTTTAAGCATATGTGAGATGGAAGGGCGCCTGACCTTGGCAGAGATGGGGTTTCAGAAGCGAACTGCAATGATGGCTCATTGCTGGGGAATGGTGGAGAATTGTCAAAGAGAGAGAGAGAGAGAGAGAGAGAGGGGGGGGGGGCAGAAAAGAGGAGTAGAGAGATAGAAAAGGAGGGAGGAGATGAGGCCTGTGTAATTGCAGCATTCGTGGGTCTGAGTCACCCTTGGCTTACATCAGTACATCAGGAGAGGGATGTGTCTTAGAGCGATGGGACAGCAGGAGAGAAGTTGAAGTTAAAGGAAAGTGGGGGTAAAAGATGGACATGTAGGGGCAGAGAAGAGTCTTGAGAGGGTGAGCAAAATGTAAGGAAGAGAACAAGGGTGAGCGAATGAAAGAAATTTTGCTACATCAGCCAATGAACATTGTTATTTTTTGAGCCTGATCTCATGCAAATGACATGACTGTGGTGACATTTTTCAAAATGTTATTATTAGGCTCCTTACACGTATCATGGAAATTATGCACTAAAATAAAAGTGTTTAGACAGCATTAAGCATAAGATAGCATTGAATAAGAACAGGGCGAAATTAAGTTTATGATCATTTGACTTTTTACTTGTGATTTGTGTGGAAGGTAATAAATGTAATTGTTATTTAAGTGAAAGGCAATACAAGTCATTGTTGTTGTAGCACATCTACTGTTTATTTTACCTGGAAACTGCTGCTATATGTAATATGAGCCACATAGAAATAATTTAGCAATTTTTTTTTAAATGTTGCAAATGTATTGCTTGGGTAATAGATTTAGTTTTTTGACTAAAATGTCCTTAATACAAATTAAATGTAGAAAATATAAATTTTATGAATTTAGTCAATTAAGTCAATTTACTCTGACTGAAATTACATTGACTAAGAATAAAATTCCATATCATCTAGAATATTATATTTAATACATATATATTTTATAATGACTATAATGTGCAAAAGAACAAAAATGGCGACAGAACAACATTTAAATGAATATTCAAAAATTTCAAAAATTTAAAACATTTAAACGTATCAATATACAAAATATTTTATCAACATAAATTAAATACAACATATGACAACTGCTGTTTTAATAGTATATAATGAGGATACATAAGCACTATAGACTATAGCACTATGGAGTTTATGGAGTTAAAAGTTACTGAGGTAGCATTGATTTACTGTAAATGTCATTAGATGTTGTTGCTCACATAACTTATATCAGCAAGGGTCATGTTATTATTCTTACAATTCAGTTTTAACCATATAATGTTGCAGTTCCTTATAAAATTACCAGCCATTGGCAAGTAAATCCATTTTATGAACTCCCCAAAGACCATTTTTACTCACATTTGGTGCATGGTCACTGTTAATTTAGTGGAACTTGTTTGGACAGACATTTATATGTTAAAGAAAGAAAGCCAGAGGAAAAAGAGATGACTTGTCCATACAGTGAGGCAGTAAATTGGTGTTGGCTGAATACTGTGCAGCAGCCTGTAATTACTCTGTAAGACTCTGGGTTGGGAGTCAGGGCAACATACATACCCACTCTGTCTGAGAGAGAGACAGGTAGAGAGAGGGAGAGATAGACAGCTAAGACCTGGTGGACCAAACACCAGACAGGACATCTCCATGCAACTTCATTGTTTCTTTCTTTCTCTCTCTCTCTCTCTATTTTTTGGTCAGCCCTGGAACCATGGAAGCAGACATATGGCAAGGTCAAGGCTGATATTAAACACACAGCACATAGTAGCATTACAGGCTGGGAGAGAGAGAACCATCAGGAGATAACGGCTTGACGACAGTGTACACAGACACTCACAAAATTACAAGCATAGATGCAATGTATTTTACTGCACGTTTGTGTGGTGCTTCAACACAAATCACCACAATTTGAGTGTACTTTATATTCTGCCTTAATGGTTTGAGAAATTATTTTAACATCCAAAGTAATTTAATCCACCATCTTTATGCTATTACAGACTGATCTCGCTGTGAATTCCTCAGTAGACCAAAAGTTTTTCAGATGAAATCAGTTTGTGCTTACCGAAAATCGAATCACTGCCCCTAGTGTCCAAGGCTGTTTTTGTTTTTTGTTTTTTTACGTATAGGGCACATGCTGTAATTTTTGTCGCCGATGTAAATAATGCAATACAGTCAACAGGAATGCAAATTTTATTAACCATGTCCCATAACCTATCCATCAGTGGAGTAAAAAGTAATCAAATAGGGAAAATGGAACCTCCAAATGAATGCGATTACTTACAGTTGTGGCCAAAAATATTGGTACCCTTGGTAAATATGAGCAAAGAAAGCTGTGAAAAAAAATCTGCATCGTTTATCCTTTTGATCTTTCATTCAAAACATTCACAAATATCTAACCTTTACTTGAAGAAAAACAATTGAAAGAGGGGAAATATCTCATTATTAAATAAATATTTTCTCCAAAACACATTGGCCACAATTACTGGCACCCCAAGAAATGATTATGAGTAAAATATATCTGAAATATATTCCCATTCATATTTTAATTTTTTTAGTTTAACTGGGTGACTAGGAACATGAAATTGTTCTGCCATGACTTCCTATTTCTGAGGTAACACACAGGCCAAATTCCCTTAATCAAAGAATATAGTTCTGATGTGCGGCAACAGGTTGTTGAGCTTCACAAAATGGGAAGCGGCTATAAGAAAATAGCCAAAGCATTGAAAATGCCCATTTCCACCATCAGGGCAATAATTAACAAGTTCCAATCAAATGGAGATGTTAAGAATCGGACTGGAAAAGGATATGTGACTATATTGTCTCCGCACACAGTGAGGAGGATAGTTCAAGTGGCCAAAAATTATCAAAGGATCACAGCTGGAGAATTGCAGAAATTGTTTGGGTCTTGGGGTCAGATAGTCTCATAAAAAATATCAGACATCACCTACATCACCACAAGTTGTATGGGAGGGTTTCAAGAAAAAAAGCCTCTGCTCTTATCCAACAACAAACTCAAGCATCTTCAGTTTGCCAGACACTACTGAAACTTCAAATGTGACCGGGTTCTATGGTCAGATGAAGCTTTTTGGCAGCAAACAATAGAGATGGATTTGGAGATGAAGTACCCAATGCCCACGGTTAAATGTGGTGATGGATCTTTAATGTTGTGGGGCTGTTTTTCTGCCAGAGGTCCTGGACATCTTGTTTGGATACATGGCATCATAGACTCTATCAAATACCAACAGATAGAAAATCTAAACCCTTGCTGCCTCTGCCAGAAAGCTTACAATAGGCCCTGATTGGATCTTCCTGCAGGACAATGATCCAAAACAAACATCAAAATCAACACAAAAATGGTTCACTGAACACAAAATCAAGGTTCTGCCATGGCCATCCAAGTCCCCTGACCTGAACCCCATAGAACACCTGTGGGGTGAACTGAAGAGGAGAGTCCACCAACATAAACCTCTGAATTTGAAGGATCTGGAGATATTCTGTATGGAGTAATGGTCTCAGATCCCTTGCCAGGTGTACTCCAACCTCATTAGGCATTATAGTAGAAGCAAAGGGAGGTTGCAAAAACTATAGAATAAAAGGGTGCCAATAATTATGGCCAATGCATTTTGGAGGAAAATATGTATTTGATAATTCGATATTTTCTCTATTTTAATTGTTTTACTTCAATAAAAGATTAGATTTTTGTGATTTTTTTAAAGAAAGATCAAAAGGATAAACAATGCATATTTTTTTCACAGACATCTTTGCTCATATTTACCAAGGTTGCCAATATTTTTTGCCACAACTGTATTTGATTTCCACAGGACCAGAACACATTGCTGCATCCAAAACCATAGGTAGCTTTCTTGTTGCCTCGCTGCCCTATCAGTCAATAACTCAACAGACATCAAAAGTTGGAAAAAGTTAATAAAAACATACATTTATACACAAAAAAATCAACCGCCTTTCCAGCCGCCATTTTTTTCCTTCAGATCAACCACTGTGGAACGTCACGCACAGTATTGTGAGATTTTATAGGTGGCAAAGGATACATCTATTATACCTTCAAAAATCGATCAGATGAAGGTACTGTATCTCAGTAGACAGATGCCAACTGAATGCATGTCACAATGTGTTGCATTGGCAGCTTGAAGTGTAGACAGATAAGTTGATTAGCTATAATGGGAGTTTTGTACCATTTAATTTTGTATGCATCTTGAGTCATGTTGGGTGCGTCTCAATCAGCTCACAGGTTCAGTAGTCAGGGCACTGATCAGGGAGTCAGACATTTTTAGGGCTATCTCAAATCGCAAAATCATTCCAGTGTGCTGAAATGATTGCTCCCTTAAAAAAATCCCACAATGCACCATAAAAACCAGGGAGCATCGTTGCTCACTATGTTCCCTTCCCGGAAATGTTGTAAAGTCTTCAGAAGTCTCTTAAGTCGCACAAGTGTAAACGATGAAGTCCAAGACTTATCTCTTTAAAAGGGTATTAATGTCTTTCATTCATAATTACCATGAAACAATCTTTTAAATATTTGACCTGTGCTTGAGAACGCAAGCACGTTATCCTGTAGCAGGTGATTGAGTAATGTGTCCCAGTGTTCAGTAAATGAACACCCTTGTCAGTGCCCGAATCAGTGTTCATGATGTACTGATTCATGACATAGGGAACTAGGGAGTTGATTGAGACACAGGAGTTGTTTTGAAAAATGTACTTGATGAGATCATTATCCCACCCCCTGGACACGGACGTTAGCCATTCCTGTCATGCCGTTTCTTGTTCAAGACCAGCAGGTCAAAGTGGCAGGTACGGAGCCCTTTACACCTTTTCTTCATAGGAAATATCCAAGCACCCGGCACAGTGAAAAAAGTGTCTGACTGTGTCTGTTGGTGTGTGTGGATGGTCCGCCCTGGCCCTCTCTCTCTCTCTCTCTCTTTCTCTCTGCCACAGATCAATGTGTGTGTGTTGCTCAGGGCTGATGTAAGCCAGTGGAGTGGCAAATTACAGCAGACCTACAGCTGTAGGCTGACATTATGATTAATTTGATCAGTAATTTCTCCTGTTTTTTATTTCAATCGCTGTGGCCATTCTGCTGTGGCAGGTCTCTCAGATCTAATTAAGATCAATTCCGGTGTAACCGGCTTGCCCACCGAGGCCCCTTACCCCTCTCCTTCTTCAAATCCCCGAGTCCCCTCAGCGTAGAGAAACCCCCCGTCGCTCCAATCAATCAGCACCTGCAAATCCAGCCACCCCGCTAATCAGCCAATTAACACACTTAGGCAAATTTCATAATCTCCACCGTCTGGTTGTCGTCACAACAGCCCAGGCTCTACCCTCCCCTGCTTTTTTAATGCTTTTGTGTCACTCTCCATTCTCTGTTGCTCTCCAAGAACAGTTTGCTGGGAGGTAAAATAATCACAGGTTTTAAGAGGTGTTATAGGATTGTAACTGCAATATTTTTTACAGTGTTGTGGCATTCATTAGCTAGTTTGTTATTTTGTAGCAACACTAATTACTAATTACTTAACAAAATGTTTTCACTAGCGTGACAGTAGCTTACCTGTATTTAAAATAGCTTATCTTTCTCAAAAGAAAGCCAATTTGTTTGTTTGTTTTTTTTTAAGTTGAGATATAGGGTGACAAAATGGCATATCGTTTTTTTTTGGTATTCAGCAGCCTTACACATGGTGCACACTTCACGCCGAAGCAGCGCGTGAGCCAAACCAAAGTCTTTCTAGCAAATCATTCCACTGTCGGCCATCTTTGAAATGCTCTCGGGAAGCTATTTCCAGTCATGCCAATGCAGCTCCTCTCTACTTGGATGAGAAAGACCAAAATCTCAAAAATGGTTGGTCAAGATTACGATCAATGAACATATTTCAAATCAGCAATAAAAACTGTCAATACGGGAACCATAAATTGTGATTCTTTATATATGCAAAAAACAAAATGCAATTTCCCCGCTTGTTGAGCTAATACGCATGCGCATTCTAGAGTTTATTGACAGGTGATGACTGTATCTAAAAGGCGATTGGCTCTTTTAACTGTAAGGCGGGACTTCCTTTCTACAACCGTTAATAGTTGGGCACTCAGAGCTCCTTGGTTGGGCGTTTCAATTTTTCCCATTCATTTTAATAGAAGTGGCCCATCTCTGCTAAATAATCTCTGGCCAAACTGAAGCAGTGCGTCACACAAAAAACATACTGTGATGCAAAACAGGTATTACTATTGAGCAAGCTGAGAGAATATTCAAACATCTATTAAATTAATAAAAAATCCAGTGAAGTAGTGTGGTGCCCCAGCCTGAATCGGGCAGAGGAGGAGTGTGACGAGGAGGAGGGCATGACCAGGCCGTGAGGATGCACACCCGGCGCTGAGTTGCCTAATCAGCGGGAGGTAGATAAGGGGAGAGCCAGGGACACCATAGAGAGAGAGAGAGAGAGACACACACACGAGGCCGCACTGTGTGTTTGTGTGTTTCTGTTGCTGTGTTTTCAGTTTAAGATTTTGTCTAATTAAAGTCTTGTTGAATACGGATCTGGATCCCGATCCCTCATTTCCCGACCGAACAGAGAACCTTTACATGGGTGCCGAAGCCCAGGAATTTGTAGGAAGATGCGCCGTCAATGAGTTCTCGCCGCTGACTGAGGATCGCGATTCAGAGGGAGTGTTCAATCCAGTGGCGCTGGAGCACTGCGTCAATCAGCAACCGAAAGAGATGGCAGAAGGGTCCGGTGCCATCGCCCGGCATCACACACGGAAGCAGTACAATGGGCTGAGGACCGTCTGGTGGCGTGTACGGGGATCAGCAAGTTTTTTCCCCCTTCACTCTCTCTCTCTTTAACTGCGGCTCCGACTCCACCTTATCCCTCCCTCTACATGACTGTGTAGTTAAAATATGAAATGATCTCATAATTTGGTAACAGACTACTTAGGGTAGTAAATGGAAAAATAATTGCATTTCTTATTTCCAAATATTTCTTCCTCACTAAAAGAATTGTTAATGAAACTGTTAAGGAATCATCAAGAGGAAATGGAACCGGAATCGTTAAATTCCTTACATTCTCATTCCTAGTTGAGTAATTGCTCTCACTATAATTGTGATCCCCAATTTTTGAGCAAGAAGAATATGCTGTATTTTTTTTATTATAAAATAAATGATATTTATTATATAATATAAGATTTTATTTGATTAAATAATGTTTTTTTTAATCTTGTGTAAAAGATAAGAGACTATAGTATAGTACTTGTAATTAACTTAGAGTGTAGCTAGTACTTGTTTCAAAATGACAGCAGCCACTAGTAAAAGTGGTTTTGTCAGACTTAACTTCCTTTTAAAAATATACATTTTATTCATCTTCATCTGCAGGAACTCTGGATTTACAGTACCAAAAATCCTGTCTGAATTTTTGAAGAAATAAACATCAAGGGAGGGCGAGGGAGAGGGAGAGGGAGAGAGAGGGAGAGAGAGAGTGCAGATGGTAAGCACTAAGCTTTTGTACAATGGACACACTGTCCGTGGTATTATCAGAGTAGGATGCTAACATGTTGTCATGTTGTCAATTCATCTACAGAAGGCCTCTATCTGGGCCTTTAGGTGTCTATATAGACCTGTCTGCCCTCCCTTACCAAAATGATCACACCCAAATAGAAATTAATGTGGGGAAAGAGAGATAGAGAGAGTAGGGTGGTACCTGTGTGACCAGAAGGGATAATAATGACAGACCCATGAAATGCGCATTGCTCAAATTCTCTCTAGGTGTTCACAGTGGCTGTCCCTAAAGGCCAGTAACAGCACTCTGGTGTAGCATACTGCAACTTTCCCAGTCAAACGAAGACATAAGCCTAATTATGGGCTCAAGCCCCACAGGAGAAACAGCTTGCAAACCCTGCTACACACACATAAGCAATCAAATTGCTTAAATGGAAATGCGGGTCCCAACAAGGAGGGAACTTCAAACCCCTCCTGACACATATGCACACTTATCACTCTCTTTTTCTCACATAGCACTCGAGTAACACACTGAAGGGTTGGGTAATGATGCTGTTGTCCCTGGTGCCACTCTTTTTTTTTATAACAAGCTGTAATTTTAAAAAGCTCTCCTAAAGTTCTCAGTTATTTACTTGTCTTGAATGTAGTTGGCATGTTCTTTAGTTAAACTCATTTCTATGAGAATGAGAATATTGAGATAAGAATGTATTTGCAATTTTTCTTCCTTATGGATAAAACTAGAATTATAAAAATGTTTCAGAGATTGCTTTAATATAAAAAAGAACATTTAATTTGACTGTGAAAGTTATACATCAAATATCATTTAGAGGAATATTCCGGGTTCAATCTCAATCAACAGCGTTTCATGAAATTGATTACCACAAAAATGTATTTTGACTCGTCCGTCATTTTCTTTAAAAGAAAAAATCTGGGTGTCAACAATTTTGTTGCCATGGCGATGAAATGTCAAACCCTAAAACGACTGTAACAATTAAGATTTAAACAACTTTACATCTCAAATGAGTTTTAACAGAAATATTTATGTAAGTGCTTTTATAACATTTTAAGTTTCACATTTCTGTTTAAACCCTCCAAAACATTTCCTCATTCACTTCCTTAATGAGTGCCTCACTATAACCTCGATTTTTTATTTTTATTTATAATGAAAAGGAGGGACGAGTCTAAATTCATTTTTGTGGTAATTAGATTATGCCAAAAATGCTGTCGATTGAGCTGAACTTGAATTAAACCCTGAACATTCCTTTAAATATAAAGTTAGGACTGTGATCGTCTTTGTGAGCTGACTCAAGACCAGAAAGCTGTCACATACAACAAATGTAATTATAAAAAGGCTCTCTGGAAAACTCTATTCTGATTGGTTGATCGCACCATCCAGCGATCTGACATTTCTGAATAATGACAGCACATCCACGTGTAACCTGTCCTGCTCGACCCACTCCGAAAGGGATTCGAACCTGTGTGGGAGGCAGGCATGCTAACGATGAGGCTAAAAGCTACAGCCCAAAGCATCAGTTGCTGGTGCACCTCTTGAGGACAGGAGAGTGAGGTTTACACACTACACAGCTACCTACCAGCTGGCTACCGTTACACACAAATAAAATTATATTTCACCAGTCACTGTAACACCAGTCAACATTCACCATCCCCGGCTTATTGACTGCACCTGTAGCTCATCCCAGTTGTCCATTAGTAACATTTGTGGAGAAATGACCTGCCCCTCCCCTCGCTGTCGTCATCGTTGCCCCACCTCTGAGGGAAGTACTTCAGCCAGGCTCACAACAGGAGTGGGCAGAAGAGAGAACAGGCGCATAATTAATAAGCCTTGCTTAGGCAGTGGGGAACGAGGCACACCTAAGATGTGTTTAGCCTTGTCACTGCTGCCAAATAAACATAGAGCATGCCTCTTTTCAGGGAGCCGGCTTATACACTGGTGTCCCCACAGATCCAGGAGCAGAGCAGGGAGGGTTCCAGCCGAATTAGATGTGTGCCAGACCTGCACCCCAGGCGTTAATTAGATGCGACACCAGGGGACTGAAGCACGCATTGCGGTCGACGGAATGGATGCAGGCCCGCTTTCACCTCGCATACGCCTCGACCCTGTAAAGAGCGGCCGCCGGGGAAGCCGCTGCCCCACACGCCACAGACCAATGAGGGGAGTGTGTGTGGCCGCTGGACCCCGTCCATGTCCTGGATCCTCCTCTGGACACTCCCCATCCTACACATCGGCCTATTTCACCGTGAGGATTCCAGATTCACCTTTATTTTGGAAACATTCCCCTGGACATCATTTCCCTATTTATGAACATTTTATGTTTATTATTATTTTTAATAAATGCCTCTTTGAGGCTTGATGCCACGCCATGTCCACTATGTCTGTCTCTTGCTCACCCCACCACACAGTATAAAAGACTTTGGTTTCAGTTGAAGCCTTGTGGGTTATTGAGTGCATGCACCATACTGAGCCTTTATATGTCTTGCTTTACCATTGCCTGTATTTTTTAACTTGTTCCTACCTGCTGGATTGGACTGAATAAGTAGCTTGTGATTTATTCAACTTTGTCCTGATTCCTGTCTATGATTTTAAGATTTACTTTATTCTCAGGTAAAGTTTTGGCTCTGCACTTGGGTCTCCACTTGTTTTATTACAATCCATATATTATATCTTTCATTATTTATCTTTCCTAATTCTCATATCAATCTGTGATCTCTACATTTAAGCTAATACTCCCGTTTCCCCTCGCTGGAATGCAAGGCCGGTGTGGCGCTCAGGTGGAAGTCATTCGCCACTTACATTCCCGGCCTCGCTCTGCCCAGGAGCTCGGCTCCGCCCTGCTCACCACACTCACACTGTCAGACAGATGCTCAGATATGCATATACATTTTAATTTAAGACTTTCAGACAAACAAAGACTCCTTGGCAATGCAGCTATCTTCTGATGCTGGCATTTTCATGCATGAGACGTCCAGGTCAAGCTTTCGGAGAAGTCCCTCCTCCAATTTACTCCATCCTACCTCTGACACACCTGAATCACAAATCAGGAGGGCTTGATGATTACTTGACAAATCGAATCAGGTGAGCTTCAACTATAAATGAAGACATATATAGAATGTCTGGCCATTCTTAAGGAATCCCTTTGAATCCAGTAGTTCTGGGCTCTCGAGACCATTAAGTGTAGGGCCCAAAGGGTCCATCTGGTGAGTATACAGGCCGGGGAGGGATGGAAGGTGAAATAAATGGCTAAACTGATGGCAGCCATTAAACGAGGGAAGGGGGAGTGGGGTTATGGTCCAGCACAGTGCAATAAGGGCTGTGACGCTGATGAATGTGGGGACGGACAGCGAAGCGACCCTTGCCTTTCTCAAACTGAAATGAAACCACTGGGACATGTAGGGAGGAAGGCATGTTATTAGTGACAGGCTGATACAGCCAGACGAGGAGTAAGAGGAGCAGCAGATAAATAGACAGACAGACGGAGAGAGAATGAGGGAGAGGGGCTGTCATTGTCCACGTAATCAAATGAATGGATCACCTATGTATATCATTTAAAACACAAGGGGTATGCTAATTCAAAGATGTCACATTATACATTATAATGTTTAGTTTTTGTGCTTAAAACATTCTGGTAAAACTAGTATTCTAGTTTTTTTTTTTTTTACCATTTACCACTCTACTTCCCAAAGTAAAATCGTATATACAAAAAAATAATAATAAATAAATAAATATATGTTGAAAATGATCTGCTTAAATTCAGACAGCTTCCCTGCAACATTCGCTGCACACACTACACATTTTCAGAACATGTCAATAAGTGATTATCATAAAATTGTTTCAAATCAAGTTACACTGAAAACGTCATTACTCATAATTCAATATTCCGCAGCTCTTCATTTCCAATAATAGTCTATTGCTGTCGCTAGCAAGATGCCCGAGATAAACTCTTTAACAATAAACTTTCAATTTTCATTCTTTTTCAGGGACAGGCTTGGCAAACTGGTACCTCCCCCAGAAACAATATTTGTAATATCCAAGATTTCCCCAGACAGATTCAATCATTCAATTGAATTACTGCCCTATTCTCTAACATTTATCCTTACCTCGTCTCACTCCAGAGCTCCATTCATTCAGACATGTTGTGAATAATGTAGAAGAATGAGTTCTTTAAGTGAGGCGACATCATATTTAGGGGTCATTACATTGAGTCTATCAGTCTCGACTGCCCCCGTGCCATGCAGCACTCTAGAAGAGCTGCTCCCATTGTGAATCAACTTTTATTATGGCTTCAAATAACTTCACTTTTACTGTGCAAACAAGAGGTGAGTTGGGTGAGGAGCAATGCAAGAAAGGATGTTTGCTATGGCTGATTGAGAATACGAGGCATTTATTTTGATATCACGGGAAAGCTTTTGTATACCCTTATATCCTTTTACTTTTTCAGATCAAACACATTAAATGGTTGGACTGTTGTAAGAACAAGGCAAAATGAAATTGGAAGTTGGAGTGGGTCATATCGAAGGGCTTGTCCTTTTTTTTTTTTTTTTTTTAAATAGGCAATGGCCTTTAGTTTACATTCCAGACATGAACATGATTTGCTACTTGCGATTGCTAATCAGAAGAAGGTGGAATTATAGGGAGGGGCATTCTCATTATAGAGAGCATTTGCTTGGACAAAATTAGTGAGTGCAAGGTAAGTTGTATCTCATATACTGTATATACAGTATATTGAAGGAAAATGGTCAAAAAATATTGTCTACTTCGCTCCAAATATAACATTTTATTTACATAACAAATCTTACCTGTAGTGGCAGAGGAGGTGTGACAGGTGAGGGCAAGCTACGAGCTGGTGATTGGTTTTGCCTGTGAGTGGGTGGAGACTGGGGAGACTGAGCTGAGTTATGATTGGTGGAGGTGGAGCTTGGCGTAGGCCCAGTCACTTGTGATTGGATCGGAGGAGTGAGCTGATGATGACTGGGTGGCTGGAGATGCGTTGGGCCACAGAGCTGTTGCTGTTGCTCTCGTTCTCGTTGTTGTTCTCGTTCTCGCTCACGATGCTCTCGTTCCCGCTGCTGTTGTTGTTGTTGATGATGATGCTGTTGCTGTTGCTGGTGATGCTGAAGCTGCTGTAGCTGTTGTAGATGCTGGAGCTGTGAGTTAAGGGATGAGGTAGCTGTGATAAGAGAAATAGAGAGAGAGAGAGAGAGAGAGAGATACATTAACAATTATTTATAATATTAATTGGACATTTTAATAAAGAATGCTTTTCTATAGCTCAGTTGGAAGCAGGTGAAACCAAAATTATAAAATTATTTAAATTACAAATAATTAATATATGTCTAATTATTGTATTATTTTATTATTATTATGTATAATTAATAATAATAATTAAAACGTTAAATATATATATATATATATATATATATATATATATATATATATATATATATATATATATATATATATTAATTTTATATTAACTGATAATATTGTTTCAAAAAAAATTGTGTATATTTCATGTTTATAATTTTTTAAGTTAGAAGTATCCAGCTAAAAAAATATGTTCTAATCTTGCGGACTCTTAGACATAATTTGAAGTAATTCTTTGCACTCCTTAAATGCACCTTCTCTCTTTAAGAAAGCTGTTTTTGCAGCTTCGACCCCTGGCAGGACCTTGATTTTTATGAGAATGTCACAAGATGACACTGAAAGAAACTTGCACTCTAACCCGCTCATTGTAAATGTAAAAGTAGTGACACTACCAACTTAACTATATTTTTAAGTGTGACAGTAGCAATATCCAAGAAGAACAGTCGATTAAAAAGTTACTACAGAAGGAATGTCATAAAGTCTTTATTTGCTAAATTTTTTCTCTGAATACAAGGAACAGCAATTATGTTTTATAGAAACTCTGAATGCACATGTGAAAGTCTTTATGTTTGTGGTACATAAAGAGATGCATTTTATTGTGATTCCTATGAAGTCAAACACTTCCTCTTTGTAAGAAAGCAATTGACAGTAGAGCCGTACAGCCTTCTGACTCAAGACTCCAATGATTTTGAAGAAATAATTTCAGTTAGAAAAGACCTTGGTTGAAAACGTGCTTTCACTCACCATAACAGAACAAGACGACCCAAGTTATACTATTAAACAAACCTCTTCCTTTCACATGCTCACATCAGAATCAACCTCATTTCAGTGCACACTGAAGGTCAATTCACATACCAAAGAAGTCAACTCAAATTATCTATATATTTTCTAAAAAGAAAACATTGGAAAATAAATGCTAAGATTTCAGAATGGATCACTCTGACATATGGTTCTTCTCTGTAGGAACAGGAGTTATGTGCGACAGACAAACATGTGATCTCTTCACTGAGAGCTCATCAAACATGTTTTTCGCTGTGTTGCATTTACACCCAAAATGTCACACAATTTTATGGTAACCATTATTTTGGAGTTACAACAGTAAAATGCCACAAGATGTTCTCCTTATAGTTTACTGCACTGCAATGATATCTCACAGACATATCTCAAACCATTTAGAGGGGATTACTATTAAAATAATGAAAATAGATGAAAAAAATAGGGTGTTCTGGGTGGTTGTTAGGAGGTCTCTTACTAATAAATATGTTCACAAATAACCATAATTTTATGATGTGCTTGGCATGCAAATGTAACAGCCAGATGTTGTGGGTGATTGCCATTTTTTGATGTTGTTGCTAGGGTGTTCTGGGTGATTGCAAGGGCATTCCCAAGTGTCTATGATATTATGGTCCTCAATATGGCTTGGGTCTCTCCTTCAATGTAAATTTAAAGCAATTTATTGTTTAGAAAAGTAACAGCACACCTCTCCTCAACAAGCAGTACAATTTGAGGTATCATTATTGTCATTTACACAATGAAGTTTAATATTTTAGGAGAGAGGTTTGTTTAAATACCTGTAACAAAGAAATCTAGAGTTCAGTCATGACAACAGAAAGATTTAGCATGGTAATGTTGGTATGACATTTGTTAGGATATTGGTCTTGGAGGGATAGATCTGCTGATGCACAATTAGACAAAATGCAGGACATGCTGCATCGAGCATGTATGAATATTGTACTGCACAAAAACTTTGCAAACAATCCCCCAACCAAACAGGAAAGCTGCACAAAACTCACAGAACATACACAAAACACAATCCCCCAACCAAGCAGATCTATCGCCAAGACTTGTGTACTGCTGCTGCTCTGATGAGCCATATGCAATGTATGCTAGCTAGGTTTGCCTTGGCCATTAGTCAAAATGCTGTAATGCTAATTAACTAAGTTTCTATGTGTGTCTCAGCCTGTTTGGCTAAATGGATTAAACTATTAATGACCTTACTCAGAGGCTACGTCCAAAACCAGGAAAATGCTGCCTCCAGAGGCTGTATACAGAGGTAGGAATGGATCAAAGCACATCCAAATGTTCATGTCTACTGAGATACCTTCATCTGATAGATTTTTCAAGGCAGCATAAATGTATCCTTTGCTGCCTATGAAATCCCACAATACTGTGCATGCGTATCTATGCTAGTTGAACTGAAGAAAAAAAACAAATTGGCAGCCGAAGAGGTGGTTGATAGACAATTTGTGTATAATGTACATTTTCCCACTTTTTGATTCCATTTCTAGCAAGAAATTAGTATTGTACTTATGAAATATACACTTGTTATCGCTAAAACTCTCTTGATTTTGTTCTAGATTATTAGACCATTGTGGTTCAGTTGGACTGCATGAAGCAGACACTTTACCTTTAGTGGACACCAGATGGCTGTAATCAGTTGCTGGGATCCTAGTAACGATGTGATGCTATGCTGCCTCAGCAGACTGTCCAAAACCAGTTTCTGGAGGTAACTTCATACACAAACGCTGTCTGTTGAGTCATAGACTGATAGGGTAGTGAGGCAGCAAGACAGCTACCTTTGGATTCAGATGCAGCCATAATATGTACCTGAACCATGAAAAGCCCAGAGCTTATTTAACTAGTGACTTGCGACTAGTATGGATTTATTTAATATAATGACCTACGATAGTGATGTGTATCAGCCCGATTTGGCTATGGCTTACTTTAAGATGTGCTTCTATGTGTCATGGCCAAAAGCAGACCCTACCATACAAGCTGATAGAAGAAATACCACTGCAAACCACCTGAGCAAATAGAATTTTCAGGATAAAAAAACTCTTGCAGCACGCTGCAGAGAACCCAGCTTATCAGCAAAACTGAGCCATGTAAATGTTACACAAAGAGAGAGGTGCAAGGTGACTAGCTACCTGATTACATGTCAAAGGACCAATAAGCGTCTAATAGAAACAAGGTCAAAGAACCTATCAGTAGGCTCCACACAGAGTTTCATAGCTGAACTTCTTCTGGTAAATTTGCCAATCATTATTTAGCTGCACTTTATTTTATAGTATGTGTACTTTGTTTGCTTACAGTGTACTTACCCAAGAAAGTACTGAGTAATTTTAGGTAACTACATGTACTTAAGATGGGTTAAGGTTAGGGTTGGGGAGAGGTTTAGGGATAGTACCTAGTAATTACAGTAGTTGTTGTAATTATATAGTACGCAAATGTAGAAAAGTACTGTAAAATAAGGTGCTACCCATTATTTTCACATGGATGTGAGCACGTGATTTGATGCAAATTATTGCCAGAAGATTGCAACTCTT
Source organism: Moxostoma hubbsi (assembly GCA_032164185.1). Taxonomy (NCBI): domain Eukaryota; kingdom Metazoa; phylum Chordata; class Actinopteri; order Cypriniformes; family Catostomidae; genus Moxostoma; species Moxostoma hubbsi. The sequence goes on from JAVLUX010000037.1 coordinate 8,484,065, forward strand.
TACTGGTAGTGGTGAACCTGCAGCAAACCTTTGGCAACAATAGACTATTTGCCGATAATGGCAAACACTTTTATGACAGACCTGTAACACCAATGAAGTGTTTGCCAAAAAGCTAATTTTCATGTGAAAATAATGAGTAGCAAATTTGGGGCAAGTCTGCCACAGTTGTTTGCCCGAACTCTTGTTTTTTGTAAGTGAGCTAACCTCTAAGCATGGGCAATAATTATAATGAAAAAGTGATTATCTAGTTGCCTTAGAGCCACTACTACTACTAATAATTATTCAAATGAATAAATAAACAGTATGTACTGTTGCAAGTTGCTTACATCAGGAAAAATTCATTTTGATTTGCAGGAGTAGGCCTATTTAATCACAGCTGAGTTATAAGCAATCGCAAACAATGCAAAACAATGGATCAATGCTCAGCTACAGAGCGAGACTTGTAATGCATTGGCAAGCATGTGTTTGTTCACAGCATGCTAGACAAGCAAGTGTCCATAATTAATTGATGCAGATGAATAATTAAAACCAGGGGATTTTTTCCTGGCGAGAACTAAGAAAATACATTGGCGTTGACGTTCCTTTGATTAGTGTGGCTACTCGTGCATCACAGCTGGACAGACAAGAACATTTTTGATCCACCACCACAAGCCCTCTCTCCCTTACTCGGAGAGGCAAGAGAATCACAGAAAAGGATAAGGGAAAAAAGCAAGTGTCTCTCGACCAGTAAACAGCCCACTTTTACATTTCTTCAATCGGCAGACACGTTGACACTTCTCTCACACCCCAGCATGAATTATATATATCATCTGCAACCGGGAAATTCCAAGAGTCCAATTTGCACTTGAAATGTTGGGGCAAGTTGTCTCGTAGGTCTTGACAGGGTGTGCGAATGTGGTGCTCGACCACGCACAACAAAAGAGGAAACCGAGCGAGCCGCTACAAGCAGAAAATAAGTGAAAAGAATAGAAGAGGACAGGGAAAAAAGGGTTAAATAAAAATAAAAAAAAGGAATTCTGTCAAAAATATTATCAAAACCAGGGGCAAGATCAAAAGCGATGGGAGCTGGTTGTCCTCCTGCAGCAGTCGTGAGACCAGAGAAGAGAGAACAAAAGAATTGAAAAAGAAAACAAAAAGAACGAAATAAGGATTGACAGAGAGAGAGGAAAAGAGAGAGAGAGAGAGAGAGAGAGAGAGAGAGAGAGAGAGAGAGAGAGAGAGAGAGCGAGAGACAGAATTGTTGAGAAACCCCATGTGGTCCTATTATATGGGCAGCACAGCAGGTAAAACAGTGGTTGAGAGGGGCTACTTTATAAACTCATCCCATTACAAAACGTTGCTAACCTTCCGTTCTCCTTTAAACAGGTTGCGAGAGTTTATCAGGCTTGCTGTAATCTGACTGTGCAGAGGAGAGCAGACTCAATGCAGGCCTTAAGGCTTTTTTTTATTGTAGATCTTTAAAAAAATAACAAATAAATAAAAATATATATATATTTTTTTATTAATTTATTTTTATTTGAACCACCCCAGCTGCACTAATATTGTTAATACCAAACTTAGATTTAAATCAGACTTTAAAGTAACAGAGCAACAGGATTCAACTTAAACATTTACTATGACATTTATATTGGGATCAAAATGATGGTTAAAATGTAACTTTGATTATTTTTAAACAAAGTTTAAAGTTCAGTGGAAAAGAATTATCACATAAACCTTGATTTAATCCAAGTTTAAGATTAAACCTGGTTGGTGCAACCCACCCCTCATTCAAAATGAGTCATAAATTCAATATATATATATATATATATATACACTCACCTAAAGGATTATTAGGAACACCTGTTCAATTTCTCATTAATGCAATTATCTAATCAACCAATCACATGGCAGTTGCTTCAATGCATTTAGGGGTGTGGTCCTGGTCAAGACAATCTCCTGAACTCCAAACTGAATGTCAGAATGGGAAAGAAAGGTGATTTAAGCAATTTTGAGCGTGGCATGGTTGTTGGTGCCAGACGGGCCGGTCTGAGTATTTCACAATCTGCTCAGTTACTGGGATTTTCACACACAAACATTTCTAGGGTTTACAAAGAATGGTGTAAAAAGGGAAAAACATCCAGTATGCGGCAGTCCTGTGGGCGAAAATGCCTTGTTGATGCTAGAGGTCAGAGGAGAATGGACCGACTGATTCAAGCTGATAGAAGAGCAACTTTGAAATAACCACTCGTTACAACCAAGGTATGCAGCAAAGCATTTGTGAAGCCACAACACGCACAACCTTGAGGCGGATGGGCTACAACAGCAGAAGACCCCACCGGGTACCACTCATCTCCACTACAAATAGGAAAAAGAGGCTACAATTTGCAAGAGCTCACCAAAATTGGACAGTTGAAGACTGGAAAAATGTTGCCTGGTCTGATGAGTCTCGATTTCTGTTGAGACATTCAGATGGTAGAGTCAGAATTTGGCGTAAACAGAATGAGAACATGGATCCATCATGCCTTGTTACCACTGTGCCGGCTGGTGGTGGTGGTGTAATGGTGTGGGGGATGTTTTCTTGGCACACTTTAGGCCCCTTAGTGCCAATTGGGCATCGTTTAAATGCCACGGCCTACCTGAGCATTGTTTCTGACCATGTCCAACCCTTTATGACCACCATGTACCCATCCTCTGATGGCTACTTCCAGCAGGATAATGCACCATGTCACAAAGCTCGAATCATTTCAAATTGGTTTCTTGAACATGACAATGAGTTCACTGTACTAAAATGGCCCCCACAGTCACCGGATCTCAACCCAATAGAGCATCTTTGGGATGTGGTGGAACGGGAGCTTCGTGCCCTAGATGTGCATCCCACAAATCTCCATCAACTGCAAGATGCTATCCTATCAATATGGGCCAACATTTCTAAAGAATGCTTTCAGCACCTTGTTGAATCAATGCCACGTAGAATTAAGGCAGTTCTGAAGGCGAAAGGGGGTCAAACACAGTATTAGTATGGTGTTCCTAATAATCCTTTAGGTGAGTGTATATATATATTGGGAAATGCTGTATAAAAATGCTGACATAAAATAAAAAAAGATAGTAGTGAGTACTGTATGTGTGAATGTCACATTCTTTGCTGTTGGGTAAATAACTGAACACAATAAAACCACATTAGCATGCATTAAGGCAGGGATCAACTATATAATGAAGGCAGATTATAACTGAAAGGTTGCATTGTGTTCTCTGGACAAGGTTTTCTTTTTTTTTACAAATGTGGGGTCAGGGCAAAAGCTGACACTTTATTGGGGCAAGTTGTCAAGTGTGTTTTATATGTTATAGTTTCATACAAATTGTTAATTTTGGTTTGTATGTTATATGGTATTATAGTTATATGTTTTATTTATTTTTTGCTAAAAAGCCTATTTTTGGCTATTTAATGGCTGGCTCCATTGTACCAACTTTTCCCATGCACTGTAAAAAAGTGTTTTTTTTTGTTTCTCTGTAACATAGTCAGATTGATTCAGTGATCTTACATAACAGTTTTACTTGAATACATTAAATCCAGAAGCGCATTTTTAAAGTTTTTTTCCTGGGCAATAATTGTGGAAATGTTGAATAGCAAGTAAAAAAGTGTGACAACTAGCCTCTTTCTCCCGTATACACATGCGTAGAGTAGACTTGCTATATTTCCTTTTTTTATTTTTTTATTCTCACATTCAATAAATCAAGGACATGGAGAACAGATGTGGCCTTTTAGAGATCTGCATGATGCTGTACTGGAACAGTGCATGCTTAATGTCCCCTTTATAAAAGCGATGTTAAACACCTTTTATTAGTGTGCATGACAGTGATAGTCCTCAAGTCCATGGTAACTAATTGGAACAATTCATATATAGGCTGTCATGACATCACCTATCTATAGCCTCTTGCAACACTTGAACAAAGATAATCCGATCCACAGTAAGTGGAAACATAACACATAACAAGGTTTCAAGGTTATAAGCCTGGATCTCATTCATACTCTCACCTCAAGTGTATTTTCATCTTGACTGTACTGAAAAACAGAACACGCTTGTTTCCTTAAGAAACACATGTAATAATAGTAATGTTGGGTATTGTTATATTCAATCTAGCATTAATTCAACTGAAAAGTCCAAAAAGATTTATTGAAAGCAGTAAATATTTATTTCAGGTGTCTATAGAATGAAGAAAATTCAAGGACACAGGACAACAATGATAAAAATGCACGGAATGTATGGACATCTGAACAGCAATTCTGATTAGACGTGGCATGTTTGGATGGCCTATAATCATTAGGTCTCTGATGTAAACTCCTCTTATGAGCCTCTGTGAGGAATTTAATAATGGTAATGTCTTATATAAGGCATTGAAATTGGTAGTTATTAAAGATGCACTCGTAATAATTATTTCTTTATATTTTGCTGGCTTAATGGTAAAGTTCTGGAACTTTATCCTAATCCCTATTTACATGAATGGAGCTGAATGCAAAAGCGAAAACAAAAAACAAGCACCTCATGTGACAGTATGTTGTACTAAATGTATATGTCAAAAGGGCAAATCTTGGAAAAGTTGCACTATAAAAAATGGCAACCTGTGATTGTTACCAGCTATTTAACCCTTAAAATGAGTTTTGTTGGTGTAACATCATCAGGTTATTTTTGCAATTATTAAAATGCAGTGCACCTTAAATGAAAGTACTCTCTTACAGCATCCCTCTTTGCCTCATAGAATCTAATCTCATAAAATGATTTCACTGCAAATATTCAGCATGCTTTTTTGGTTTAAAATGATTTATAAAACTCTTAGGTCACATCTGCTGTATACATGCATTAACAAACAATGCTATCATGACTCTTATTGGGTATCGCCAAAGGAAAACTTTCTAATATTCTCAGGATTTTCTGTGCTCAAGAGTCAATTTGCATGAACCATATTGTAAGTAACCTAATAAATACACTGCATCTAGCCAAACAGATAGATTTGTAATGTATTCCACATGCTCTTATTTGTTTTTCTTTTAAAGGTCATAATACATTCAAATCGCCTGTCGTATTAATATGTGAATTGAATTTTTTATTTTTCCATACACAAAAGTAAATAGGAGACATATAAACCTTGTAGACCCACATAACTCCATAGTTATTCTCTCAATGAAATAATACCTGATATTCTTCTCCATCTAATCAATAAGCTCACAAATGAAACCAGGGCCCATCCTGACAGGTTCTATGACCCGCCTGATGTATGGATGCTAGTTTTGTGCCTCCCTGCCCCTGAAGCCACTCCAATTTAGCACTTTTCTCTTTTCTTTTGTTTTCTTGAGACAGACCTGAACTCAAGCAAAGGGAGATGGTTAGAGAAATATCCAGAACAGATCACAGAGACCCCTCTGTTAAACAGAAACACATTCACCTCACCTCTGTGACCCTGTGTAAGCATGTGCGTGTTTTTCTTTCTGGGCTTAAAGCTCTTGCCTCTGTCAAACTCCCAGTGTAGAAATCACCTGTCATGTGTTTGATGTGTGTACGTGTGTGTGTGAAGTGCAGCACGGCTGATTGTCAGAGGTCACCCCTGAGGTCACCACAGTGTGGTAGCAATATTTTTGTTTTGTTAGATCTAATCACTTTCATATTTTGTTTCTGAAAACATTACAGAAGAACTGACCTAAAATATCTAGCAGTTGCTTTGGAGGAACTATGTTCGATTATTTTATGATTGAGCAAGCAAGACGAACTGGGCTAACTCCCACCTCAGATCCATTTACTGGATAGGCCTAAACTATTCTGGTAAAGTGGATCTACAAGAGATGGGTGAACTCTCATGGAAGGAATGTCAACAATACTCTGAAGAGTAAGGGTCCTGCCATGGTCAATGAGCCAGCGCCTGAAGCCTCACCATCCCATAGCCAGCGCCTAAAGCCTTGTCCATTCCAGAGCCAGTGCCAGAAGCTTCGTCTGTCCCAGAGCCAGCACCTGAAGTCTTGTCCATCCCAGAGCCAACACCTGAAGCCTTGTACATCCCAGAGCCAGCGCCTGAAGCCTTGTCTGTCCCAGAGGCAGAGCCTGAAGCCTCGTTCATCCCAGAACCTGTGCCTGAAGACTTGACGTCCCAGTGCCAGCATTCTCGGCCACGTAGGCCGTTCCCATAGCAGTGCTCTCAGTCGTCTGAAAGAAGAGGAGACGAAGGGCTCCTGCTCTCCTGTCACTGCCATTACCTCCTGCTCTCCCGCACTCACGGTCATAGAGGCCGTTCCCCTGCCGCTGCATAGAGGCCGTTCCCCTACCACTGCCAGTGCTTCCGGCTATGGAGGTCATCCCCCAGGCACTGCCAGTGCTCCCGGCCATGGAGGCCGTTCCCCAGTCGCTGCGAGCGCTCCCGGCCATGTAGGCCGTTGACGAGCCTGTCCAATTCCCTGAGGCTTTTGACGAGCCTTTCCAGTTTCCGGAGGCCATCGATGAGTCTGTCCAGTTCCCTGAGACTGAACACAATCCTATCCAGTCTCCAGCAGCCATTGACCAGTCTGTTGCACAGTCCAGTGGCCAGCACCTGTCAGACACAAGCTAACAGTCTGTTCAGTGCCACTGGCCACCCATTTCCAGTATGACACCTGTCCATTGGTCGCCGCCCTGTTTGCTGACTCCTGTCCAGCGGTTCCGCCCCTAGAGTCTTGCATGGCTCTGCCCCATGAATCCTAAGCTTTCCTGGTCTCTGAGCCCTATGGGTTCTCAGCTGCCTTGCTCCCGCATGCTATGCTTTCTGGTGCCTTGTTTCCTAGTACCATGCTCCCTAACTTCCTTTGCACCTTGCCCCCTAGTGCCTTTCTCTCTGAAACCCCTGGTGCCTTGCTCTTTGAGTCCCCAGTAGCTCTGAACTCTGAGTGAAATGCTGCCATTACCTCTGAGCCCTTGCCTCCTGCAGCTCCATCTCCTGAGCCTCTGGTGGCTTTACCTCCTGCGACTCCACCCCCTGAGCCTCCACCTCTTGCGACTCTGCCCCTGTGGCTCAACCTCCTGTGGCACCGACCGCTGAGTCTCCATTCCCTGAGGCTCCTTTGGCTCCACCCCCTGATCCTCCACCTCCAGCAACTCCGGCCTCTGAGAGTCCGCCTTCTGTGGCTCCGCCCTCTCAGCTTCCACCTCCTGCTCCTCCCATTAACTATTTTTTGTTTTTATGTGTTAAGGAGCTTCAGGAGCCACTTCTTAGATGGAGGCTCTGTGAGGATTACCCTGGCGACCACCAGGGGATGCTATGTTTGTTTATTGTTCACTTCGTGTCTTTATTTTGATTATGGGTTTTGTAGTTCTTTGTTCATTGGCTCTTGTGTTCATTAGTCCCAGGTGTTTCTTGTTTGCTCATTATTCTCTGTGTATTTAATCCCTGTGTTTTCCCTCTGTTCATTGTCATTTCCTATCAATTCATGGCTGTAGTGCTTTATTTCTGTTCTCATGTTTTTTGTTTGCTGTGTTAATTTTAATTGAGTTTGGGGGGGGGGGGGGGCACTATTGATGAACATCATGTGCCTTCCTGTAATTACTACAGTGAATAATGATACATTATAAAGTGAAAAGTAGATTTTTTACAGATTCAGAAGGTTAAATGACTGTAATGCACTGTAAAATATACTGTTAAAAAAACAACAGTTTTAAACTGTAAAATGTACAGGTTGTTCTGTGCAAATGTTAAAATTTTTCCTGTAATTTGTACATAATTATTCAGGCAACCACAGCAGCCAGTTTTGTTTTTGTTTTGTATTTTGGTAAAAAAAAAAACAAGATTTTATTTCTTCTTTTTTTACATTGTAGAATATAAAAGAAATACAACCATGGTCAGCCCTGACAAAAGAGTGTTTTCATAAGTTATCTTTACAAAGTTCACTGTTTTGTCAGCATATGAGTTCCTGACAACATCTCACCGCCACATACTCTAACACACTCACATCACCCACTAACTCTCTCTTTCTCTTTTTGCCAATACCTGTCTGCCTTCACCGTCCCATGCGCCTGCTTCCTGAGGTCCTTTCCGCAACCCCCTCATCCATCCCCGGCCTTTTTTCCCCTTAGTGTCTAATGCAAAATTTATGCTCACGAGGTGGTTTCAGTTGGTGGAAAAATCAATAATGTTGGGCCCTGATGCGCCAGGGAGAAAGAGTGCTCTTTGACTGACAGTAAAACACGGGGGGAGATTGAGGGGGCACTTTAAAAGTGAAGAAAGGTGGACAACAGCACTGAATATGCCTGAACGCCTCATCCACCTCATATTACAGCCTCATTTAAATGCATATTTTGATAGCAATCCCAACCGTACAGGGTTAAAGAGAAAGTTTAACCAAAAATGGTTAAAAATGAAAAATCGCTCATAATTTACTCTTATACTGTATTATATAATATTATATTATACCAATATACCCTTAAAACCTGTCAAAATTTGTCTTCAGTGGAACAGAAAAGAACATGTTAGGCAGAATGTTAGAGACTGACAGTTTCAGTCACTATTCACTTTCATTACATAGAAAAAAAGATGCAATGAAAGTGAATGGTGACTGAGGCTGTCAGTTCTTAACATTCTGCCAAGCATGCTGAAAAAATTATGACAGAACGTTTGGTGAACAGTGGAGAAAATAAGAGAAAAGTAAAGATTTTTCATATTAAGTTTCCATTCTGCCTGCTTACAAATAATTATACTACTATATATATATATATATTGTTTCTTTTCTACCTGCAGCTGCATTCCTGAAGTTGATAAGCACAGGGTTGTGCAGGCAGTGCTGTTGAAATGAAGTGATTTAAATACAATGTTTATACATCATAGAATATTTGTTGTTCACTGTCTGCATTGTGCTTTTCTTTGGCCTTTCAAAAAGAAATTATAATAATAATAATAATAAAACAGGCAAAATGCAAGGTAAAAAAGAAAAGAGAAAATGAAACAACCAAAAACAATATAATTTGCCCTAAATCCTTCTCGCACTACTTTTAACCTCTTTAATGATTCCTTTTGCTTGTCTCGCGGAGCATGTAAGCACTGTTGCATGGTACTGGATAGAGGAGTGTCATACCTATGAGCGGTTAGTGCATTGTCTGTTTGTTGAAAAGTAAGTGTAATTGACATGACACAGCTTGTGATTTTAAATGCATTATAATAAAACGCTGATATGAATTAAAAATTATCTAGCTATATCAAATAAGTAAAAATGTGTGTGAGTCGTACAATACATCCTCAAGTTCCTGACACACATTGAACCATTATACAAAGTGAAAGCTAGCAAACACTTTTGCAACAATGTTAAAAACAGTAGATTTCCTTGTAAAAATGCTTTGGGGGAAAAAACAACATCTCTCGTACATTTGTTCCACACAGTGATTAATACTACCTCAGCTTTTTGAAAAAAGCAGTGCGATCAATTCTGCCAGTTTAGTAGTTTCTCTCTTGCATGGACTATGTGATATTTGAGCGGCGTGAGCGATATATGATGAATGAAGTGGCATGCTACTTATGCGCTTATCGTGCTCACTGACTAGCAACAGGTTCAGCAGAGGCCAGCCACAGTAAATGAAACTCCTCAGCAGGACAATACATCATCAGAGCATATATATGCGGCCCAAATGTACACGTGCGCATCTCGCTCAACGCAGGACACAGACAAGGGCCGTGATGGGTAGAAGGAGGGGGGAAGAAGAGCTTGGATAACATTGAATAAAAACAAATGGAGGTAGAGGGTAAAAAGAGAGAGGGAGAGGAAAGAAATATGGCCAGAGATATGTGGAAGCATAACACATTTCCTATTAGCTGATAGACGTAGTTTGTTTCTTTCTTTTTTTAACATACACTACCCAGGCCAGGGAAAGTAAATAGAACTTACCATTGCTAATATCACACATAGGGTTCATAGAAAGGAGATTTATCATGATGAAATGCTGTAATTCACACTGGCCTTTCACACATTACGTGGATACAGCACTAGGGGACTTTGTCAGGAAAGGTCATAATTTTCTCTGAGAATATGATAAAAATAGCACATTATAACTATATAAATATTTGGTAAAACTTTACAGTAAGGTTCTATTCATTAACATTAGTTAATGCATATCATTTTTAACATTAAAAGTTGTATCTGTTAATGTAACATAAGTTAATGCATTATGAACTAACACTGAACTAACAACGAACAATAAATTATTTTACAGCATTTATTAATCTTGGTAAATATTGTCAAAATGTAAATGTCAAAATATTACTAGTGCATGTTAGTAATGTGTGAAAATCCCAGGAGATCAGCAGTTACAGAAATACTCATCTGGCACCAAAAATCATCCATGCAATTATCTAATCAGCCAATCATGTTATAGCAGTGCAGTGCATAAAATCATTCAGATATGGGTCAGGAGCTTCAGTTAATGTTCACATCAACCATCAGCATGGGGAAAAAAATTATCTCAGTGATTTGGTCCGTGGCATGATTGTTGGTGCCAGACAGGCAGTATTTCTTTTACTGCTGATCTCCTGGGATATTCACATGCAACAGTTTCTAGAATTTACTCTGAATGGTGCCAAAAACAAAAAACATCCAGTGAGTGGCAGTTCTGTGGATGGAAATGTCTTGTTGATGAGAAAGATCAACGGAGAATGGACAGACTGGTTCAAACTGACAAAGTCTACAATAACTCAGATAACCGCTCTGTACAATTGTGGTAAGAAGAATATCATCTCAGAATGCTGTTCTGAGATGTGGGTTAGTACTGTTTTGGCAGCACGAGGGAGACCAACACAATATTAGGCAGGTGGTTTTAATGTTGTGGCTGATCGGTGTACATACAGGGTTGGGGAGTAATGGAATACATGTAACGGGATTACATATTTACAATACAAAATATAAGTATCTGTATTCCACTAGTTACAATTTTAATAATTGGTAATTAGAATACAGTTACATTCAAAAAGTATTTTGATTACTGAAGAGATTACTTTGCATTTTATTCTCATTTGTTTCATTTAATATTTAATCTTTTCAGATGGAAAACATTTATACATATAAATTATGTGATCTAAAGTGCATTTGAACAGCAGTGAAAAACTTTCTTATGATGTTACATTCATACGAGCAGACAGAGAAGAAGTTTGAAGTAAGTTTGGAGTAGAGGAAATAGAAATAAACCTTGTGTAAATTGTCAGCTTTATGCTGAGCTAAAATGCTATTTGTAGCCATTTTACATGCACATGTTACCAGACACGATCATATTTTTTATCAAGAAAATTCATGTTGGAGCATAATTTCTTTTTTCTAGTAAGATATTTGATATTAGGGCAACAATTGTATTCTTGATAATCATTTTTATATTGTTTTCTTGTAAAAAAAAATAATAATATCTAAAATCCTTAAAACAAGATCAATTTGATTTATCAGATATATTTTGGTTTTTCAGAGAATGTATTTTTAATATGTGTAATTTGTCTGACTGTACTGAGTTTTTATAGTCAAAACAAGTGAAAAAATCTACCAGTGCAAAAGTAGTAATCCAAAATATTTAGAATAATGTTACTGACCTTGAGTAATCTAACGGAATACATTACACACACACACACACAAACACACACGTGTATATATATATATATATATATATATATATATATGTTTATGGTAATGCTATACTTTATGTCAGGGTACCATAAAAAAAATATACCATGAAACAAATATAATAATACATATTTTTGTCAAACTACCATTATGGTAACACTGTATTCTTTACCATTTATGTCTTCCCCCCTAACAAAAACACTGTGGCGGTATCATGATAAAGTAATGTGAAGCAAATGGTAATACCATGGTACTTAGATATATACCAATATATAATGATTACCATATGAATTATGATGCTTACTTCAAAGAATATCATGTTATGACCATGATACATTTAAAAATATATATATTTTGTACTTTTTTGGTGCTGTGCCATTAAAATTGTGCAATTTAATGTGCTGTTCTACATTTACACACTATATAATCACATTGACTACAGAAATGACTAGGTACCAACCCTAAACCTCTCCCCAACCCTAACCTTAACCCATGAAAGTAGAAGAATTGAGAGGAAGTTCCATGTTATTGTGGGCAATATGACACATTCAGTGTGTCTGCCCCCCGCCCGCCGGGGTGTAAGATGTAAGAGTTTAATATGATGATATCTCCTCTTCACTCGCGTCTGTGGTCTACTTTCCAGCTACATGATCCAACCCTGATGTGCCTGCTGTGTTTTAACCAAGGAGCCCCTAGGGACCATTACACTCCCCCTCCCTTCCTCTGGGGCCTTTTAGGGGCCCTTAACACTTACAGAATACGCTTGAATCCAAACCCCTTCCCCAGAAAGCACATCTATTAATTAAGGTAATTAGGGCCTGAGACAGCAATTAGAAACCGCAGATAGCTTTTAGCCGCTGCCTGACGCTCCCAAAAAGGCTTGGTTTCAGCACCATCTGCCACGTCAGAAATCACCACAGGATCTTGTGTTTCCAAGGGAGGAGGGCTACCAGTGTTATCTGAGATACAGACCTTCACCTGACCGAAGGGTCAAATTGTAGACCCTCTCATATTTAGGCTTTTCATCTGATATGAAATGACAAATGAAACACTTATCATGTGTCAGTTACTGTCAGCTTGGATAGTGATCTTTATTATAATACATTTGCTGAGTTTATACACCCGTATTTGATTAAAACGAAAGAGGAAAAGCAAGCTACAGTACGCACCTGTATTAAAAGTTGTGTGATGTGTATTGATAGGTTGATTCTTTATATATTGACCGAATGGCACAGTCGTAATAACAAAGCCAGATTTGTGTAGGTTTTATATTGATTCCGTTGTAAGTCGGCAATGATAAGCTGCTTGGTTGCTATTGATTCTTCTGGACATTCAATACACTTGTTTTCATTTGGAGATTTAACTGTACTTCATCGACAAAATGCTTCTTCTATTACGTTGTAAGTGGCCAGAGTAAAATCCCTCTTTTGGCCTCTTATTGAAGAACTTCTTAAAAATTGAAACCTCTTTAAGCTTTGTTTCGTCTTTGTTAAAATATTGCTCACATGGCCTTGATCAAACTTCAACTGGATTTTATTGACAAAAATTTGACTGCTCTGCCAGAAATATTCACATTTCCATTATAACCAAATATATAAGATCAATTGAATTTAAAATAATTATAATAAGAAGAAAATTATATATATATATATATATATATATATATATATATATATATATATATATATATATATCATTTCTTTTTAAAAATGAAATTGATCTATAAATTACTTGTGACATTTTGTGATTCTTTGCTATAAAAAATCATATTCATGAAAATACTTTTTTTTATAATGAAAATATACAAAAGTAGAATTTGAATTTAACTTACATTAACATGTTTCATATGGTTATTATAAAGGGGGATATGTCAGGGTAAAACAAAAGCCCAAAATAAAATAAAAAATGCTGGCAAATTGCTAGTAGTTTTACTTTTAAAGCTGGTAATTAAAAAGTAATTAAAGAGACAATATAATACATATAAAAAATATCCTGGGGACAGAAAAGTTCCCCTAACTTAAAAATCACACATATTTCAGAACAAACTCTCTAGAGAGCAAATCTTTGTTTTTTTCTCGCTCTCTCTCCCTCCCTCCCTCTCTCTCTCTCTCTCTCTCTCTCTCTCACACACACACACACACACACCCTCCCTCAGCCAGTCTAATAGTTTCAAATAAAACCTCTAGTTCTTACAGTAAATTGCTGGGGAGTTTGAGCAATAACTCATTTTAAACACACATACACATCGCACACACACAAACACACAAACACACTCACAAAAGAATGAAATATGGTCCTGTGACAGAGCGCAATCGCACATTGTCAGTGAAGTGTGATAACCCCATTTTCATTTCGCTTCACTCCTGTGAAATTACCATTAGCATTACGAGTCATGCAGAACACAGATAAATGCAAAAAATGCTACCCAGTTCATCCAGACAGGACTAACAGTCCCCTCAGATTACCATCTCTTATTCTCGCTCTCTCTTTCCTCCGCTTGCTCAGACTCTTATATTTCATTTGCAATGTTTTGTCAGTTCATGCCCCCCTCACTGACCATGTAAATCACTAATCAATTTCCATGTCCAGAACTCAACAACAGCAAACAGTATATTCAATAAAAAAAATGCATTTCCTATTTCCAAATATTTGTTCCTCAAAAATAAGAATCAGTAATGGAATAGTTAAGGGATTGGATTCGTTGAAGGAATATTCCGGGTTCAATACAAGTTGAGCTCATTTGAATGCGTGGCATAATGTTGATTACCACACAAATGAATCGTCCCTCCTTTTCTTTAAATATAGCAAAAATCTGGGTTATAGTGAGGCACTTGCAATGGAAGTGTGTGGTGTAAATCCATAAATGTTCAAGTACTCACAGTTTTAAAAAGTATAGCCGCAAGACGCCCCATTCACTTCCATTGTAAGTGCCTCACTGTAACCTCAATTTTTTTCTGTTTTAAAAGGTAGTAAGGTAGGTGGTAATCCACATTATGCCACAAATGCTGTCAATAAAGCTTAACTTGTATAGAACCCAAAATATTCCTTTAAGTGGAATCGGGGTAGGAACTGAAATCCTTACATTTCTTACGATTCCCATTCATACAAACATATTCCCACATTTCAGCCACAGAAGTGGCTTTGCACATAGAAATGTCTTGCAGGCCAGGCTGGAGGAATCATTCATACCCACTGACATTAAAAATCAGTTGGATGCCCTGGTTGAAGCTGGTGATATGCGAGCGGATGATTTATTTTGTGCAGTGAGAAACTTTTATTCAGCATCGGAGGATTACCTCCAAAACTGGAGCCGCTCATTGGAGAACACTGAAAAACTTGAGTGGACCCTACTGAGAGACATCCCAGAGTGGAAAGACATTCAGAGCAACCTCAAACACTTCTTCAGAATCCCTGCTATCAGTTTGATTGAAGAACATGAACATTGAACATTGAAGAACATTGGAGATTAAACATGCTCTTTGATGAGTAAAGCCTGCCTGAAAAACATTGTCACTCGTCGCATCACTGAGTGGAACATGAACAAGATGGCCGTGTCTGAGAGATGGACAGACATTTTTTGTGAGCTGGGGAGCAAGATCAACTTCTGAGTCTTAGCCAAGTTCGTGGTGTTTGTTTTCTGCCTGCAGGTACATCTACATCTGTGGAGCGTGTGTTCAAATTAATGAACGCAGCATGGAAACCGGAAAAATCTCAGTTCAGTGTAAGTCATGAAGGCAATGCTTTTCGTACATCTTAATTTTGGACTGGACTGCTCTGCATTTTACGATAAACTCTTGAAAGACAAGTGCACACAAAAAGTGCCAGCGAAAAGTACAAGGCACAGTTACAAATGCGGATGCACCCTCTGCATTGATCTGCACCTAGGTAAGAATGTGTTCATTTCATTTTTGCTGGGAGAGGGCTGTCCCATTTTCCACAAGCAGGAATCTGGTCACCCTAGACTAGGCCAATAAGCAACCACCTAGCATACACCTAGAACACCAAAGCAACCACGCAGATCATCCCAGCAACCACATAGCAATGTGCTACGAACCATTATGTGCTACAGAACACATTAGCAACCGCATAGCAATGCCCTGGCAATCACCTACAACACCCTTGCATTGTGGTGGTGACGTAAGGCAAGCATGCTTCGAAATTTCTTCAGAGAATCTTTTTTTTTTCTAATTTTACCCAGTGTTGTATGAAATGTTAGTGACACTTGCAATAATCTCACCAGCACAGCTAAGTAGGCTACTCTACAATTGTTTCTTATAGTCTCCATTTCAACAATATTTCCTGAATTCCTTATTTTTCTTCCTCTTGTTCTTCCACTTCCTTCCTTCCTTCCATTATTACTACTACAGCATCTGCTATTTATCCCATGTCTAGTGTGTCCTGAGTAGTGTGCAGAATGTATGTAGATCCCTTACTCCAACACCCACCTACCCTTTCATTACATATCTGAGTGAGCATGGGTGTCGTGCTGGACTTACACATGGCTTTGCTTCAGATGTCCTACCTTGAGAGAGCTCTAGTCTGGATGGGTAGGGGTAAGAGGGGCCGCAAGAATATGCTCTAAATGATAGGTTTAATTTACTGCCAGTTTGAGAGGCTTAAGTTATTTCAGGCCTCTCTGCACCACTTCTTCATCGTGAGAGAAAACTGCCAGTTCACTCTTTTAAAAAACATTAATGGCACTTCCCAATTATTTGTAGAATGATGCAATTACCATAAAATATATTTTAAACATGGATGAGTGGAGGGAGGCTAAATCCCGGCAGAGTCACAGAGGCATACCGTAGGCAATGTTCAGAATGGAATACTAACTGAATACTGTGCAGTATACACCATATACTGCCTACTTTTTTAAATAGTAAGAGTTGCAGTCGGTGTTATTACAAAGTAAACCCATTAAACAGTAATGGTGTACACTGCAAGTTTAATTTAGTGAGTGGTGTCAATTTATCATCTAAAACCGTTATTTTAAAATGTCTTCACATATGTCAAAATGTTGTAAAATGGTCCAATGAAATATCAGTCATGAAACAGATGCAAAAAATCCTGTCTTTGACCATTTTGCCACTTGACAATGCATGACAATAGGATGCCTATAAGACAGTGTGGCTAGTACGGGACAGTTGGGAACTATATTCCTACTACATTCTGCAGGAATAGAAATACTAGTATGGTAGAATGCTGTTTCGATATAGCCATACTGTATATGTGTTCCATTCTACGTCCCAGATCTCAGTATATAGAGAGTGTGTCTCCTTCAGTTTTACTACAGGACAGCTGAAGCAATGTGGCTCTCAATCGAAACAGACAAAGCCATATCCGATCACCATTATACTCGTCTTTTCCAATCTTTCTTCACCCCCCTCCTCTTTGCTCTCTCTCTGTTTCCTCTTTTCACAGTTTAAACGGAGTGACAATGCCACCAGTCATGGAGGACAGAACAGCATGTGGCAGGACAGGCAGCTGGTGAAGCCATTTCAAGATGACAAACGCAACCAGTATGTCAAACATTAACAGCTCGATTTTACCTGACACTCGAAGGACACTCCGTGCCCTTAAAGTTTCACAGACAGAATTGGTGTTGCCACGGCTATTTATCGAAGGAAGATCAATTATGAATGATCAATAATAATCCTGGAAGTGTGCAATAATGCTCATTTTAAATGTGCTACAATAATAATAATAATAATAATAATAATAATAATAAATGCAAACTTAACTTCAGAACATCCATCCTAGCTCTTTATCGGTCTAATTTTTATCCAGATACAATAGGTCTTATTCAATAACCATGCAAATGTTACTGAATAAGAAAATATTTGCATGGTTATTACATATTTGGCTATTCTTCCCATCAATCCCTTCAATTTTAGTACTGTGGATTTCTAGCAAGTACAGTCTTGTTAAAACATTGCTCTCACTTTCACTAGCTTTTATAATTTGTCAACTAAAAGTGTCCAGCTGTGTATTTACATGCAGCACAGGAGAACTTTATTAGGGGCCAAATTGTTTGGTGTGGTTGAAATGAATCCACAACTGTCATCAATTTTGAAATCTTCATCAAATTAAATAATTTTCACCCAATAAATAGTGAAATTATTTATGCTTTTATTCTTTGTTTAGATTAACATAGTTTTAAACATGTAATCATTATAATTTTTATAAAGCATATTCATAGTTTAATATTGAAAGTCTGTCAGGGACAAAGCTGAAATGCTTTATTTTAGTTATAGCTGTTACAGTATAATAACCTATGTAAGTAAAGAGTAATAAATCATTTAATAACATGGAACAATATGTAATTAAGTTATGGAACAGCATGTACTTACACACTGTAATTATGTAGGTGTAATAGACATGTATTATTACATGTGTGTAACAGGCCAGTCTTGTTACATACCTATTTGTGTAATAGGAAGATCTTGTTACATGCGTGGAACAGACAGATCTTGTAATAAACCATTGGTGTCTGGGTGGGTTTTCAAGGTCAAAACAATCACGACTGTATAAAAACTAAAATTATTACCTTTTCTACATGTGATTTCCACAAATTATTCAAGCAGCATTTGGTCTATTGTGTGTATGGGCATCAGTCAGGTTGTCAAAATTGTTTTTATTGAAATTATATCTGAAGAAACACCCACATACACACACACACACACACACACACACAGGATGTCAAGATACATTTAAGTGTATGTTTTTCATCCTCTGGAAGCGACTGAATTCACTGCACAAGTACGGTAATAAACACTGAAATATCAATGTAAAGCATTAAAAAAAACAATACGCTAAGTTATGTGATCAATACTGTACTGTCATGTGTAACTACATACCTTAACAAGCTGTCCTTAAGTTTAAATGAACTCACTTGTACACAGCTGAATACATGTAATAGCTTCATAATTACATTAAAATGACACAATATTATGTAGTGTTAATCACTCTAGACTTTAAAAAAGTGTACGTGATGGAAGTGCTGCTTGATTTTTGCTAACAGATAAACTTATAGATTGTATTATAGTTAATGTAATGTAATGTCTGAATCCTGCTAGTCTTTCAAACTAGCAAAATACTAGCAAAATGCTTTTGAAATCCAGACAAATATGGACAAATTTAGCAAAAAACATTGAACTTTCAGACAGCACTTTGCTGTCAATGTGATGTTATAATAAAGGTTTTTTTTTTTTTTATATGTTTATGCATAATTCATTCTTTAATGTCCATGTCATGCCTGGCAGTATTTACACTTATATATTGTATTAGCATTTATTGAGATGTATACTATGTAATATTGTGTATTTCTAATCTAATTAATTTCATGTATTCAGCTGTGTACTAGTGAGCCAATTTAAACTTAAAGGTGCATTCAGCAATATTTTCCTCAATAAAATAGTTGTACTCCTAAAGCAATGACTTGTAATTGTGAAACACATGTATAAAATCATGAGCATTCACATGAGATGAAGACTCCAATCATACTAGTAAACTTATAAAAGCTGTTTTAATCTACACGTGGACGGTCCGCTTGTGGGGGCTGCCATGTAAAAATCACATGACCAGTCAAAAAGTAACTGCCCTGTTATTGGCCATTTTCACTCTTAGATTAAATTTATCATGATCAACTTTGAATAGTGAATTTCTAGTGGTAACTCAGCAGTTAAGGGTCTGGGTTACTGACCGAAAGGTCGGGGGTTCAAGCCCCAACACCCGTCAAGATACCATTGTTGGGCCCTTGAGCAAGGCCCTTGACCCTATTTGCTGTTTCATGGCTGACCCTGTGCTCTGACCCCAGCTTAGTTGGGATATGCGGAAAAAAAACTGCATTTCACTGGCTCTGTACCTGTACTCTGCACAATGACAATAAAGTTGAATCTTAATCTATATATTTACACACAAAGCACACTTAAGTACTGTCTATATACACTTTAATTTACAATGATTAATTCTATGTAATATTGTGTAATTGCAATGTAATTATGAAGCTATTACATGTATTCAGCTATGTACTAAATTAGAGTTAATTTGAACGTAAGCACAGCTTGTTAAATATATTATATATATATATATATATATATATATATATATATATATATATATATATATATATATATATATATATTTAGTAATCTGTACTTACTTGAGTAACAACACCGTAACAGGACACTAAAATAAAGGTGTTACAAAATCGTAAATATAAATGGTATTTGAAAAGGTACATAAAAGGCCTGGTAATAGGTTTCCAAGTTGTAATAACCTTCATATAACAAAAGGAAAAAAAGGTATAATATGTTTGTTTTAATACAAAATCAGCCCCTAGCACATGAAATTTCCCGAACTTAAGGAAACACCTATCTGTGTGCAGAACCTGTATATGAATGCTCCTGATTCATCAATAAGTTTGCACTTTTTTCTAAATTTAGGCAAAAATTGAAAACAAACCACAAAATCATAGACCTGAAATAAATGAAATGTGCAAAGCTGAAATGCTTATACTGTTACAGATTGAAAAAGTGACTAAAGTAAATTACTTATTTTACAGTAACAAATTTTAAGGTTGTTAAAACTCAGATCTGTAATACATGTTAGGGTTAGGGGTTAGGGCAAGTTTCTGCATAAAAACAGAACATAACCCTACACTAACCATTTAAAATGCAGCCAAACACAAGCAGTCTAAGCCTATTGAAAAAGTGTTTATTTCGCATAACTGGTTTTAAAAGGCGCACTTGGCTTTAATTGAAACTGTTAGTATTATTATGTATGTATGTAATACCAATGAAGCACTATGGCATGATTAAATGTTTTGTGGATGTGCAGATGCTTTTTTTGATTGTGATGTGGGAAAATGTGTTTGTGCTTGTGCGTTGATGTCTAACATTTGTGGCATGAAGTGTTTTCTGTTTGCGTCCCTGGATATGTGTGGGCCAACCGCATTGCGTGGTTATGTGTACACTACAATTTGTGTTATTTTTGTAGCTAACCCACTGTCATATGCAGTCACCCGGCATCACAGTCAGAAGAAAATAAAAGAAAACTGAACAATATCCAAAGCGCACAGGAGATGAGAATCTTTGTTTCTTCCTGAATTGCCTTGGAGAACATGCAGTGTAACCAAAATCCCCCCCCCCCCCCTACACACACACACACACACACACATACACACAAATATACACACACCCACACACTAACACCACCTCTCACTCTCAATTATTTGGCTGCTGTCACAACAAATCAATCAAATTACCACTGCTAGTCTGTGTGCAGGTGCTGCTAGTGCATTGCTAGTCACATTAGCTTTGAAATATATGCTCCAGCAATTTTATCACTGTTATTTATTTAATGCGACTCTCCCCCTGTGAGTCATCTTAAAACTGCCATAAACTTTAAACATTAAAGGACAATGTGGAAAGCACAGAACAGCCAAACCAAGAAATAAAGGGGAGAAAAGGGATGATTTTGCGGATACATTTTTATATTATAAGAATGTTCCAGCATGATCGATTAACAGAGACATTAAGTTTGCATCTTCCGTCAGTTTTCAAAAACAATGAAAAATTGTAGTTACAGTAAGGCATTTACAATGGAAGTGTACAGGGCAAGACATTCTGGAGAGTCTAAAAGCAGAAATGTGAGGATCGTAATTTTTGTTATATCTCGTATTAATTATTCTGCACAAAATGTGCTTACAGTTGTCTGAATAATCCTTTTAGTGTTGGGAATAGCGTTCTAAGTGGATGAACAGGTATTTTACACATTACTGTTTTATGTCCTCTGTTTGGATTATTCTCTATAAAAGTCCTCCTCTAGTGTCCTTCAGAGTTTTTGTGTTGCAAGAGTTGACTGGCTCCACATGGTGATGACAGGGGTTACTGGATATAACTTTTCACTGAAATTTTAATAAATGATTTTATCACATTATTCTCACATGAACATGTAATTTTTAAATATATGTTTTGAGACTATACTTTTGAAACAGTGTGTGTTTTAACATTTATTCCATTAATCAAGTGTTCATTACAGACAAAATGTTTGTTTGCATTTAAAAACGGATGATTTATTTTTGACAGTGTAAATCAACAGCACGCCAGAGATGCTGTCAATAGAACTTGAACCTTGCATTGAACCTGCAACATTCCTTTAACTAGGTTAAAATACTGCAGGGTACTTTGACTGAGCAAAATCAGTCAAGTTTAAATCAGTCAGTTTGTAAAACAAATCACTCATTTATTTCTTGGCTACAAACATTTTAATAATTGAAGCTTTTAAATCTTAGTAATTACTCTTGGTGTCAAAATCAAAATGTTCTTTTAGGCAGTGCACAAAAAAAAAAATCATAAAATTTATATTACATGAAAACTTAATCTGCCTGTCTGTGTTTTCTCTCCCTCTTATGAACTCAAAATGGGATATCATTTAGCATAATGATTTATGAAAACACAGACAGGCAGATTAAGTTTTCATGTAATATAAATTTTATGATTATGCCACCTAAAAGAACATTTTGATTTTGACACCAAGAGTAATTACTAAGATTAAAAAGCTTCAATTATTAAATTGTTTGCAGCCAAGAAATACATTAGAGATTTGATTTACAAACTGACTGATTTACACTGATTTTGTTCAGCACCACGGACAGCTCACTCTCAACAACCAATGTTTATAAAGTCAAAGTTTCTTATGTAAAGTACCTTCATCACCTAGTCAAAAGAGTTAAAACCCCCAAATTGTCCAGAGAAGTAATGTTCGCTGAAGCAGAGCAACTTTTCTTTATCTACAAGTCTCTCAAATTAACTTTCACTTGCGATATTCATTAATGACGCAAGAATAACAGCCCTCATTACTTTAGTTAAAAACACATCGTGAGCAAATTATGAGCATTGTCTTTTTTCTGTGTTTGCCTGTATCACCCTAAAGTCTTCAAGTTTCTCTTTGAGGCTACTTTTAGCTAAACTAAGTGAGTTAGCAGCTTCAATTTCCCAGTCTGTGTCAGTACTCATTCTAAAGCGATGCCCCAGTATGACAGGAGAGTGATCTCTGTGAGACTACAAGTGTTCTTTCATTGAGACAGAGGAGCAGTGTTGTGATTAAAGCATACATGGCTCCTCATTAGCCTGCGAGCGCAGAGAGATGCAGGCAATTACTCCTCATCCCCAAATGCCATTTTATGTTTCCTACAAGGAGAACACACACTATCGTAGACTTACCCACAACCTCTCCCCTCCCCCCTACACGCTACACTGCAGGTTCTGATGTGCACCGATCAGGCATGAATATGAAAGAAGCCAAGTATACATTTGTTCTGCATTAACTCAAAGTAGGCTGACAATGTAGCACTGATCTTTCATTTGCCTTACATCTCTTTAGGGAAAATCTGGCGTATTACAAGGATGTTTCCAAAAAGCCTTTACATAGGTCATGAAAAGACATGAAAAGAGTTACACTTACGCTTTTCGTGAGAGGCCTGTTTTGAGTTTTTCAGAGTTGATGAGCAACCACGTAGATGTTATTTTCATTCCGCACTTTATTGAGACACTTTGATGAAAGTAAAAGTTGATTCTGTAATTTGATATGTTATGAGACAGAATATAGAAGGAATGCAGTGGGACTTTTCAATTAAATTTTCAAAAGAGCAAAATCATGTAATTAGGTTTCATATCAACTCAAATACAATCAAATGTTGTTATTTGTGGCATAAAGAAATGTGTCAAGCAAACACATAAAATATTTGCCATGTATTAAAATACACAACCAACACCATATATATACACAACACCGTATTTCTTATATTTTAATTAAGCAAAAGGGCTTTGCTTTATTGTGAACATAGTCACAGCTAAAAGGTGTCGGTGAATCATATTTGCAGTACTATTTCATTTTATTTTCAATGCATTATGTGCTCAGGTGCCTTATTGCTTTTATAAAATGGGTACTTAATAAAAATTATATTAAGGACACCAATTTTATTAAACAAACTCACTAAATCATATCCAACATAGCATTGCAACGAAAACTACATAAGTAAAGTTTTCAAGAAAAACCTTTATGTTGGCTTGATAAAGCCTTGTCTAAAAAATTAAAACTAGTTTTAAAGTTGTTTATACAGACAATACAGACAGAAAGACTGTCACATAGATAGCTATACCATCAATGAGAGAGAGAGAGAGGGAGGGAGGAGAGAGAGAGAGAGAGAGAGAGAGAGAGAGAGAGAGAGAGAGAGAGAGAGAGAGAGCATTCAGTGAAATAAGGAATGTTTACCTAAACAAGTTTAACTTCAGATTTTAAAGACCTAAATTACCTCTCAAAATTAAAAATACTCCTAGGAGAAGGAGACAGGGCACATCTTGCTGCCCAATATGTATCAACATGCCACAACCTGAGGGATACTGAAAGATCTGGACAAACACACACACACACACACACACACACACACACACACACAATGTGATGTTGTGAAATAAATAATAATAGTAATTTATATTATTGTTTTTTTATATATTACTAATAATTATATTATATACTGTCAAAGTTATTGGACAAAATGTATTTTGCTTTTATTTTATTTATTCTATATGATGCTTTGGCAACATTGTTTTTGAAACTTTCATGCCAATAAAGCCCACTGAATTGAGAGAGAGAGACCAAAGGCAGAACAAAGGCCTTTTGTGTCTTTGTATACACTTAATTTTTTGACAGTTGGAGTTTGAATTAACAAGCATTCCATTCGCTTGTTGGAGCATTCCGACAATGTAAGTCTATGGGATTGTTTTCGGTTCATAATTTTCTGTTGCGCACAGTCCGAGCAGTAAGTCTGATCAGTTAGAAAAATTATATAGACATAATTTAATTCTTGACACAAGAGAACTTGACTGATCGAAGAGTATTGATGATTGGTTAAAACTATTCATGGGTGTGCTTTGGACATGACACTTTTTATTTACAATCACGCATGCCAGCTGAGTTGTTGTTACCTAGTTGTTAAAAATGAATAAATTTGAAGCCCATCTCTCAGTGTGGAAGTGTACATTTTTACATGATTTGCAGCACAAACTCTACAAAGACAGCACGGCCACGACAAATGAGTGGAGAAAGATTTGAGTTTTTAAAATTGAAAGGGGCCGTTACAAATTTATTAAAGCAAAGAAGCAGCACAGCGCTAAAAGCGGTGGTCCACGGAGAGAAAAACATATTGGTTACGAGAAGCATAACCCTGGTTCTCTGAGTGGGAATGAGACTCTGCGTAGTCCCATTGGGACACGCCCTGAGTGTCACGTGGTTTGAAGCCCTTAAGCGACACCCCTACGTCATATAAAGGCTCTGTAAAGGTGCTTGCTTCACAACATCAAGTCACAAGCAAAGGCACAAGGCTATGCAGCTGCTAGAGTGTATGGACATTTTACACAGCATCTTGTTCCCACTCAGGGAACCAGGGTTATGCTTCATGAGACGTTCCCCTTCGTAGGAACTCAAACTGTGTAGTTGCATTGGGAACGCTATACATTCACGTCATGCGAACAGTAGCTGCCAACTGTCTATGCCCGTGTGGCAAGCACACGCGAGCACAAGCGAGCTAAAGCATCTGAATAAAACAGAGGAAATTATGAGTTTATTCCTGTTCCAACAAAGAGAATCTGGGAAGCAGAAGTCAAACAAATGTATGAAGAGAAGACCATTCTGCTGCCATACAAATGTCCTCCAAGAATGCACCTCTAGCCAAAGCCAATATGGATACCATTGTCCTCGCAAAATGAGCTTGAATACCTGAAGGCAACAGTCAACTGCACACTTCGTAAGCACTTTCATCAACTAGCCAATAAGACAGTCTTTGCTTGGACACCGAAACACCCCTGTTGCGGCCACCAAAGCACACAAAAAAATGCTCTGACTTACACCACTGGCTAGTACAGTCAACATAAACTCGTAGTCCCCGAACTTGGCAAAGCATGTGCAATCTTTCATGCTCCGCCAACTCAAATGGGGGAGGATAGAAAGCCTGAAAATTAATAGTCTGTGGCAAAATTATGTAGCAAGGCCTTAACACCACCATTGAACACACTGGTGCAATATCCATACATAAGGGATTAACCAACAGGGCATGCAAATCACTAACCTTCATAAACGATGACAATGCCACCAGCAGGGCCATTTTAAGAGTCAGAAACTTATCAGCGACTGTTGCCAAGGGCTCAAACGGAGCACACGAGAGCACCTCCAAAACAACAGATAAATCCCATAAAGGAACGCAGAAAGTTATAAGCCTGAGTACACTGCACATAAAATGAAAGACAAGAGAATGTCTACTAACAGAGACTCCATTGATAACCTTATGCTCAGCTGCTATAGCAACAACATAGAGTTTATGCGTTGCCAGGGAAACACTGGCCCGCTTACAAAAAACACTCTTACAAAAAAATCCAGCGCTGTACCGACAGGGCAGTGAACTGAATCTTCACCTCACACTGTATTCCAACAAGCAAAAATATGCCATTTGGACGTATAAAGCTTCCTAGTTGATGGAGCTCTAGCATGGAGAGTGGTATCAACCACAGCGGGAGATAACACATCATTCAAAAGACTGCCCAGTTGAGGGGCCATACCCATAAATTCCACAATTCTGGCAAGGGTGCCAAATGCTGCCTGAGCCTGAGACTGTCTGTTCTTACTGGAATCTCCAAAGGCTATTTCTCCAGGAGACAGAGTCGAAAAACATACTTGAGATGGCCAGAACGGCGCCACTAACAGAAGCCGAACCCAATCCTCCAGAACTGCGTGCAGCAGACTGATCGGTGTAAAAGCATAAAGACGTGTTGTTGGCCAATGATGCATCAACGCATAGATGCCCAGCGGTGCCGGGGGCGAAGGGAAAACCAGAGGGGACAGTGTGACGTTTCACTCAAAGTGGACAGATCCAATTCCTCTCTGCCGAACCTTCTCCAGATTTGTTCCATAATCTGAGGATGTAATGTTCACTCTCCAGTCATCAAGCCCTGTCTGGACAGGAGATAAGCCCCAAAATTCAACTGGCCCGGAACATGCAGGGCTTATAGAGACCGCACATTGTCCCATGCCAAGAGAAGAATGTGCCATGCAGTCCTCCCACCATCCTGTTATCCGACCAGATAAGGACATGGTGTACTGAATCTCTGGGAGAAAAATGTTTAATGCCAGCATCACCATGAACATCTCCAGACAGTTTATGTAGCAATATTTCTGCTAGCTATAACTTTGCAGTAACACACGTGTCCCAACGGAACACCCAACATCAGAAGGCAGGTCTATTACCATGGTAACAGGGTTCGATAGCACCCGCGCATCACTTTGAAGAGTCTGAACGCCTGTGTCAGTGGTTAAAGTCCCTTTGTGGAGTTCATCCAACACTGAAAACATGCCCAGGGGAATAACAGCAGAAGTCGTGATCATGAGCCCCAAAGGCCTGTGAAATGTTCTCGCAGGGAGAACGCATCCAATTCTGAACATCACTTGACATCTGCGGAATGACAGAATGCAAGCTGGAGCAGACGTGCCTGCATCAAATGTGAATCTAGATCCTAGATTCTCTGTTGCCTTGTCTAGGGCACTCTTGTCTAGGTTTACACACAGCCCTAGATTGCTCAGATGGCTGAGAATGACAGCCAAAGATTCAGAATGGGCTAGCACCAACCAATCATTGAGATAATGCAAAACGTGGATGCCCTGAAGCCTCAAGGACATCAAATCCGCAACCAAGCATTTTGAGTGGTGCCAGTGCAAGTCTGAACGGAAGGATGCAAAATTGATATGCTTTGCCCCCGAAAGTGAATCTGAGAAATCACCTGTCCTTCTGCGCAATCTGAATATGAAAATAAGCATCCTTCATATCTTTTGTCACAAACCAGTCCTCTGACTACACTTTTGACATTATTTGCTGATGTGTCAGCATTCTGAATTGATATTTCATTAGTTTGGAATTTAAGAGAAGGGAGAAACTCCTCTATTGCCCCTTTTTCTAAGAGAGAATGAATTTCCCAAATCAAAAACGGGGCATCTCGAACAGAAACGTCTATCTGAACGACCCCGTACACCGGTGGAGTTCACCTGAATTGAATTATGTAACCACGATTTATTGTTCAAAGTACCCAGTTTGAATCCCCATTCAGCTGCTGCCAAGCCAATAGACAGGCATACAGATGGATTAATGCATGGCTTTTGCCTGCAGCACGACCTGTAACCACTAGATGGCGTGCTTTGCTTACTTTTGGCGACTACTCAGAACCAGCAGCACAGCAGAGGGAAGCCTTCACTCCTCTAATACCGAGGCTAGTTGAAGGGAATTGGATCATGTTTTTGCCTTTATTGAACTCAGGCATAAAGGATGAGCACCATTAGATGCTTTTGCAGCAGGGACGATAATAAAATAAACCTTTTCACTGGTATTCTGAATGGGGAAAAATGTACAAACATTGGGGGAAATGTTTATTTGTGAAAAATGATTTGCCACAATGGCCCCAGCATTCTTTAAAGGGGTACTTACAGTATGTTCACTCTGTGTCTTCTGTACACTTGTGTTTGATGAACAATGAATTCTGTTATGCATGACTCGAGACCCTTGGTCATGGTGACAAAGGCTGAATTTGGAATTCAAGCTGCAGGGGGACACTGAACCACCGAACAGTCCGAATTGTGACACGGGTGTTCATTAGACAGACCTTGTCAAGTATATTTGTAAGTGTAAGCCACAGATGCTGTTCTGCTGCCAAGAGGCCTGCCATATTCAGACCAACAGCATGAGCAATATGTTTGGTAGCCCTTAGCACCAAATCAGAAGCTCGGAGCAGCTCTATGACAGTCTCAGCATCCAGTCCATGTCCCTTGTCTAAATCTCTCATAAAATATGCCTGGTAGGCCTGCAAAACTGCCAGCGTGTGCAAAGCCGAAACCGCCTGGCCTGGTGGGGGGCGGACAGAGAGAACCATAGGTCAGCCTGCTGCTCAACTCCCATCTCCTTGGCATCCGTACCGGCCTCCCATGAATCAAACAATCCGAATCCTCCAACATGGCTTCTGCATGGCGAAAACCCAGACAGGCAATACACATGTCGTGGGAATCTTCACTGACGATGAACCGTAGTCATTGTTCAACACAGGCCAGATGAGATCGTGCACTGACAAACAGAAAATCTAACATGGAATCTGTGACATAGCTCCCTAAGGGCGTCGCTTAAATGCTATCAGCCAATAAATTGCAGTGATTGTATAAGACCACGACAGACCATGTGAAACTCAGGGTGTTCCAATACGATTACACATCTTGAGTTCCTACAAAGGGGAACCTGTATTTTTGGCTTTAATTGTGGCTGTAAACTGATAAACTGTTAAAAACCGTGACATCACCCTAAGTTAACAAATTTTAAAATGACCTTGCATGTAGTCTAATTGGCGTCTTTGTTCGTCTAGGGTTCTTTTGTTTGTCCAGGAGAAAAAAGGTTTGGCTTCTTCCAAAGTATAAACCAGGCTTAAGTCAGAACAGTGTGAAGGTCTGTAACAAGTTTGGTGTATGTTGATTGAAAGCTGTAGGAGTACATATTTTTAAAATGTTTTGTTTTAGAGATTTTGAAAAAACCGTAAACCAAGTTTGTTGGCTTTGTTAGGCCAACATAATAATGATCCTCTATAGGTTATAGCTATTACTTTATTTTGGGAATTTTAGTTCTGTTGGATGCTGAATTGATCAATCAGCATCCAGGATCTGCTTAAGAATTTATAGTAGAATTATTTTTAATATTTTCTATTCAACACCATGTTTATAGTCTGATGGAAAAAGAAAAATAAGGCTGATTCTTATTCTATTCAAGTTATGGCTGGAATCGTATACATAGTGTTCAAGAGGGAATTCTCTTTCTTTTCTTGACATGTCCAGACATTAATCTTCCTGACAAAATAACAAGCTACGGCAGCACCAGGATTTAAAATGAGCATGGGGTAACGTAAGCACAGGCTTTTATTTAGACGACCGTGCCGAACTTCACAAAGCTACCCCATTCCTGTGACACCCATTCATCAGAGCAGAGGCACAGTGGCAGAGCACAGCCACACCACAGAGTCCATACAGAGTCCATACTCATATGGACAGTCACAGCGATGCTGCTGTCCTTCTGTTTCCTCATTTGGGAGAGGAATTTGCACATTTATTTCATAAGAGATAAAAAGTCACATGACTAATTACCTTAAAGGTGATTGACTTTATAATGAAATATAAGCACAACCCATTTCTGTATGTAAAACCGTTCTTTCGTAAATTGTTGCAATTTGTGGGTGTGTTTATGTGTACTTGCTGGTTGATTTGAGAAATACTGTATATGCTTCTGTGCACTGTAGCATTTTCTTCATACTGTTGACCAAATGCAAGTGTGACCAGAGCTGGAAGAATCTGCCATGGGATATGGTGTTTCTAAAAATTGCCAATATCCATTACATGGACACTCTTGGCAATTTAATCGCTTCCGTAGCCAGATGGAGACTAACTTGGGTTCTTATTTCTCCTGTACTAGCTGTTTTGAGACCCAGTGTACCACTTTGCATGGCACTGTGCACTCTTCATTTTAGAATCACACCTGTTCTGTTTGGTCAAATTTGACCCAAAAACAAAAAACAATAATTTTTTTTAGCCATTCATTGGTTAATTCTGACAAAAATTGTGACAATGTGACTCTGTGGCAGTCTGTTTATTTGAGAATTCAGTCTGATGTAGAGCCTGATCTCATGAAATGGATGTTACTGTGGCGATATCTTTGCAAAATTTTATTATGTGGGTCCTTAGCGTTTCGCATCAGCTCCTAGGTAAAATGTTCACAGGTGCTAAAAGCAAGTTACATTTTCTCCCAAACAGATGAGATTTTAAAGGTTAATACTCTAATGAGTTTTAGATAATAAAAAAAACCTACCTCATACCTTAAACCTTTAATAGAAACCTAGCCGAGAGTGTCATAAAAAGCAAATGTTAAATGAAAAAAACTATTTCTGAAGCAACTACATAATTTTGTGGTGCTTCTATGACATATGTGGCTCACGTGTCAATTTGCATGCTCTCCTGGACCTGTTCCTCTGTACTTTGCATTGCAACATTCTTTTAGTTGAGCTACTGTGCAATTTGATCATGCTTGAAAAAGCTAAATGTAGCTGATTATCTAATGCAAACATTAAAATGTATTGTCTTAGAAGTCATGCGCTATAGTATAATATATATAGCTCCATAAGACATCAAAATACATTATAAACTGATAAAATGCTGTTGTACTCGTGATTTTTGTGAAAGGCAATAAAAGTCATTGTTTTTAGTGCTTCTAATATTACTATTACCCTGAAATTTCTGCTATATGTAATATATAATATATATATTTGCACAAATTTAGGTATGGTAACATGAATAAATGAGACCAGGTCTATGACACCACTTAATTGGTCTCTTTTTATCTATTCTGTCTAGCTCAGACACAAGCTATTAGAACTCCTCATTAACTCCTGATTAGTGTGACTTTTCTATTAAAACTGGACTGTCTGCATCAGCTTATCCTTCAACAGAGCCAAGTATGATCTAGAGTTAATTAGAACATACTACAACACACTGATGTGTCTTTTTGGTGCATGAGAAGAAAATCTCTTCAGGTTGTGATTAATCAAGCCTTAAGGCTGTCTGGCAGAAGTGCTGTGCCATCAGCTCTCCGTCAATGGGGGATGATGGGATAGGATTGTGAGGATTGTGGGAGTGTGTGCCTGGCTGTAGGGACAGCAGACACAGTCAAATCACTTAATGTCAAATGGCACCCATGACACTATGCCCTAAGAGTAGCCTGAGGTTCTGATTCTAAAACTGAAAGGTCAAGACAGAATCAGCTGGACTAGGTTTTTTTTTTCAGGGCACTTTTCTGTTTTCACTTGCATCTTAGTAGTGATGTCAAAAGTACCTGTACTTTGGTACCAAGTTGATACTAAAATAAAAAAGATGTAACAATACCAGTGTTTCTGCAGTACCAGTAGTACAAAGCATCAACTTAATTTGAGCATTGCACGCTGTGCTTGTTGTAGTAGATGACAGAAGAGAGCACACATTTACTGTGAAGCGCACAATGCCTGTAGACTATATATTTAGATAATTAAATCACAAAATTTTGCACTTTAAAAATAACATTGGGCCACATAACCAATGTTTTAACCATAGGTGTGAAACTACCCTCAAACACAAAGAACGGAAAAGCCTTTGCATCAAAATAAAAGCTTTATCAAAAAATAGCTCGATGGCAGAATTGAAGAAATCACGACATAAGAATATTACTACTGTATAGAACAAGTATTTAGTGTAATAATAATAATTATTATTCTAAAGCAACAACTCACAAGCAAGAGTGACATTTACTAAATAGAAGTATTTTATCAATGTTTTAATTTATAATTTATATTTCTCTGTTGTGCAGCACTTTACTTGACAACAATAAAACCAATTTTGTGTTTTAGTATTGCTGTGAGGATCTTTACAGAAGCACTTAATGTGGTAAACATTTAATTTTAAAATAAATGGCATGTGTTGTGCCAACCCTACACCTTATATATGAGATAATATGAATATTCACAATTTGAGCAAAGCACAGAGTCACAAAGTCCCAGAAATAAATTGTGGTCCAAAAGTCAGAAACCCAAGGCCCTTGACCCTATCTGCTGTTTCATGGCTGACCCTGCGCTCTGACCCCAGCCTAGTTGGGATATGCGTAAAACTGCTTTTCACTGGCTCTGTACCTGTACTCTGCACAATGACAATAAAGTTGAATCTTAATCTTAAAATCACAGACAGATTCAGAATTTTGCAAAGAATATAAAATGCAGAAATGTTATGATGTGAAATGAGCAAGAAATATTCTGCATTTCTAGGCCACTCATAAACTGTATTTTTTATTTATTTATTTATTTTTAATTACAATAAAATTCAATTTTAAATGTTAATAATTGTGTGATTGACCATGTTAACCAAGTCAAATTTTCTAATTCTGGATCATCAGGATTTGAAAAAACTTGCTGTCATTAGAGCAAAAGGAGGAACTAACAAATACTAAGAAATGTTTAAATTAATATTTGTCAGATGTATATTTGGGAAATTAATATTTGTTCAAATTAATAATGATAATATTTCAAATCCAGATTTGTATTTTGTTATGTTTAAAATATACTGTATTTTGTAATTAAAATAGAAAAATACTAATTGTATGCATCTTCACTATGGTCTCAGACTTTTGGATTACACTGTCCATTAACATTTCCTTTCAAAGTGAGTCTTTAATGAAAAAGAACTGGACAAACATTGTTGCTGAGCAAGCATGAAAAGTCTACAGCCAGCAAAAATCCTAAAAGTTCAAGACAGATAATTAATGGAGCATTAACGTGCTCAAAAGTAGAACGTCTTTCTTGAAGCCATTTTAGAGAGTTCCAGAAAAGGGAGGCAAACCCCACAGGCACATTATCATGACTGAGGGAATATTTAGATATTTATTTTGCCCATGTGAGTGTTTATTAAAAGCCCAGTCGCACACCGATGCGTGTTGTTATTTATGTATGCTTGTGTCCATTAGAGACGACTTCTTTCCATCCCACAATTTTAGCCATCCATCCATCTCCTCACATCAGGACAACCTTTTTCCTGCCCGTGCATTATTTTACCACCCCCCCCCCCCCCCCTCCCTATTTTACATGCACTCAATTTTATAAACTATCATTTTTTAGTCAGGCATTAGAGAAGGCACTTCATCTAAGATTTATGCCTGACGGTTTCCCCCTTCCACCCCTCAATCTAATGGTATAAAAGAGACAAAGTTTTAAACATTAAAATGAAAACCATTTACAACTATGATCAAAAGAGAACATTCATGCATTAAAGTTTAAAGGCAAGGAAGAGTATGGATGTGCAGACACAGGAAATAGGGAAGGGAAAGATAGAAGTAAAGAGGAGAAGACACAAGATGCTAGCGAATACTCCTACTGAAAGAAGAAAGAGCTATAAAGTGCTTTTGCACTCCAGTGCAAAATGCTGACCTGTAATGAATCTGAACTAGTTTCTGTGCTTACATCACTTTGATACTCCTCACATCGGCCTTTCCGAGCACTTTGTGCAGGTATGCGTTTGGGTGGGGTGATGGTATTTCTAGATAGTACAAATTTGGTGAATCCCAAACACAAGACAACTGTGGTATGTTGAATGTGGTGCGTATCATTAACTGATTTCATAACATCTTATATATATATATACACAACTAGAAATATTTCTCATTAATGTGAACTTAAAGGTTTTGGGCTTTTCTGTCTGATATATTTATCTCAGTATCTGCATTTTATGACCTAGATTGAGCATCCGGACTAAATTGATTAATCGTTCTCAACTTTCATTTGACAAATGAACAGATTTTTTTTTTTTAATGCGATTTCTGAGCCAATGAGAAAGGCTTGATCCTCACACACTGTTTGAGTTAGGACTCTTACCTTGCAGGTTCTGAAGGGGGAGTGTCATGATTCCTCCAGCAGCAGCAGCTGCCACCAGGCCCTGTATGTTGGCAGCGGTGGGCAGAGACAGAACCAGGCCCTGCTGCCCACCCAGATGCCCACCAGCATTAAAGGGGATCAGAATGGGTTGGTTCAGACCCGGGGCACCACCGGACATCACTCCACTAACAGCCGATGCCAGCTGCTGGGCAACCAGTAGAGACTGAAAGAGAGAACGTTAACATCTTTAAAGCCAGTTTTGTAGATGTATGATGTGTAGATTGTCAGTGATGTCAATGTTTTGTTTTTTTTTTCAAAAGTGGTGCATTGTTACAGTCCAGAGAAAGCAAAAAATAAATAAATAAATAAATAAATTGAAATTGAAATTACTATGCATACATATACATTTTTCTTTTAAAATATTATTAATATTTGAAAAACCACCACATAAAAGTCAGGTGGTTCACCCACCACGCATGTAGCCATTATGTTTTAATGTGAAAAGAAAGCCATAAAACAGAGAAGACCCCATTTAAATCCTCATGAATGTATGTGAAGTTTTTTAATATCCGATAATTTGACATATTTACGAAAAGGCACGTTTCGTTCACATCAAATGGAGTAATCATAATAAAACCTTCAAAAATGTATATTTTAAAATGTCAAAATATCGGACAAAATATTCTTATATTATAAATATTTTTTCAGTCATTCACACAAAACCTCCCCCTCCCCCAGTTGAACAACAGAAAATAAACACAACACAAATAATTCAATTATTTCAATTATCAACTCAAATAATGTACAAAATATGGTAGTTGTAAGTGTGTTATGATAGGATTTATTTGCTTCTTTTTATGGAGTTTTGACAGACATTATCACATCACTCCTCGCCAGTGCACGGCAGGTGTTCAAATGGCAGCTGTCTTGCCGCTGCAATCATGTTACAAAGTTCCGAGCTCAATCTGTGCTTTGCGTGCATGTTCTACTGCTGTACTACATTGATCAAATGCTTGGCACGGGTATGTGACATAAGCGGCGTTTGCGTGAATTGACTCACGAATTATGGTTTATTCAAAGGGTCATATTATATGATAACTTCGATAACTTAACTAATACAGGTATATATATATATATATATATATATATATATGAAACCAACATTGACTTAAAGATTACATTTCTATGATCTTGACACATGTTTTAAACAAGATTTGTAATTTTTATGACAAGAGTCATTGTATTTGCTGTTCAATTTTGGTGACGCTAGTGCCACATAACTTACTTGCTTTAATTTTAAAGGTGTTCTCAGTATTTTTCCCCCCTCATTTAAAAAGTTTTGCCCCTAAAGCAATGAATTATAATTTAGAAACATATATATAAAATCATGAGCACTCACATGAGATGAAGACTCCAGTCAAATCAGTAACATTATAAAACCTGTTTTATTCTACATGGTGAGGGTCCACTCATGGGGGCTGCCATGTTACGATCACATGACCAGCTGAATACTACTCACTTAATCTCAGTAACCGTCCTGTTATTGGACACTTTCACTCATGGATTAAATGAATTGTGGCTGACTGCGATTAATGAATTTCTACAATGGCATCTGTAACTGAAAACTCTTGTGTTTGAATGATGCTGCAATCCACACAGCCCTATGTGTCTGAGACAACAAATTAAAAAAATTATTCATAGCACTTTTAAATTATTTTAAGGTATGACGTGGGATGACAATGATAATTTTCAAAGTGCAAGTGCAATCTTCCTTTAAATTGGCTAATTTTGGTAAATTTGACCCAAAATACAACATTAAAATGTTTATCTTCCACACTTAATATTGAGACTGATACATTGGACAATATTTGCTCTATGTGTTTCTTGTGTGATGACAGAACACACACTGTTGAGTCTGACAAATCAAAAGCTTTTCTTGTAGGGGACCAGTGCATTTTGCTTTTCAATTCACCCTAGCACCGCTTTACACCTCTATACAAAGAACCCGTCTGTGATATAACTCTGAGAACTACCAGACATTTCTCCCCTCCTTCTTACCAGTCAGCAATTTATCTCTCTCTATCTCTCTGCCTCACTCTTACACACAGGCTACATTATCATCAGTCACATTAACATTTAGTTCTGTTCCATTTGGCTGATCTGATCTTGTTCAGTCAACCTAATCTACTGTAGGATTCACAAAGGAGGGCTTTTCCAGTAGAGATTCTACCCTCCAGGGGTCTAACCTGACACTGCCCCCATAACTGGCTGCTGCATTTGGACCTTGTATAACTGGAATAGTTCACCCAAATATGATCATTCTGTCACTCACTGTTCATTGAATATTGTGTACTCTGCCAAATCTCACCTGCACTTGTGTATGTCCAAACTCCATCTTTGATGTCAATAATGCCAAACGCCACTGGATTATGCCCTTTGAATTACTAAATTAATTCAATTTGGTCTGTTTCTTACATAAAGCTTACATACAGTATTGCAATATAGCTTTCATGTAATATATGCTACTTTTATAATGCTTTCATTTGTTCTTTTTAGAGCAACATCCACTTTCATTGTATGGAAAAGAGCAGTGTGAACATTCTTTAAAATGTCTCAGATTGTGTCCCACTGAAGAAAGAGTCATATGAGTTTGGAACATCAAATACGTGAGTAATTGATTACCCCTTTAAAGGTCTCTGGTCAATAGTAAGCCATCAGCATGACTGGGCTTGGTGTTTTACAGTGACAACATTGTCACTTTGATAATTTGGAATGCTAAACCGTTTCTAAATTATATGAATAAAGTACAAAATAAATCGATTTTTCAGAAATAGAATGGAAATAAATTATATTAGGCACAGTGTTTCAAAAAAGAAGTAAAAAAGGCTGAATAATATTCCGACCAAATGGGAGGTTTTAGAATGACACATGTTCAAACTGAATTCATAAAATATTTTGTGCCACAAACACGTTTACTCATTGCTTTTACAATTAATTTACTGTGAACATTTTGATGCATTTCTTAATTAAACGGTAATGAGCATAGAACAACACTATTCAATTTTCATACCCCCATTGTCAGAAAGTGGAAAAACAAAAAGACAAAAGGAATTTGTCACACTGAAGGACTGAAATCCCAATCATTTTAACAGAACGTACTGGAAGATACCAATTGTTATTTCATTCACTTTGAACATTGACATAAAAAAGAAAGAACGAAAAAACAAAAAATCAATTAACCACTCAAAGAATGACAACAAAGACTCCTCTGACAAAGCAGTGTGACATATGCTTAATCTTGCTGTTTTAAGTGTGTGTATTGTTGGATTTTTTGAGGCTCAAACTCAAAGATTGTTTGCCAGGATTGTTTGTCATCTCTATCTCAAAGTAAATGTCATTGCCTGGTTTGCCTCTCTGTTTTAAATCTAGAATCCTTTGCTTTTTGAATAAATCAGTTCAGAAACCCACATGTCTACATAGTATGTTCTTGAAGGCTAGAAATACATACGGTTCAGATCAGGTTTTAGCGAAACTTTAACAATTGTGCCTGAAAATGTAAAGTTATTCAATGCATGAGACAAAAATGCATGAGGCATAGGTGACTGGTTCTCCAGTCCAGAGAACGGTCTGGAAATTCAGGACTGGCAAATGGCGTAAACTCCAGAAACTCCATGCCCTGCATTTACATTTTGTTGGGGGGGGGGGGTTTACAAATCAAATAACCCTCAATTAACTATTACAAGCTCCACTCATTGTATTGAGGAAATTATTAAAAGGGTACTTGACCTAAAAAAAAACAGAGCTGAAAAGCCTCCATCAGTGTCTGAAAATAACTAACATCAGATGGGTAACTGAAACATAACAACACAATAACTGAAGCAAAATGTACAGTACTGTGAATGCTGGATTTTTAAAAGACACAGGTACACAGAAATTCAGTTTGTATTAACAAAACACTGTCTTTTGTCATCCTGCAGATTAAAAGGAAGTTAAAAAAGTTTTGACGATGAGGAGGTTGAAAGGAGGTTCATAAAGACAAGCCGGAGGCTCCAGTTTGAGAGAGAGAGAGAGAAAGAGACACGTGGCCGCTGTGTGTGTGTTCATGTTTGTTTATGTTAATTTATGTAATTAAAGTTTTGTTGACTGTTCTGCCGGTTCCAGCCTCCTCCATTATTTTACCTGTTACACTGGTGCCAAAACCCAGGACGGAGGAGGGATACGCTGTCGTGGAGTCCTCACCACTGCTGTGGTCATCCGCCGGGGTATAGAATTGACGCTGCCGGCCGCTGGGAGTCGGAGGAACCGCAACCATCTGCCAGGGGTTGAAGGAGGCACTGCCGGCTGCCGGGAGTTGGAGGAACCGCTGCCATACGCCAGGAAGAGGAGGAGCCATATGTCTGACAGGGGTTGGAGGACTCGCTACTGCCTGCCTGGGGAGGAGCGGTTGTTATCCGCCAGAGTGCAGAGGAGTGGCTGAGGACCAAGCAACGGCGTGTCCGGGGACTGGCAAGCAAGTTTTTATCACTCCTCTCTCTCTCTCTCTATCTCTGTCATCTGCATCACTCTTTCCCTCTCCCCTTTCCCTCCTCTCATCTCTCTCAGGTCTCCAGAAAGGGAGGGGATTACGTCATGCCGGGGGTTTCCCCGACCTGAGTCGGGCGATGGTGGAGTGTGACGAGGAGGAGGTTGGGGTCAGGCCTGAATCGGGCTAAGCAGCCAGAAGGGGGATAAAGACAAGCCGGAAGCACCAGTTCAAGAGAAAGAGACACACCTGAAGCCACTGTATGTTTAAGTTCATTTATTAAAGTTAGATTGACTGTTCTGACGTTTCCTGCCTCCTCCTTGCCCATCTTTTACCAGTTACAAAGTTATACATGAAATAAGAGGGTTCCTTTATGTTAACTCTCAATCTGTATAACCAGGGATTGAGGTTCGTTGTTCATGCCCAAAAGGGTTTTAAAGCAGGGGGATCACCAAACTAGATCGTGCAGCATTAAAGCCCAGGGCACCCCCCGGGAAGACAAGGGCCCCCTGGTAGATAGGGGCCCCTGGGCATTGGCCCCATTGGCCCTGTCGGTTATCCATCCCTGTGTATATCTTCCAAAATGATTGGTAGATAGGGATTTGGAATTAAGCAATATCACACAAGAGCGATGGAGTACAGTAGGGGTTTTCAAACTGGGTCCAGGGACCCCCAGTGGGTTACAAGTGGACAAAATATTTTATTTTGATTCCATTTTCATTTTCAAATCAAATGTACTTTTCTATTTAAAATTAATGTTCGATTTGATATTTTATATAAAATGTTTATGGGCAATCCAAGGCAAATGGTTAACATTGATTTTAATGTATTTATTTTTAACATTTTAACCATTTAATGCAGTTACCACATATTCCGAACTTGACATTATTACTTTTTCATTCTGCTTCCTGAATGTTAGAAATCATTACTTTAATAATAGGTAGACAAAAAGATACTGTATGATGTCAATTTAATACAAAGAGAATGTTTTCCAGATTGCATTTTTATTAGTTATTTTAGCTTTAGTACAATGAAATTGTTATCTTTATCACATCACACTTATGTTCCATTTTTCTCATACAGTATAAATGTGCCTTTAGACTTGAAAATACTGTAAACAGCTGCCATTAAATTTTAGGGAGGGGGTCCCTTACAAGGGTATCATCATATTTGGGGGTTCTTGGCATCAGCAAGTTTGGAAACCTCATAATTACAGGCAGGGATGCAGCTTATGCAATTAAAATAAAACTTTGAATGCAAATATCAAATAATTATGTTTGAATATCTTTTAATTTTGAATATTAGTTTTTCCTATTTCTACACAATTTTGTAATTTACTACAGTATTTTATCCACAGTGAAATGGCAAATAAGAATTGAGCCATATTCATTTTTGGTTTTCCTTGGGAATCTTGCCTTTTGAATGCGAATAGTTCACAAAAATGTTGCAGAATCCCATTGTGCTTGATCATATTCTCTTTACCCAGCATCCTCTATCTAGAATCACAGAATCCCTCAGTCTTATTCCAACTGTGTCGGCAGGCAACTTTAATTTGTATCATTTCCATGGGCTTTTGCCATTGAATACATGCTATTGAGTTTTGGCAGCACAAAATGGAGAAATGGTTAAACGGTTTGTGACCAGTAGAACCTCTGTGTCAGGAATCATGGGAGGGCCATACACACTTTGACTCAGCATGAAAACCCATTCTTTTCTTTCTTTCTTTCTTTCTTTCTTTCTTTCTTTCTTTCTTTTTTTCTCTCTCTCTCTCTCTCTCTCTCTCTTTTTTCATGTTAGATTCACTAATGGCTCACACCGTTTTCCCATCAGCCCTCTCTCTAAGCGACAAGGCAGCCAACAAACTGATCTGAACCCCAGCGTGTCTGTGAAATGGGATCCCCCAGGATCAAAACACACTTTAAAATGGCTGAACAACTCTACACTCAAAATACCCTTGGGTTGTTCAAGTCACGCCACAGCCTCACTTCTCCTAAATTTCCATTTCCATAGACATACTGTAAGTAAGCTTTTCAAGGATATTATGGTGTACAGTATTTGTGATAAACTCTAATGGTTTTAAAGATTGTTGCAAAAGATCTTTTTTCTTATTGTACATGTGCTTTTTGTTTTATGCAGCTACTTAATTCCGTTTATTCCGTTACTGTATATTGATTTTCTTTGTAAACGCCAGTGAGCAAGAAACAGTTACTTCGATCTACTCTCAAATCAGTGTTCCCACACCTTTTGATCAATTAATTTCTTTGACTTTCCAGTCATATTTTTTTACTGTAATTATTCATTTATTTATGAAATTATAATTTTACTATTTAATAAATTATTATATATTATATTAGAGATTGCATACAAAAAGAGAATGCATTTCAAGCTGGTGATATATTTTTCAGATGAGCGAAACTAGAATAAGTTAAATTCAAGAAAATCACCATTCATTGTAAAAAAAAAAAAAAAAAAAAAGAAAAAAAAGAAAAGAATAGAAAGAAAAAAGACCTCTCCAACTTAAGGATTTCTAGTGACTTGTTGCATCCAAATATTTAAATTGGCTCGATAAAAGTTCTGTAAATTGAATATTTTCTATAGTGGTAGCAGACTATGGCTTATTTAGAAATTATAAGTTGAGCCAATGGAAAAACTGTTTACAAAAAACATCTCATTTGTTCAATTACATATTTTGAGTTTTAGTAGCAAACCTAATCATTACATGCAAGCAAGCTGACTGAATTGTTTATTTCTCACTTTCCATGCCTTTTTAAAATTGTATTTCAATATTTAATATTCCATTATAATTCCAGGACTGGAAATGTTACAATTTAAATATTCCCTGTTATTTCCAGATTTCCCATGACCATGGGAACCCTGTCAAACATACAGGTAGTTGCCAGACAATCTTCTATAAGGAGAAAATGTAATATCCTTTAAATGAGTATACCACCATTTAAGGGATTTATAAGGTCTTACATTTAGAGAGAAAATGAGACAGTGATCGTGTCAGATGGTTATACCATGGTACCTTGATATACTGTAAATACCAAGGTGCTGAATGATTACCATATTCATATATCAAATTATTTACATGGTACTTCAAGGTACTTCAAAGAAAACATGGCATTATTTACAATCACAACACCAGTTTTTATAAAAGCCAATACTGAACGTATATGTTCTCAATATGTTTGACTGATATGCAGCACCTTCCTTCTCTGGATTTTGGGATTAAACAATCTTTCCATTTCCCCAAACACCCATTCTTCTTTCTAATAGGAAGAACAGAGGGAGCCCAGAGAAGGAAATGCTGAAAGATTACTCGTAATCAGACAAATAGCAGCCCTCTGTCAGTGTGCGCGAATGAAGCCAGAGGCACCACAAAGAGTCGGACCCATGTAGAGCTAACTGCCCTCTGACTGATCCAGTTCTGTAATGACAGTGGTTAATCCGAACGTCTGCTAGCTGCCTGAGACTTCACACAGGTCACATAAATACAACGCATAGAGGCTGTATCACCTAGATATCATATAGAGACTGCATCTGTTCCCCAAACTACCAAAAACAAAACACTCACTAAATCATTTAGAAAGGTCAAACATGAAAATAAAAAAAATAAAAAAACAATTGAAGTTAAAAATCATAAAGATAGGGCTACTTAAAATTACATCTCTTTCTACCAAAAACGAATTGTAAATTAAATAATTACAGATCATAGTTTGGATACGTTCTGTTTGACTGAAACCTGGCTTAAACCAGAAAATGAATCAACTCTCCCAGGTTATTATTTTAAACATGAGCACCATCTGAAGGGTCAAGGAGGAGGTGTTGCTACAATTTACACTGAAGTTTTTGGTGTTACTCAGAGAACAGGATATAAGTTTAAGTTTTTTGAACTAATAATGCTTAATATGACACCATTAGATATAAATACAAAATCTCTGTCGTCTTTTGCACTTGCTACATTATAAAGATCAGCCAGGCCTTACTCTGGTTTCCTTGGTGAATTAGCAAATTTTCTATCAGATCTAGTAGTTAATGTTGTTAGAGTTTAATTGCTGGTGACTTCAACATTCACATAGATAATGAAAATGGCACATTGGGATCGGTGATGGTGACATCTCAGATCAGTACCTCATCTCTTGTTTATTGTGATCAGCTAATGTCACTCAATCTACACCACTTTTCTTTCGACCAGTAAAGATAGCTTCACTAATAATCTTCCAAAATTGTCTCATTCTCAGTTAGCCAAAAAAGTCTAGAAGAACTTGATGTAATAATAGAAAATATAAATACAGTCTTCACTAGCACTATTGATTGTATCACTCCCTTCAATTAAAGAAAATTAAAGAAAAAAAGCCTCTCACCATGGTAAAATGATCACACTCATGCTCTCAAGAGAGCAGCTCAGAAAATGGAGCGCAAGTGGAAGAATACAAAATTAGAGGTATTTGGCGGTGCTTTGAAGGATAGTGTCTGTAGCTACAGACAGGCACTAAAAGCTGCCAGGTCAGCATATTTTAGCAACCTCATAGAAAATAGCCACAACAATCCTAGGTGTTTATTCAGTACTGTGGCAACATTTGTTAGGAATAAAGCATCAACTGAACCAGACATTCTGTCACAGCACAATAGTAATGAATTCATGAATTTCTTTACTGATATAATTTAAATGATCAGAAATAAAATTGGAACTATGC
This sequence comes from Moxostoma hubbsi, assembly GCA_032164185.1. Classification (NCBI taxonomy): domain Eukaryota; kingdom Metazoa; phylum Chordata; class Actinopteri; order Cypriniformes; family Catostomidae; genus Moxostoma; species Moxostoma hubbsi. The sequence continues at coordinate 8,527,376 of JAVLUX010000037.1, forward strand.
AATCAACTGTCACAGCACATCAGAAGACAGTGTCTCATAATTTTGCTCACAAGCAATTTCAATCCTTCTCTGTCATAGGTCATGAAGAGTTAACAAAACGTATCAAAACATCAAAAGCCACAACATGAATGTTAGATCCAATACCAAATAAGCTCTTAAAAGAGGTCTTCCCAGTAATCTCAGAACCTCTTCTTAATATTATCAACTCTTCACTATCCTTAGGACATGTTCCAAGAAACTTTAAAATAGCAGTTATGAAACCGCTTATTAAGAAGCCACATCTTGATCCAAGAGAATTGGCTGATTACAGACCGATTTCAAATCTACCATTTAGGTTGAAAATGTAGTATCCTCCCAACTATGTTCATTTCTACAGAGAAATGGAATATATTAAGAATTTCAGTCAGGATGTAGGCCTCATCACAGTACAGAGACAGCAATTATCAGTTACAAATGACTTATCATCTGATCGCAGCTGCATTTCTCTTATTTGCATTTGACGCGATAGATCACGACATTCTCTTGAATAGGCTGGAGAATTATGTTGGCATAGTGGACTTGCAATAGCATGGTTTAGGTCCTATTTAGCAGACCGCTACCACTTTGTATGTGTAAACGAGGAATTGTCAAATCAAACAACAGATGAGTATGGAGTGCCACAGGAATCAGTTTTAGAACCTCTGCTTTTCTCCTTATACATGCTTACCCTGGGAGATATTATCAGGAATCATGGAATAAGTTTCCACTGTTATGCCGACAATACCCAACTTTATATTTCTTCTAAACACAACGAAAATTCACAATTCTCCAAATTGCAAAGTTTATCAATGAAATCAAAGATTGGATGGCCAGAAATGTTCTTCTACTCAATTCCAACAAAACAGAGGTACCAATTATTGGACCAAAAACCTCTAAAAATGAGCAGTTAAAATTTTATTTGACTCTCAGTGGATGTACCTTTACGCCGACTTCTACAGCAAAGAACATAAGTGTTAAATTTGATATCAATCTGACCTTTGAAAATAAAATTTCTAATGTTTGTAGAACAGCATTCTTCCACCTGAGAAATATTGATAAATAACGACACATACTCTCTGCTGATGCTGAAAAACTAATTCATACATTCATGACCTCAAGACTAGATTATTGTAATGCATTACTGGGAGGATGTCCAGTAAGTCCAATAAATAAACTTCAATTGGTTCAATCTAGTGCTGACTAGAACCAAGAAATATGATTATATTAGCCCAATTTTTTCATCGTTACATTTGCTACCTTTTAAATTTTGTATTAAATAAACAATTATTTTAACTACATACAAAACTTTGAATGGTCTAGCTCCACAGTACTTAAGTGACCTTCTGACACACTATATTCCGTCACGTTCATTATGATCACAAAATTCTGGCTTATTAATAATGCCAAGAATATCAAAATCCACAAAAGGAGGTAGATCCTTTTCATACTTAGATCCTAAACTATGGAATAGTCTCCCTAACACTGTACGGGATGCAGACATACTCGGTTTAAGTCTAGACTAAAGACTCATCTATTTAGCCTGGCATACACATAATTTAACCTTTATCTCAAAATTATGCTGCTTTAGTTAGGTCTGCCAGAACCAGAAAAATCCTTCATGATCTATAACTCATAAAATAAAATATTATTTTAATTTAATTTAATTTTAATTTAATTGCCCAATTGTCACACATTATACATACATTTCTGCATATATACAGTGAAATTATTTATTTTTCACATATCCCAGCTATGCTGGGGTCAGAGTGCAGGGTCAGCCATGATTCGGCACCCTGGAGCAGATAGGATCAAGGGCCTTGCTCAAGGGCCACACAGTGGTGTCTTGGCGGTGCTGGGGCTTGAACCCCCAACCTTCTGGTCAGTAATCCAGAGCCTTAACCGCTGACCCTATGGCATCTACACTAATATTATTCTATTTGTTTCCATGTCTCAACCTCAGGATTCATATCCTGAGGTTACCAGTGCCGGCCAGATCCAGCTCCGTTACTGCTTGCTATCCGATTCCACTGCTATGTGTCGCTGAGAGATGACAACAAACTACAGCCAGTGCCAGCCAGACATCACTTCAGTCTTTAGACTTCATAGCGTGAACTGATGCCAACTCCAACTGTAAGACATAGAATACTTCATATGCCACTGCATGGACCCCACCGAACCACACTGAAATGACCTGCAGGTTGAACTGCGATTCACCTCATTAATATCTGCCTGCATAAACTTTGTCTATTGATGGGCTACACACTTGAAATGGAATACACAGACTATCATTGAATTGCCAAAAAAAGCCTTCATCAGCCAACTAACAAAGGACAATTGCATCTATGTGAACTTCTGCAGTTAATCCAGGATGGACTTCAAAGACATTAGTCATTAAACTTTAAGTAAAAAAACAAATAAATAAAAAATAATAATATTATACATACATATACATATATATATATATATTATTTTATTTTATTTATTTTTTTTAAACACTGGACCTTAACGCTTACTTAATTTACTAATTTAAAACCGTGACTTGCACTGCACATAATAATTAATAATGTCATTATATTCATGTTGTTTAGCAAGAGGGGAACTGGTCCCCACAGTGAGCCTGGTTCCCACAAGGTTATTGTTCTCCATGAACCAACATCTTATGGAGTTTTGTGTTCCTTGCCACAGTTGCCTTCTCTTTCTTACAGGGGTTATAAATACAATTATTATTTAATTATTTAATTTCTATACACAATTTACAATCATATTTAATCAAACTACACAATAATCACTAAGACTTTATAGATATTACAGTAACTTTTTTTTTTTAATGCATGATTTCCTGTAAAGCTGCTTTGAAACGATGTGCTATACAAATAAAAATGACTTGACTTGACAGTGCACACAATATCCATCTCTAGAGTGAGAATCCATCAAAATATATTGACCCAGAAGCAAGGGAATTGGCCATGGCATAGAGAGAGAGAGTAGTGTGACTGAAAAGTGTTTGTTTCTGTGGGACTGTCCTGACAGGGTTCATCTATTAAGGCAGAGCTCAAGGAAACAGAGAAGACAAGGGTCTGGACATTGCTGCTGCATGTTGGGCTAAATATGGCATCATTCTCCTTCTTTTTAAAGAGTTTGTTTGTTCTCCTCATTTAATAAAAAAATAAAAATAAAAAAAAACCTTGGATAGTTTTCAGTGGATATGAGCTTCTGTGTTTGGTGTAATAATATTTGTTTGTTTTTCTGACATTTTTTGGGGCGTTGACTTAAATGGTATGCTATTCAAAGTCAACATAAATCTCTGGTCTCTACCCATTTTGCTTGTGTAATGTGATGTATTTCTGAGTGAAACAGGATATTTTTAACTGGGGGGAAAAAAGTTGGGATGGAATGGAGCCAGAATGCAAGACCTGGATGCGTGTTTGCAAAAAACAAGGTTTAAATAAAAATGTGGCTATTGTTAAACATTAATCTTCAGAGACTGAGAATAATAGAATTGCAACGTTTGTTTAAAGCAATTAAATAGCATCTCATTTTCATTTACTATGGGTAAAAACAACTCGTAACAACAGGTGACACCCTGAACTGTATTACAACAAATTCTGGCAGGGAAAAAAAAAAAAATTATATTTACACAATGGAGCCTATTCAATAAAATATAGATAAACTATTCCACGTAATTTTTTTTTCTGAGTAGTTCTTTAATTAAAAATTAATTAATTAAAATGTTATGGTGTTCATGGTATATAAAACATACTGCCTTGCATAGAGATGGGTATTTTGATTATACCAACATACTGTATGATGCCTTAGATGCTTTAAAGTCAACATGAAATTAAAACTGACCATATTTACCTTATACACCTTCCTGGTCTTACTGTGCATGATTCATCTTTCATCAAAAACCCCTTCATCCACCCAACTCCATTCTGGGATGTAAAGTCATGTTGAATAGTGAATAGTGTGTACACGTGTGTGTTTTCTCACCTGTGGTCCTACTGGGTACGTAGGGTGAGTTTGGCCCACATGACAATGTTCTGTGGGGCTGCTGCTTGTATCAGACTGAACCGAACCAACTCTCCCCCCTGTGAGTGAGAGAAGAGAGAGAGAATTATTTGTCCATTCTTAAATCATATAGTCATTTAAAAAAAAAAATTCCACCACGATTCTCCAAAAAACTGCACATCATTGCAAGCTATTTCCCATTTTTTTCCTCCCATAATCACAAGCACAAACACTCAGAGGCCGTGTCACGCTGTGATGCAGTGAGCCCTCAGTATGGTGCTCTGTAACTGCAGTAGTAAAGTGTTTTACCAATAAAAGAGCCTGCACACCATGTATTCAGTGCTAAACACACATCAGCAGTGTTACACACGTCAGAACGTCTCCGTAATTCAGTGACTCAAACCGCACATCAATTTACATGCCGGAGCTCTCTGCTGATCTGTCAACATACACAAGTAAACACACACACACACACAAACAAGTACACAAGGCTGACATGAGATAACTCATGCCTCAACACAGATACTACACACACAGTATAGACTGATAGAAGCGGCAAGCAAGATTTTTTCAATATAATAAGTGTTTAAAACTTAAAATTAAAATAGATAAATAAATAAATAAATATGAAAAGCATTAGTGAGAAAATTACACATTGCTTTAATATCAAAGTTCTCATGCCACATCAGAGAAAGTCAAAGCTCCTCTCTCAAAATGAAAAGTGGGCAAGATCGGATCAAGAAAACCACTTTATTTTGATCTTGTAAAGCAGAACGATTCTAACAAGTTATCCAGGTAACTACTAAACAACAAGAGCAAATCATCCCTCATTTTTTAAAAACAAACAAAACTCACTTTTACATTAATGCACTTACAAAGGGGCAAGCCATTACAGAAGGTTTTAAATCTATAGTATTTTTTTTATGCTTTAATTAATAAAGCACTTCCATTTTCCATTTAAAAATGTGTGTTCTTTTGGAACTTCTTGTTAAGTGTTACCAATGTGGGTGGGTATTTCTCTATTTCTTATTGGTATCTTGCACTTATCATGATAAAGCTACCGGGTCATGACTGATAAGCCGTGAAAGATTGGATATACAACTTAAGTTTAGTTACATGCTTTTATCCCTCTATTCTCATGTTAATACTGTATGGATAATGTCTTAAACTTGTAGTTATACATTTGAAAGGTATTTTTACATTTAACCCATTTTATTGCCTTGCCCTATAGACTTCTCTCGTGCATTACTGTAAACATCATTTTTGAGGGATGAGTCAAAATGATCTTTTTGTTGTCATTCACAGCATGTCACAGATAGTGTCCAGAGAGCTTATCATATTGAACCTGGAACATTCAAGTCATTCAGTGTTCATTGTAGAGCATCGAGATTGCTTTGCTTTCTAAATATATTAGAAAGACGACAATGTACTATATATTTTTCTATTTTTATTAACATTAAATAGCTCTTAAAGGGATAGTTAACCCTTTTCTCACCCTAATGATATCCCAGGTGTGTATGACTTTTTTTTTTCTTCACCAGAACACATTTGAAGATAAATGGAAAAAAATCTTAGCTCAGTAGGTCCTTAAAATGCAAGTGAATGGTGATTTATCTTTAAGTTCCAGAAATCACAGACAGTTATCATAAACGGCATCCATATGATTCCAGCTGTTAAATGATATTTTCTATAGCGATATGATCACTTTTGTCACAAAAAAGTAAAATATTTAAGTACTTTATTTTACTATAATCCAACATGAGTGTAAACTTCAGGAGAGGGTGGAGTCCAAGCGGTCTCTCGAGTGATGAATTCGCATTGCCATGATACAGATGTAATCTCACGTTCTCTACTCAGTTGAGACATCCAGGATAAGCACACAAATGCACCATTGTGAATAAAGAAACAGATAAATACAGATCCAAACCAAAACCAACTGTATAGCGTTCCTCCTTCTCACTTGTAAACAGCGCTGCTCTTATGACTGTGACACACTGTGTTCTCGCGTGTTTCAAATGCCAATGCGATGACATCATACACATGTACCACTCCTTATCGGTAGTATGATTTAGTTTAAAAAATACCTAAATCTTTATTTTTTACACCAAATTTTATCGCTTCACTTTAAGAAGAGTCGTATGGATGACGTTTATGCTGACTGTCTGTGATTTTTGGATCTTCAAATGAGAAATCTTCATTCACTTGCATTTTAAGGACCTACTGAGCTAAGATATTTTTCTATTTTTCTTCAAATGTGTTCTGGTGAAGAAAGAAAGTCATACACACCTGAGATATCATGAGGGTGAGTAAATAATGAGAGAATTTTCCTTTTTGGGTGAACTATCCCTTTAAGAAACTGGTTGGCTGATCCACTTTCAACAGCTTTGTAAGAGTTGGACTGGTGTCAGGTTTAAAAGTACAATGTTATTCAAATCTGTTATGTATAATTGATTCATCTAGCTTTATAGTCTGTTTAACCAGTCAATGTATTTTTGGAGATATGAGGTCTGATCACAATTCACTTAATTGTATGGACTAACAGAGCTGAAATATTCTTCTAAAAATCTTCATTTGTGTTCTGCAGAAGACGGAAAATCATACACATCTGGGATGGCATGAGGGTGAGTAAATTAGTAAATGAAGATTTCAATTTTTAATAAAAACACAATTGCTCATTGTTAGTTCATGTTAATTCACTGTACATTAATTTTAACAAATATAAATTTTGATTTAAAAAAAAAAATATTAGTGGGCTGTATGTTGTAACATTAATTAAGATTAACAAATGCTGTAAAAGTATTGTTCATTATTAGTTCATGTTAACTAATATTTAACTGAGTACATTAAAACATTTATACTGACAAAACTAGATTGAAATACATTTTTGTCTACCCAGCCCTAATTTTCCAAACAATCACTGATCAATCCTAATATAAGAGTTTGTAATCAGGCTACATAGCACATTGGATGAAGGATATCTGCCGATGACTGGTCACCTGAGGAAAGTATTAACCCCAAGTAGTTTAGTTAACATCAGCCATTCGAATGTGTGTTTTTAATCACCAGAAAGTCATGATTAGATAGTTTGCCACCAAATGGCTAAACAAGAATATATTTAGCTTGAGAGAAGGATAGAACAAGGGAAATAAAGTTTTTATAAATATGTATTTAATAACAATAAATAAATAAATAATGTACTATAGTTTGGACTGTTTCTGAGAAAATATAACCATAACAGGTTTCTTTTATTGGACTTGTGTTCCTTGTGTGATAATTGATCAGGAATGTTCTGGGTTCAACACAAGTTTTAAGCTCAATCCACAGCATTTGTTGCATAATGTTTATTACACCCAAAATTATTTTGATTGTCCCTAGATTTTTTTTAAAGCAAAAATCACTGTAACAGTATAGGTCCTAGCACACTTATGGAGAACTGCGTCTTTGTTCTTCGTTCAGAGCCAAAAAGAAGTAGGAAACAGCTGAGCAATGACAAACCACTTGCAAACATTAAGCACGCTGTAAAACATACCTTAAAATGACATTAAATGTGTTATCAATGACTTCATGCCTCATTCCATGAGTTCAATATTACGTCAAAAATGGTTAAAAAAAAAAGGAACAGCTTTCTCTAGAAACTCGTCAGTCAATCATTGTTTTGAGGAATGAAGGCTATACAATGCTTGAAATTGCAGAAAAACTGAAGAGGTGTATACTACAGTCTTCAAAGACAAAGGACAGCTGGCTCTAACAAGGGTAGAAAGAGATGTGGAAGGCCAGATGTACAACTAAACAAGAGGATAAGTACATCAGAGTCTCTTGTTTGAGTAATAGATGCCTCAAATGTCCTCAGTTATAACAGAAAAGAGAAGACTCAGGCGTGCAGGCCTTATGGGAAGAATTGCAAAGAAAAAGCCACTTTTGAAACAAAAATAAAAGGTTAGAGTGGGCAAAGAAACACAGACATTGGACAACAGATAATTGGAAAAGAGTGTTATGGATCTTAACCCCATTGGGCTTTTGTGGGATCAGTTAGACTGTAAGGTGTCTGAGAAGTGCCCGACAAGACAGTCACATCTATGGCAAGTGCTACAGGAAGTGTGGGGTGAAATGTCACCCGAGCATCTGGACAAACTGACAGCTAGAATGCCAAAGATCTGCAAAGCTGTCAATGCTGCACGTGGAGGATTTTTTTCTGAGAACTCTTTGAAGTTGTTTACATTATTTTCACACTGTAATAGTAATTTGTCAAATTATTTATGTCCTGACTATACATTGTGATCAAATGAATGCCACTTTGTTGAATAAAAGTACCAATTTTTTTCCATAAAAGCAAAACCTGTACATTATTCCAAACTTTTGGCCACCAGTGTATATGCAGTAGATAATGTGTAATTTGTAATGTTTACCTTGTGTATTCATGAAGTTAATGCACTAACACACTATATGCAACCATAATATGCAGCGATTACACTCTGTTTTTGTAATTTATGATGACACTGACATCTTGTCCACACCAGGCTCAACGCATGGATAATTGACAATAAAATGTACAAAACAGAGCAATTATAGATGGAACAGTCTATTGAATGCAAATATAGATGGAACAGTCTATTGAATGCAAATATAGATGGAACAGTTTATTGAATGTAAATCATTTTCTAACTGAAACTCTGTAATGCTTTCTACGGAAAGCCCAGAGGGATAAATACACAATCACACGCATACACAGGGCAAAGTTACATTAAGAATCACATCCTTATTCAGTCTGTTATGATTGTTTATGTTCACGTGGTAATCCTGTTGTTATTTTGCCAATCTCCACATGACAGTAAAGTGGAGAGAAAGCCAGAATGAACCAGTACGTCTCCCCACTACCATTCTGAACCTGTGTCTGTGTGTTTGTGTGTGTGTCTGTGTGTGTGTGTATTTATCACTTTGTGGGGACCAAATGGCCCAATAAAGATAGTTAAACCTGGAATTTTTTACATTGTGGGGACATTTTGTTGGTCCCCATGAGGAAAACAGCTAATAAATCATACTAAATTATGTTTTTTGAAAATGTAAAAATGCAGAAAGTTTTCTGTGAGGATTAGAATCTATAGTTTGTACAGTATAAAAATCATTATGTCTATGGAAAGTCCCCATAAGACATGGAAACCCAATGTGTGTGTGTGTGTGTGTGTGTGTGTGTCAGCTCCGGCTGAAGAGAGCGAGACCTCAAGAACAACATTCGGTAGTTGTGTGACACCCTCTGCCAAAATCAAGTTGTTGTGAACCGGCTAGCGAGATGCCAGCTTTAATATACTGCAATACGAATAATTTTAGACACATTTAGACTGCGCTGCCTGGCATGACGTCACAGAAATAGAAACCATTCCAAAAATAGAAAGCCCTGTCGCTTGTTGTATGTTGTGGCTGGTTAGGACAAAAACTCTGATAAGCATGGAAAATATATATTTTATCACTTGTAACAGTGTCACGTCTGGTTAGGACACGTGTAATTCTGCAAAGATGGGTGTATAAAAGAGTGGTAATGGGTAGAATACAGACAAAAGAAATATGAAATATTTCACACAAAGCGCAAACCTTTGACACGATTTCTCACTGCGATTAACTTTTTTTTACGGTAACAATGGATTCCTAAGGAGCTCTTCACACTTGGAACGAATGTTTGCATAGAATCGCACACCAATAAAGCGGAGCTGTTTTTTTTTGTTTTTTTCGCACCACGAAGAAGCGCCTCAACCAAAAGAATTGAGCAGTGAATAACAGGTCAGAACCTGCTACAGTTCACAAAACCAGCTAGCGCTAAAGCACAGAGAGCTGTTATGACCACGACATTAAATGCTGAAGCATTGAAGACATGTTTCTCTTGCATTAAATGCCTTAAAAACAGAGATGGTTTTCCCTTAACACGCAAATGATATTGCTGCATCACTGCCTTGCATCCCCTTTAAAAAGATGTCTGATTTTACATGGATTGACTTCATATATTGCTGCATATCACTTAGATCTCAAATGTAACATATAATCGCAGAATATTTTCCTTTGTATACCTTTTTTATATTTGCCAAATAGTAATATGCTGTGACTTGCAATGAACTCTTTGTTTTTGTGTCAAAATGCCTTTGTATAAACGTGGTATTGTCTCCTCTGTGCAATTGTTAATAGTCGTTAACAGCTGCCGTGGGCAAGTATTAGTGTATAATAATGGGTCCGACTGATGATAGTTCGTTAGGTGAAGTGTTGTATTTCTTGCATTGTAAGACTCTTTGGCCATTTAAATGCAGCCACGTTTATTTAGTAACATTTTTTGAGCAAATTTAGATACACTTGCAATAAAATACAATCAGTTTGTACAATCAGTTGTTGAGTCACAGTCATTAAACATGTGCATTACGCAGTGAATAAAAAAATTTACTTAACATACATGCGTGGCAGTGGCATATAATCACTCTTACTTCAAATGATAACATGTTTTAATCACCTCTCAGAATGTATACAAATGAGAATACTACCAGTCAACTTGTACTATAGGTGAACTGAAATAGTTTGTGAAGTGTCTCAAATGTTTTCTTTCTCCTTGAGCAACTCAACAACAAACTCTTCATCACTTCTGCAGCATGTAGAGAAATATTTTTTTTTCGGTCTGCTTGACAAGTACCTCTTCTTCATGGACTGCCATGAGCAGAAGGAAGACCAGCTCAAAGGTGCACTGAGCCACATACCGTACCGAGGTAAAATTGCTTGTAGATTAGCGCCACATATTGTAAAGGCTTGAGTGTGCTAACAGCAGTCATTTTCATTCAGCAGCTTTCGGCTGTCAAGCATATCAAACAAAGTGAATGGGTGCTTAAGAGTATTTAAAGGTGAAGTGTGTAACTTTTTTGATGACAAAATACTTACTACTTTCCCAGTTTATTGTTCATTGACAACTATAAGTAGGCCTAAGCCTTTCGTAAATTTAGGACTCCCAAAAGTAGAAACACTGAGCATTCCAGGCACTTTCAAAACATTGATCTCTATATTTTCCCAGGTCACACCTACTGATGATGTGGACCAAGAAGGTGTTTAGCAGCTGGTAAGAAGTTTTCCTGAAAGTTCGCTCCAGCGAGCTGTTACAAACCACAGAAACAAACTCAAAAACACCTTCTTATTGGACATATTTTGTTCTAAATGACGTCACACCCATTCTTCGTTGTCATAGGAAGTACTGTATGCCGGGGCCTCAATGCACTTATCTTGGAAGATCAAAACAAAGAGAAATGACCCAGCTGTTTCATTATCATGCATAACTATATGACATGGGGTTATGCAATGTTTGTTATATAATGTGTTTTGTTTTCGGTTCATATTTGATTTACTGCTGTATTTAGATGAGTGACAACACTAATAAGCACCTGCAATGATACGTTCTTCGCAAAGTTCATCAAATTATTAACATTAGATGTAAAATCACTTGTGTCACACTCCATAATCATGTGAGCTCAATATCAAAAATGAAAAACAAGGCCGATTCCCCTTCTAATCAAAAGAATCACTCTGCTGTATAATTGATGAAGAGCATTGCATTGAGAGAGCACATGATAATATCAAATATAAATAACGCTTCTTTTAAGCATTGATGCGTTTGGTTTAACTTGGCCTGTTGTGAATAATGTAATACCTTTATGAGTGCAGCTGCAAAGCCTGGCTTATCAAACCACTGCCTTTCATTGGATGAGAGGGGAGCACTTGATCCTTTTGCAAATAACAGTAAAGTTAGCACGTTTTAGTTGAATAGGGGGCTAGGGAGGAGGTGGGATCAATTATGAATAAATGCATGGGCCTCTCATCTCTGTTTTTTCCCTACCTGTAACAAAATAGGAGGGAGGGGGGATTATCAACAGCGATTCACTCCCATTACCCAATCCCATTGTTCTTTTAACCTGTTTATTTAAACAGCCTACGCTTTAAGTGGATTACCTTTGAGCACTGAGGATATCTTATGTCTAATGTATTTATACAGAGATTGATGCGGCAGCTAGTTGGAGAGAATTTTTCAAGGGATGGATCCCTTCGCTCTACCAAATTAAATGCCATGCACAAGCAACCAAACTGCTAGTACTAGTGATTGTTGGCTTTTAAAAGCCTGGGGGTGTTTTAATGAACTCGCAGACAATGTGTGCAATTCCATAAGAATAATCACGCAATCACTTCTCATGACTGACAGATTTGCAGTGCTCAGTATCCCAAGGAAACCACTTATCAAACCACTTAGCTCCATTACAGATACTCAGACTCACTCACTAATTCATAAAGTTATTGATAATTGAACATATTTTGAAAATTTCACCCATCCTCCCAGGAGCAGTGCACCAGCACAATGGTTTTATGGCCCAACACATTACCAGAAATGTTTATCATATAAAAAGTCCTTAAAATTAAATATAGAATTTATTTACATGACTCTTTCTTTAGGTTTCCAAATTTCTCTTGAATTTCTATGGTTTGACCTTTAAGACTGTCAATAATTTACTGCATAAAACAAAATGCAAAACATGATTATCCTCGCTGCAAGTGAATATGTATGTAATGTGGTCTAGGTTATTTATTTATTTATTATTTGTACATTTTTTTGAAGATGAGGGGATGTCAAGCAACTATTTTCTACCAAGTGACAGTTCAATTCAAGCCTTTGACGTCAACAACAAAAGATATGGGAAGGGTTTTCCCTTCTCTTTTAAAAGTTGACAAGCCAATTTATAATGCCATCCAACTAATGCACAGTTTTATTGTTAGTTGCATGTTATTATTTGCATTAAGCATTGAATTCTCTGCTGTCAAGTCTCTACCAGTTGAGAATCACTGTGCTAGCACATACAAAGAGGCCATGTTTCTCTCTGCTGATCTGAGGGTTTCTCATTGGTGATTTCCTCAATGTGGCTCTATCTACAGCAGGTAAAACACAGCAGAGACCCAGACTGATAGCAAGGGAGTATAAAACCTCACCTACAGTTGTTTGGATGACCTAACATTTCATTGCAGTATTAATATATTACAGTATGTATTAATATACAATTATGATATGTTTTATATATATATATATATATATATATATATATATATATATATATATATTATTTACTTTCAATATTTGTAGTATTTTAAAGATTAAAGTATTGCAAAATTAGCTGCAAAAATAAAGGGCACCTTGTGGAGCACTTGCTTATGCTTCTGCAGTGCATTCTTCAATCAAGAACGATATGCCGCTAAATAACTTGTGTGTTCCTCATCTCTAGATTAGTCATTTCCATCAACATCGATGCCGATAAAAACATGGATAAATGAGCATTGTTGAAAGCAACTTTCTTTAAATGAACTGATCTGCATTGGTTAGACTGACTGGCGACATAAGGGTTTTTTCGGCTTGTGAACTCACATTTGAGTTGCAATGAAATTCATACATTTTTAAGTGTGGCTTAATTGTCAAAATACTTTTCGGGGCAACTGCACATTCAAATAGTTAGAAATACTATTATGTTGAGAAGATCATCAAATGTTATATTTGACTATTTCATTATTTCATTATTTATTTGACCAAAATGTCTTATTTATGAAAGCTATAATAAAATGTTAAACAAACAAATCAACCAATTACTTAAACACCTTCCCTCCCACTGATCATTTGAGTGGCGACTGTGAAGCAGAATTGAATAGGGCCTGACGTGATGGGTCTGCTAGGCACTGAATTGGCATTAATTGATCTCATCTATGTTACATTTCAAAAAGTAGCAGCTCGCTCCTCTGCAAATGATTGCACCATCTAAATTACCCACACCAATGTTTTTGTTATCACCGTGAGCGATTCCATTCACCACCTCTTCTGCCGAGACAGCCTCACTAAATCGACGTGTCTCATTGTTAAGGGCTTGGTTAGGGGTTGGCTTTGGCCCCTGCAGACATTTATGAATCAATTTTTCCTTCCATAAAAGAGGCGCTTTAACACTTTGGCTGTTTCAAAGGAAATGCATTATTTAATAACTTTAGTGATGGAGAGAGATGCTCTTTGAGGCTATTCAGTATCGAAAGACCCCTGCATTACTCTACCAAACCTGATGTTAAACATCCCTGCATGTGCGTGTCTGCTCTGTGCCCTTTCATCTATTTATCATCTCATTCTCAATCACGCAGTAAATCCATTTGGAATTACAAAGCACTCGATAAGTGTGCCACTTGCTTTTGTGCTGTTTTAAAATGCACAGCGAACTTAAACAGGCTACAAATGTGTTGAGTTGTAACAATATTGAGTACATGATATTATCGGCATTACCTATTGATCCAACCAATCCAACTGAAAGACATGTTTAGTGCTGTATTGATCTTCTCCATTCCTATCTAAAATATGACTGCGAGAAAAGCCACTGTAAATACAAATCATTAAGCTTGATGCAGTGACCTCTTTGAAACACATTTAACTGTATTGGCACAGACTGTATGATTTGATTCATAATTTTGCTTAGGGCACAGAACACACTTACATTTTTAAGTACAGCTGATGTTTTGTTGACCTCAGAATCAATCAAAAGTTAATGCTTGTGGTTTTTAAAGTTTAAAGCCCCGGCCACATGACAGACAGGTCACATTTAACACAAATTTAAATCCTGTCAATAATCAACCAATTGTGCTCAGATTGTTGGGTAATTGATTTTGTTAATGTGGCTTTTGAATCCAGGGTTACATTAGGGGGAAAGAGGGGGGGGGGGGGGGGGGGGGGCTGATACAGAGAAGTCAGCAATAAACTAAATTTGCATTTCTTGAAGAGAATATCAAACAAAAGATTAGTGTTAAAGTTTTAGGTAAGCTTAAAGGAATATTACAGGTTCAATACAGGTTAAGCCCAATTGACAGCATTTGTGGCATAACATTGATTACCATCAAAATTAATTTTGACTTGGCTCCAATTTTTTTAATGTTAAAATACTCACTTTTCCAAAAGAATAACCACAAGACATAGACAATATGTGTGTTAACATAATTTTAGCATGATAAAATCAGTTATTAACCTTTTTTTAAAGTTACAGTAAATTTTACAGCTTCGTTGTCATGACGATGTAACGTGTCAACTCGTTAACAAAACGTCAACAAACCCTAAAACCCTACAATGACTGTAAAAATGACAACTGAAAGTACTTTAAAGATCAAATTATACATGATACAGGACAGCAACAGACAAATGTTCTATGCACTAGATAAACACATAAACATTTCATATATCCAACCTGTAAACATAATTCTGTCAGTTAACCTATAAAATATGCTTCATATTGTAACATCTAAAATAACTTTAAAAAATGAAGTTACACCAACAAAAGTCATTTTTAATGGGTTACATCAACATCAAGAAAATAGATCCTTAAAACAAGTGCAGGTTACCTTTTTTCAGTGCATTTCCAGTAGCAGAGAACTGTTTCAACAAAATGTAAATTTAACTTGTGTCTATAAGTAGCACTAAAATTCTGTTCCCATAAAACATCCTACATTTGTATAACGTGAGAACCCCCAATCAAAGTATACAGCTCCTTATTCCAAACCTCCTCATGGACAGATAGACACTATCGATGAAACAGAAAGCCAAAAGCTCAACATGAGGAAGCTTTTGATTCTCAGAGTCTGTACTCACTGGAGAAGAAATTTCTTTCTTGCTGTTGTTGTTTTTTAAATAAAAAATAAACTATACAAACACATGATGGATCAATGGCTGAGTACACCAGAGGGGGAAGAAGACAAAAGTAGAGGAATGAGCGGAAATAAGAAAGCAGAATTTAAGCAGGGGGCAGAGGAAAGGGCATTTATGTTTTAAAAAGAGTGATAGAAACTCACAGAAACCATCTGTGAGAGATGACGTAGAAAAAGGGCAAAGAAAGGGCCTGAAAAAGAAGGATGGGGTGTTGATTTTGCGTGATCGGAACATTAACACAAACGGGCACATCTGTTGAAGGAGCCTCTCTCCTCTCTTATCCTCAGGCAATGTCAACTCGATTACCGCAGGGTTGAAAGAGACAAAGATCTATCCACAAGACTCCTCATCCTTTTAGGCCCACCTGCAAAGCCAGGATCTGAGGCCAACCCTGCCTAAAGAAAAATGAAAAATGCCAGGGTTGCCGTGCTTTTCACTGATGCTGAGCTCTTCCTAAATTACCTTAAGCATATTTGTAGCAAATAGGATTCCACCTTCTGACTTCCAACATTGTCCTTCTTCTGAGAAAGGTCTCTCCTTATTTCTGTGTTGTGTCTCTTTGAATGTGTCCTGTACTTTATTTCTATATGCATTCTGTGTAGCTCTCATATGGCGATACAACACGTGCTCTCTGGTTTTTGGTAGATAAGGAAATTAATAGTTATTCACTCACAATGGGGGCAAGAAAATCAGGTACATATCTTCAACCCATCGGAGCAGAATCCTTCACAGTACTGTATACAGGTGCATCACAAAAAAATGTATATCGTGGAAAAGTTATAAGAATATAGAAATGTTGACCTTCTGAAAAGTATGTTAATTTGTGCACTCAATACTTGGTCGGGGTTTCTTTTGCACAAATTATTGCATGACTGCTGAGGTGTTACAGAAGCCCAGGTTGCTTCGATAGCGGCCTTCAGCTCGTCTGTATTGTTGGGTCTGGTATCTCTCATTTTCCTCTTGACAATACCCCATAGATTGTCTTATGGGATTCAGCTCAAGCGAGTTGGCTGGCCAATCAAGCACAGTAATACCATGGTCAGCAAACCAGTTACTAGTAGTTTTGGCAATGTGGGCAGGTGCCAAGTCCTGCTGGAAAAGGAAATCAGCATCTCCATAAAGCTTGTGAGCAGATGGAAGCATGAAGTGCTCTAAAATCTCCTGGTAGATGGCTGCATTGACTCTCCACTTGAGAAACCACAGTAGACCAACACCAGCCGATGACATGGCACCCTAAATCATCACTGACTGTGGAAACTTCACACTGGACTTCAAGCAACTTGGATTCGGTGCCTCTCCTCTCTTCCTCCAGACTCTGGGACCCTGATTTCCATCTGAAAAGAGGACTTTGGACCACTGAGTAATTATTTGCAGTAATTCATGCAAAAGGACCCGTGACCAATTATTGAGTGCATAAATTAACATACTTTTCCATGATATTCAAATTTGTGAGATGCACCGGTACAGTATAGTTTTTTTTACAGTATAAATGTCTTTGTATTTTGAAGTAAAAGCTCATTCATCTTGAGAGTGGCTTATTCTGTATTCCAAAGGAAGGTCAAATAATCTGTCAATGTTCCCAGAGTTACTCGTCAGTTCCATTTTTACTAGAGAAAATTCCAATTACACAGCTCAATAACTGATTAGTTTTTTCTAGCAAGAATTTAAAATAGGGAGCTTTCTAACTGAACTTTTACTAGTAAGAATTCCAATTAAAGAGCTCTACAATGGAATCTTTACTTGTCATGTTTCCATTGTTCATTTTTAATTACAGAAACTTTTCCTAGTAAGGATTTCAGTTAGAAAGATCTATAATTTAGTTCTTATTAGTAAGAATTCTGATCAGAGAGGTTTCTAAATTAATTGTTACTAATAACAAAATTGCATTAAATATGTGTTTAATTGCAGACCTCTGTAATTGAATTACAAAGCTCCGTAATTACATTCTTACAAGTACAAATGGAAATAGATAGCACTGTAATGGGAAGTCTAACTAGTAAAGAAGACATTACAGAGGTCAGTGATTGGAATTTAGAGCTCTCTAATTTAAAAATTACAAGTAATACTGGGAGCATTAAAAGCTAAATTGGCTTGCCATACCGTCAGTCTCTAAAATTCTGCTCAACATCTCCTTTTGTGTTCCACACAGGAAAGTAATTCATAAGGGTGTGGAATGATATGAGGGTGAGTAAATAATAATAATAAAATATTCATTTTTGGGTGAACTATCCCTTTAAGAGGTAAAGTTTGGGTTGTTTTTTTTTTTTTTTTTTTTTTCATTGTTCAAAAGGTAGTGGACAAATAATTTAATAGATTAATAGTCTTTCTAAAAGAAGAATGAATTATGAACTATAACAGGCTATTTCACTGTGTTGACGAAAACATGGGGCATTTGTATAGTTTACATGATTTTGAAATGTCCCTACCAATGATAATCCTCAAAATGTCCACATCTCTGCAATATTTACAATATATTTCAGCAACTGACAGTTCTTGCACATGTAAACATATAATTTCTGTCAGTGTCCATAGAGTGTGTTTAAACATGTAGATGGGGCTTATAGGAGCCTGTGGGGGTGACAGTGAGAGCTGTGAGGATGGTGTTAGGACATGCCAGATGCCCAAATGTCACGCCCAGCACATCGCCCACTGACCCTAGGGCCATACAGCCACACTTGTCTCCACTGCCCCAAAGAAGACCCAGTTTCTCTCATTGCAAATGTGTCTACATGTCACAGCCCACTGCAAATACAATGGAGAAAAGTGCCATTGAGTAAATTAAACTTCTGTCTATTATTAATACTTCTCAAATGTAAAGTCCACAAGAACAATAGCCTATGCTGTAAGGAATAATTCATCCAAAAAAAATAAATAAAAAAAATGTTATTCACTCACCCTCATGCAGCCTTTTTTTCATACAATTACAGTTTGACAGACATAGTGACCTCCTTTTTTTCTGAATACTCTCTAGATATAGCTATTAAAAACTTTAAGCATGTTTTCTTAATTTGTATCTTTTTTCTTAATTGTTTTCTATTGCTTGTTATTTGCTTCTTTACTCTTAATTCATTATCGACTTGTTTTGAATACTGATTTGATAACATGAAACTAAGTTTACTCAAATTAGTTAATATTTTGTTATGGCATTGAAATTGCTAATGAAAATCGTCAAATTGCTTTCATATGTAAGCAAAAGTGGACTTTAAAACTTATATATTGGGGGGCCTGGGTAACTCAGCAAGTAAAGACGCTGACTACCACACCTGGAGTCACAAGTTCGAGGACTTAGAGCACATTTGGAATTGGGCGTTCCAAATTGGGGAGAAAAGTGGAGAAAATCTTAAAAAAAAACTTGAATAGTGAATAAGCATCAAATCGAATCAAGAGCTTGTGAATCAGAATCAAATCAGGAAATCTCCCTAGATACACAACCCCAAACATAAAAGTAGTCCACACAACTTGTGCTCAGTTTTCCTAGTCTTCTGAAGGCCACAAAGCTAATGTACACCTTCAGTAGACATCTTGACAGAGGCCACTTTGAACTTTCACTGTGTGGAGAAGAGATGCTTAAAAATAATCGTATTTTATGTTCCATGGGAAAAAATGTGTGAGTGAGTAGATATTTTTGTCATTATGTTTTCAAAGAATTTTCATTTTTTGGTGAACCTTTAAAAAATATAAACAAATATATTTATGTTCAGCAAGATTTCCATATTGTAAACCTCAATTGCCGGTTCCAGCTCCTTCCAGTGTCATATTTCCACAACTTTCAGCACAATGTTCTTTTCATTTCAATATTCTGTACAACATTCTTTCATCTCATCACTCCCAGTCATTTCTTTCTCTCTCAGGTCACTCGCCAGCATCAAAAGACATCATCATAAACTCAAGCAATCACGTAGGAGTGCAGAGAATCTGCAACACCACTTCTCTCCAGCTCCCCCTATGCAAGGTCACCCTCCAGCCTGTCTTACCACAAAATGAAGGTTGTGGTGGAAGATGTATGTAGCTTTGAAGCTTCTGAAGCGCTGTCCTCTTAGAAGAGCGACACCTTCAGTTTTTGTTCCACATCCTTAAATATGAGAGGAACAATATGTGTGTGGGGGGAGACACACTTGCATTTCACTGTCCCCTTATATACACACACAACACAAGCCGTACACACACACAGACACTCTTGGATCTTCTCAATCTTTGGTTTCAAAGGAAGCGTATAAGGCAGAAGGACAGGGGGGTTATACATTAGTACTGGTCAGTGCTCAAAGAGACTCCATCATAAATAATAAAGGGTTTGTGAAGGACATCCAGACTCTAGTTACCGCTACGCTGTGCCTCACATCACACCAGACAAACACAAGATTGTCATTTTTCATCCAGCAGTGACCAACCTCGCTACCCATATGATTAGCTGACGGATTCAATTATCCAACGCAATGGAAGCAACATGCAGAACAATAGGCAAAGAGTTTGTTTGGGAAATGTTGGTGAGGGCACGTTTGGGTTTCTTTAATACCTCACCAATGGAGATGGGGTTGTGCTTCACTGTTTATAAATACCATGTTTCCTTTTAAAAGAAATAGGATAGAACTACTGTTTTAAGAGGATGTGTTTTTTTATCTTTGTGAATTAAAAGAGAAATGGAGATCATAAAACTTGTTGGAAGGACATCATTTCAACCTGGACTACTTGAATTGACCATGTTTTACCATATAGTCAAATTGTGGAACTCGAAAGGAGATATTTAGCAGAATTTCAAAGCTGCTCTTTTCCAAACAATGAAAGTAGATGAACACTAGGGTCAGCCGTGGGACTCCATTTGAAACCGCTGTACCCAGTGGCCAAAGCTGGATGTGGTGATGTTCGTCTGGGCATGTGTGAGTCCCAGCTTCTGGGTGAAATGTCAACAGAGCGGATGTTTTGAGTAATATTTTTAGTTGTAAATTATGTAATACTGTCAACAGGAATGCATGTTTTATTAACCATACGCCCTAATCCAAACTCTAAACCTAATCGTCAGTGCAGAAAAATGTAACTTTAGTGCCAAAAGTCAACCTCCATATTGTGCTCAACATTTAATGTGAACACAATCATGACCTAGCTTCCATGGGACCAGAACCCGGGTCTCTGAGGCTGCTCGCACAACATGGTCACACCACAGAAAAAGAAAAACACATTTGAAGTGATGCAAAAATGTGTGATGGCAGATGGCGCTTGTCAGTAATTCGGTAGAATGGGGTCGATGTCAAAGTACATTCGGTAGCAACATGTCCGCTTCGGTGGGATCATGTTGCACTTTCATTGTACAGAAAGAGCAGCTTGGACATTTTGCTAAATATCTTCTTTTTCAGAATATTCAAGTATCAACATGAGGTTGAGTAAATAATGACAGAAAATACATTTTTGGATGAACTATCCCTTTATCTAGTCTCTGGAACTGTATGTATATGAAAGCTCTGAGTCTGAGGTAGTTTGAAGATGAACTCAGAGAACAACATGAGGAACATTCACTTTAATCAGCAGATACCTGTGAAAATAAATATCTTCAGTAACAGTCCTCTGTCCTATTGAGCAGAAAATGCCTTCCTCCATCCATTATAAACTTGAGATGGAAGTGCCAATTAATTTCCCCTGTCCTCGCTGACCCTACCAGCAGCATGTTTCTAAAACAAAAGCGGACCATATACCGCTCCAGACCAACCCTTATGCCGCCCCCCTCCCTCCATCGCCCCTTGCTTCAATAGCATCTTATCTGTAGCCGCTGGCAGTACAGACGCATTAGCGAGTGGATTACACATGCTTGGTAGGCATGCATTAGGGAGATGGGGGCAGATCCCAGCTCAAAGAAGCCAACTAAAGGCCTGAGTCTGCCCTATAATGAGATCTAACTCCTGAGGAGAGGCACTCGGGGCTAGTGCGCTCTATTTAAAGAGGGCCGGCCTCATTTAAAAGACTGTGTCTGTGTCACTTTATTACTTAACCTGAGCAAGGCACATCAAGGCCCTTTTTGTATTAGCAACGAACCCCCTCTTCCCTATTTTCAGCTAAGCTGATTACACAAACATAATGTGCATGTATTTTTTTTATTTAGGGGCCTTAGAGGGGGTGTAAGAGCTTAATGTGTATGTGTGTGTACACGTACGAGTGAGGCTGAAACAAGGACCAGGGTCTTGCTTGTGGCTAGCCATTAAAAAAAAAACACACATTTTTTGTTCAATGTTGACTTTTAGATGTTCGATGTTACTTTTGAATCACTTTGAATGACAATAGATTGTCAAAGCAAGTTTTCTCAGCTCAATATACATTTACAAAGCAAAGGTATACATACCAATATATTATCCAGGACGCTTAATCAATCAATATTTGGTTCTTTTGAGTTATCGCTTCAGCTGATTACTGTACTGATTGGCCAATTAACAGAGGTGGCCATTCTGGTTAGTGTCAGTTACAAAATACAACAGCTGTTTTTAAATACAGAGAAGTCAAAGGACAGGCCAATTGTAAAAATGGTTCTATTTAGCATTTTTCTCATTTAATGCTGATTTACAAATTATATTATCAACATATCACTTTGAATAAAAAGCTACCTTTCAGAATTTCATAGTATTTGGTATGTCCAACTTTTACTTAAATAAGCTGGCATGGGCTCCACAAGTTTTTACAAAACCTGATGATCCATATTATTCCAGCACGATTTGAAAATGTTCAATAAGAGCATAAAGTGTGCTTCAATGGAAGCAAGGAAATACACATTTGTATAGTTCACATGGTCGACGTCGATTTGCTTATTTGATTTCCTAGAAATAGCTCCGAATCATACGCATTGTTTTATTCATTTAATGTTCTAACATTTCTCTGGTTTAGATTTTTCAAAATTCTAAAATGTTCACATTGCGCCCTGTTCTAAATTAGATTTTGAATCCCAACTTCTGAATCCCACTGTATTTTTTTTAGTACATTTTGTGTAAATACTATTAAAATAAACTAAATATTCTTTTAAAATCTGCAGTTGTTTGTATACTGTTCGCAATAATTAAATTTTAGCATATATTTATTGGCATTATAGCCACCCTGCTCTAAAAAAACCCATATCAGTCAACCACTATTTCAAAGCACATCCCTTCTCTTATTCATCTTTGAAGTCAAAAGCTATCAAAAATGTTGCATAAAGCATTCCACTTGAATGATATGCAGTGCATTGAGTTACAGTATAAACCTTCTCCCTCTTTTTTTGTCCACAACAGATACACAATTACACAAATCAATACACATTTCTTTTATCTTTTCATGCCTTTTTGCTCTCGTTCTCTCCGCTGAAGGTGACCCCTGGGCTGGAATGTGTCCTCCATTTCGGCAGAATTGGCATAAGTGCTGGTCATTTGGCGTGGACGTTAAGTGTATGAAATGAGTGGCCCTGTCTTTCTCTGGTCCTTTCCTCCTGACAGGCTGATGATAGAAGCGTCACATCCTAGGCCCGAGTAAAATGCAAACTGACAAGAGACAAGGCTTTGGTGGCTGAATATAATGCCGGATTGTGCCTCAGAGTGCCTTATTATCTTGTCTTGGGATGCCTGAGAGGAGGCGGGTCCCTTAGAAAAGAGTAGACAGCCACTGTACACACACACACACACACACACACACACAGAGAGAGACACACAAACCATATCCTATTCTGTGAGTAAGAGCAGAAAAAAAAACTGCCCTCCTAACCACTGCTTTTGCAGCTAATGTACCTGACAATAAATAGGCTGAGGTTGTTGGAGATGTTTGTTCATGATAGATGGAGTCAAACCTGGAGAATGTAGCTTTTTAAAAGGCGGAGGAGGTCGAAAAAGCATCAGGAGATGAAAGTGAGGAGGAGATGGAGAGAGATGAAGAAAGATGTTATTCTGGAGTCAGAGGCTTTGCTTTGGCCTCACGGTTAGTCATAATCCTGTTCTGAACAACTCAAAAAGGGTTTAAGGCATACAGACACATAGGCTTTTGTGCAAACTTGAGCAGTAAAGAACTAATCGATTACTTTTTATCATAAAATGCCACCCAAACAGGAACGATGATTCAGTCAAGGTATTTCCAAGCACATTTTGAATTAGAGCAACTGGGCCTTAAACCTTTTACAACCATTTCAAACACTACTTGCGCAAGGTATAACAGCACTGCACGTACAAATATTACACAATGTTTTAACAGAATAAATCACTTGCAAAAACAAAGTTCTCCCATACCCTTTTAAATGTGTAAAATTAAGCTGTATCATGGTACAGTTACTTCAGAGGTAATTCAGTTGCTTTTAGTGCAAATCTAGGCTCCAACACAAACCAAAAAGTGACAGCGTTTGTTGAATCATCTAGTCATTTCTCACCATTGTCCACACAGCAAACTCTATAATGCGTCTTTAGAACTTCTGCAAAGTTAATATCTGATCTACAGATTGACAAAACCCACTGAATGTTCTATCCATGCCGCACAAAGCGCGGTCCATCATATTCGTCTCTCTCTGCAGCCTTTCATACTCCTGTAGAGCAGCACCCACCCCCCAAAGCTCCACAGATGGGAGCTTTTCAACTTTTCAAAGCAAATGTCAAGGCCGCTCTTTTGTTGGCCGTAACACGTACGCGTTTGTGGGGAAATTACTGCACATTTGTCCATACGTGATTCTTTGGTGGTGTGGCCTTTTTATGCTGAATCTTTCATTTGAAAAACATCTACGCAATTCAATCAGTCTTGAAAATCAACCAAGGAAAATGTTGAAAAGGACCCTTATAATTTTTTTTCTGATCTTAAGATGCGAAAGCTCGTCCAATGCCTCTGTGTTCATCATCAATTGAGTTGCTAGACATATGTATTGCACATCTCTGACCTTTAAACGTACAGAAACTCCTTTGCGGGCAGCAGAAAACCATTTAATAAAAGAATGTCGAGAGCAAAGAAAGGATAAAACTTTGGCATAAAATGTCCAATAGAGATTAAAATTAAATTGCTCTTGAATGATTTATGTGAGGCTTAAAACTGAGATTCAAATTTTCCAACATGCAGATGCAGATCATGTAAATACGGGTGGCTTGTGCGGGTGGTTGTATGCATGCTTGTACCACTGATTCTTTATGTAAAAAAACAACATGATTGAAAACATTGCGTCCTTGCTTCTTTGTTTTAAAACAAAAGTTTAAATACGACAGCTAGTATTGGATATCATAATCAGTGCTTTTCCTTTTGATTCCTTCCTGCTATTTCCTTTCTTCTCCGTCATTCTCTATTCTTTCTGTAACCAAAGTACAATGACCGCTCAGGTATTTCACTGATGGACAATAGTGCCCTAGGACAGATTCAACCATGCCTGTCTGCCTGGAGCAGCCCCCTGTCCCTACCCACGGCCCCAGCCTGCTTTACCTCTCGTGGGGCATGAAAAGAGCAGAGACACTCCATTTGGTGGCCTTAAAAAGAAAGGGATATCTTTTTTTTAATGTTGATGCTGGACTGACCACATGCAAACTAAAAAATTTGAATGTACAGATAAAATAAAGCCTTGATTTTTGTGTATTCATTTATTATACAGTACCTAAAGTTCTGAAAAAGAATGTGCCTGTGTTTCTGTAAGCATGCAATAAAGTGAGTTTTTACAAAAGGAATAGACTGACAGAGAGACAATAAGCTGTAAAACAAAATATATAAGAAAAAATAAGCAGGTTTGATGCTTATTAAAGCAAATTGTAACACTGGCATTATAAAACAGTAACTGGGCTTTTCTTGCCTTAGGATATTCTAAAAAATTCATCAGACTGACAGCGGAAACAGATCAGGGCCTGACAGAGAGATTCGGACTGGGATCAGACATAGCCCCTCCAAAACCCCCCCAACTCCCAAAATCAAATCAGCAAAGAGACCCGCCGTGTTGACACACCGTCACCATGGTGACAGGCTGCACCTCGCCCGCCCACAGTCCCAAATCCATTCTCACCAAAAATTCTGTCTACCACAATGCACCCCGCACATACACATACATAAACTCTTGTTATGTGCATTTGGTGCACAAAAGAGGGGTAGCTGATGTTTGATGTATAATTCATCCCAAAACACCAAGCAGTACTCTTTATAGGCTACTGTTCTTTTAATGTCTAATGTAGCAGAGCAGCAGTGATGGCTGAAACTGGACTGTAAGGAGAACGGAATACCTTAGCCAGTTTATCAAAAGCAAATGTATTGAAGAATAAAAATAAAATAAAAATAATCAATTCAGTGAATATGGTTCATTAATTAATTGTTATGACCTCGGCTTCAAACTAAGGCTGCAGAAATATGTAAGTTGGTTAATTTGAGCCATTATTTAACATAACTCATAATGGTTATATATTGATTGCATCAACAAAAATTAAAGTACTATTATAACAGATGTACATATTTTTTAAATAATGTAATCACAAATATGGTAAATGAACTGTAATAATACGCAGAATGATCATATTCCTCACATAACATATACCGGTACATATTTATTTGGTTGACACATATAGCTTTTACACATAATACACCCGCCAAAAAATTACCCTTCAGGTTTTAAATGTACACCTTAAAAGTCCTTTAATGTTTAAATAGTTGATTATGATCAGGTAGGTGGCAGACGAGGTCCAACTCTATTATCATTAATGTAATAATGTTAGTTCTAACATTGAGCTCCAAACAGCCATCATTCAGTCTAACTATGAACACAGACAAGAGGAAGACAGAGTCCTATTATTATCCTAGCTACTGAATATCAAACCTGAAGCACAAAATCCACCCTGACCGCCTTCCTTCACCAAGTACCAACTCAGTTAATAAGCTTTAGACATATTTATGTGATAAATTGCAGGAAATTACATGGATGAATGCATATAACATTAGCGCGCATTCCACATTCAGGATGACAAGCACTTCTAAACACCTTAAATGTTTTAAGAAGGTCACTTTACAAGGATGTGCAAGACCACAATTGAATTGAATTAAGAAGCTATTCGCTCCTTTTTTATGCATGTACTTTTTCAAGTTATTTTGAAATATTTTGGTGGATCTTTGAAAACACTTTTTAGAGCATTTCCATAAATGTATTTTTCTTTTTAATATTAATACAAATTAGTGAGATATATAAATCTGTTTTAGGGTTGTGGTGTGTATGTTTGAATGTGTGTTCATCCTGTCATAAAAAGTCAAAAAATCTCCTATAAGAAATAATAGCCTTGTATTGAATTCACTTTTATGCACATAATATATGTATATATATTTATTTAGTTATGTATTTATTGTATTTTAATATATACATAGAGTATATATATATATATATATATATATATATATATATATATATATATAATGTATGTATGTATGTATGTATGTATGTATGTATATATATATATAGAGAGAGAGTAGATAATGGAGAAAACACATTATAAAAAAAATCTAAGTTATGATATGAATGAGTAGAGCATGTCTAATATACAAAAAAAAGGTGAATGTGTTTTTTTTCTTCTTCTTAAAAAAAAGGTTTAAAGTGATGTTAGAAGTCTAACAGCTGGTATTTGATCTAAGAAAATTACAGGTTGATTCTGAATTGTAGTTTATGCATTTCACCTGTAAGACTTCAATCAAATTGAAAAAAATGCAATGTCCATAGCAATAGTCAATCAATGCATATTGAATCCAAAGGGATGAAAACTTGTATTTCCACACAGTACACCACAGAAGAGTAGAGTGAATAATTTTTAAAGGCTTTTTTATGTTAAAAAAAGGTCTGAGAAATCATTCTGACTGTAAGGAGCATTACATTTTAACAATACTGAAGGAACACTATTGTAGGATGTTGATTAAAATTTTAAGGCTTTTAATACATTTTTGTCTGTTCATAAAAGCAGAACTTCATAAAGTATGCTCATTACTCAGATGAAACATAATTAAAGAATATCTTTAATGTTAAAAATAATTTTTAAATGTTTTTCAATAGAATCTCATAATTTAATAAATTAACAATGTATTAGTTAATATAAACTATTAAAAAATCTCTAATAGCATTACATTTAAATAATAATATTATGAATACATAATAATAATAATAATAATAATATCTGGAAATAAAGTATTTTTCCATTATTATTATTATTAATAATATTATTAAAATATCACACATTTAAAAATGTGAATTTGCATTTTTGCATTCATCACTTGGGCTTTGAAGCCTTTTTTCCCAGTTGTAGCGTGTCAAGGTATATACTGCTGTTCATCAGGAATTTACAGGAATTCCGCCTGCTCAGCTGTGAACTCCTCATGAGGCAGATGAGCCCTTCTCACAACAATCACATTTCTATCCCTCAGGCCTCTTCGCTTTCTCTCATTTTATCTTCACCCTAAGCTGAGGAGATCTCAAATGTGAGGAAATGTCACCCTGTATGACAGATGAGTGTGTGCGTGTGTGTGTGCGCGTGTACATTATATGTCTCCTGTTGCCTATTTGCCCCAGATTCTGTCACATTTTTCTACTTTATGACACCAACAAAAAACTGGTCCCCACGTACTGCATGGCGTCACCCCAAAAGTGTAAGAACATAAGGACACTTCTAACCACTAGAATTCAATGCGAGGGCGTTATACCACAAATGCAACATATTATCATGTAAAATGCATAATAAAAAGGTAACATCTGCATCTATTTACATGTACCAACAGCGTAAACTTTAAACTTTAAACTGTAAAATGTAATTACAGTAGGTGACCCCGTTTTAAAGAAAAACAAACGTAAAAGTAAAAAGGACAAGTAGTTGCATTATTGTATACTTGATTAAAACTAGTAAAAATAGCAACAAATTAAGCTGAAGTTATTTCAACAAATCTGTTTAATTTGAGTTTTGATCTGTTAGAATTTACATTCTGAAGCACAGACCAACTGTACAACACAGTCAGAAATCCACAACTTCATTAAATCAAAACGTATTAATATAAGGTATAAATTGAGGTTGGCCAACATATTTAACAACTAATAACAGACACAAGAAACTTTTAATTGTATTTGTGATAAACAAAATCTCTCTCATGATTGACACCCACCTTCCCAGAATCCCAGCCACAAGAACCCTAACTTTCACCTGATCTGATCCAGCACTTTCTACAGTGCTCACATACACGAACACACACACACACACACACACACACACACACACGTGGTGTTAATTTCCCTCATTGCATAACCCTGTTGCTGGATGTGACTTCACAATAATGAGGAAGATGAATGTTGGACTCACCATACATCTTCTCCTCCGAGTCAGTGTCAGCTGACAGCAGCAAGGGCTCGTCGTTGAGCTCGCTGTCCGGGCTGGCCGCTTTGTTGTCATCCCGCAGCTCGCAGGCGTCCATATCGGCACGCAGGGGGAGCAGCGGTTTGCTCAGCTGCCCTGTGATCATCGGATCCTGGAGGCGAGCAGAGAAAGGACCGGGTTTTGAGAAGGAGAAAAAGGCAAAAGTAGTGATGTTTGCTTGAATGCACTGGTTCCCTCACACACACGTGCTCGCTCAGTTTCTCTCTTTCTCTCCCTCCCTTTTCTTTCTGAAACTCACCACCTCTTCTATCATTCTCTCTCTCTCTCTCTCTCTCTCTCTCTCTCTCTACTCATTGTACCATCACTGTTGCTGGCTATAGTGGATAAGAGCTCTTGTGCACTGCACAAATGTAGAAAATTTTGTTTAAGATGTTCCACTTGACAAATGACTCATTTGTGTGAGTATCTCCAAAGAGCCATCAACATTAAAATAGAATATTCAAGTTACATATGAACGTTTGAATATGCCACATTTGTTTAGCAAAAAGAAAGAAAGAAAGAACTGTATTCTGTTTAAATTAACAAAAAGTGTAACAGGAAGAAAGAAAAGAGAATTTAAATATGTTGATTTTGTAACCGGAAATTGGTTGTTCATATCTGTATTGAAAAATGAATTGAGAATTTAGTTACATATCAATGTTTGATTGTTCCACATTTGCTAAATGAAAGAATGTATTCTGTTTAAATGAACAAAAAGTGTGAATTTAACCATACAGATGCAACCGAGAATATATGTAACCAGATCTGAAATTGGTTGTCATGACATTAAATCATATGACAGATCACATTACTGAAAAATAAGCATTGGAAAATGTCATTAAGTATCTAATGCCCACATTATTTGACTTTGATTTAAGTCTCATTATTCACACAGAACGTCCTCAATCAGCTCTTGTCATTCAAAGTGCAATTTTATGAGGTAGCACTTTTTATTTTTATTCAAGTTCAACTTTCCATTTAAATCAATTTTAGTTCAGTACCAAAAAGTGCACTGAAATGTTAACCCCCCCAAAAATAAGCCTCATGTGATGACATTTAAATCTGCTTTTAGTCAAGTCATAAATACTTTTTAACATTACTGAATCAGCCTGAATACCTGGTTACACCAACAAAGCCATTTTAAAAGATAGATAAAGTAGAAGCACCATAAGAACAATTGGATGTTACTTTTTACAGTAATGGTCCACTTCATTCAGCTTTGATTCACATAATCCTCTATAGTAAAAAAGTGTGTCCTCGTCCAATCAGATCTTTTCATTTTAAAGCAATTTTATGAGCTGTCATATCGTGCTATTGATTTAAGTTTGAATCATAGTGTCTTAAACAAATATCAATGCAACTTTCTACACTTTTACTTTCGATCTACATTTAAGTTCACCAGCACCCAAAGTAATGAAATGCAAATCAAAGCCATATCATATATATATATATATATATATGATATGGCTTATATTATACACAAATAACTTAACACAAATAAGTTTTATAACAACAACAACAAACCTACCAGAAATGTGATTCCAGAATAAAGAGAGAAATTAGTTTCTATGCTCTAAAAATCGTAATTAGCTAAAATCCACAAGCAGAGAGAGCAGTTATAGCATTACAGAGTCTGATGTGAGATCAGTCAGTGCATGCTTGTCACAAAGCCCAAAAACCAGTGTGGATAACGCAGATACATAAAGTGAGCACTGCCGGCAAGCCTGGGATTGCCTCTAGAGACTTGCTCGAGATGTCACCTCCACTCTCTCTCTCTCTCTCTCTCCCTCTCTCTCTCTCTCAGGCTTCAGAAGTACCTCCCCCCACCCTTTCTGATGCCGAGACACACAAACAAGTACACACAGGGAGGGCCAAAAATCTTCTTTTCTCTTTTTACACCCCATTATTTATGGAGTTGTTTCTGGCAAAATAATTCTGAGATAGGGGACAGGTGATTGTTTTGGATCAAGCCTAGGATGAAATCGAGGAGGAGCGGATTGGACCATCACAGGGCCAAATGCCCTTAATTGCCCCCCTCCCCCTCAGGGCAGTCAATGCATGGCAGCCGTGGGGCCTCTGTGAATGTGTTCATCGGATAGAGTGCATGAGACTTTGATATGACACATGATAATCTATGAAAATGTTAATCAATTGGAATAGTTTAAGCTGTCATTCGCCGAGCCGCCCATGGCTGGTCACTCCTCAAATGCTTTGCCACAATGTCCCTTGTCATTGCACCACTGGAGTTTTTTCTCAGTGCACTTATGCACAAGCAACTCAGCAACACATCAATATTCCCCTCTATCTTAGTCCGGAGAGGAAAATGCCGCACCCCCCAACACTGTTAAATAAGGGAGCCATGTACTCTGCTTTCATTTAAGGCAATACCAGCTCAAAAGCTCCCCCAACACACATTCATCCATCTATCCCTCCACCCGTCCCATTTCGCTCCCCTTTGAGTTGCCTGGTAGGTCCAGTGGAGGGCAAAATGAATACCTAATTGAATTGTGAAGTCATCAAAATAATCAATACTTTTTAATTATTTATTCTTTACAGTCTGTTGACTGAATGGGAGCTGTGAGAGGCTGAGGGGGGGGGGGGGGGGGGGGAGAGATAGAGAGAGGCGATATAATGCGCTAAAGATTTTCACCACAGGCTGCTGGTAGAGGAAGGGCACAATAAAACATAATTAATAAAAATTACTAGAACAAGAATGAGGGAAGAATGTGATTTTTTTTCCCCCACAACAAGTTAAAAGATTTTTACATTTTGTCAAGAAAATGTAAACAGTGTTTGCCTGTGCAACACAAGCTGCCATAATACTACGGTGTTGTGGGTGGTTGCTAGGGCATCGCTATATGGTTACCAAGAAGTTTTGAGTTTCTTTTCATTTGTTGTTGTGCAGTCACTACACTGTAAAATAGTATTAACCTGCAAGTTTGACCTTGAGGAGCTAAAAATGATTTTGTTGGTATAACCTTGTGTATTCAGTTTGGTTCAGACATGATAAATAATAATAATATCTTGAATCAAACCAATTAATCTAGACTACATGAAGCACGACAGACAGACAGACATCTATTTTGGGGGGTGGTTGCCAGAGAGTTGCAAGGTGGTTACTGGCTCAAGTCAAAAGAGCCCACTTCCAAATCTCTTGGATTTAATGATCAGTAAATACTGTAAGGTTCCTACTTCAGTGTAAATCTATGGGACTTTTTCGTCCGTATTATGGTCCACCAGAAACAATCCATTCAGTTAAATGGCTTAGTGAAGTAATAGCACAACTCTCATCAACAAGACACACAATTTAAGATATCATTAATTTTGTAGAAAAAACTTTGAAAGTTGAGTTACATACCGAAATGTAATACCGCAATACGATACGGTTTGTTCAAATCCTTAATTATACTTCAGTGATGTTTCCCTTAGAAAGCATCATTTGTGAAAAACGAGGAAAATGTTTATGAAACTCATTCTATTATTCTAATTATTCTATTGCATTCCAATAATTACATTTTTTGTCCATTATTTGCTATATTTTATATATTTTATCATTTGTCTTAAAACCAAGTAAAAGTAAACAAACTAAAATGGTTTTGCTGCACTTTTTATAATAGCATAATATAAGAAAGTATGTGGTTACACTCTCAAAGCCCCTCCTTCTCTCTCTTACTTTCTCTCTTTATTTCTCACGCTCTCTCTCAAATACAGTTAATTACACTAATGAAACAGGGACTCCCAGGGCAGTTCTTCATGCCAAAGAGCATAGGTGAGGGGACCTGGGGAGTGAATGCACGTGTCAATGAGTGCGTATGTGTGTGTGTGTTTGGGATCACCTTACTCATTGATGGTCACACAGGAGGAGAAACAAGAAAAAGCACTCTTGCCTCCTGCTGTTCTTCTTTTGCCTACTCTGAGGGTCATTTTGGACCTTTTTTTACTCATAAGATATCTATGCTAATTGCTAATGGCCTTAGCTGCAAGGGTCTGTGCCATCCTCTGGGGCCACGAAAAGATCCAAAGACCCCTGATGATGACACATGCCATTTGCTGACCAATGTTTTCTCATCTCTCTATATTGTCAAGTTCTCTCCTTCAATTTTCACCAATAACTAAAAGAAAAATTAAAACTGATGGCTTTGTAGCATAAATTGCACAGTTTATTAAATTTTTTCATAAAAGATGAAACAGTATTAATAATGAATCAAAAGGGAGACATATCAATATGCAGCAGATACAAAAATTATTTGCTTCAGAATAATTATTCATACATTAGAATTTTGACAAAATTATTTTAATGAAGATAAAATGCATTCTTTTCATGCTGTTATTTGTTAGGCGTAAATTCCTTATTGTTTGCAAACTATTAAGACAGGAATGCCTGAGTTCTATTTAAACTAAAGTTTCCTTCAGTGGCGGCTTTTGATGTTGTGTTAAAGGTCTGTCTCCCCCATAGGGCTAGATATACATCAACTCCCTCTGCAAGATAATAGCTACCTTCAGGGACAAGCCTGAGGGTCCCTCAGAGCCTAGAAGAACATCTTGTCAAATAGAGCCAATACGTTTTACGTGCACATTTTACATACTCTATCAAAAAAAGGGATATCAGATGTATTTATATCAGTCTTTAAGAGTGTTGGTTGTAATCTGAATACAAAGTAATTAGTTACTTTAATGGAATTACGTTTAAGTCAAAAAGTAGTTTAACACACACTACTGTCGGACAGCTGACCGTAAATCTCGCTCTCTGTCGCACTGCAGCTTCCAGTCGGCCTTTATCCCTCTCTGAGGCATGATTAGCCTGATTAGGGTCATTTGTAGTGGACTCCTTCAGATTAATTTACCTAACACTGCTCTTTAAAGCTGCATTATGTAAGTTTTTTTGGTTACAATTACCAAAAGTTCATTATTGAGTGAGTACATAAATAATTAATGTTCAAAGCCCTGTCCTAGTCTTACTTAAAAGAAGGTCCGGCTGTGGCCCATGAAGCGAGTGCAACAGCGGTTCACTGTACAGTCAGAGTCAGGTTTCAGGAGTCAAGAAGTCAGCACAGTGAAAATGAATTTAACTGTTTTAACTGTTTGGTAAAGTTGTTTACTTGCTACAATGCTTGGATGTGCTCTGGTAGGGTTGTTCAGGCTTACTGTATATTGGTTGTGATGTATAATGTATCGAATATTACTCATGTCTACCGATCGCGATTTACATGTTTCGTTTTTTTCCGGTGAAATATCTAATATTGATAATATTCATGACTTCTGAGTATTTTATAACATTGCTGCAGTTTCAAGATTCCCAAATTGTGTCTCTCTAAGAGTGTGTGCCACTGTTGTCTTAGGCTATTTTTTTCTTTTTAAGAGAAACGCACAAGTTGTTGTAACTTTCCATTGTACTTGTAGCAAAAAAATGATAGATGATTTGTTTATTTGCTTGTAGAAGACCTAATGGTCTAAATGTTATAAGCAAGTGTAAGCCAAAACAGTATTTCTGGAGCAATAAATCACTGTACAGATACTTGCCAATGTATCCTTTCAGCAGATCACCTGTTAAAATGGATCTAAAGCCACTATAGGTACAAGATAGTTCCCCGTGACTGTATGCTCATCTAAATTGGTTTATAATATTAGTTTATAACGATTACACAGAACACTTATATATCAATTTGTTTCACATGTAACCATTTCTCTGTTGTAACTTCCAAATAATCGATTAAATTTTTTTTATTATAATTGTTACATATTGCATATTTCTGCATATTATTTTCATGTTCAATAAAGTATTCATATTTCAAGTATTTCATCATTTATTTTTATTTGCAGGAAAACTGATGCACAACTGAATTTATGGTGCGATTGTCAAAGCAACAGCCAGTCTCCCTGTGATGCTGCTGCAAAGAAGAATGTAATTAATTGACTGCGATCAGAGAGGAGTGAGGATATGTGTCACTGCCTATCAAAGATGATTGTTGGAAAAAAGCTCTGATGTTTCAGACAGTATCAGAGCCCCCACTGATAAATATAAAAAGCCATTGATCGTTCAGGAGGTTTGAGTTTGTGTGCATGTTTTCTTTTGTTTCTTTTTTCATTCTGTACATCGATCTGACCTTATGGTGCTTCAAAGCCTACAGGAGCTAATCTGGCCTCTGTATTACAACCAGAGTGCAGAGTGATAGAGATCAAGACTGGGGGGTGAAAGAGTAAGAGAACACAGAGAAATTGGAGGAAGTGGAAGTCACGGCACAAAAACAATAAGGTGTGTTAGGGAAAGAGATTGAAAAGAACAAGTAGGGAAAGAGTAAATACAAAACAAGTATCAGTATCATCAGCATGTTTCCTTGGTCAGTCGCTGACTGTAACACTGTCTGGATTTTTATTGGCTGTTGTTGCAGGGCAGGTCTTATGGCTTGTCTGTAGTCTGACACTGACAAATAGTTTTTAATACCTTGAATTTCAGCATCTCCTGCCCAGCATGTATATTGGACGACAGATATCAGTGCGCGCGAATACACCCAGACACACATGCACATATCAATTAGTGGTATGGTGACACGATCGCAGGTCATCTGTCTGTAAAGCTTGCTTCATTACATCTTTAAAATAGTTACATGTTCTAATCTTTCAAAGTATACTTCTTTGAACGCAAGCCCAAATGTATGTGTTCAACATATGTGCACCATGACTGCTTTGAAACATGAAGATTAGGTGCACAGATGCAGACTGTCCACACGTTGAGAAAAACTGTGCAAGATGTAGCAGCACAAAGAAAACTGAAGTATTATTTGGCCTTCAAGAATAATACATGAGATGTTTTGGAAGGATTAGGGTTTGTAAATTTACAAGCATCCCTATGACTATTGCTTTACTTAAGGTAGTTTCTAAACACCAAGCATTATATTTTGGTTTGTAATTCATACTGTATCGTTTGTGCTATGGACATGAATGATCCCACAAATCATGACGCTTGTTTAGGAAAGGTGTGCTTTTATAAGCTATCAGACTTTTTGTCTGGCGGTAAGGCTGAGCGATATGGCTAAAACAATTCTCTCTATATATTTTTCATCCTATTGACGATATTCAATATATATCTCAATAATTATACATTTGCTCTGAAATGGCTCAAAAGTGATTAATCATTTCATCCAAACAGCCATTGTATTATAAAGACACTGAATAAAAATCTATCTAAAAATAATAAAGTCATGTTTCCCCACATTCTTTTTACTAAATAAACACAAGGGAGAATGAGATTTCATTGATATGCATATTTGTAATTATATTGTATATATAATGATACATAGTAGCTTAATAACAAGGATTATTTTATTATCATATATTTTTGCTGAAACATTTTTTGTGAATAAACAAGGTGTGCAAAACTACTCCACTTATTTTGTAAACCTTTTGGAACCCAGTTTACTATTGCACAATACTAAATTATTACTGTGGGATCCAGTCAAGTTTATTCATATACTATAATACTGAATAAGCATTCATAATTTGAGGATTAAATTTGTTTTATATAAAAGTAATACATTTCTGTTTTTTTCTGTTCAATTACTTCACCTTCACCTGGAGCTTTTATTTTGACACTGAAAGTGCAGTAAGTAGTTTACAATGTGATACTTGTGAAACACTGTCATCTCCTCATTTTCAGTTATTCTGTGCCTTATTTGTAGATTTGTTTAATAACTTGTAGCGATTACTCATGTTGGGAGTTGAAAACACTAAAAACATGAGCCCCCCGCATGCACAGAACAGTGGTTTATTCTTAAGAGCACACAGACCATGTGAACCAGTCTTTAATCACAGCCTTTTGGAGTTTAATAATCACATATGTTCATATATCAATTTTGGTGTTATTTTGATTAATTGTGCAGCCCTGAAGGAAGGTAAAGTAGTCTACTGATGTGCTCTTACTGAAGGCACAATAACATCATTGCGATATTGACGTTACTGCTTAATTTTATATCATATGCAAAATCATCGCAATTGTATTGTGAATATTCAATATATTGCCCAGCCTTACCTTGCAGATGATATAATAAGTGAAAAAAATCTATAAACCAGAATATCATATAGATTTAGGAGTCTTGGGGGACAACCACCAATAAAACTCTTGAAACCACACAGAAACGCCCAAGTAACTATCCAGAGCTCCCTAACAACCAGATGCAGATCATCCAATGGGCATTATGGACATGTGCCCAAGGGGCCAGGCCACTAGAGCACCCACGCAATCAAAAACTAAAGCTTATGTAAACACGGAGACAGTGCGCAATAGCGTAATGCGTCTGTATAGCGCATGGTCATAGGGTAAGAACATTCCGAAATCAACCCCCCCTCCCCCCCTCCCATCCGACGACTACCCTCAACTTTAATATCATATTGGCGATTTTTCAGATATTGTAAGAAATCTAATTAAATAAAATTGTATGTATATATATATATATATATATATATATATATTAAATGTCAAATGTGGTATCCAGCAAAATATCATGCCATGTTCTTACATAGAAGGACCAATCAAAATATACTCTCAGCTTTATAAATCATGGAAACAGGTGATTAGGAAATAGTCCAATAAAGGACCCAGAATCAAAACCAAAAGCACACTGTGGATATCTACTCACAAGTCAATCCCCCATTGAGTTCACACAAAAACCACATATGAGGTGAGAAAATGTGATATTCCAAAAAGGAATGCTAATTCAGTATGAAGGAACAGGCTACGATCAATAAATCATTGCTAAGTAGATTGTAAAGAAAAAAATATATATCCTGAGCTTGATGACAGTGCATTAGTGAAGCTACAATAAGAAATGAAGACAAAGAGGGAGGGTTCAGTTTCAATAAATGAAAAATCATCACCTCTTTAACACCTGCTTTAACTAACTCAAAATGAAGGGCATAAAGGAATGCCTCATTTGTACACTTTGAGGTTTAAAAGTGAAGTGTGTTATTTCTGTTCCACTGTTGTCAATGAACAAATGTGCAAAAATAATGATCGCTTTCAAAAATATTTCCCAAGACATTCCCCCTGTCTTCCATTGGTGAACCAAACAGGTGACCCCAGGTCCATCCCTCAATGTAGTGCAGTTTAAATGTTTGTATTTAGAAGCCTATAAGTGATGATTTCATTTAAATGGGGGGAAAAAAATAGTTTCTTAGGAAAAGAGCGAGGGACAAAGAGAAACACATTGCAAAAGAGATATAAAATGAGGATTTTTTCTTTGTGCATTTGCAAGATACTTGACTACAAATGTTTTCATTAATTTAATCACAACCAGGTAGGACACTTTGGCAAATAGCTACTCCCCAACATTTTTCAACAAGCCACTGAGTAGTGCCAACTGCTCTAAATTTACCACTTCACTGACTTTTACATGTCATGGTCATTAACTGTGTAATAAATACTAATTGCCACTGAGGGCATTGGC
Organism: Moxostoma hubbsi; assembly: GCA_032164185.1. NCBI lineage: Eukaryota > Metazoa > Chordata > Actinopteri > Cypriniformes > Catostomidae > Moxostoma > Moxostoma hubbsi. The sequence continues at coordinate 8,565,877 of JAVLUX010000037.1, forward strand.
CCAGCTCTGATGCAGTGGTGCATCCTAATTATACAGAATAGCTCGGTAAGTGAAATAAGATATTGTCTTTCTCTTCTGGGAGTCAATTGTGTGGTTCAGGCCCAATTCCCACATTAAACAAGAATTATGTACCATATTAGGGCAAATTAGCATCCCCGTGGATGTAGACAGTGCTTGTTTGTGATTTATGCTTTGGTCATGAATATAGCATGCAGTTTAACATGTGGCACAAGACAAAGGGTGGTTGTCACTTAGAAAGTAGCAAGCACTTCAAGAACTTAATTAATGAATAAATACCGTACATCTACAGTAATAAATAGGTCTAATTAAATTAGCTATCAAAATAATTGAACCAGTTAAGAATGGCAGTTTGTTTCCTCTTGTGGGTCTTGATGTCTTATTCTGTGTATAGAATACACAATGATGAGGTTTAGGTGGAACTTCATACCGCAATGCTTCCAGAGGGTTGCGAGCAGAAGCCATTTGCAACTACTGATAAGTCTCACCTTTGTGCTACAAACATGTGGTTACTCCAAAAACATCATGGATTATCGAGCCGGTTGAATTGGCTAAGATCTAAGGTAAAATTTGTTGATTGCATCCACAGCACGGCACATCTCAGGGCTCAGTGGGGAGGAGGGATGGTGATGATGAGGGTGAGAGGAAGGGCCAGGGCTCTCCCCTCGCTTCCCTACCCATGTCAGACTGCACCAGCATGCCAAGATCGATCTGGGGGGAGAGAAGTGGCGATGAAGAAATTAGAAATTGTGTTGAGATAGAGACAGAATGGGAAGTGGTTTCCAGAGGGCAAGACGAGGCAGAGAGAGAGAGAGAGAGAGAGAGAGAGAGAGAAAAACAGGCCTACACTTGTCTGGTCGTGATCTGTTTCTCACCTTGACTCCCTTCACTGACTGTGGCAGAGGTCTAGAGAGAGAGAGAATCACATTCTAACAGTCCATGGTGGAAGGTGTTGCAGAATCAAAGCTGGACAGAGACCTTTCACCTATTCTTACTTGTGCAGTAGAAATCACTTATAATGAAAAATAATTATATAATGACATTTAATGCTAAAAATGCAACAAATAGATTTTATAATTCAGCTTATCAACATTTAAAAGGGAAGCGATATGCTTCCCATATCTTTTGTTGTTGATGTTAAAGGAACTAACAAAATTAGACTGATATCAATGTGGAGCCTGATGTGGAACTGATACCAACTCCCATTCATCCTTGAAAACCATGAATAAAACAACATGTTTTGTGTGGTGTATACTTGGCCGCTAATTGTTTCTATTCAGTCAACATGTCTTGCTAAAAATTTTGCATGTTATCTGCATAATATTTGGTAATATTAAACAATTACCATTTGATTAGAAGAACAACTTGATTTACTTTTGTATGGCAAACACTTTCACTGTCGTGTTGGCTTTGCACTTGATGTCCAATGTAAAATTTGGTCCTGAAGCAAAACAATTTGAGAACCAGTGATTTAACAGATTAAACAAGACAATCTATTTTCTTTGTCTTCTCTGAAAGCCTCCCTACACAGACAAAACAAGCTAATAAATATTACCTAATGGTTGTGGAGCTAAATTAGCAATATTCATCTGTAGAGATCAAGCTACTAAAAAGACATCAACAACAGAATATGAATAAATAATGTGCTGTAATGGCAATGTGCCAAAAGCAGGTTAAGGAAGCTGAAAGGGTGTGTATGATTGAGTGTGTCCGACAAGATGTCACAATGACCTGTGCACCTAATGGAACTTAAAGGTCACATCCTAAGGCGAACGACTCAATACTCTCTCACTTTCAACTTGCGGAAGGAACTTTTTTTTTTACCTCCGGAGAGATGAGTACAGTAATAAAGGGTGAGATGGGCCGCATATCATGCTATAGGACACACACAGATGTAATTTACAGCACAAATTAATTGTTAGTGTCATTTTATCCAATTTTAATGAATGTATGCCAAACAATGACGACATTTAGAACAAAATATTACTTCTTTAATTTAAATGTTATATATTTTTTAATTTAGTTACATTTATGCTAAGCGCTAATTATTTATTTTTATTTCATTTATGTTGTGTTTTATTGAATTGTATTTTATATATTTTAATTTATGATATGATAAATGATACAGTACCTCAGTATATCACATTATTTTGCAGAATGTAAAGAATATAATATTTTATAAAAGAAAATATTTAATGGTCTAAAACAATTATGAATAACCATATGACTGTTCTGGTTACATATGTAACCGTGGTTCTGTAAATTCCGGGTGACCGCCAAAGACAGAAATGGGTGATCACATCGCCAGCCAGATGTATAATAATAATAATAATAATAATAATAATAATATTAATACCAACAAAGTTATGTATAAGCCACTGCAGCTTGGCACCCATCCTCGGAATGTTGTTGCACATTTTGAGTGTCCAGGAACTCTAGCGGTCATCCGGAATTTACATAACCATGGTTACTTGTGTAACTAGCATTCTGTTCCATTCCTCCTAATCGCCAGAGATGGTGTTACAGTAATGGATGACCATACCAACAAAGTCACAAGGAATTGACTCATCAGACAGCAGGGGTTATAACCGGAGAACAGCCAAGCATTGTAGAATCTTGCGAAAGTACTTGGGGAGGACCAGATGGCTGCAGCACAGATGTTAACGAGGGTAACACCCCTGAAGGCGGTCCATGAAGAGGAGACCGCCCTTGTGTAATGGCAAATCTTCTTGTATGCCATGGTGAAAATCTCCACAACCCACCATGAAAGCACACAGAGGAGTTGCTTCATCTCCGCCATATCTGAGGAAAGGCCAGCAACAGACTCGTATGCAGGTAAAGACTTGTGAAACAACACATTGAACTGAACAGGATGGGTAGGGCGCTCATCAAGTCCAAGACGAGCCACTGCCATCTGAAGCACTGTCAATGTTTCATCGACTAGAGGTGAAACAGTCCCTGAAGAAAGGCGTGAGCCTACAGACCCAAGTTGGATCCAGCTGGCATGTCCTGCGGATCATCAAACCTGGCAGTTTCAGAGACAATGTGCTGCTGAAATTGTGTATCAGAAGCACACATGGACATAGTGTCTAGGTGGGAGCTATGAGGAGGGGTGGTATCATCTTCATTTAATAAACATGATTGAGCATCTTAAGTGGAGCCCATAGTTGCTGAAGGGACTGCAGGAGTAGCTTCATCTCCACCATATCTGAGGAAAGGCCAACAACATTTTTTGACAACAGATGGTCATCCAAACGACTTTAGAAGTGGATCCTTTCTTAGCCGGAGGTGTTCCAGCAACCGCAGAGGCATGGTACTTTTGAGGTCTCTGCATAAGCGGATCCGTAATCATGCAGGTGTTGAAGTCCTAGGCATGATGGGCAGCGATCATACCCATCATCAGGAAGGAGCTTATTAGGACAGAGTTGATACGATGAACACTATATGCCCTAATCCAAAGCCGAAAACACAAAAGAGGCTGGGTGCCGAGCTGCAGAGGCTTATATTCCATCAGCTCGTCTACGTCACTACGTGACTTCATTGGTATGCTTATTTTCTGGCTGGCAATGCCTTCATCCATTACTGCAACAACGTCTTTGGTGGTCAGAAGGAATGTAAACGAAATGTTGTTACCTCAGTATAATAGCTATTACTGTATATTAGAAATAATAAAAAAAAATTACTCTCTCGCTTTAGCATGACCAATTTATGGTCAGAATGAGGAAATATAACCCTGTTCAGGAACATGAGGTGTGTAAAAACCATGTAGTAAAAAAATAGATAGGGATCTATCAGTGAATAATTTAAAACAGCCTGAAGCGTTATAGGCTTGAGACAATAAAGGCAATAAGCAGAGAAACATTAGGTCATTTCTCATCAATTATTAGGAAGTTAACCTGCACATATGACGCAGATGTAATGACCTGTCTGCTGAAGATGTTCAACTATTTAAAGAGCTATTATTTGCTATAAAAGTGATTACAGGCAATGCACTGGGATGAAAAAATTGTAACTTATTTGTGAAGTTTGCTTATTCAGTGATGCCTAGGCAATAGGTCACAAAATAAGAGAAAGCGCACTGGTATTTATTTGAAAGCTGCAAGGTGTGATGAATATCTATTCCACTTTTTTGCCCTTTAAGCTGATTTTATCCTTTATTATTAATACTACATTGGCTTTTATCTTTTTTTATAATTAACATCAATTATGCATCCATTAAAACTCTTCTGGGGATATTTGACGTGCACATGGCAATTTGCATTTTTTGTCCAACAAATTTTAATAATTGCAGAGTAAGCCCCAAACTTAAGTGAATTGAGTTGATATTTCAACTCATTACCTGAATAAACATGGTAAGAGCAAAGCTTGCCCTGTCAGCCACTATCAGCATAAACATATGAGACACATTGACAGCCTGTCTCAAATTATCCTGTCTTATATCTGTCTATAGCAGTGGTCTGTTCCAAATGTAACAAAGTCAAATTACATCTCATCACATGTCCTCTTCTGACAAAGAATAAAGAAAAAGGATAAAAGTGGGACTGATACAGTAATTCTTTAAATATCACCCAAAAATGAAAACTATCTCCTGCTTTACTCACCCTCATGCAATCCCAGGTGTATGACTTTCTTTTTCTGCAGAACACAAATTAAGATTTTTAGAAGAATATTTCAGCTCTGTAGGTCCTCACAATGTAAGTGAATGGTGACCAAAACATTGAAGTTCCAAAAAGTAGATAAAGGCAACATTAATCCATACAACTCCAGTAGTTTAACCAATGTCTTGTAAAGCAGACCAAAATATAACTCCTTTTTACTGTTCTTCTTGCACTGCAATCTATAGGCACGATCATTATTTCAAGCTCCCAACTATACTTCCTAGTGCTTGGCACATACACAGAGAGCTAGTTGGCACTATAGGATGTGTAATCGAGAAATCATGACCACCAAGGAGACTGCTGTCAAGATGTACAGTGAAAAAGGAAACACATTTTAGTCTGTTCTCACCCAAAACCAACTGGTTCACTTCAGAATATATTTTTTTAACCACTGGAGTTGTATGGATTACTTTTATGCTGCCTTATTTTGGAGCTTCAAAGTTTTGGTCACCATTCACTTGCATTGTATGTGTAACGGTAGCCAGCTGGTACGTGATAGCTGTGCAGTATGTGTAAACCTCACTCCCCTCAAGAGGCGCACTAGCAACTGACGCTGGGGGCTGTAGCCTTTAGCCTCCTCGTTAGTGTGCCTGCCTCCCATGCAGGGGATCCCAGTTCAAATCCAACTTAGAGTGGATCGAGCAGGACCGGTTACAGTGGTGCCATGATCTGTATGGGACTGAGGTTTAGGAGGGTGAGTGTAACAGGAGCTATCTTAATTGAAGACATTTGCTATTAAAATCTGTTTAATTGTGCATTCAGTCTTTTTTTCATCATTAAAATTTTACCTCAAATGAGATGAGATGACACAAATCATTATACCAGAAGCCTTAAGGCTTTTTAACACTGAGAATGTAAACCTGTTGAAACCATATGACTTTACTACTCAATCTCTATAGCCACCTTGTTATTATCGGACATTTGGAACAAAGTGTCATGTAAAAAATTAATCATGGTCAACTACAAAAGCACATTTCTATAATGGGGCTAGTTACCGAAAACTACACTCCCTGGCCAAAAAAAGTGACATACTCTATTTCATTGGACCTCCTTTAGCTTTGATTAAAATGCACATTCGTCAAAGATTTGTTTCAACAAACGTATGCAACATCACACCCTTTGCTTGATGCATGCCAATAATTTGCCCCTTCTGAAACAGAGTAACAACGTTTCCACTACCACGGGATACATATTCCAACATGATTGTTTAAGAAATTGAAGTTACACACTGCACCAGTTAGGGTTAAAATAACTGTTGCCAGCTGAAACATATTAATCACTGCAATAATGATCCAATCATAGGCTCTTAAGTATCTGCTTATTTAAATCCACACAATGACTTGCGATTAGCCAACGGAATATAAGCAAAGATTATTGAGTTCACATTTAATAAGGATGAATATGATTTAATATTAAATAATATTAATAATAAAAAAAAACATGAAAATAAAAAGTATTAACTTATCTTTGAGTAAAAAGTCGAACGTAGTCTAAAGAGTCCACTTAAACTACATTTCCCATGATGCTCGAGAATCACTTCCTGTTGTTGTCATGTGATTTTTCTCAGCGCCTGTAATAAGCAACGCATGAGTAGCTGCGCTGGTTCACAAACGTTTTATTGTACAAAACAATGTATTTTAGTGTATGTAAAATGATTAACACTGGAGAAACGCTGTAGATTAATACAATACGACGAAGTTTGCCTTATTTCTGCACATCTAGAGCCTGAATAATGGCGGATTTGGGGGAGCAGGTAGGATTCTAAATGAAGAAAAAATCTGTTTCAAATGACAGTGTACTGTATATTATGCGTGTGTTTATTTGTGCATGTTTTATTTTGAATGCATGTAGGCTAATTTAGATGTGAATGGTCTTTGTAAAGTATTTTAACGAAATAAAGACGTGTTATTTGAGCATGCAAGCTAACAGGATAGACACTTGCCAATATCATTGCTACAGCATCAAGATTACTTTATAACAAATGCATTGTAAGTAATATAAAGTCTTATTCGATCATGGGCGTAGCCCCTTTCTTTTTGTTATCACAAGTATTTCTGTTTGACAGAAGCATTGGAATAATTGTTTCCTGTTAATACAATAGGTTTAGCAATAATAACAATGCATTGCTTTTATCTTACTTTGAAATCACTATTTTGAGAGATCAGATGGGTGAAAATAATTTTAAAACTTGAATATGTTTTATTTTACAGGGCAGAAAACCAAGTGAAGAGTCCACAGATGACTCTGAGGTAATTTCAAGATCGGGACAGGCAGGACAGTAATTCAGATGTTTACTTAATCTGCTTTACTGCCATCACTACAGAATAACGTTTTACTATATATATATATATATATATATATATATATATATATATATATATATATATGAATAATAGCTGGAAAATATACAGCTGTTAATGTAACTCCATGGCGGTAATATTTAGACACACTTTTGCTGGTGAAAAAAAAAATGCCTTATGTTACATTATCATTGATAGGTTTGTCATTTTTAACCCATTCTTATTGATGCTTCTAAGACTTTCAAAAGTCATTCTCACAATTTCAACAAAACCTTGTCTAACCTAGTCAGTTTAATAATTTTTACCTTGGTGATTGATTCAAACTAAGTTTAAATCAGCAGAATTTGCAACATTATTCAACACAGAAAACATAAAGTTTGCGTTGCATGAAAACACTCGTACAAGACCAGCGAATGTAAGATTTTGTGAAAACACAGGCAATCAAATCAGTTAAAAACATGTTTTACTGGAAATCATTTGAGATTAAAGGTGTCATTATTTGATTATTCTCTCATCATTTACTCACCCTCATGCCATCCCAGATGTGTGACTTTCTTTAATATATTTCAGCTCTGCTGGTCTAGTCAATAAATGAGTATCAGAACTTTGAAGCTCCACACATAAAGACAGCATAAAAGTAATCTATACGACTCTAGTGAATAAATCCACATCTTCTGAAGCTATATGATAGGTGTGGGTGAAAAACGAATAAATATTTAAGTCCTTTTTTTTTTAACTATAAATGCTCCTCCCTGCCGAGTAGGTGGCTATATGCACGAAGGATTTGAATAATCAAAATCAAAAGAATGTGAAAGTGGAGATTTATAGGAAAAAGTACACGTATATTTATCTGTTTCTCACCCACACCTATCATATCACTGAAGATATAGATTTAGGTGGTTTTCACACTGGGTACATTTGCTGCAGTCTGAATCGAGCCCACCCGGTGTCCCCCACACCTTTGGCCTGGTTTCAGAAATCTGTATGATTCGTTGGAATCCCGGTGCTTTTGCGTCATCACAAATGTGCACATGATGGAAAGCACAGCGTGGGTTGCTATATTTGTGTGTTTGTTATTCATTTTGTGTCATTATGCACACCAGAGTGAGCGACGCTTGCACCTCTGTGCTTCAGTTGTACATGTCGAGGGGACGAAGACTATATCTGAAGCTCACAAACAATCTTTTTTGAGGACATATCTCTGCATACTCACTCACTCACACATCTACGGCACTTCACCTTTTCTGTGTCCCGCAACATTTCCCTGCCACTCATGGTGTGTGTGTGTGTGTGTGTGTGTGTGTGTGTGTGTGTGTGTGTGTGTGTGTGTGTGTGTGTGTGTGTGTGTGTGTGTGTGTGTGTGTGTGTGTGTGTGTTTTTGGTCAACTGATGATGTCATTATGCTTAAATTGTCAAAAACGCATCCGCAAGTCATTTTACTTCCTGAACAAGTGCGGACCCGAATACAGGTTGCTTTCTCACTCATGCGAACCGAACCCCAGTCCCAGTGCAACCGAATGCAGACCACCTCCTTGGCTCGGGTTCGGTACCGTGGTGTGCTTCCTGGTTCGCATGACAGCTAACACATAACCAACTTTTCATGCAAACCATGCTGTTTCGGACTAAACTGCCAGTGTGAAAGCGCCCTAAACCACTGGAGTCATATGGATTACTTTATTTCCCTTTATGTGCTTTTTGGAGCTTCAAAGTTTTGGCCACCATTCACTTGCATTGTCTGGACCTACAGAGCTGAGATATTAATCAAAAAATGTTTGTGTTCTGCAGAAGAAAGTCATCTGGGATGGCATGAGGGTGAGTAAATGATGAGAGAATCTTCATTTTTGGGTGAACTATCCCATATCCCATGTAGCCTAATTGTATAGGAATCTGGTTGCCATTTAAATACCCAGTGTACCATGAGTGACAATCAGCTTTAATTGTTTAAATTGTCACTAATAACTCCCTTGTCCCTCTCCTGTTCTGTCCGGATGTGAAATTTCTAATGCCTGAGCATTTGTCATGGTCTACAGAGCCATTACAGACCGGGATGGAGAGAAAGAGAGAGAGACATCTTGACAAACTTTCTACAGTGGGTAGGGGTGGATAATATCACTCCTGTTTTATATCCCATAATTTCTTCCTCTTGTTAGTGTTTGCCATCGCCAAGCCGATGTGGTGGATGAGTGTTGTGCCTCATTCCCTGCTGCTCCTAATTGGTGCCCTGGGGAGCTCGGGATGAAGGGAAGGCTGTCTTTAATTGCTCCTTTTCTGGAGTGGTGTGACCATCCACACACTCCATTTTTTGCTCATCCCTCATTCTCTTCCTCTGTCTAGTTACAAACTATACTGAAGCATCGATTCTCAAAACCACAGATTACTGTCAAACCCCACCAGCATCCTTTCTCATTTCTTTGCGTGACATCACATTAAAAGGCTGTGACATGTTCCCTACAGTTTTGAGAGTCGCATTCTTTTCTTCATGGGCCTAAATAGACCCATGTTTGATTGCGGGGGTATAAGAAATGGAAGAATGCTTAAATCTACAACAATCTTTTTTATGAGGGCTTCTCAAATCTTTCTTTTTGAACTGACACTATGAAAAGTGAGACGTCCTAGAGAGTGCTGCATAATTTGGATTACATAATTGCATATGGCAGATAAAAATGATACCTTTTAGGACACACGGACCATGAGATGAGCAAGGTGTTAAATAATAGTATGCCTGTGTAGAAGCCACAATCAGTGCAAATAAAATTGAATTTAACTTAAATAATATCCGTCAGAGAATATAACATCTTCATTATGTCGATGATAACATCAGGAAGTTATAAGCTAAGGGGAAAGGAGAGAGACATGCGCTACAATTATGAACTGAACAGACTGTGGCTTCTCTTGATTCCAAGGGAAAACAAAATCATGCTCTTCAAGGTGAACGGGTGCATGTAGAAGACAGTTTGTGATTTCATATGTGAAGTTCTTTAGGTTGATTATTAAAGTTGAATTTCAAGCCATGATACAGCGTTAGAACTGCTTATGTGAGTGATGCAGGTTCAAGTCTGGACTGTGACGTGTCAAAAGTAACACTTTCTAATAATACATGCAAATAAAACGCCCCAAAAAATTGCTATTTAAAACTTTTATAGTGTGAGACTTGTAATACAGTACATTTACATTTTCCAATTTGAGTATAAAACTTTTATTCAAAACAAGAACATTGCAGTTATTCTGTTGCAAATATAAGTATAATAATATACTATAATAATAAGTCCCAACCAAGTAGTACAATGAATAAGATAAGTTAAGATTCATCAACAGACTGAAAGTATGGGTGGAGTTTCATTTTAGCAAACATTTTCTGGTAACACTTTATTTTAGAGTGTCCTTGTTACACATATTACCTTTATTGACTATAGTATTAACAGTAAATTATGCATAATGACATGTAACTAACCCTAATCCAAACCCTAACCCTAGAGTAAATATATGTTGTTAATTAATATTTCTCCATACTTGGTTGTCTAATTACACGTTAACAAGGACACTGTAAAATAATGTTTAAGCAAAAGGTCACGCAGGTCATCAGAATTCAGTATGAAACATTATCCCATTCGCGTTCGTGCTTGCTTTAAGATATCTCTATTCTTTTAGGTCTTGATTTTATGCGACAGTGTTCCATTTATTACAGTTTATAAAGAAGAGTCAACAAAATGCTAATTTTATATTTTTAGCTGTTAGTTAATAACTGTGAGTAGCTATGTGAACTAGTGAATCAGTCTCACACTCTGGTACCTCTGACTAAAAGTTGAATTGAAGATGGAAAACTAATAAAGTATGTGCGTCTATGTTTGTGTGCTTCATCAGGATGAGGACACAGAGGAGGAGCCTAAACTGAAGTATGAGCGGCTGACCAATGGGGTGACAGAGATCTTGCAGAAGGATGCGGCCAGCTGCATGACAGTGCATGACAAGGTCTTTAGAAATCTACACTTTTGCATGAGTTATATAGAAACAAGAGACATTAGGTATTATGTACATTATGTATGTGTTTGTAACTGACAATTATAAACTTAAATCCTGGACAACTTAAGAGTTAGAATTCATAATCAGATTCCAACATTTTTAACCACAAAACAAGGCTTACATATTTCTTTTACAATCTGAATTTTAATTTCACAGCTCTAAATATTGAATCCAGTTACAATTCCATTGATTCATGAATTATTGAAATTCTATAATAATTGTTTTTATTTGTGTATCTCAGGATTTAAATGTGTCATATTCCAAATGCAAACCGTTTTCAGATATTTTAGGATGTATTGATATCTGGGATCATTTGCATATTACCTGGTCGCAGATATATTAATGATTGGTTAAAAAATAGATTTATTGCTTGTGCTCTATCACAGTATCAAAAATGAGACTCTGACCTCTCCCTTCCACACCATACCTCTCTCAGAGAATAGCTCATGCACAAATATTCACAGGCCACCAGCCTTTCACTGCTTCCTTTTCATTTCCTCTACTTTTAGATTTCTATGCCTTTTTTGCCTGTCCTCTTTCAGTTTGATATTTTTGTTGGTGGAACATTCTGCGTGGACTGGTTAATCATCATGGCAGCTGGTTCACTCATGCAAGGACGCTGTGGACGAATAGTCATACCTAGTTATGTCTCCTCACCTGATGTTTTATTAACTGCTATTGATTTTTCCTGCTTTTTCCCTGGGGACATCCTCCTCCCCTTCCTCCCCTTCCATCTCTCCAAAAAAAGCTCTCTTACTTTCTCTAGCATCTCTTTTCTCTTTAGACTCTTCCCTTTAGTCTTTTATACATGTTAAAAATGTTATACATGTTAAAAAAAAACTTGTTCCTATGTACATTCTCTTACCTAGACATACATACATACACACTCCAGGACATGCCAGCAGCCCACCTGCCTAATGTTGCCTCATACTATAAGTGCCAGGAATCCACATTTCATTTCAGCAATTTCATTTTGATAAATCCCTTTAAGAACCACTGAGGCTGGTGCGTCCACCCCTTTTATTTATTTATTTTTGGCTGATTTTATTTTGGGGGATTGTGGGAGGTTCTGTTGGACATGCTCGGCTGTGCCTGTAAATATAAGCATTTCATTATAGACTGCAGTGATGCATGGGGTGGTGTGCTGTGACAGGGAAAGGTCTGCACATGTTTAAGATGAGGTGCGTGTGTGTGTGGACACAGGCGAATCTCAGTTTAAAAGAAGAGCTCGTTCTGTGTGTGTGTTGTAGTGTGACAGGGTTGGCAAAATCAACCTTATTTGCCATAATTTATAATGTTTATTCAAAATATAGCAACTTTTTCCACCTCTAAGATATCTAATGGATAAAATCAGATCCTGTTCTACTCTTTTCTTATTGAATATACTGTTTCACTCCAGACTTGCTTCACAGTGAAACCAGAAACAGTAGGTTGACTTTTCTTTAGTTAAAATTGGTCCATGCTTACCATAATGTGGAACACTCCCCCAGTGGCCAAAGCAGTAAGTGTTGTTGGGCGAATAGGCACATGTGAACGCAATTTACCATGTGTAATGTCCACGGAAAGGCTCCAAAAGCGAGTTGTGAAGTGTTTTGTTTTCGGCTGTACAGGCTGTAATACAGTGAAGATCTGAAACCCCCCAATCCAGTCCCCAAACCTGGGGGGGGGCAACCTCAGAATTGCGCTTGTCACTGATTATGTAAATATGATTAATTCCTGGTTTCAATGTGGGATCCGAACATGGGTCTCCCAAGCTGCTGACACAACGTGCTTTTAGTTGCGCCATAGTGGAACATAATCACGCTGGAGGCAATGCAAGGATGTCTGATGGGAGATGCCGCTTGTCAGTAAGTCGGCATAATGTATCTGAACCTAGGGTACTGGAAGTATCGGAAACAACATGCCGATCTCCCATGTAATCACTATGATTGCTCAAATATGTCACATTACAAAAAAAATTGGTTGCAAACACCATTTTATGTTCATTTGAACAGATTAATGGAAACACAGTATTTAAGCTTGCAAAAACTTGAACATAGTAAAGACTAGCGCATGAGTTGCTTAAAATAAATGTATATAGTTTTCTCCTAGACTGTAAAAATGAGAGAACTCTTAAACAAGAGTTAGTTTTAATTAATATCGTTTTTGTTCATTAAACAACATAAAAATGTTGAATTTGTTGGAGGTATTGGGAATTCAGATAATAGCAAATGTTTTTCTAAATGTGAAACTCTGAAATATGGCTGGGCGATATGACGGTATATGTCGTGGCGATGATATTAAGTGTCAATCGACAGAGATTTTGCTATATCGTGAAATGTAGATATCCATGTGCACAGCATGACCATATCTATCAGTGTGCACGCTTCACGTGAAACTGAAACCATGCTTGAGCGGGGAATGAATTCGATGGTTATTTGCCCATGCTGGTTTAATGCCAGATTCACTACAGGAATCATGCAGATCAGGCAATGGCGCAAATGTGCCCACAAACTCGTGGATGATTATTAGCTAGTCTGATTTTGCGGGCCGGTTCTGAGCACTCTACAGCAGAGGATACAGAAGTCCACCGTGATCTGTCTGACGCACTCTGCCGGGACAGCATCACTGTGATGCAGACTCCTGGATCATCTGTTTAACATGCCACGGTGTGCTTGACAACACCGCATATCTGTACATCTCCATTTGAGGAGTTTTTGATTATGTGATCAAAAGAAAAGTCAAGAAAATGGAAGGGAGCTTGTTATTAAACAGATGTGACAAGGGGGCCTGGTTAGCTCAGCGAGTATTGATGCTGACTATCACCCCTGGAGTCACGAGTTCGAATCCAGGGTGTGAATCCAGTCAGGTCTCCTAAGCAACCAAATTGGCCCGGTTGCTTGGGAGGGTAGAGTCTTATAGGGTAACCTCCTCATGGTAATGATTAGGGGTTCTCGATCTCAATGGGGCACGTAGTAAGTTGTGTGTGGATCGTGGAGAGTTGCATGAGCCTCCACGTGCTGGGAGTCTCCACGGTGTCATGCACAACGAGCCAAGTGATAAGATGCGTGGGTTGACCGTCTCAGAAGCAGAGGCACCTCCACCACCCGGATTGAGGTGAGTAACCGCGCCACCACGAAGACCTATTTAGTAGTGGGAATTGGGTATTCCATATTGGGAAGAAAAAAGGGGATTAAATATATATAACAGGTGCGACATCTGGTTCACAAAAGCTGAAACCGATTAGAAAATTTTAATCTGCAAACTGTCGTGTGACGATAATCACTTGTGGTAATACAAACAGTGTTTTAACACCTTAAAATAAAAGCATCCTCAAGAATGTTATGAAAGCCAAAAGATGCGCTCTGCATTAATTCCATCTTTTTTTTATCTTTTTTTTTTTTTTTTTTTTTTTTGCAAGAAGTGTTATTTACGTTGTGTATTATCTACCAAAGTCATGTAATATTTTCTGTTACTTTGCTTTTAAAAGATCTTCAGTTTCTTGAGGAAAGTTTATAATAAAACTGGTCCACAACATTTAGAATGTGAAATTTAATATTATGGTAAGGTTGATTTTAAAACTGTGATTATTTTATTTTTAACTTTGTTTTATCAAGTTCTATATGTAAGAGGAAGTCATTAAAGTCATTAAAAGTCATTTTCATTAAAAAAGTATTTATTTCACTGACTATTTCCAAAAATAGGCATAACAGTATGAGTTATTTATTATGTTAACTGATTTTTATTGGCATTCCAGAATAAAAATTACTATATATAGTGATATATTTATTGTTATCATGATATAAAATTACTGCCATTGTGGTATGATTTTGGTCATGTTGCCCACCCCTACTAATTGCATTAGTCTGACAGGAGTAGAGATGTGTGATCTGTGGCGCATACATTATGTTGAAGCATTTTGATATGTTGGGGGAAAAAAATGCTATTTCACACTGGGGCGCTCTGATAAAGAAGCTTTTCTGTCCTTCAGCAATTTCATACGATTTGCCCTCGAGGGGACCGGTCGAAAACACACACACATACACACACGCTCACACTCTCTCTCTCTCTCTCTCTCTCTCTCTCTCTCTCTCCCTCTCTCTCTCCCTCTCTCACTCACTCTCTCTGTCTCACACGTACAAGCAGAAACACCTCACAGCCATGCCTGGTAAAAATAATTTTAAATATCTCCGCCACAGCTTTTAAGTCCATATAAGTGCAGGATGTCCTGTGGTTTTGACTCTTATGTCTGGCATGTTTGTGTCCCCCATTGCTTTCAGTTCCTGGCTCTTGGGACACACTTCGGGAAGGTTTACCTCCTGGATATCCAAGGAAATGTTACACAGAAGTTTGAAATTGTAAGTCTTAAGTCATGTCAGGGTGGGAGTTATCCACTTGTTATCCATGTTTGAAGTTTAAAGCAGGAAGCAAATTTTATTGTGACACATTTATTTGAAATTGGAACGTAACCCTTTCTAAACATATTCAGTAATTTCTATTCAGTAAAAACATTCAGTAATTTCTTGCAAATTGTTGTTTTTGTTGTCTGTTTATAATATAGTTTAAATGTATTTTAACATTGTTTCATAATTTACAAGTAGTTATTACTATGTTACTGCATTGCTGTAACAGTTATTAATGTCCCCACCCCCTAGAGTCCAGTGAAGATAAATCAGATCAGTTTGGATGAGAGCGGTGAGCATGTTGGCATCTGCTCTGAGGATGGAAAGGTAAGAATTCCACGGTCACTTTCAGATCCTAATACAACAATACTATCAACCAAAAATTGCCCTAACCTAAATCTATTCTTAAAATCAGGTTAGACTAGTTTATGATTGGTCAGACTAATTAAGATTAAACAATCAGTTTTAACTAGCTTGTGAAGGTGCTGGCTAGTTCAAATTGGATATAATTTAAAGGAATGGTTCACCCCAAATTTCCGTTATAAATTACTCACCTTCATTTTATTACAATCCCCTGTGATTGTCTGTCTTATGCAGAACACAAAAGGAGAGTTTTTAATCAATTTCTCAGTTTGTTTTTTTCAATACAATGGCAGTGGATAGTGCCACACTTTAATGATAAAAAAAGGATGCAAAAGTATCAATAATCTCAGAGTCCAGCCACTTACGTTGATTTGTGTTTTTTTTGTCTTTATTGCTCTTCTAGCCAATGGGTGACTACTTTGAAGATGCTAAAATATAACACCATTTTGATTTTTGGATTTTGTTTAGTCACAACACAATTCCCATCGTTCCATTTATGTTATTCCATAGTTTTGATGACTTTTAAAATTATTCTAAAATGTGAAGAAAAAAAAAATTATAATAAAGAACTTTACTTTTAAAGAAGTGTGTGTGTGTGTGTGTTAGCAAAAAGTTTTCAGATTATTTTAAGTAATACCAAGCTATAGAATGTCTTTTTTTCATGATATAGTTTGTTTCCAGGAGTGCTGTCATTATTACATTATTCATGTTTTTGAGATGAATAATAAATCTGAATAAATATTTCTTATTTAAAGTAATGGCCAGCATCATCAAATCACTGCCAACCATGTTAAAATAAAATGAAGCATTATAAATTCTGAATCTATGTATTGATAATCATTGTCTTATGTCTGCCGAAACCTGTTGAGTTGTTCAAAGGTCATCTGCAGTCTGTAAATGCATCAAAAGCTGTAGGGTGCACCCTTGCTTCCTTACTCCCTATTTAGGGAATTACTTAACCTCCTGTGTGCTGTGCCACCAGTCTGCACTGGTCTCAGTACAGTTCAGTACAGTACATCCTTATATAAAGCCTCTGAAATCTAAATCTTTCAGTTTTTGGATGAATACATTGATTCTTGTGAATCTGATAATGGACAGTAAATATACAGGAATGCATTTATTAATTTTAACGAATAGAACAGTATTGTACGGTGATAACAAAATAAAATATAACAAAATGTATATTAAAATGAAGTGAAATGACCCACAGATGTATTAATGTTGAAAATTATTCAAAATAACTAACATGTTTTTGCAACTTTTGTTTGAACACGGTCCTAATTTATCATTTATCAGCACCCTGATGCCCGGAAAATGAATGGATTTTTAAAGTGGCATATCAAACTAAACTAGAGACGCTAATCTTTACAACCAAATAGGTTTCTATCAAAAAACTTAAAGAGGTCCTTTTTACCAAGGCAAATTTTTTGGCGCTGTGCCCGTAGTAGCTTTAATTCATTTAAATTCTGCATTGCGTATAGCGAAGCCACAATACAACACGTGTGGACGTGGAGTCACACAAGGATAAAGTAGCCCATACGATGCGTACGACATATTCCAAGTCTTGAATGCATCCGATCCCATAATGTCATTTTTCTGTGAAAGTTTTAACGTCCGTTGCATGTCATGGGTGATACAAGAGAAGCCCATTTACATTTTCTTGTATATTCATTCAAGAAATGTGATCATTTGTAGGTTCTCACATAAATGCTCATGCCACTGTGAATGAGCTGCTCTCACTGCGCTTGTCAAGAATTTCACTGAAAAAATTGCTTAAATTTAGTTGTTTCTCATGACGCACAAGTTTAATGGACTACTCTTTGGAATGACATAAAGGTGAGTAAATTAGTAGAATTGTCATTTTTTGGTGAAGTATTTTTTTAAGGAGTCGTTTTCCTTAGTTCTCCGTGTTGATCTGTGTGAAAGTTTTGATGTCTTCCCATTTAATACCGTCTCCGTCAAATCTTGACTCCTGCAAAAAACAGCATCTATGCATGTGGTCCATTTTAATGTGTAGTTAAAAAAAAAAAAAAAAAGAACTCCTCTCCTTCCATGATTTCTATCATTCCTGTCTGTCTATCTGCTCATTGATCATGAGCTGGCTGTTATCAGTTCATGGAGGCTAATCATCAGCACCTTGTGTGGTTTCTCAGTCTGATCTGTGCTGTGATAAACTGTGCCTTCCTCTGTTCCTATGGCAAAAGCAAGATTTTGTCTCGCTTGCAGCACCTACACCAATTAAAATCGATGCAGAGGCCATTGTTTGCTCCTGTGCACCGTTAATCCCATATCCACTTACCGGCTGCTTTGGTACCAATGTTATGCAAAATATGTCTTGTATCTTGTGAGGTAAAGTCTTTGATGTGTTGAGAGCATCGTTTTTTTTGTTGTAGTGAAAAACATGGCACAACTTTGCTGTCATGATTTACTCGCCCTCATGTTGTTCCAACCCTGTATAACTTTCTTCCTTCTTTGGAACAAAAAAAAGCATTATTATGCATCATAATAGTAGTCCATATGACTTTTCCACTATATTCAAGGTCTACTGAAGGCATATGATTGTGTTAGGAGCTGACTGAACTTTAAGTCATTATTCACTGAAAATCTTGCTTGACAGTCGTGAACCCTTTTCACTTTCATTGTATGAAAAAGAACAGTTATTTTGTGTTCCACGAAAGACATAGGGGCTTGGAATGACATGGAAATCAGTAAATGATGACCAGATTTAGTTATTTTCTATGTTGCCTCTCCAGAAAAGGTAACATATACAGTTTAAATTTAGATACGCTTAGTTTGAAGTCATTAAAACTCATTTTTTAACCACTCCACAGATTTCATATTAGCAAACTATAGTTTCCCAAGTCATTTAGGACATCTATTTTGTGCATGACACAAATAATTTTCCAGCAATTGTTTCACTTTTAATCGACTACATCACAATTCCAGTGGTTCAGAAGTTTACATACACTAAGTTGACTGTGCCTTTTACGTAGCAAGGAAAATTCCAGAACATTGTTAAGTCTTTAGATAATTAGCCAATTAGCTTCTGATAGGGGGTGTACTGAATTGGAGGTGTACCTTTGGATGTATTTTAAAGCCTACCTTCAAACTCCGTGCCTCTTTGCTTGACAGCATGGGAAAATCAAAATAAATGTTTGGAATTCCACCAGTCTAATTCTCCTTGGGAGCAATTTCCAAATGTAAATAATATGCAAGTATAAACACCATGGGACCACGCAGCCATCATAATGCTCAGGAAGGAGACACATTCTGTCTCCTGGATATGAACATAGTTTGGTCCCAGAACAACAGCAAATGACCTTGTGAAGATGCTAGAGGAAACCGTTAGACTAGTATCTATATCCACAGTAAAATGAGTCCTATATCGACATAACCTGAAAAGCTGTTTGGCTAGGAAGAAGCCACTGCTCCAATGCCACCATAAAAATGCCAGACTACAGTTTGCAAGTGCACATGGGCACAAAGATCTTACTTTTTGGAGAAAAGGGGTGAGGCTTGCAAGCCGAAGAACACATCCCAACCGTGAAGCATGGGGGTGGCAGCATCATGTTGTGGGGGTGCTTTGCTGCAGGAGGGACTGGTGCACTTCACAAAATAGATGTCATCATGAGGAATACTTAACTTTCAGGTAGTGTTCTACTAGAGACCTCACGCTCATTCTAAGTTCCTCTTGTTTCACTCAGACAGGTGTAGGTGAAATGTTTTGCTAAGGCTTGTTTTTAGCCGTCGGGGACTACAGCGCAGCTAAAGATTAAGTCAGTAGCATAAAGGCGTACAAGGGTAGAGTGAGTTGATCTTTCCACTAATTGGGAGTCTTGCAGTTGGTTAATTAGCCGACTGGAAGACCTGATGCTTTTGTGATACTTTGCCCGAGTCAACTGTTATCACCGAAATGCACCTCCAGACCACAGTGGTTTTACCATTAAAAGACATCTCTGTTTGTCAGCTTTGCTTTCTCTCCATTTCTCTTTCTCTTGTTTTACAGGTGCAAGTGTTTGGCCTGTACACCAGGGAGGGCTTCCATGAAAACTTTGACTGCCCCATCAAGGTAAGTTATTGCTAATATTACGAGTCGTAGTTCCATCTGTTCCCTATATTTTTGCTGCCTGATGGGAAGTAGCCCTTTGATTTCGATTTCATGTCAGAACAAGCATTGATAATTCTCAAAAAAATTTAATTTCTGCCTGCTAATCTTAATTGATTTCTCTTGGGCATTTCATATCATGCATGAGCCGCCTGTTTGTTGAGCATGAGTGGTGTAACCTATGCCACACATTAAAGAGAACCAGTGCTGTGAGGATCAATACTTTAACTTTTCCTGGGTTAAAAGGAACTTATTGAGCATGTTTTCAGATTGGATGCAGGCAAACCTCATCTGAGCCATGATATGCCACTAGAAATACTGTAGATTCAATTTATGTTAAATCGGATATTGCCACAAATCTGAATTGAATCTCTTGTTTAATCCCAGGTTGTGGCGCTACACCCTCAGTTCAGCAAATCCAGCAATAAACAATTTGTGACTGGAGGAAATAAGGTGAGTTTGGATTCAAAAGCATCCGATATGTTCAACACACATCTTTGTGTTGAATCTGTGTTCTAGTGCACTTTCTAAGTTAATATTGAGCATTGGTGATCATGTGGGACACTCAGAGTTCGAGTCTGGTCTGCGCTATTTCCCAATCCTATTCATATTCCCTCTCTCTTTCCAGAAAGCCCACAAAACAAAAATCTTGGTTAGTCCTTTTTCTTTTTTGCCCAGAGAACACGATGGCTGTTTTTTCCAAAAGCGATTTGAAATGTGGACTTGTCTGACCACAAAAGACAATTCCACTGTTGTACTTTCCATCTCAGGTGCGAACGAGTGCATAGAAGTCATCTGCACTTCTGGACAGTGTTGATGTATGGCTTCTGCTTTGCACAGTAAAGCATTAACTTGCATCTGTGAATGCAGCGGCAAATAGTGTTGACTGACAAAGGTTTACTGAAGTATTCTCGAGCCCATATCAAGATATCAATTGCTGACATATGATGTTTTTTAAAACTGTGACGTCTAAGGGATCAGAGATAACGTGCATTCAGGAGTGGTTTTTGGTTTTGTTTTTTTTTTGTTTTTTTAAGAAAATCTCGACATACCAGGTGATGCGACTCTTCAAATTGAGAGAGCTCACCAGGCTCTTGGCCTCCAGGCACTGGCGGATACAAAATCAAGATCAATCATGATTAAATTCCTCAGATTCATAACAAAAGAACAGATACTTTGGCAGGCCTGGCAAAAAAGAGAGTTAACTTGGCAGGGAAAACAAATCAGTTTTGACAACGATTATGCTCCCCGTGTCCTTCAGATGAGGAGGGAGTATGCTGAAGTACGGAAACCTCTTGAAAGACAGAGAGGTGAAGTTTAAAACGTTATATCCCGAATCGGGACAAGTAAAGGTTGTCCATATAAATTGATTGCTGCTTCGCTGCTGTCCTCAAGGGCCCCTTCTACAGTTCCAGGGAGATGGGTTTTTCCTTTGGTGCCAAAATGTGCTGGCTCATTTATAGTCAAGAGTCTGACCTCTATTTTGGAAGTTCAATTTGCATTTTTCTTAATGTTTGTTCAGTTTTTTGAGTATTTGGTGTATATAATTGCAGAGCATGAAAGTTGTTTCATTTAATGTCAATGGGGACTCAATCTGATTAAAAGAGGGAAGATTCTATCCAAATTAAAGAAGGGAAGAGCAGATAGAGATATCTGAATAATTCTGAACTTTCAAAATGATACAACATGGGCTTCAAATATGTACGCTCTGCATATTTCAAATCTCGGCTTAAGAGGGGAGGGGCCATACTTGTATCAAGAAAAGTAAATTATGAGCGTATGACAGAATTTAAGGATAAATTAGGAAGATTTGTAATGATAACAAGTAGGGCTGCACGTTTTGGGGAAAATATCATACTGCGATTATTGAGGTTAATATTGCGATTTGCGATTCCAATATAATAAACGAATTGTATCATGAGTCAACTTGCTTGGTTATCAAGGAAAATGCACAAACAGATTACTGATAATGCTGAAATGTGTATTTATCAACTCAAACATACAAACTAGCAACAACAACAACTATAAATGCACAGTGTTTTAAATAATATATTAAATAATATCTTTGCATTACTGCAAACTTGTTAGTTTCTCAATATTACACCTAAATAAAATGGAACAATAAGAACATGCACATTTTCACCAAAATAAGATTGTCTAAAACAAACAGGGACATTTAAGCAGGATGTAACATGTACTTTGTATAAACTCTTTTGAAAAGGCAACTGGATATAAAAGTGTGGTCCACTCAATCTAGTAGTGGTAGTAGCTAATGTGAGTTTTCAGAATGTGTATGCCCCGCCTGTTAGTGACTGGAAGTTTTATAGACAAATGTTCGACTTGATGGTAACCAAAGCACAAGGGAATATAATTTGTGTAGGACATTTTAAAATATGCTTAAATCCAAGATTGGGCTGTTCTGAATTAAAACCAGTAAGTAAAAAAAGGCATGATGAAGGAAATTGGAATTATAGATGTTTTTTTTTTTTTTTAAATCACTTACATTTATATAGCAAATTTCTAGCCACTCAAAGCGCTTTACATAGTATAGGTGGAATCCACTCAACCATCACCAGTGTGCAGCATCCACCTTGTTCACCAGAATGCCCACCACACACCAGCTATTGGTGCAGAGGAGAGAGGTGAGCTATAGACCCAATTAATGAATGGGGATTATTAGGAGGCCATGATTGAGAAGGGCCAATGGGGGGAATTTGGCCAGAACTTTGGGATTTTTAATGACCACAGAGAGTCAGCACCTCGGTTTAACGTCTCATCCGAAAGACTGCTTTTTTACAGTACTGTCCCAGTCACTATACTGGGGCATTATGACCCACACAGACATCAGGGTGAGCAGGGTGATGTGTGGAGAGTAATGAACCTGACAAATCGGGATTATACTCATTCTCATCCTCATATAATATATTACTTTTATTTTCTTACTTATATTATTTTTATTTTCAGTAGAAATCTACATTCGGTTGTACATTGTGATATTGGAGTGATGGATATTTCAGGTCATTGCTCTATATAAAGTATAGGTCTCTCTGCCTAAATAGGAAATCTAGGTCCACAGTTTGGAGAATGAATTCAGATATACTGATTAAACTTCAGATTAAACAAGGTTTAAAAAGTGAGATTAAATTATATTTAGAGCTGAATGACGATGGAGAGGTTGCACCATCGATGCTTTGGGATGCACTTAAAGCAGTAATGAAGGGTGAAATTATTGCTATCACATCTTAGTTTAATAAAAAAATTAGGAGGCTGGAATTACAGCAGTTGGAAACCAAATTTAAGAGGTTACAGAGTGAACACGGGGATACATTGAACTGCAATGTGAAGCAATAAATAAATAAAATAAAAACCGTATGAGAGAGAGACTAAATATATGCACAAGAAATGCAAAAGAGACTATTATTCTTGAAACAACAATATTATGAAGCAGGTGGGAAATCTTTAAAATTGTTATCCTATACTGTATATTAAGGAAACAACACGCAGATATACGTAAAATTAGGAATTCTCAAACAGGTGATATCGAATGTAGATTAGAACAAATACAGCAGAATTGTGAAAAATGTTAGGATTAATTAGTTTTACCCCGTCTCAGAGGAACAAAAGAAAAATGTAATAGCTGAAATTACAATGGAGGAGCAGAATGTAGCAGTTTTAAGATTAAAGGTAAATAAGTCCCCAGGAGCTGACGACTATCCTGCAGAGTGGTACAAATCTATGTTAGAACAATTGGCCCCAACTTTATTAAAGGCATGTAATTCGGTATTACAAAAAGGGAAATTTTACCTTCATTGAGAGAAGTGATCGTTTCAGTCATACCAAAGGTGGGAAAGACAAAATTGGATTGTGGTAATTATTGGCCAATCAGTGTCAATTAAAAATTATTTCCATTTTGGCACAAATACTGGAAAAAAATCCTCCCTGATCTCATTCATTTAGACAAGAGAGGCTTTATTTGTCAAAGGCAAACACAAGACAGTATTAGAAGAACTTTACTCAGTATTAGTCGCATTTCAGAGCACAGAGTGGAGGCAGCCTGCTGAGCTTGAATGCAGAGAAAGCTTTTGAATCGGTCAGGTGGAGGTTTCTGTACAAAGTGTCAGTGAAACTTGGTTTTTATGAGAGTTTTACTTAAGAAATCAAAGCTACATACAATACGCTATTCGCAAGAATAAAAATGAATGGGGACCTATCAGATTCCTTTGAACTGGAATGTGGAACTAGGCAGGGATGCCCTATTTCCCCCCTGCTTATTGCCCTGTTAATTGAGCCGATGGATTAGACAAAATCATTTAGATAAAGCAAAAACTAGATCGATTTGCTGATGATATACTGATGTATCTGGGCCAACCCAAACTGTTGCTACCAATATTATTTGAATTTCTAGATGTTATAGGGCTTTTTCTGGTTATAATGTTAATATCTCAGACACTCAAGTACTACTATTCAATTATGAACCACCTATACAAATGAAAGGGAAATACAATTTGGATTGGGATGCAGGATCAGTTAAATATTTGGGAGTCAATTTGTCTAAGGAAGTTTCAAAATGAATTGATCTGAATTATTATAAAACTGATTTAGTAAGATGGAACCGAATTCCCTTTTTAAGTTTAAGTTCTATATTTGAATTGGTTAAAATTAATGTTCTGCCTAGATTGTTATATCTTTTCCAGAGACATCCAGAACAAATATTGACTCAACAGTTCATGGAATGGGCTAAATTAATATCTAGATTTGTAGGCAGGGTAAAAAAAACAAGAATAAGATATAAAACATTACAATTAAAAAAAAAGAAAATAGTGGGTTAGGTATTCCTTGCTTACAACATATCATTATGCATCCCAATTAAGGCCTTTTAGTCTGCTGGAGTTGCCCAACATATTCAGCTAGATGGAAGGAAATTGAAAGCGCAATGATAGAAGGAGTTCCATGAGCAGCTTTAATTGCAGATAATAAATTAAAGAATAGATTGCTTGATGAAACAAATCCATGGATTAACATATCCTTACATGAGACCGTGAAATAGGAGATGCATCTAGAATTTTAAGATGGTGTGCATTTGACTGATTTTGTCCCAAATAGAACAGATGATAGATTTCGTACCTGGGTTAGAAAAGGCATTTCAAATTATTTGACATTTTTGTATAAGGAAGTATTTCAAAGCTTTGAATCTTTTAAGGAACTTTGTTTTAAATCAAATTGATTTCTATAGATACCTTTAAGTGTGGAATTATTTCAATCAGGATGGTAGTTCATTATTAGAAACAGCCATGAGAGGAATACTGAAGGTATATAAATCTCACTCATTAAATAAGATCATTTCTAAATTATATAATGGATTTCTCTAGACCAAGCCTGACAATACATTGTATGTTAAAGAAAAATGGGAGAAGGTGGGAAATTTGTTTTCATCATCTCAGAAATGACATCAGGGTTTAGGTACAGGCTGCTGGAGAGCATTTAAGGAAAAGAATTAAAGAGATTTAAAAATAATGTGGTAGCTGTTTTCAGGGTTGAAATTCCTTTTAAATGTGAAACAATATACTTGGGTAAAATAACTTTTGAGGGATAACAATGATAAGAAATGAAGGCATCCTGGTGGCTAGTCACATGAAAATGGTTAAAGCCAGATACACCTACTGTTGATGAGTGGATAGATATAATACACTATATATGTGATGGAAAAACTTCAATTTTCTTTAAATATTCGGACTGGAGAATTTTTTTTTTTGTCATTTGGACCAAATGGACTGACCCATTCTGTCAGAATTTTAACTGGAAAATGTATGGAATGCACTTTGCATTTTACTCTGCATTTATAAAGTGATCGCTACCCGGGTTATATTGTGATCATTTTTGTTAAATGAGTAGAAGAATTTTAAAACCTTTGGAAAACTATGACATCAAGATTGATATCTTTCTTATAATGTAACAATTTTGCAACCAGTCAGACTTATTGTATTATTGTAGACGTAATGACAACCTTGGTCAGTGTAAACGTTTTTTCCCTGAACTGTAAGAACATTTTTTTTTTTTTAAATTGTATAATACTTGTGCTTATTATTTTGACTCGACAAAGACCTTCAGATTGATCATATTAAGATTTTCCCGTTATCAAAATCCGCAACATTCCATAGACTTTTGTTGACCGAATGTTGAAATGGGTCAAGACCATTCAAACACCAACTTTCAAAAATTTAAACGTAATCAAACCCACACAAGGCCTTTGATCTGCTTTAACTCTCTCTCTCTCTTTCTCACACACACACAAACACACAACCTTCTGTAACCTTCAAACTTGAATTTTTTGAGGAAAAGACTGAAATCTTAGTCTTTAAATTTGAGATTTGAATGCCTTAATAACCTCCACACTCATACTTGAGGTCTAGATCTATATTTTGTTTTGTGGTCTCCAATATATCATGCTCTCTAGATTTTAGCACTCAGGGTTAAGCTAAATTATTAGAATGGAATCATTTTTGTCAAGTTGAGTGCCATGTATAGTGGTTACTCTAGCTTTTTGGCATGAAACGCTCTTACCGGCTTGGCCTTATACCAGGGTCAACATCAGGGAGAGAGAGAGTGGTCCATTTTCTCAAAAGTGTTGTTCACCAGAGAGATGTTGTCTCTTCTTACACAATAAATAACTGTCATTACGCAGAGTGCCATAGTGTTCGCAAACATGTAGAACACTCTTTGACTTATGGACAAAACAAATACACACAAATTTTTCAAAAGACACAATGCTACCAACCCAAGGCGCCATAGTCTGATGCTCTCTCGTCTACGTACATCTATAGAAATGAAAACCGGGTCCGTGTCTGTTTTAAAAGCACTTAGAAGTTGATTTGTTTGCTTGCGCTGATGAGCCATCTTGTAGCTGGAAAGAACTTCAATGGAAAGCCGAATACATGAAAGCTGAATTTGAATAAATGGTAGTGGGTAAATTGAACGGCTGGAGATGTTGCAGAGAGAGATTTCAATCTTGGAGCACTCAAAAAAAAGTCTTCTCAATGTCTGTAAATCATAGATATTTTTATTCTCCTCACCACGATTGACTCTCATAAAATAGCTTCCCTCCTTTACAGCATTGTGCATATCAGGAGCAATTAACGGCAGCTATTGTCCGCCGCTGTGAACACGTCCTCTACATTTTCCCTCCATTTCTGCTTGTTTCCTTTCCCTCTCTGGCTTATGGTCCCTATAATGCAGCCCTGCCATGAAAATCAATACGGCTTCCACTGAAGACGCATCTTGTCAAAGGCAATTCAATTCCGTCTCCTCGCCTCCTGTAGTGTCATCTCCCATTGCTGCGCTGTGATCTGTTAACATAGCCAAAAGTGTAGAACTGAAGCGACATTGTCTTTTCTTTCATTCGCTTTCTTCGTAGTCAGGTCTGGTTGAATGTGTGTGCCGTTTTTGACACTTTTGATTCAAGGTTATCCGCCAAGTGTGTTGCTGTTTTCTGCGCATTATTATCATCACACGCACCCTCAGAAAATGTTGTTTTGTGCCAATAATGTCTAACAGACATGGTTTACCTCGAAACTAATTAAATGAAAATGTTTAACACAGAATTCTGTTGTATTCTCTCCAGCTCAGAGTCACTGTGTTTATTTGAGTTAGGTGTCACGCGTCTTCTGATTTTTTTTTTTTTTATTGT
This sequence comes from Moxostoma hubbsi, assembly GCA_032164185.1. Lineage (NCBI taxonomy): Eukaryota > Metazoa > Chordata > Actinopteri > Cypriniformes > Catostomidae > Moxostoma > Moxostoma hubbsi. The sequence continues at coordinate 8,593,407 of JAVLUX010000037.1, forward strand.
TAAAAGTGCATCATTGGGTTGTATTGTGTACAAAAACACACAATGGAACGACTAACTCTAAAACCTTTATAAATGTCCTATCATGTTCTAAATGTTTGACTGAATGTTACCTTTTATAAATGGATTGGTGAGCCTGCTTGTGCTATGAATTGTTATAATAAGTATGTGTGGCTGAATATGACCATAATAAGTGCTCCCTGGCCATGAACCTGCCCAATACAGGATCTTGTGTAGAAGTTCTACACCATAGAAGTTGTTATAATCAACATTAGATTATTGCCATATTGGAGAAAATGGATAATAAGAGAAATAGCCTAAATCAGAGTAAAAGTACGTGCAGCCACACTTGCTGACTCTCTTGTGTGATATTTGTTTGTACACTGTTCTACTGCCCTCTGGTGTTACTTGTGTTCCAGTCTGTTTGTTTATGTGTTGGTCTTCATGTTCACAAGTGTCTGAGCCTCTAATTTGGAGTCCAAGTCAAGTCTTGAGACACACAAAGGCATATTTCACCTTAAAAATCTGAATTCTCTCATCATTTACTCACCCTCATGCCATCCCAGATGTGTTTGACTTTCTTTCTTCTGCTGAACACAAATGAAGATTTTTACAAGAATATCTCGGCTCTGTAGGTCCATACAATGCAAATCAACAGGGTTCAAAACTTTGAAGCTTAAAAAAGCATGTAATGGTAGCATAAAAGTAATCCATATGACTCCATTGGTTAAATCTATATCTTTAGAAGCAATATAATATGTGCGGGTAAGAAACAAATCAATATTTAAGTCCTATTTTACTATAAATCTCCTCTTTCAAACAGCCGCATTAAGCACTCTTCTCACCTGGAGTTCTTCGTCTTTTGTTTTTGGCATTCTTTATGCATTCTTCGTGCATATAGATGCCTACTTGGCAAGGAGGTAAAACATTTTTCTAAAAAAGGACTTCTCTCCCACACCCATAACATTTCTTCAGAAGACATGGATTTGCGTGTGTGTGTGTGTGTGTGTGTGTGTGTGTGTGTGTTTTGGAGCTTCAAGGTTTTGTACCCTGTTGATTTGCATTGTATGGTTGTACAGAGCTGATATGTTCTTCTAAAAAATGAATTTGTGTTCTGCAGAAGAAAGATAGTCATACACATCTGGGATGGCCTGAGGGAATTTTCATTTTTGGGTGGACTATCCCTTTAAGTGGTATTGTCTTTAGAGTTAGAATGGTCTCTGTCAGTGAATGCTCATTTATGTTGCATAATTTACTCTGTCCTGCAGCTGTTGCTCTATGAGAGGAACTGGCTGAACCGTTGGAAGACCTCTGTTCTTCATGAAGGAGAAGGCAACATTTCCAATGTGAAATGGAGAGTCAACCTCATCGCCTGGGCAAACAATGTGGTACGGAATAATATAATGCACTTAATTATTCAAAAATTCTCCCACACTTAAATTTAAAACATCTTATTGTTAAGTACATTTTGTTCTTAAATAATGTGAATTAGGGATGCTTCGATACATGGATCGATATCGGCTCAGATACTGAAGATTTTAGACAAGCCCGATACTGTGTGTTTGTCATGTTCGTTACTGTCAAGCCCAAAAAATTTGATAAAAGAACCATAAATACACAAAGTAGTTCATATGACTTGTGCATTTTATTCAAAGCCATTTGAAGATGTACGATAGCTCTGTGAATCACAAAAAGATGTTTAATAAGTAAATATAAATGTTGCACGTGCAGCTCCAGCGAGTCATTGAATGCCGCTGCTCTGTTCTCACACACACACACACACACACACACACACACACTTTCTCGTGGCTATTTTTAGCCTTCACACCGTGCGCAATATATCACAAACAACATCTCAGATGTAGATGCTCAATAGTTCGGTTCACTTATAATATGCATTTATAATGAGCTATACATTTATATTGAAATAATGTGTAGTTATAGGTTTGTGTTTCTTTATATATTAAAGAGCACACCCAATTATATCCACACAATAATGTAAAGATATTCTAAACCGATTATGCAAACAAACAACACTGGTATCGGATCGGGATCTGTATCGGCCGATACTGAGATTTCCGATATCGGATCGGAAGAGGAAAATTGGTATCGGTGTATCCCTAATGAGAATTATTTATGTATGTCAGGGGGTGAAAATCTATGACATCAGCAGTAAACAGCGCATCACTAATGTGTTACGGGACAGCACCAGTCTAAGGCCGGATATGTACCCCTGTAGTCTATGCTGGAAAGACAACACCACACTGATCATTGGCTGGGGCTCTTCTGTCAAGGTAAACTGTATAACACAACTTCTGCAAATGTATATTAAATGCATTGTATATTAAATACTTTAATCAGGATAAAAAAAAGCAAAAATAAATGTTCTTTTGTTACGTAATTGTTCAAATGTAATGTTATTTGGTACATATATTATTTGTTTGTTCCTCAGATATGTGTTGTTAAAGAGCGTGACCCAACAGAGATGAGAGACCTACCCAGTCGTTACGTTGAGATTGGTACTGTCATTATCACTAAAGCTAACACAGTCATACGCAGAATGAGAACATTAAAGAAATAGTACGTCCAAAAAAAATTAAATCTCTCATCATTTACTCACCCTCTTACCATCACAGATGTGTTTTTTCTTGTGCAGAACAGAAATTATGATTTTTAGTATTATTTCTCAGCTCTGTAGGTCCTCATAATGCAAGTGAATTCTGGCCAGAACTTTGAAGCTCCAAAAAGCACATAAAGGCAGTATAAAAGTAATCGGTATGACACCAGTGGGCAAATCTGTCTTCAGAAGAAATATGGTAGTTGTGGATGAGAAACCGATCAATATTTAAGTCCTTTGTTTAATATAAATCTCCACTTTCACTTCCACATTCTCCTCTTGTTTTTTTGACGATTTGCATTCTTTGTGCATATCACCACCTACTGGTCGGAGTTGTTCAAAGGTGGAACATTTTTAGTAAAATTTGACTGTTGATCTGTTGACCTATCATATAGCTTCTGAAGACATGATTTTAACCAATGGCGTCATTTGAATTACTTTTATGCTGCCTTTTATGTGCTTTTTGGATCTTAAAAGTTCTGGACACCATTCTCTTGCATTGTATTTACCTACAGAGCTGAAATAGTCTTATAAAACCTTAATTTGTGTTCTGCTGAAGAAAGTAAGTCATACACATCTGGGATGTCACGAGGGTGAGTAAATGATGAGAGAATTTTCATTTTTGGATGAACTATTCATTTACATTGTGCCAGAACATTGCTTGATGTAGTTTATTATTTGATTTCTTGCAGTGTCCGCATTTGAGACAGACTTTTTCATCAGTGGACTGGCTCCTCTGGCAGATCAGCTGGTCACACTGTACTATGTGAAAGAGAACACAGAGCACATGGTAATATTACTCACTCTCACTAGAGCTACTTCCGAACTCATATTAATGGTAGATTACAAACCATTGTAGAATATGTGTGTTTAAAATATAAACTGAAGTGTTTATTGAAATGTGGCAGGAGGAGGAGTTCAGAACACGGCCTCGTTTAGACATTATCCAGCCATTACCAGAGGGCTGTGAGGAGATCTCTTCAGATGCTCTCACTGTACGCAACTTCCAGGAGAACCAGTGCAGGGACTACAGGCTCGGTATGAATACAGAGTGAATCAATCTCTAGAAAGACATATAGACAGCGGGATTTAGTTGCCTTCGATCATAATATTGAGAATTGAATTACCCAATGGCCTTAAACAGCTGTTTAAAACTAATCAAGATTTGTAGTAAAACTTCCCTTTTGATTTTGCATGCCAAAGCTGTCTGATTAAAAGTTTGGGTTGTGTCTGTAGAACACTCAGAAGGAGAGTCTCTGTTCTACATCATCAGCCCTAAAGACATTGTCGTGGCTAAAGAAAGAGACCAAGATGACCACATCGACTGGCTCCTGGAGAAGAAGAAATATGAGGTTCATGTTCAACTTGTATTCAATAAATCCATCCTAAATCTTTCATCTGTGGAAGGCAGCATTTGCACAAATGTGCAAAGATTGTCGGATTCCTTTAATAAGGTATAGTTCAATGAAAGAGTACTTTTCAATATGATTTGAATCTTTATTGCAGGAGGCTTTGATGGCTGCAGAAATCAGCTTCAAAAACATTAAACGACATGACGTTCAGGTAAGAGCAAATGGAACTTGCTAACGCTCAGATAAACGTTTAGAACTCACTCTATTGGATCTTGTGTTATGTAGTGTGAGGATTTTAAATTTGAAGCTGGAATCACAGGTTGATACTCTAGTTCTGTTTTGTGAATAGAAAATTGGAATGGCTTACCTCAATCATTTGGTGGAGAGTGGAGATTATAATACAGCTGCCAGGTACAGTTTAAGAATTTGTTTATTGGCCAAGTAAGTTACACTTAAACAGAAACTGACTTGGTGCATAGTTTGAAAAATCATTTAAAATGCCATAGTTTTACATCATATACACATTATATGCATATATACACCGAACATACTGTGCAATACAAGGCGGAAGAGTTCACCCAAAAAAGAAAATCTGTCATTATTTATTCCCCCTCATGTTGTTCCAAACCCATATGACTTTTTTTATTATGTGGAACACAAAAGGATTTATTTTACAGAATGTTGCATTCACTGATTTCCATACAATAGCAGTGACCCATGATAGAACTTAAAAAGCTCCCATAGGTGTCATAAAAATAATCCATTTAACTTGTGCATCCTATTCCTAGACTTCTGAAGGCATACAATCATTTAGAATGATGAACAGACTGAAATCATACATAAATTCCAATACCAATATCGGTTAATGTCTTGATATCTTGAATTTCTCTATCTTTTGCTGCTGCTCATTGACAGAAAATGTCAAAAAGTGCTAGGAAAGAACATGGACCTATGGGAGAATGAGGTGTACCGGTTCAAAACCATTGGGCATTTAAATGTGAGTGTTTTAGACATAAACCAGCATTACTTATTGCTTTGTGTCTACATAATGCCACATCTAGATGACCAAGCACCTTACTTTTCCCTCCCAGGCCATCAGTCAGTACTTACCGAGAGGAGACCTTCGTCTACGGCCAGCCATTTATGAGATGATCCTACATGACTTCCTCAAGACTGACTATGAGGTACATGTTTTACATAAAAAAAAATGTATATTATGGCAACGTATGTTGATGGCCTCTGTATATCCAGAATTGAAAATAGATCAAAAGAAATGTAAACTTTAAGGGTCTGTTCAAGAACATGATTTTGCATCAGTCTGTGCTGTTTTTAATAGTTTTTCTATGTACTGTAAGCTTTAGCTAGACAGACGTCTTTGACCGCTGCTTTGCATCTCGCTGTTTTTTCAGAGTCTTGCGCCGCAGCACTGTTTTTTTTTAGCAGCCGTGTCAAGTGAAAAGAATGCCACCTTTTAACAATGCATCTCTAGACACTTGTATTCTGTTATATTTGCTGTGATGTGTCAGAGGTTTTTTTGCCCAAGAATGCATTCGATCTGAACAGCCCCCAACACTTCTTTTGCAGAAGACATTCCAGTTAATTGTTGTTTCTTGTGCAGGGCTTTGCCACATTGGTCCGTGAGTGGCCCGGTGAGCTCTATAATAACATGGCTATAGTTCAGGCAGTGAATGAACACCTGAAGAAGGACCCCAACAACAGAATACTCCTCACAACACTGGCTGAGCTGTGAGTGCTGGCTGCCCTTTGCAGCATTACACACATTTAATTTAGTACCATATGCATTAGACAGCATATGAATGTTGTAATTTAAGGCCATATTGACTTTCTTAATAAATGTCTCCGTTCTTGCGTATGATTTAGCAGTGCAGAAGGAAAAAAAATTGTATATAATTTGTTAAAATGTAACCAGTTTCTCCACCTATGAAAAAACTTTCCATCTTATTGTGTGCACTTGATCCAATCCTATTAATGCACCTACTGTCTCCTTTCTTCTTAAAAATTCTCACTCCATTCTTTCACCACTGTCTCACAACTACTTCCATACTTCTACTTCTTGGAGCAATTTGACACTTTGTATTGTAGCACTTCTCATGTTATTGCCTCCTTATGACAAGTTGCTTTTGCTGTATTCCTCATTTGTAAATCGCTTTGGATTAACCTGTTTGCTAAATGAATAAATGACGGCAAGGCTGCACAGTCAGGGAAAATAAGAATAACCAATAATATCATTGCCCTCTTTTTCAATTCAAACTAATCCAGATAGAGCAAATGACATGCCCTCAGAAATACCTAATATTATAGAAAGTGAATACTCATGCATTAAAAATGCAATGTTGTCTTAAAGGTATAGGTCACCCTAAAATGAAAATTCTCTCATCATTTACTCACCCTCATGCCATTCCAGATGTGTATGACTTTCTATCTTCAGCAGAACACAAATGAAGATTTTTAGAGGAATATTTCAGAATCAGCTTTGTAGGTCCATACAATGCAAGTGAATGGTGATCAGACCTTTTGTAACTCAAAAAATCTAACATAAAAGTAATCCATATGACTCCAGGTGTTAAATCCATATCTTCTGAAGTGATATAATAGGTGTGGGTGAGAAAAAGATTGAAATGGAAGTCCTTTTTTTACTCAAAATCTTCACTTTTACTTTTACATCTGTAAGTCATGTGGTGCCTGTTTAGTTTCACTTTTGTATCTGAAAGTAAAAGTTATAGTGGAGATTTAGAGTAAGAAAATGCATAAATATTGAACTGTCTCACCCATACCTATTACATTGCTTCTGAATATATGGATTTAAACACTGGAGTCATATGGATTACTTTTATGGTTCCTTTGTGTGATTTTTTTTTGGAGCAACAAATGTCTGATCACCATTCACTTGAATTGTGAGTACCAACATAGCTGAAATATTCTTCTAAAAATCTTTGTTTGTGTTCTGCTGAAGAAAGAATGTCATACACATCTGGAATGGCATGAGAGTGAGTTTATTATTATAGAATTATCATTTTTGGATGAACTGTCCCTTTAAAGAATTAATTAAATTCATGGTCATGCTTGATAATGTAACACAATCTTGGTGCAACACAACATAAGTATGACTGCATTTGTGTGTTTACAGGTACACATATGACCAGCGTTATGACCGCGCTCTGGAGATCTACCTGAGATTGAGACACAAAGATGTTTACCAACTCATTCACAAACACAACCTCTTCTCCTCCATCAATGACAAGATCGTCCTGCTCATGGATTTCGACAGAGAGGTCAAACATCTATTAAACAAAGATGTTTTTTTTTTTTTATTATTATGGACAAAGACCTTTTATTTAAACAAGAAACTTGTCAAATGCATAAGTTCAGAAAGTTACAGATTATTTTGCTGATGATATTATGGATGGCTGTTACAGAATTTGATTTATAGACGGAGATCTGTCTGAAGGATATGTCTACCCATTTGTTCTCTCCCTTTCTCTTTTTTTATTAGAAAGCTGTTGACATGCTGCTGGATAATGAAGATAAAATATCGGTGAGTTCACAGCACCGGGCTCTGTCGGAGTAAACTCACACAAACTTTCTATACAAATAAGTTTCTGTTTCTCTCTCTTAGATAGACAAAATAGTGGAGGAATTGAAAGACAGACCTGAGCTGTTACATGTGGTGAGCAGATCATCATCTCTGCATTAAATATGAGCTTTTTAATTCCATGCAAATTTGTCTCAAGCATCCAGAAGAACTTTTGCAATTATCACAGCATTGAATACTTCTTCCTTTTACCTGTTTGTCTTTCAGTATTTACACAAGCTGTTTAAGCGAGACCACCATAAGGGGCAGAAGTACCACGAGAGGCAGATCAGTTTGTATGCAGAGTTTGACCGACCCAACCTGCTACCCTTCCTCAGAGAGAGCATGCACTGCCCGCTGGAAAAGGTCTGGACAACATTTATTTATTTGGCTTGGGTTTAGCATGGTAAATAGGTAATAATAGCTTAATGGGTCAATGGCAAATAAGATTGTTGTAAGATAAAAATAAACTTTTACAAATCTTACAAATCTAGTTTTAAATGCATCTGCCAAGTTCTTCATATATATGAAGAACTATATAATATATAAGTTTGGAATAATGTATAGCTTTTGATCTTGTGGAAAGAATTGGGTACTTTTATTCACCAAAGTGGCATTCAACTGATCACAAAGTATAGTTTGAATTTTTTTTTTAAACTAATTCAAAGAGTTCCCGTAAAACAATCTTCCATGTTTGTCCATATTCTCTGTGACATTTCACCCCACACTTCCTGTAGCTCTTGTCATAGATGTATCTGTCTTGTCGTGCACTTCTCACACACCTTACAGTCTAGCTGATCCCACAAAAGCTCAATGGGGTTTAGATCCATAACACTCTTTTCCAATTATCTGTTGTCCAATATCTGTTTCATTTTTTTCATTAAATTACGAAATAAGGATGTAGATTTTTGAGACTATTTGAGATGCACCTGTATATATATGTGTGTGTGTGTGTGTGTGTGTGTGTGTGTGTGTGTGTGTGTGTATATTGTATTTAATATAACTTATTATATAATTAAATATTATATTATAAATAATAAAATAATATGCATATTGTTTTGTCATGTTCTTTAAATACTTTAATAAAAAAAACTTTTATACCTCTTAACAAAATATCAAGTGGTGATACATCACCAACATCAAACAATATATACTTTACACACTGGCTACATGTGTGTACACATCTCAGTCATTATTTTTAAACAAAATTGTTCATGCTTAATGATGTTTTCTCATGATTTTAGCAGTTGACAATCTGAACTAATTTTGCCTTGTCACAAAAAGGTCAAATGATATGATATGATCTTGATTCACAGTCATTAGCCTAACTGTGATGTAATTTCCTGTTTTATAGTTCCTCATGTTGGTTAGGCCACACTGACTTGATGTTGATTTGGCAATCAAACATGTATGTAAACATAAATAAAACTGCTTCATTACCTCAATAATTCAAATAAAAATAATTAATTCAAATAAAAAAAGAATAATGAAAGATTATGCCAAGCTAGAATTTCAGCCTTTAAATTAGACTTTTTTTCTTCATTACCATCAATCGTTGCACCACCTTGACCAATTTGATTTTAAGCCCCACAAGAAAATATCACAAATAATATTAACTCATTAATTTACTTAATAAATCATCATAGAAAAGATCATTGTATGAAATAGATTTTTTTTAAATATATTTTTCATTTTTTAGATTCATTTGAAATTTTAAATGAATCGGTTCAGACACAAAATATGAGGGTCACGACATTGACCCTAATACTGTCTATACTACAAGTTTTGATGAATATAATTTCTTAAAAGTTGCTCCAGGGGGATTGTCCATGTAATAAATGCACTGTTAGTCACTTCTGCAAATGTTAAATGTAAATATCTAAAAGAGTTACTGTGTCTTGTCTCTTTCAGGCCCTGGAGATCTGTCAGCAGAGACACTTTGTAGAAGAGACAGTCTTTCTGCTCAGTGAGTTCTGAACATGTCATCTGTGGCATTTATTGAACATTCATCTGTACATTTCTGTCATGGATTAGTCTTTAAATATCATAATTTTTCATAATTGGCAATCACAAAACTTAGTGAGAGAGCATCAGACATCCTGGGCCTTGTTTTCGTGAGTGCACAAAGCGCAGCACTACATGCAATGGCAATTTTCCTGAGAATGCTAATTCAAAGCACAATCTTCGTGTCAGAGCAAAGCGCAAGTGGCCGTGGGTAGGAGTGTTTGCTCTATCTGTGGGTGAATGCACGCAAACTATTGGTGTATCGTATGTAAATGAAGTGGCATGAAGCACAATTTGCTTATTTCCTAAGAAATTGATCATTTTGCTAAATTTGAGAAGCATGTAATGTGTATTCTAAAGTCTAAATTCAATTCCTGCATTCATGCATCCCGTTTGGAAAGTCCACCACCAGGTGGTAATAAAGTTCATGTTCAAATATAGTAGAACATTAAATTAGGTCCCTGACGAACACTGTTGTAGCCGTTTTATGAAACAAATATAAATAAGATTTGTGTAAAACCTTCTAAAGGTCATGTTTTTTTATTATTATGTTTAAGCTATAGTCACAATTGTACTTTTGATCTAACTTGTATTGGTATTTTCCAACTTTTGACATTTTGATTTTTAAGTCACTGCAAAATTTGCTGGTGGAAGAAGTTGGATAGAGTAACATTTTTGGATTTGGTATGTTTATTAAATTAATTTAATATTTCAAGCAAAATCGACCAGTTGAATTGAAGTGCATGCAAAATAAAAAACCCTATCCCTCGATCCATAGCCTAGCCTGGAAGGCCGATACAATCACTGTTATTACCTGACATGTTTCACTTGATTACACTACCATCTTGTAATAAATGGTGCGGTCTTTTTTTGGAGAACCTCAGAATTAAATTGCACTTGACCCAGACCATTAGCGCTTTGTGCGCAAAATTTCTCCAAACCCACTTGCGCCTAGATTTAGCACATGCTTGCATGAAAACACCAAAACATGGCCATGCCCATTGACTTTGTGAATATAACTTAAAGAATTGCGCTATGCTAAAGAACTTGCACCCATCATGTCAAAAATGTAAATTAGTTTGAAAGTGAACTGGAAGTAGTGCTTTCTGAGAAGTGTTGGTTTTCCACTCAGGTCGCATGGGAAACTGCAGACGGGCCCTACAGATGATCATGGAGGAGCTAGCGGATGTAGACAAGGCAATCGAGTTTGCCAAAGAGCAAGATGACCGAGAACTCTGGGAGGATCTCATCACATACTCTATAGACAAACCACGTAAGAGAACCAGTGTTGAGGAGTAACTACATTAAATTAAATCACTAAGATAAATTGTCATCTGATAGTTTGATATTTAAAACTATATATACAGGCCGCTGAAATAGCTGCAATTTCATTTTTGATACTTTGGGTAGAGCTTGACCGTAGTTAAACTAGTTTGGAGTAGCTTTTATCTTGATAAAGTAGTTCTAAAGAAATTTCCCTGACACTGAAGAGAACTGGCCCCAAGTGAAGGAGTTCAAGTACATCGGGGTCTTGTTCACGAGTGAGGGGACAATGAAGCGGGAGGTTGGCCGGAGAATCAGGGCAGCGGGGGCGGTATTGCACTCGCTCTATCGCACCGTTGTCACGAAAAGAGAGCTGAGCCGGAAGGCAAAGCTCTCGATCTACCGGTCAATTTTTGTTCCTACCCTCACCTATGGTCATGAAGGTTGGGTCTTGACCGAAAGAACTAGGTCGCGAGTACAAGCGGCCGAAATGGGCTTCCTCAGAAGGGTGGCGGGCTTCTCCCTTAGAGATAGGGTGAGGAGCTCAGTCATCCGTGAGGAGCTCGGAGTAGAGCCGCTGCTGCTTTGTGTGGAAAGGAGTCAGTTGAGGTGGTTTGGGAATCTGGTAAGGATGCCCCCTGGGCGCCTCCCTAGGGAGGTGTTTCAGGCACGTCCAGCTGGGAGGAGGCCTCGGGGAAGACCCAGGACTAGGTGGAGAGATTACATCTCCACACTGGCCTGGGAACGCCTCGGTGTCGCTTAGTCAGAGCTGGTTAATGTGTCTCGGGATAGGGAAGTTTGGGGCCCCCTGCTGGAGCTGCAGCCCACGCGACCTGACTTTGGATAAGCGGTTGAAGATGGATGGATGGATGAAGAGAACTGAATTTATTTTACAGCAGCTAACAGCACTACTACAGTTCCTTATTCTTCTAAACACGTCATAGAAAAGACTTTATTTACCTTTTATATGATATTCTGCTCTTTTGTTCTAGCGTTTATCACAGGCCTCTTGAATAACATTGGGACCCATGTGGACCCCATTCTGCTCATTCACCGGATTAAAGAAGGGATGGAGATTCCTAACCTCAGAGACTCTCTGGTCAAGATCCTGCAGGACTACAATCTACAGGTGTGTGACCTGCTGCTCACTGACAGTTGAACTTATGCTTTAAGAAGTGTCATGCTATGCATCTAACACCATTTTCTCAATGCAGTTTTATTTATTTTTTCACACACGTTCAGAACATCTTGATTGTCTTTGTAGATCTTACTGAGAGAGGGTTGTAAGAAGATTCTGGTGGCAGATTCACTATCTCTACTGCAGAGGATGCACAGGACGCAAAATAGAGGAGTGCGGGTGGATGGTAATTTTTTGTTGTTGTTGTTGTCTTCCAGTCAAACTCTTATTGTATGTAACATCAAGTTGGCTATTTTATCCACTAAAAATCCTGGAAATAATGCTGTCATTCTCCTTTCCCATAGAGGAAAACATCTGTGAATCTTGCCACACTCCCATTCTACCATCAGGTATGTCATTACTGAAACACCATATTTATGTGTCTCATTGTATGGATTGAGTCTACTGATAGTTGTAGTAGCCCCTTACCAATAGTGGTCAACCGAAAGGGTTTTTAAATAGTCAATGCTAGTTTATACAATGCTGGTACACATATAGAGTGTATTACGTATTATTATAATAGTATACATGTGATAATACAATTTAGTGGTTGTGGAAGAGATGCACACAAAATTGGTGTAATACAATATTTACCCAGACTTACGGAAATCTGCAAACCAGTTGGTTAGCAAACAATATATTAGTTTATCACTTCCTACCACCCACTCTTTTATTCTCTTGGGTTGGGAAATGAACGTATTTCTTGTAATGTCTAGTAAAACCTCTACCATAATGCTCATGCTGTTATGGTCTGTTGTTCTTTATGTACATGATGCAAGAGGTAAGAGAAATGTTTTCCATTCAAGCTTGACTGAGATGCATTTTCTTGTTTCAGACACAACCCAGGCATTCGGTGTGGTGGTGTTCCACTGCAGACACATGTTCCACAAGGAGTGTCTGCCGTTACCAGGCACCGTAAGTCTCCTGTAATCTTTAAGAATAGCCACATGGTTGCTCGTTTAACCAGTCTACCACTCTAGAGTCTTAACCATTTCATCTTAAAAATGTCAAAATATTCACTTTCGTGTGCAGAAAAATGGTGATGCAGTGTGATCATTGACTTATTTATGTTCTCTTATTCTGACAGGTCCCAGGAATGCAGTATTGTAACATATGCAGCGCTAAGCGGAGAGGGCCAGGCAGCGGTATACTGGAGATGAAGAAATAATCATTCCTCATTTACTGTACATTTGCACACACAACTACCACTCTTACCATTGGCTGTTAAAGAATGAAAGTATCGGCATTTTACTTTGTATTTATTAATGCAAGCTTCTGTTGCTCTTCACACTAATTTCACATTGGGAAATTGCCAATAAAGCACTTCCACAATTCACTAAAACTTTTTGGAAATTTTGTTATGTTGCAACAAAATTCCACCTTACCTTAGTAAAGTAAAAATTGTGTGATTCCTGATGACTTTTGCGATGTCTCGTTAATTTTTTTCGAGGGAATTTGTATGGAAAAACAGTATTTTAAAGCACCAAATGTTCATACAAACTCAAAATGTCAATGTTTTTATGATCAGACAAAAAATTACGAATGTATATAGCTCTAACAGGATAAACAACTGATACTGAAATAAAATGGAAATTATTATACAGTATGGAAAATGCGGTAACACTTTACAAGGTTCCATTCGTTAACGCATTAGGTATCATAACCAAACAATGAACAACACATTTTTTTTTACAGTATTTATTAATCTTTAATTGTAAATTCATAGTAGATTAATGTTAAATATATATTAGTATATATTGAAATGAACATTAAAATTATTAAATTCTGTGAAAGTGTTGTTCATTGTTGGTTCATGTTAATAAATGCAAATATTGCTAACACCCTGTGATATATTGAAAGCTTTACAACACACGTGGTTTTACCTTGTATATTTAATTGTCATATATATACGACACACACGCTCATTTCCAATCAGATGATTGCAACACACCAATAAAGTAGGACAGTCTAGTGTTTACCACTGTGTGATATCAGCATTTCTCCTAACGCTCGTGTTTGGGCACTGAAGACAAGTTTAACAAGCAGATTTTTCATCTATTATGCAGGTCTTCAGCTACACAATTAAAAGGAGACAGGTCAGGGCTTCAAGCCAGCCAGTATAGCAGCCACCCTCTTCTAATCCAGGTAGTATTGGTCTTTGGCACTGTATGTTGTGTATTATGTTCCTGGAAAAGATAGCATCTGGATGGCAGCAATGTTGTTCCCAAATTTGTACATATCTTTCTGCATTAATGGTGCCCTCACAGATTACCCATGCCATGGGCACTGACACCCCAATATTATGACAGACGCTGGCTTTTTGACTTGACACTGATAACAGCTTGGATGGTCTTTTTCCCCTTTGGCCCAGAGAATATGATGGCTGTTTTCCAAAAACTATTTGAAATGTGAACTCGCCCACAAAACGGGTTTCCACTATTGTACTTTCCATCTCAGGTGAGGCAAATGCTTCTGGACAGTGTTGATGTATGGCTTCTGCTTTGCATAGAAAAGCCTTAACTTGCATCTGTGGATGCTGCGGTGAATGGTGTTGACTGACAAGTTTTGCCAAAGTATTCCCGAGCCCATGCCATGATATCAATTACAGACGCATGACGGTTTTTAAGAAAGTGGCGTCTGAGTGACCGGAGACCACGCGCATTAAAAAATGGTTTTCCAGCAGGACAATGGCTGTATATTTTCAACACACAAAATTTCACATGGTAAAACTTGTTCTAGTGCTTTCAGTATAGCACAGGTTAAAGAGAATTTACAAGTCGCTCCTTTTTATTTATTAGGATTTACCATACTGTCCCAACTTTTTCCAGAGTTGGGATTGTATATAATGTAGCTTTACAAAGTCTTAATACATGCCGGAGTCAGTAATGTTATTTGAAATCAGCTGACATTTTATATACCAGCATGTGTATGAATTGCTCTTTATAAGATTATAACCACTAAATAATTCTGCAGAGAATGATGTAACAATGAAATTTTGGGCTAATTTCCAATGTAGAATGGCCAGTAAAGTTGAGAGCCCAATATAACATTTCAAATGGACTTCCCATCAGCTGTGATCTCCAGTTTATCAAACAAAATAAGCTGTAACAAAACTGGAACAATCAACTGCCAAGTGTGAATACAAATGACAATATCGCCCTCTACCGGCCACAGCAAGAAAAACAATCACAAATACACATCAAATCAGAAACCATATGAGATTAGAACGGTTAAACTTTAATAATGGTATGCCAATCATCATGGAAACAAATAAAACGAGAGAATTAAAAGGAACATTGTTAGGGAACATTATTTTACTACAGTTTAGAACTACATTCTCGCAGATGGATGTAGAGGTGGTTTTTCCTCAGAGTGGAAAGACACAAAAAGCAGGCGTTTGCCAACAACACGACCAGGAAGCATCTTCCAGAGCAATATTTGTCGAACTCATTGTCTAAATATATATATAGATATCTCTCCCATCACATTTATACTTTTTCCACAATAAGGCCACTTTAAATAGTACATTTGAAGACTTTAAACCTCTGTCTTGTCGACAGATCTTGCAAAAAGGCCAGCAGAAAAGGGAGAAAAATGTTCAAGTTTACGGTGAAACGTTAAGTGTTCCTCTTGTGGCCAATCAGAGCCCAGGACCTGGTCGACATGGTAACAACAGATTTGAAACTGAGGTAGCCTCCCCTCTCTAGTGCTCAAACTGAAAATTCCCCGCTTTCTCTCATCACAATGTAAAAGAGCAAAATCCAAAGGTTTGGGAGCTACCGATGCTGATTTAGCGAAGAAAAAAAACTCTCCACAACAGTTCTTAATTTTTAATTCTCACCCAACGTCTTGATCTTCATCCTCAAAGTGGCTTTTCTCATTTACTCAAAGTTGGCTGATGTCAAGTGGCTCTGCCAAGCAACAAACCAACCTTATGAGGAAATCCACCATAATAAACATTTGGTGCCTTGTTCGTTTGATGCAGTGTTATTCGTCTTGGTGTACGGTGTCATATAAAGCAGTTTTTCAGTTTTACGTTTCAGTTCCTGTTGCTGCAGCAGGTTTGAATGCAGTTGATCAGGGAGTGCCTTTATCAGCCGAGTCCGTGTATGAGTGGATTCCAAAGACTATATGTGGGCAACTGCCAAAATGTTAATTTGTGGGGTGTTGCTTTGACAGGAATCTATTGTTGGCATTGTAAGTAATTGTGTGTGTGTGTGTGTGTGTGTGTGTGTGTGTTAATGGGCACAGGCATCTCCAGCTCGGTCAGGACTGCATCAGACAGCTGCAGGTCATCTTCCCCCTGCGAGTCTTACTCTACCATTGGTGGTAGGCTTGGGGGGGAAAGGGGACCGATGGCTTTATTTGTCCCCCAAGATGGCATACTGGTTATCTAATTGTAAATGCTGCATGGTGGCTGGGCCTTCCCCTTCTCTGACCCGGCTCTTATGCTTGACCACCTCAAAGGTCTTCTCCATCTCTCGGTCCCTAGAACAAGACAACAATTTCTCTAATTACCTTCATATGGATTGCATGTTTGGCATTGATCAGAATGGAATACTTGTGTATACTGCATACCATCCAGTATATACTCTAAACTGCTTGCTGAAACACTATAAATGGCATACCATTTATTTATTTATTTTAAATAGTATTTAAAACCATTGCTACTGTGCAGAATACAATATAAACTGCACAATATTTTATATGGCAGGGGTACATAAAAGACCTTATTTGAGAGATAAACACTTCAATCTGTGCAGTATACACTATAATCAGCATACCATTTTTTTTTTTAAAGTATGTAAACCCCTTAATACTGTGCAGTATACACTATAAATTGCATACTATTTTCAAAATGTAAAAAGACTTCATACTGCGCTGTACACATTCTAAAATATTACGTTTGTAAAACCGCATGCAGAATACAATGATAAATGTTTAACACAATGGTATGCATGACACATTGTAAAGATATTTGATTGGCAGTCCATTAAAACAAATCATAGTTAGTACTAGATATGCCACAAAATCATAATTTTCACACCGGTGTTCATGTTCAAACCAACAACACTGGTATTACCGCTGGTTGGATGCTAAGTTGTACAATGGGGTAATTTCATTAAACTATAGACTACACCCAGCGTCAGGAACTTTCTTTCACCAAGGAGCCAATTTTAAAGTTTTTGGTTGATGCATTTTTTTCGAAAGAGCCATGCCACAAATTAATAATTTACCATTTTCAAAAACAACATTTTTCAATAAAATAAGAATATTTATATTGCCCATACACTACTTAAAAATAAACAAATATGCAAAAATGAATTGGTAACAAGTTGCAATATGGAATCAAGTACATGCGTTTGTGCGGGTCTCCATAAAATTACTTTTGTTCATGAAAAACGTAACTTCCCGTAGAAAAATCTACTATATAACCACCTCCCCAAATCCAAATATTTACCATCTCCAACGGCCCCATTTGCCATCACACAAGTATCATTATGCAGCAACAGGTGAAAAATTACTAATAGCCTACAAATTAAGAACTAAATACAATTATAAATGTAAAGATTATTATAATAATCATTATCATAATAAATAAGCCTAATAAATTCCCTTGTGTTCACAAAAAAATGCTGCCAAATGTGTGTTCTTATCGAATGTTTTTGTATTGTGTATGTTAACACAGTTTAATAAAAGAAAGTCTAACTTAATGATTTAATCATTTTAGTCTTTTGCAGGTTCAGTAGGTATATTTGTATTAAAGAAACAGAGTTGCGTTTACAATGTATAAGAGCGAACTGATCTGTGGAAATAATGCGAAACTCTCAGTACCTCACGAGTTAATCGGAGATTATTTGCAGCATTCTCAGACTACATTATTCTTGCAAACGGTTTTCAGTTGAATGAAACGAGTGATAACTCTTTACATACGCTTGTTCACATGACAGTCTCACGCTGCATGCCTCTGAACAGACACGAGCATTGACGGCTTTTCTTTTGTCCGTTCTTAAAAATAAAATATTAAAGAGCGTTTCTTCGAGTTAGTCTTTTTGACAAACAGTATTTCTTGTCACTCCGAGACGTCATACAGGTCATCCACCTGTTGAGGGTAGATGAGCAAAATTACGTTTTGTCAAACGTGCATCTTTGTGTCCAATTTCTTGTATCGTATCACTCTGAGAAGACTTGAAAAATCGGCATTTGGCGGGTGTTTATTTCAAACCTTGTTCGCCAGGAGTAGGGCGTACGACAAATTTGGAACAAAATCAAAACTGTCATTGGCTTCAAGCTTTGCAATCGCACCCACACTTTCTGTTGGAAAATTATCTCTAGAATGTTTTAAAAGTTTGTGTGTTGGTGAATGGCGAGACACCCGGCGAGCCACTTTATTTTTAACAAAGAGGCACTTGTGGCTCATGAGCCATAGGTTCCCAACCCCTGGCCTACACAATAACAAAGCAGCTTGATTTGAAATGTATAACTTTATTTTTTATTTATTTTAACAAAAAATTCAAATGAAACTGAAAAAAATTAAGTGCAATTAAAATGCGTGTTGTTCTTTCTGTTGTGGCTTTTTGGCAATGAACCTACTTC
Organism: Moxostoma hubbsi; assembly: GCA_032164185.1. NCBI lineage: Eukaryota > Metazoa > Chordata > Actinopteri > Cypriniformes > Catostomidae > Moxostoma > Moxostoma hubbsi. Next base: position 8,612,006 of record JAVLUX010000037.1, read on the forward strand.
ATCCGTGCATTCTCTCCATCATGTGCAAATATTGTGGGTTATTGCGGGTTTAATGTTGGTGTCTCATTATCCCAGGACCCAGTTTAGCTGCTTTGGAAGGGTAATGACTGATATATAAATCATGGTTTGAGGTGAACATGTTTTTGTATTTTATGATTTAATCACAGATATATCGGCTATATATAAAGTGACCCTGCAGAGTTGCGCTCAAAACAAACTGCTCTGTGGAAATAAAGCAAAATGAACTCAGAGCATCTCCTGAGCTGAGGTCATTTGCAGCATTCGCATAGACGATACTATTCTTGCAAAAAAAAAAAAATTAAGACTGAAACAAAGAAAGAGTGAGAACCCTATACATACACGTGATCCACAAGACAGCAGGCCTCCGAACAAACAGCACGTCAGACATGCGTTCTTAAAAAAAATAATAAAGTGTGTTTCTTCAAGCACATGTCTGTGTCTCTAACAGCATTTCCTGTGTCATTCCGAATCCGAGACATCTCACAGTTACCCACCATGCACATTATATTCGCTACCTGCAATTAAACATCTTCTGTCAGTGCATGTACTTAACTGCCTGTGCAGTTTGATATGTTGGTAGAGAACATCTGGCTTTCAATGTGTTATTTAGATTCATTTATCACGGGTCTCAAACTCTTCATTAGGTAACTATTCTTTATTTAAGGCTATTCTATTCATTAGGCTATTGTATTAATATTGGAAGTTTCGTTCATAATGTTTCACCCTTTTACCCGGTATAACATTTCACACCGGTGTTGTCCCTTGTACTAAAGTAAAATCGGTAACACCGTACACGGTGGCAACCCTAGTTAGTATTGCTATATTTGAAGTCAGAAGTTTACATACACCTTAGCCAAATACATTTAAACTAATTTTTTCACAAATTCTGACATTTAATCACAGAAAACATTCCCTGTCGTAGGTCAGTTAGGATCACTACTTTATTTTAAGAATGAGAAATATTACAGAATAATTTGAGAGAATTATTCATTTCATCACATTCCCAGAGGGTCAGTTTACATACAATTTGTTAGTATTTGGTAGCATTACTTTTACATTATTTAACCTGGGTCAAATATTTTGAGTAGCCTTCCACAACAGTCTCACAATAAATTGCTGGAATTTTGTCCCATTCCTCTAGACAGAACTGGTGTAACTGAGTCAGGTTTGAGGAATCCTTGCTCACAAATGCTTTTTCTTTTCAGCCCACAAATTTTCAATCGGATTGAGGTCAGGGCTTTGTGATGGCCACTCCAATACCTTGACTTTGTTGTCCTTAAGCCATTTTGTCACAACTTTGGAGGTATGCTTGGGGTCATTGTAATCTGGCTTTTTTATGGTGGTGTTGGAACAGTGGCTTCTTCCTTGCTAAGCAGCCTTTCAGTTTATGTCGATATAGGACTTGTTTTACTGTGGATATAGATACTTGTCTACATGTTTCCACCAGCATCTTCACAAGGTCCTTTGATGTTGTTCTGGGATTGATTTGCACTTTTTGCACCGAACTACATTCATCACTAAGAGACAGAATGCATCTCCTTCCTGAGCATTATGATGGCTTCGTAGTCCCATGGTGTTTATACTTGCGTACTATTGTTTGTACAGATGAACATGGTACCTTCAGGCTTTTGGAAATTGTTCATAGGAAGAACAGACTTTTTTTTTGGCTGATTTATTTTGATTTACCCATGATGTAAGCCCATCATTTACCCATGAGGTAGGGAGTTTGAAGGTAGGCCTTAAAATACATCCACAGATACACCTCTAATTGACTCCAATTAGCCAATCAGAAGCAAACTGGTTAATTGTCTAATGACTTGACATAATGATCTGGAATTTTCCAAGCTGTTTAAAGGAACAGTTAACTTACTGTATGTAAACTTCTGACCCACTGGAATTGTGATAGTCAATTAAAAGTGAAACAGTCTGTCTGTAAACAATTGTTGGAAATATTAATCATGTCATGCACAAAGTAGATTTCTTAAACAACTTTCCAAAACTATAGTTTGCTAATAAAAAATAATAAAAAAATGAGTTTTAATGACTTCAACCTAAGTGTATGTAAACTTCTAACTTCGACTGTACAAATAGTTACATTTATTATTAATAATAATAATGGCCTAATTGTTGGCTGTTTGTGGTAGCTTAGAGACTTGACATATTAATATAGAATGTAGTATAATAATACAGAATGCGGTCATTGCAGTATATCATGTATCTAGCAAATTTGCACACCGCATACCATGCACATACTGAAAAAACAGAACTAGTAGTATGACAGTCTTTGCCTTTATGCCTTTAAGATCATATCCTTTGTGTATAAGGAAAAATTAGGAAGTTGTGGACTGGATAATCTGGTTTAGCAATGCACAACACACTGCTAAATTAAAAGAGTGACGTCTTACTTGCGAGTTTCCACATGTCTTGCAGTGGAGAGAAGAGAGGGGAACTGGGCATCGCTGAAGATCTCTGGAGGCCCTTGAGCTGGACCTTTCTTAGTAGTTGTTAACCGAGCCCCTGGTGGTCGATACACGCCAGGTGCCTTGGGCTCAGGAACCTCAACTTCAACCTCTGCAAGCAGAAAATTACATTTGTTAACACAGATTACAGACATTGTCATTTAATAAACAACTCACACAATGAGCCACTTTCACTCCTCTTGGAGTGAAAGTGGCTATTTATGCAAATATTGCCCACTAACCAGGAGCAGCTGAAGCAGGGGCGCCGGATTTGTTCCAGGGTCCAGAAACTTTATCACCACTGACAAGAATGATCTCACCATCCTCCCCCACCTCCTCCTTCTCATACTCTTCCTCCTCTTTCTCATCACTGTTAAGACAAACCAGACCACCATTACATTTTTCAATAAGCACATTTTTGTGTCAAGATTTGCTCCAACAATACTTGGCATTAATGCAGAAATGTTTGTGAAAGTGTTTTGAAAAACAAGTTCAAAATGTAGCAGATAAGCTGCTTTCTAAAACGCTGGGGGAAAAAAAACATGCAAAAACTACCAGGGCAAACATGAAAGCACCAATGACATCATAAGGTGTCATGGTTAGCCATGGTTTCTTAGACGATAATAATTGAACTATTGAGAATTTTCTGAATAGGACTGTGGAGATGGGGGCGTGGCCGAGCAACATCTGTGGAGAGCAAGGCCGGGAGAGCAAGAGCGGTAAGTATTGAAACCTGTGGGAAATTATTTTTAACAGCTATTTTGTTGCAGTGAGTGCTGGAAAGGGACATAAGGGCAGTCCAGACCTCCGGATGGGGGTAGAGAGAGAGACGCATGCAGCCGTGTTCATGTGTGTGTTGAAAAGAAAACCTCTTTGCGTCAAGTCACTGAAAAATGAAAATAAAAGTCTCAAGTCGACGGTTTACCTGGCCAATGCTTCTTCCTTCGCAACCGAGCAAGAGAGTTATCACAAGGACATTTCCATGTAAATAGCAAGATATTTCACAGTTGCCACCAAAAAGTATCTGGACACTTTTTAATACTCGGAAATCTAACAAATTTCTTTTTGTGAAATGTTGTGCTTGAAAGGGTGTTTGTGCTTTATTTCTTTGAAATTAATTTCTCCTATATTCATAAATTTTTAAGTGTGGCTCAAGTGTCAAAATAGCCTTTATGGTCACTGTATGTATCAGCACATGCCTAAAATGTGTCAAATGTTTGCGCTTCCTACCTCATCTGCAGGGCCTGGAGTCGGAGTCCACTGTAGTCCACCTCCTTCTGCTCAAAGTCTTTCCATTCCTCATCCTCCTGGAGAGACAGAGATACAGTTAGAAAGAAACAGGGAGATAACGCCAGTGAAACTACTTCATTAAAATTAAACAAAACACAAACTTTATGATGAATACAATTTGAAACCATTTATTCAAGTGTGCATACATTTTTCTGGAACTAGTGAAGTCAGTCAAGACATATCGTTCCCGAGGGTACTTAATGAATGAATCAGCCACACAAAATACTGTAAACTTCTGTAGTGAAAAGCAGGGCAGGACTTGAACATGCCACTTTTATCCTTACAACTTTCTCTTTTGTCCAGATAAGCGAAAACCTCATCAGAACTGTAATTCAGAAACATGTTGCTCTTTCTCCCACACAGAAGGCTTATCTAAATGAAACAGACCTATTTAAATAAAAGCCTAAATACAGTCAGGATTTTCAAAAACTCAAACTGCATCCTTAAACTTTGTTTAAACAGCTTCCTCTCATTTAATCTTGGGAGTCTAATGGTAAACGGGTATTTGACATCAAATGACTTTTTTTTATATTACGTTTTATGACCTCATATTAATTGAGACTCCATGGAACGGGCCTTTTTGGACGTTTAAAAATTTATTTGACAAACCGCATGACTATAAAGTGAACTGAAAATACCTTAAAGGTGATTAAAAATGGTGGGGGGAAAAATATATTTAAACTGAAATCTCAAGGTTGGGCGGAAATGCTCCCGCTTAATTTCAAATTATGTTTTTGATCCACAAAAACCTAACACGCCAAAAACACGTGGTCTGCAAAGCAGCACTCTACAGGATTACAGTAATCTGATGTCACTGTAAACTCGTCAGGAAAAACAAACTCAATCACATACACTTACTGATATTCAGCACCATTTATTACTTATAAAAAGACAAGTCACTAAACATGCCTACTCTGCATATAACCGTGTGCCTGGAAGAGAAATGGGCATATGGTGGTGTTGAAGGGCACAGATCCATGCACAGTTATAAAACCCCTGCATATGACAGAAGATTGATTCAACATGGAATAAATGTCAGTATGACTTCACATCACACTACATGCATCTCTTGACCAAAAGCTACTTCACTACTTCTTAAGTGATAGCACTGCTAATGCCGGTGACAACAATAAAGTGTTTCTTCAACTTCGAGCACTTTCCTGTCCCAAGTTGATTCTTATTCAAACATTTTAAATTTTGTCTTTTTGTTAGGCTAGGCCTGAATGAAGTTCACATTACAAATGACACTTTTTACCAAGACTTCAAAAAACAGCAAATGTCTTTAATATATATATAGATTTGATTGTTTTAGCCTTATCCTAGACCCAGACTTTCAATAATAATGAAAATTCATTATAAAAATACAAAATTAGGCCTACAGGTCTAAAACTAGAGCTGTTGTAAAAAATCGTTTCAGCGACGCATCGGGATTCATACTCAAACGATTCTGAATCGATTCAGAGTTCAGTTTAAATCACGGCAGAGCAGTGGAGCCCGACAAAGTAACAGGAGTTTATTCATGATAAGCCAATAAACGTGAAAGACGATCTCGCACCCATAATTGCACACAACAGGGGAAACACAGAAGAAAATAATGACGATGCAGCAGTTCGTGAGTTTTTGGTGATGTTTTCATTTAACCATTCCCCCTGAAAGGGAAAAACTAGAGTAAAAAAATGCATTTAGATGAAACTGAAAAAAGAAATAATGAAGGACGAGATGCATCGTGATGCATCGAGAATCGTTTTATAATCAAATCATTACCCTTTGAATCGTAATCGAATCGTGAGGCCAGTGAAGATTCACACCTCTATTTAAAACTATGATAATATAAACAAAAATTGAAATGGGCCTCAATGTTAATATTTACTGTGGGAGAATGATTTCTATCAATGTTTCAAAAACTACAACTGTCCCACAGTCGAGGCATCATTTACAACACAACAAACAATTTTGCCCCTTGTAATTTTTTTCAAAGTTAGTTAACTTGTTAACCAAGATTACGAAAATGTCAGTGAAGAGCATGCTTGACATGAAGTGATGTTTGATGAAAAATTAAAAATCAAGGTAAATATAAAAAAATATTTTCATGATCGTAATTTCCGATCAAGCTGTACAACATGACTGGTTTGCCAAATTATGCAATGAGTATTTAATAATGAAAAGTGAAAATAATTAACTAATTGTATTTAGGATACAGAAAATGCATGAATTGAGCTTTATGAATTTAGCCTTAGAAAGACAAAGTTGGCCATTTCGTTTCAAAAACATAAAAAATGGCATCATGGAATTCTATTGAACCCAATATAAAATTTGAAATTTGGTGGAAATAACATGGTTTTTGTGGGATTATGCATGACTTTCAGGGAAAGGCAAAAAAAAAACATATCTCTTGCAATGGATGTATGTTCACTGTTAGTCCAAAAAGAAATAACCTAGTCAGTGTGGAAGAAAGAAAAAAAAAAAAGTTAAGTTATCAAGACTACTTTCTGGAAGTTAACAATGTTAAGTGCATAAAAACACTAACATTACCACAAATCATGTTAAAGGAATAGTTTCCCAAAAACTAAATTCTTTCATTATTTACACACCCTCATGCCATCCCAAATATGTATGACTTTCTTCTGCTGAACACAAATGAAGGTTTTTAGAAGAATATCTCAGTGCTGTAGGTCCATACATTGCAAGTGAATGGTGACCAGAACTGTGAAGGTCCAAAAAGCACAACAAGTCAGCATAAAAGTAATCCATACAAATCCAGTGGTTTAATCCCGGTCTTCAGAAGAGATATTATTAGGTGATCAAGAAACAGATCAACATTTAAGTCAACTTTTTACCAGTAGGTGGCGATATGCACGAAGAATGCAAATCACCAAAAAAACAAAAGAAAAAGGAAATGAAATTGGAGATTTTATATATATATATATATATATATATATATATATATATATATATAAAATAAAGGGCCTTCAATATTGTTTCCTGTTTCTCATCCACACCTATCATATTACTTCTTAGGATATGGTTTTAACCACTGGAGTCTTATGTATTCCTTTTGTGCTGCCTTTGTGTGCTTTTTGGAGCTTCAAAGTTCAGGTAAACATTTACTTGCATTGTGAGGACCAACATAACTTAAATATTCTTCAAAAAATCTTCATTCGTGTTCTGCAGAAGAACTGAAGTCACACACATATGGGATGGCATGAGGGTGAGTAAATAATGGGATTTATCATTTTTGGGTGGCAATGTGGACAGGAACTTACAGTAGCAGCTGTACTGGATACAAATAAAAACAATTGCACAATATCAACGCACTCACCCCCCTCTCGCGCTCGCTCTCTCTCTCTCTCTTCATATAGCCTACAAGTTAAACGCATTAACTTTAAATTAGTAGCTGGAAATAAGATTGTTTAGCTGTGCCACCCAGTAAACTACCAACATAGACAACATGTGTTGGTATCTTTGGCGCGTTTCGAACAGCATTTGAAACGTTCGAACGATTTTTTTGAACATCGAAAATCAAATTTTTCAAACGCGTCTATAATGTTAAAAAACAACGCTAGGTCTAGGTATATCACTCCCTAAATTTTGACACACCGCTTTTCAATGTTGTCTGATATGGAGGTCTGCTCAGGCTGCGTTACCTTCTCCATCTGTGCGTCCTGATTCTCACTCTTCGTCGACTTCTCCTTCTCTTTTTTCGTCTTTTTCACCATAAGCGCAGCTCCCCCGCTCACTTGTTCTTTCCCTTTGCCCTTCTCCTTCTTTTTCTTCTTGTCTCTCTTGGCGAAGAAGTCATCCAGACTCTTCTCCACGCCGGCCGGAGCCACATCCGCCATCTTATCCACAAATATCTTCAATAAACAACAAATAAGCTCAGAAAAATCAGATCGGCGTCTGAAACCACAGCAATCGAGTCCTTGCGTGCGTGTCTAGGCAATAGCCCGTATGTTTCATGTGTGTCCGCAGGTTAAAGATGTGCTGGGAGCAGCATGACACACTACCCAGCTGAAAGTATGACACTCTCGCCCAACGAACCGGAAACTGTTGCGTAGTACGCTACTCGATCAAGTGACCCGGATGGGAAAGCAGCCTTTTGATTGACAGTGATAATGTGCGCCTACTGCCTTCCACCAATCATATCGCAGCATTATGATCAGCGCTGGATTTGTGATTGTGCAACTACAGTATTTAGTCATTGAGTCTAAACAGTAATAAAATAATAATAATAATAATAAACATGAAAGCCAAGGAAACGGTGTCATTGTTAAATTAATTTGATATTTGTTTGTGATGCCATTTTAATTTGTATTTCTTTGTTTTAGTTTATATTTGTACTGTTTGTGTTGAAAGTCTATCCCACACAAGAGTATGATCGGAGTGGAGTGGAAGCGGAGCAAGGAGTGGAGTGGCACCACTAATGCTCCATCACAGGCACAACACCTGTTAACGGCCCTTAATGCAATCATTTACCATGTGTTAAGCAGTGTTAAACACTACTGGCATGAAGGAAAGATGGAATTTCTGATATAACCACAAGATGGCCCCCTGTCCCTAAAGCAGCTTTGGGACTCTGATCATTATCTGGTTCATCTTCTTCCAACCTACAGGCAGAAACTAAAATCTGCTAAGCCTGTGGTAAGGACTGTAAAGACAGGACCAGTAAATCAGAGCTGCTATAAGGCTGCTTTGACTGCACTGATTGGAGCATTTATGGGGCTGCAGGCACCAATCTGGACAAGCTCACAGATACTGTGACATCAATTATCAGTTTCTGTGAGGATATGTGCATTCCTACTAGGACTTATTTAACATTAAACAACGACAAACCATGGTTTACAGTAGAACTTAGGGAGCTTCATCAGGCCAAAGAAGAGGATGCTTAGAGCTGGGGATAAAGTCTTGTACAATCAGGCCAGGAACACACTGAATAAGCAAATCAGAGAGGCTAAAAGAAGATACTCTGAGAAGATGAAAACAGGTTTTCAGCTAACGACCCTGCATCAGTGTGGAGTGGCATGAAACAATTTACGAATTACAGGACTCCAGCCCTCAACACTGTAGGACACCAACATCTGGCTGACAACTTGGATGTGTTCTGCTGTAGATTTGAAAGGCCCAATCTCACACCCGACACCCGCTCTGACCTTCACTTCATTCAAACTCCAACGCCTCCTGCCCTCTCCCTGCTACTCAATCTGCACTTAAAGGAATGGTTCACCCAAAAATGTGTGGAGGAGGAGGCAGGAAGCGCATACATTTGTTTTTGAGCGCTGTACAAAAGTTTAATTGTCTTGGCTGTAGATTTGTATTTGTACAAGTGTATTGTTCAAAATATTCATTTGGCGTGTGTATCCTGGATGCTTCAACCTTCAGAAAGCCCAAAGAAAATGCACAGTGGGATAAATATTAACTTTTCATTGATTTCCTATACATGATCATGAGCGATTGAAGCTCTGGCTTATCAAGCTGAAACTGGATATCAGTACACCCCTACATTCTCTCAAATATTGGAGGGTGTACAGTGAACATTTTACCCCTGAGGATTTCAGACCATCGAAAGAAACAAATGGTCGAAATATTAATTTATCCAATGTGCCCATGCTGTTTTTCCAGCAAACTCAGTTATGGGTGAAAACGTTGTCATATAGCCTATATATTTCTACATAGTAGCTTTACAAACAAAACATTATACTTACTCTACTGATAGGGTGCCATTGGGTCTTTCTAGCCTCAAATGGTGCTTCCAGATTATTTGTGGCAAACAGAAAAACACCTCTAAAACGCTGGGGCTCAGTAATGGTGGAAAACCATTATGTTCAGTAATGCAGCTAGGACTTGGAGTATTCTCACCGGCTGCCTTGCTAATTGTTTCCAACGGCGGGATTGCTATGGTCCAATCGCGGCAACACAGGCTTTCTGCCTCTGTTGGCATTGGTTGGCATTTACTACATTTACTACATTCACCACTATGTCTCCATAGAACTCTGCCTCCCCGAGACTTATGATTGCACCGCTGCTGCAGCCTCCTCCACCTCCCTTAGTTCCTCATTGGTGTATTCAGGCTCAAATAGGTAGGGTTGGGTACAGAATAACTTTATTTGTCAATTGGAGTCATGTGGATTATTTTGATGCACCCTAAATATGCATTTTGGACTGTACACTCACTTGCATTATTTAAAGGAGGAGGCCTGAAATGAAATCCTAAAATCTGATTGATGAAGAAAGAAACTGGATGGCCTGAGGGTGAGTAAATTATCAGCAAATTTTCATTTTTGGGTGAACTATCCCTTTAAGATCTGTGAAGAAGAGGTGTGCCATGTCTTCGGAAAACAAAAGTCAAGCAAAGCACTGGGCTCAGATGGTGTTTCACCCACTTGTCTTAGATCCTGTTCCAACCAGCTGGCCCAACAATTTCACACAGATCTTCAGTAGATCATTGGAGCAGTGTGAAGTCCCATGCAGCTTCAAATGGTCAATCATAATTCCTGTCCCAAAGAAACCCAAAATCACAGGACTTAATGACTACAGACCGTTGCCCTGACATCTGTGGTCATGAAATCATTTGAGAGACTGGTTGCCCACCTGAAGGACATCACTGGACCCCTTCTAGATCCCCTTCTATTTGCTTATCAAGCAATATATAACTGTATATCTGTAGATAAAATATTTTAACAAAATGATTGCTCTATTGTATATTTCTCTCTTTTTTATCAGTTATATCTTATTAATTTGTTTATGTCACTATATGTATGTAAGTTTGTTTTTATGTATGTATATATGTTGCATTCTCTTGCACTGGAAGCTTTTGTCATCATGACAAATTGCTTGTGTAAGCATACTTGGCAATAAAGCTCATTCTGATTCTGATTCTGATCATTGTAATCTAATGCATCGCAATCTTAACTGAAGGCTATTATGTCCGGCATTCAATAGAAGTGAACTTTTAACAACCTAAAACACCAACTGAACTAATCAATATGTTAATATTGCATAGTTTGACTTTAATTGATTGCCATCTAAACATGAACAGAGAGAGAAATCTTAAAAGAAAAAAAAAGAAAAAAAAAAGGAAAAAAGCTAGTATTTCTAAAAGTGAACTCTGCACTAGACATGTGATGAGGCTGGCAAAGAATGAGGATCCAAGTGCAGCTTTAATGAAACAAAAGATAAACAAGGTAACTCAGAATACAATAAAATGCAGGAAACCAGGCACAGAACATGACACATATGAGAACTGGTGGAAACAAGGGCTTAAATATACAAGGAACAAATAAGGTAAGGAGGAACACCTGTAACAATCAGGGGAAAACCCAATCATAAAATGAAACTACAAAGGACTACAAAACCAGGAGCACAAAACAGGAAATATGAACTAAACAAGAATTTCAACATATAAGCACAAAACCAAAAGACAACAGGGAATATGTGACAAGACATCTAGTTTTGATGAAACAAAAATTTAATTTTTTCATTTGCAGAATTATAGGGCAATCTTAATTAAAAGAAGTGCAATAAAATAATGGGCAATAATTAGGCAAGAATACACAGGCCTAATAATATATGTATATGTGTATATATATATATATATATATATATATATATATATATATATATATATATGCAAATGTATTAATTTGATTTAATTTAATGTTTTCGTACTGGTAATTTTAGTTTTTTGTTTAGAAATGTTTTTAATGTAATGTTTTTTTCCATCTAGTAATTTCTTTAATTTATTAAATCCAGATAATTCTTCAAAGTTAAGCTATACAAATAATTGAAGTGTTCCAATAATGCACAATGTAGCTTTTCTCCAATTATTGTGAATTTATTTTTCATTTAATACACCTTCTGCATGGAGGGTTGTGATATTTAAAAGCATACTGAAATAACTTTACAGTGGAGAGTTAGGCAATATTTTTGCCATGCAGCAAACACAGAGCATGATGTCTCTAATCCAGGAACGCAGAGGGAGCGAGGAGCTCTGGAGCAGAGAGGGGAAATGGTTGCCGCTCCACTCATATATTCTGTCGCACACCTGTTCCAAACCCTTTCTTACTCCTGTGAAATACAAAAGGCAGAATGTTAAAGGCCCTTGCACACTGCCCAAAGTAAGAAATGCCTATCATCATTCTTTTGTCTGTATTCTACCCATTAACACTTTTATACACCCATCATTGCAGTTGTATCAGTGTCAACATAAATTTCAATAACAGACTGTTATCTGTGTATATTATGGCCACATATCTAAAGCCTCTTAGTGCATTAGCTTCACATGGTAAACATTGCAAATTACTTAAATCTTCATTGAGTGGTTGAAACAGCTTTTTTTTTACCGGTCTCTTGTTAACTCATAGAATGAAGTATAAAGTCATTGATAACACATTTTAATGTCATACTAGTTGATGTTTTAGATGTAGTCTTGAGCATCCCCATATTTAAATGTACCTCTTAACGTCTCCCACAGTGGTGTGGTAGCAGTCTGAATTTTTGCAAACAGTATGTTGTTGCTCAGCTGTTTTGAACTTTTTTGGGCTCTGAGCGAAGAACGAAGAAGCACTTCGCAGTGATTATGCTGGGGCCTTTAGCCTCAGTCACCATTCACTTTTATTGCATCTTTGTCCATATTATATATAACATCTCCTTTTGCGTTAATTTGAGTCAGTAATGCACTCTTAGGACCCTTGGTGTGTAGAAAGCAAAGAGAAAGGACTGTTTATTGTGGCATCATAATGGTACATCGCATCCATTTCCTTTTGGGTTAAAGTAAAAATCTACACTGCTAATTTGATCTCTCTCGAATTTCCCTTAGATGAAGACAGCTCACATAAATAATAGATAGCACACGTACATCACCTAGACATCTGTTTGATGTATGTCTACATCTGGAAGATATCTATATTACATTGTTTGCTCATCTGCAGTATGTCAAAAATTGTGTCTCAGATGTCTTTGAGATGTTTATGATTTAGAATGTTTGTTAATCTGATCTTTTTAAGATGTTTAGCGGATGCTTTACAGATGAAAATATCTAAAACAGACATCTCGGAGACGTACATGTGGGATACAAGCTGTACAGACCTAATATTTGTATCATTGCATATTTGAATCATCTATATTTTTTAAATATCTCATGTCAGAATGTATTTAACTACAGTACAAATAGAGGCTATAACACCTAACTTAATTCTAACATGCAGTCATGTGATCCAGGGGCTTTATTAAAGAACTTCAAACATCTGCTGCTATGAATGAATGAATGATCCAGTGAAGATCCAGGCTGTATGTCACACACTGAACAGTAGTCAATAAAAAAAAGCTTCATTCAGCAGATGGAATGAACAGGGAAGATTCCAGAAACTGTTAACTGTATGTATGGAAGTTTGTTCAGGCTGAACAAAACATTGGAATAAATTATTTGTTCTAAATATTAATATATTTTTAGATAGATCACATCAGTTACAGACAGAAGAAGCCTTCAAAGCTTTTTATTTGTATTGCTCAGCAGTAGAAGTACAGTTGATGTGCTACAAAAGATTAGACATGATTCATAATATATGAGAGCAACTGAACGATTATCTCCCTCTCCTTACACAATTAAAACTCATGACAGCACACACATAAAACAAAAAAAGAAAAAGAAAATGGACGGCAACTGAAAAAATGGAGAATGTCTACAAATGCATTTGAAATCACAATGAAAAAATAGACAAAATGTGATATGTAAAGAAAGGGTGATAATATGAACTTAAAAGTACAGTATGTTACCAAACTCGGTGGCATGAAGAACAAAATAAAATAGTTTCTCTGTACGTCTTCGTCATTTATATCTAACACGTACTATTACATCCAGTGATATTTTCAACATTCCTCTAAAAACTGTACAACTGTACTTTAAGCACTGGAGAAGCAAAGAGAAATATAAGGAATTCCTTTTGGTCTCATTTATTCTCTTAAAACAGCATACTTCAATGCTCACATGAGGACAGAGACACACAGAACCAAAAGCACACTCATTCAGCCTTCACTAAAAATCACATCTGACAAAATATGTATTTAAGCCAACCCATGAAGCAATAGTAGTGCCATTTTGTTCAGAGCATGACTTATTGAATAAACAAGTATAAATGGTTTAATCACAATGCTTAGCCCTGCAAACAAATGAACAGGTATATTGAGAAATGTAGAGCACAGTAACATTACCATGTAAAGAGCTTTGTGTGTAGGCATTTCATTGGCATTTAAGCATTTGTTCTACTTGTTTGTGCGACTATTGAGTTAAACGGAAGTGTTTTAACAACCAAATTATATTGATGTAAATGAAACCCCATTTGATATCTAGTCTAAAAAGACACACATACACCTCAAATCAGAGCAGATGCATGCAGCAAGACATACGCGCACACACAAACATCTTGGAACATCTAAGGAATGGGACATTTTTTTCAGTCTTCTGGCTGGTGACATAACTGATGGAAACCATCTTGGAATTTCTATAAATCACGACACATCCTGTATCGAATTCAAATAAGCAATCTACGTAATGGTCTCTGGGAGTGAAGCAAGGGTTGCCGCAGTAAACAGCTGGACCCATTCCAGAACCAATGCTCTTTCAGGGATTCACTAAGTTTGTGTGTGCCACCGTTGCAATCCCCTTTCATACAGAATTCAAGTCTGGCAGGCTTTTTAAAGTAATTGTTTTAAGTGTTTCAGGTCAAACAAACATTCTTACAGCACACATTGTATTTTTCAACACTATGTGCACCACCAAAGCCACTGGGACATAAGAGAAACCAAGCTCACTGTTTTTATTCAAAAAGACATAAAACCCTTATCACAATTAAGCGTCTGTAGAAAATCCACATCAGAAAAATATGCAGGGACTCTCCCTCATTGTAAATAGCATTTGCTCTTTTTTATATTCTTATAGCTTCTATATATTCTTAAAAAATACAAGTGAAGATAAGGGATTTTGTCTCCATCTGATAATGTCATTAGTGTGGCCATATAGTCTGTCTAGATGTCAGAAGCCTTGTCTCTGTTGATAAAGAGAGTCTCTTGGCAAAATGGGTTAACCAGAACCACGCCGCTGTCACTGTAGTCACCATTAGGGGGCAGATATGTCTCTTGTTCCTGAAACACAAGATACATCAAAAGCGTTAGCGCTGTATGCTTTTCTTTCATGCTGTTAAAGACTAATCACTTGAGGACAGCTAATTCTACAAGGCTAAATACAATTAAACTGGAGGGAACAGGTGTTCTTATCAGGTTCTGTTTCCTTAAGATGCATGTGTTCATTTCTATGGTGTAGTTACTGAGATCGATCGATCTATCTATCTATCTATCCGTCCATCTATCTCTCTCAAAGACAGTCGGTGAGAAAAGACAAGTATGGGGTTGGAATGAACAGACATTTAGAGAAAATCAAACCATACAAAGGATGTGACAGACACAAAGCTAAAGGACAAGGAGATACAGAAAAATAGAGTAAGGAAGTGATGCCTCTGATGCTTCTAACGGGTGATAGGAACACATGTGGATCACCAGCATTCCAAACATGATTCTTCATCATCATCATCATCATCACACTCCTGTCAGAAAATGCCAGCAAACAGGAACATGAACAAAAAATGGGAAAAAATGAGCATGAGGGGTTGAAAAGGAAAATGTCATTGAAGGAATGATGATAACAAATGAGATCTAAACACTCTTTGTACACCAGAGGGCGATAGGGCAATGTTAAAACTATGAATCAGTTTCCACTATGTGAGGTTAGTTTTTCCAAGTACACAGTGTTTGGATTCCTATGATTAATATTTATTTAATTATGCTAACCATTTACCCAGATGTCTGCATAAAGGACCATTAAAAATCCTTAGTAATCCAAGAAACACTAAAGACTTTTTTAGTTCACAGAAGCATTAAATTGTAATTAAAACGTAATTACTGTGAATGTGGATGAATACTCGATCAACACAATCCAAAACCCAAAACGACACTACCCTTCACAAGAAACACTAAGACGTTTTTGTTCTTGAAAGAAATTGATGCTTCTTTTCATCTCGGATGCATTAAATTGATCAAACACTCCCATCTTAAATGTTCGTAATGCTGAAATGTATTATTACTATTTATATTCAAATTCAGATTTGAACTGTGATGGCAAAGCCCCATTTTTCAGCAGTCATTATTCCAGTCTAATAAGAAAATAATGTGTCACATAGTCCTTAAGAAATTAATGTGCTAATTTTGTAATCAAGAAACATTTCTTATTCCACTAACGTTAGCGTTTGGATTTGGGTAGGAGAAACTAACTAGCAGTTATAGAAAAACTTCAGCTTTGTCACGGAGTGGAAATCGGACGCAATAAACAGTGGATTGAGTGAGATATAAAGGAGAGAATATTAAACTATTATTCTTATAATTCCATTGATTTTCCGCTCATGCCTGACAAACAATTTTGGGGGTGAAAATATGTCACATGGGAAGGCACTGTCCAATATTGGCAATCCCTGGTGACAGCATTGAATTTTGAAACTATCCTGGTTGAAAATAGAGTTGCATTGAGTCACAGTGTCTATTCCAACAGCTGGAGTCGGGAATCGGAGTCGACTCAAAAAACTTGAAATCGAACACCCCTAATAAACAGAAAGATTGTAGAATACAGCACTTAATAAAATTTTGATTCATTCATTTTTAAGTTTATAAAAGCCTTTACTGTAGTTCTTTATCAATTTAAGGCATCATCTGAGAATAAATGTATACTTTTCTATGCTAAAAATCTACTAAAAGTATTTTTTTTTCCACTTTTGAAGAAACAGTACAGAAATGAGAAGAGTTTATAAAAAATGAAGAGGAAGAAACAGTATTGGGAGATATTGCAAGCTGCCTACATGAGCGTGTTTAATGTCCCAATGCTTTTTATTTTGTTATCCAACCTTGGTTATGTCTAACAACAAATTCATTATTTCACACACTTTTTAGAGGGGTTAAGGACAGGCATGTCCTCATGTGCTTGGAGCCCTGGAAGCATACACACACCAAAAGCAGTGGTTAAAATGTTCTATCTGAGCCAAGTTTTAGTTCCTGGTTATCCGTCAGTACCTCAGCCTCCAGTGATTGTATCTCGCGGGGTAGCTCCACAGCATGGCGAGTGAAGTAGTCCATCGTGATCGTGTCGTTCCAGTAGCTCAAGTTGTTCTCCTGAGTAGAAGACTTCTTCTTTTTCCTCATACAGCAAACGGTAAGAAGCACAGCTACAGAATAGGATAGGTATAAATGACTGGTATGTGATAATTATTTCATATCTAACTGTTTTTTATTTTAGCTTTAGTACTACATGCATTACTTGTGAATTGTCAGAAAGTTAAATAAGCCACAAATGGAATATTCTCTACTCTGGCAGTTCTTGTTGTTGATTGTGACAGAAGTTTCCATTGTCTATCATAGGTAGATAAAACTTAAAAGTTGAAGGACGTGTGATATTGGTTACTCACAGCATGAGGATACAGGCACACTAATGGCAAGAACCAGCAACACAATGTCCATTTTGTCCAGGCAGATGGTTTTTTTTTCGTGTGGAGGAACCAGGGCAGGACCCGACTGGTTTCCGGGCCCCCATGGGCTCTGTGTGGTGGCTGGGACCTGTCTGTTCATGAAGCTCCCGCTAGCTGTGGAGGGAGCTTCAGAGATGTCTAAATCATTCACTGCGGGCCACGAGGCTGTTTGTGTGCTGTTTGTAACGTCTGAGACTTTAGTAAAGGAGAGAAAAGAATCAGTGGTCATGTTAGTGGCTCCATTGCCAGCAACTGCGGCATCCACATTGTTTTCTACAGAGCTTCTGTTCTCAACTAAAGAAGTGGGATCAGATGTCGTGCTGTGGTTGGACATGGGGACTAAAGCTAGGTGAAGAGACTGATTTTTATTTAGTGGCAATGCCTCTTTTTGCGGAGGGTTCTCAGGTGAATGTACATCACGCAACGTGATGATGTGGTGCGGAGCCAACTCGTTTTGCCCTTTCTGGATTTTGGCCAATGAAAATGATGATGATAAAAGGGATGATGGACGTTGAAGGGTGTCAATGGGCTCCAACACTCCCATGTCTCCAGCGATCCCTGGAAATTCTGATTGTTTTATTTCCTGGTTGCCCTCAATGTCAAGGGTCACATCACTTTCAGTCCCTGAGAGAAAATATTGTCCAGAGCCAAAATTTGTGGACTGGTTTGTACGGTCCAATCCAGTAGCATTGATCTGAGTTCTACTGATCAATCCAGAGGGCTTTATAGTGTCTACTGACTTCCTATTGATTGTACTCTGCTTATCGGTATTAGTGCTAAAGTTCTGGATTTGAACAGAGCTAGTTCTGTTGGACTTCCTTCCAGAAGTAAGTTTAATAGGAACATCAGTTCTCTCTGCTGAAAGAGGCATTTGAGATGGTGTCTGATCCCTAGGACCAAAAGCAAGTGTTGGAACAGAATAGGCCCCATTGGCCCCAGCTACAGTTGTACGCTCTGTTGTGGAAATAGTCTGAACTACATCAGAAGATACAGTGGTCTTCAGTGTCTGGAGTAGGTGGACAACAGAGCTTCTATGGATAGCTTCAAGAGAAGCCAGTGCCTGGTTGTGTAGCTCCCCAGTGCTGGAACTCCGTTGCCAACTCGAGGGTCCCGGTGAGAGTGTGGCGAGGGCTTTGCTGCTCATCGACATGGAGACAAGGTCCCGAGGGGTTTGTCTGGAGTGAAGTTCCTCTACGGAGAACACCAGCCCAACTGGCACAAACAGAATCAGTAGAACACCTGAAAAAGCGAGAAAGACAAGGAGAAGAATGTAGCGTTGATATATTTATGAGTAATACTGAATCACATGCGGACAATTGTGGTATGCATGAGCAGAGTATATATCCAGTTATTTGTGCTTTGACATACTATTAGAATAAAAATACATCTGCTTCTACCTTAAATGGAAGACATATGGATGTGTGCATAAAGCGCATTTGAAAAAAAATCTGCTCTCTCTTAATTAATATCTTTATTATGATAAGGCATCTGTGCACATACTGCACCAAGGAAAAAATAACAAGCTAACAAGCCTGATTTAGTCCATTATGTGGTTAATCCAGTACTGTTCAGACTTCAGATTTCAGTAAATGGACAGTTTTAGCTGGGCGGCTTGATTAGAGATTGATTAGTGAATCAATTATAATGAATGCAGGTTAATGAGTCCAGTTATAATCTAATAAACAGAGCCAACACTACCACAAGACCTGATTGATTCACTCCTTGAAGTGAGATGGGAGGAAAGTCAGCTTTTCATGAGCAAAGGACAAGCCAGGCAGAAACAAACAGAAACATGTGCAAATATAACAGCTTTAAACAATTAATTAAAAACAGGAAACACGGCAACACTTACACAAATACAAAAATGCATGCCAAAACCTATTCTAATACACAGTAAATTAAAGAGAAAGGATGAGAAGACAAGACGGAAAGAGGTGAGATGAGAAAATGCGAGACAAGACATGATGAGGTAAGAAGGGAAGAAAAGAGATGAGACAATACAAGAAGAGAAAAGAAAATGCAAGAGGAGAAGAGAAGACTAGACAAGACAAGACCAGAGAAAATGCAAGATAAGAGAAGAGGTTAGAAGAGAAGAGACAAAATGAGGTGAGAGGAAAAGAGAGGAGGGTACACACCATTGCTATTTTTTGTAGATGATTTTTTCCCCTTTTGTGTGTAAAATAATATGCACCCACAAAAACATACTGTACATTAATCTATACCTTCAAAACAAACATGCACAAATCCATCAAATCATACAATGGTCTTTTATGAAACCTGACTGATCTGAGTGTTTTATCAGCTTGCTATTACAGTTGCTATAGAAACCAAGCTTAATCTCTTAGAAGACGGAAGGCGGTGAGAGGAGAGACTCATATGACAGAGGAATGTCATATCAGAAGAGGACATGGAGAGATCTGAGTCAGTTTAATGTCATCTTCATTAGATATCCTGTGGTCATCTTGGTATTAGGCAGATGCCATAATTGCTTTGCTCTCAGAATCATTCAAACCCTTCTTCACTGCCTTTAAAATGGTGACTGCTTGAATCTTGGCCTGCCTGGCTGACATCTCGGCCTGGGAGGAACACCACCTTGAAGTCAGCCTGGTGATCAGGTTGACACACAAGCAAAGATGAGGTATCCTCAGTGGAAACCCAGCTGACTCGCAGCGAACTGCAAGGCAACCACACACATGACACACGAGCAACCAACAAATACACAAGACAGGACCAACTAGGCAGAGAGAGTGAGGTTAGTTACTTCACACCAAACAACAATCTAGCAAAGATACCGAGAACACAAAGGACTTAAGAAGAGAGTGAATTAGAGGAGAACGGGTGTTGCTCGGCATGATAATCAGTGGTATGATCAGCGTTCCCCCATGACCAATCAACGTTCCCATGGAAAGTCCGATCATGCATGCCGGCTGCACCTCGAGACACAAGGGAGAGAAAATAACAAAACATATAAAACAAACAGGCAAGTTCACCAGAGCCGTGACAGGAGGTCCTTGTGAATGTTTTATGAATCGAGTGTTTCCCACTTATCAAAACCATTCCTGCTGAGAAAATAGAGAACAGAGAAAACAGACACGTCTGATCCGAGTGCCGAGGCAGATTCTTGATTAACATATCAAACACAAGCCTGCCCTTGCCAGCCACCTACAGTACATACTTTGACAACCATGCTACAAATCATGCTGATTTCAACATTTACCACTGCAATCCATAAGCTTTGACAGTATTTGCCGTGTCCTGTTTTCTCGGTTTCAATCAGAAGAATGCATAACCTCATATCCCATCCACCATTGCCAATCTAACACTACATTAATTAAACATCAACCCCATAAATAAAACATTGCTCATTTCACTACAAAGTGGCATGTTTAGATCAGACACAAACTCTCCAACTCATTCCCCTCTGTGCCCATTCTCAACAAATTCCCAGAGCATTTAACAAGCCAGTCTCCGCCACGGATCTGAAGGTGCACGCAGCCGTAAAAATCATCTGAGCATGAGCTCCCTGGTCCATTGTAAACATAGCGCTTATTAAAAATCATAACCACTGTCCTATTAGAAAAGTCATGTTTTATAAATGATCAAATAAAAAATATTAAAGGCGTGGAAGTGCTTTCAAGTCTGCTGCCATCAGAAACATCTGAGATTACTCTGTAGTTTATATTAGTCTTCATTTGACTGCACTTTTGCTTGTCAGTTCTCTCTGGTGTGGGCTCTGAAAATATGGTATTTGGAAAATCTGTACAAATATTCAAGATGGGGCATCTGTAAGGAAAATCACAAGCCAACAAACTCTAAAATCACTTCAAAACTGACAGAATGTTGCTTTTGGAAGGAAGTCTTCAAGGATTGCTAGCACTGCTTTATTGACACCTTGCATGAATACTGTATGTGTATGTAATGCACAATGTGATTTAGTCAAGTAGGACATCCAAGAAGGATGTTCCTAAATCAACAACTTTGTAGATCTAGAAGGGGCCGTTCAGACCAAAAATGTTCTCGCACAAAAAAAAAGGTAGACACAGCACAATGAATAGAACAGAATGCAGAAGTCTTGAGATGTGTTTTTAAAAGTTGAAGATCTATTTTAAAAGGACACAGTGCCTAAAAATATGGCACTCCTGCGTGAGACACCGAAAAAAACTGTAAGATGCAGCTCAAAAGGCAAAGATGTCCATCTAGTGCATGTTTACATAGTAAAGTAATTATCTGGATACAAAAATGTAATATTAAGAACTGAAGAAGATATCAAAAATAATAGATGGAGGAAATAATTACAAGGGCATTTTTTTGCCCTTGTAATGATTTTTTAATCATTGTTTTAAATTGTTTTAGATTTTAAGAAACAACATTCACTTATGAAGGAAAAAATGTCCTTGAAAATCAAATCCAAAAGGGCAAATATTGACTTGTAAATCTTAATTTGTAAATGGCCCCTTAGAACAACATTTCTATCAACCAATCATATTTCAAGGTTAGGGATAGGCTTAGCACTTCAACAACATTCTTACCAACCTATCACTTCCCTCTGATTTTAGATGTGGTTTATGCCAAGCAAGCGATATAAGACTAAGTTGGTAAATTACAAATTATTCTCCTCCCAGACTAATCCCCAAATGTAGTACTCAAACTCACACCCATAGCAATGCAAGATTCTTTACATGTCAACAAACAACATGGAGTAAGGGCTCACTGACTTTTTAGCACAGATTTGAACAGAAAAAAGTACAAAAAAGAGGCCGGCATCAAACCTCCAAAAAAAAAGTCTTTGTAGAAGGGTAGGGTTATGATTAGAGCTATGACTGTTTAATAAGGATATTAATCCAGGTACATGCCCATACTTGGTTAAATATTGTTAAGCATGTGTGATATGAATGTGTATGAACAAAAATTTTCATAATTTATTTTTTTTTACTTTTAAAAACATTGGCCTGACCAAGCTTATCTCCCTTCTATCAATGATTGACTCACATTCTAGTGACATTTATGTTACCACACACACTCAAACACACTCCTCTGACTCACAGTCTAATAGTGAGGGGGAGGAAGAGGATGAGAGCACATAAAACATCTCAGACCTGGACAAAAACACAAATTGGCTACTTTGCAAGATGAGCATTGAGCCAAGGTGTATAATGGGTGAGAGTGTGTATTACTCAACCCTGTCACAAAAAGTTGCAATATTTTTATCTTAGGGAAACAACAGTTTATCACCGGGGCAGTACCCTCAAAAGTGCACACACTATATGTCAATCGGAATGTATTTGTACTGTAAATGTCCCTAAGAGTACATATTAAAGCCTTTTAGGTTACTGCCCCATTGACAAGCTGTTGTACACTTAAAGGTACATTTTTAGCTATTTTAATTATGAAAGTAATTGTCACCTACATGGAGTCTATAAGTCTAAAGGCTACTAATGAAAATTCTTCTATTTTACATTGTTTTCTAATTTGATGCATTATTTTCTTTACAAATATACAAATAATAATATGAGTGAAAAATATTTTCATGCATTTCAGAATTTCTTGTATTTGGTATGTCACCCTTTTGCTTTAAACAGCATAGTCTCCACAAGTTTGTGAAAACCTGATGATCTATGCATGATTTGAAAATGTAAAAAAAAAGCATCTTGTGTGCTTAAATGGAAGGAAATCTGAACTTTAGCACAAAGGAGAAGAAATGGCCAATGCCATGAAAATTCCTTATTTATTTTTACATAATACATTTTTCTTTTCTTTCTAAACCCTACAATTTTGGTTATTTCGAGGTTTAAATGGCAGGTTGAACATCCTCAGCTGTTGAAGGAAGTACAACCTCTGCTGAGCCTTCTTCACAATGGAGTCTATGTGGGTGTCCCACTTCAGATCTTGAGAGATGGTATAGCCCAGGAACCTGAATGACTCCACTGCTGTCACAATGCTGTTCCAGATGGTTTGGTTGTGTGGAGTATGTGGGGATTTCTCCTGAGGTCCGCTATCATCTCCACTGTTTTGCGTGTGCTCAGCTCTTCAACCTCCCATCTCTATGCAGACTCGTCACCATCTCGGATGGGGCCAATGACTTTGGTGTCATCTAAAAATTCAGGAGCTTGACAGAGGGATCCTTTGCAGTGCATTCATTCATGTACAAGGAGAAGAGCAGAGGAGAGAGAATGCATACCTGAGGAGCACCAATGCTAATAGTGAGGGTCCCGGATGTGAGTTTCCCCAGTCTCACTAGCTGCTGCCTAGCTGTCAGAAAGCTGTTGATCCACAGACAGATTGGGATGGGCACAAACAGCCAGTTTGTTTGAGAGAAGATTAGGCATGATGCTCTTTATTGAAGGCTGAACTGAAGTCCACAAATAGGATCCTTGCATGAGTCCCAGGTCTGTCGAGGTGTTGCAAGATATAATGCAGTCCCATGTTGAGAGCATCATCCACAGACCTATTTACTCAGTAAGCAAACTGAAGTGGGTCTAGCAGGGGTCCATTGTTGTCCTTCGGGTAGGCCAAAACCAGTCTCTCAAAAGACTTCATGACCACAGACAAGCGAGCGACAGGTCTATAGTCATTAAGTCCTGTGATTTTAAGGTTTTTAAGGGCTGGAATGATGGTGGAGCGTTTGAAGCAGCAGGGAATTTCACACTGCTCCAGTGATCTATTGAAGATCTGTGTGAAGATGAGTGTATAAGTGTGCATTTGTGCGGGTGTTTATACATGTGTGCAATGTCTGGGCCAGAGTGGTGTAATTAGTTGGAGCAGTGATTCTCTGTGTTGATGGATTAAAGGTCTAACCAGGTCTAATACAGACAGAAAGACCTGACCTCCTTCTTCACACAAAAACAACAGCAGAGCTGTACAGGAGGGCTGTTTGAAATGAAAAAAAAAAATTAACAGGCCACAGTTATGGAGAGTCTGGTAGGAAGAGCACACTTTCATTAACTCCCATAATGGAACAGAGTGAACATTGCTGTAAATAGCAAAGAATTGTGAAGCTGAAGACATCGATGGGGACGTGACACTAACACTCCATAAAAACACTGAGAAGAATAAAGTAAAGAATATAAGATGGAAAGTGGATATGCACAGATTGTTGATTATTGCTTTGATAGACACGTGCACACGTTTTTCTCCTCTGTGTTACACAGATTATTGCATCGATCTCACCGCTTATCAAGCACCGCTTATCAAGAACAACTAACAACTACAAACAATTGCATGAGGGATTCACATCAATTTCAAACCCTCACTGCTCAGGAACAACAACAAACAATTGCGTGAGGGATTCACATCGATCTCAAACCCTCGCATCTCAGGAACAACCAACAACAATATACAACTGCGGTAAATCATGGCATGCGCTCATGTTATTTCTTCCTGCATTGCATGTCACATGTTTTTAATAGCCTCTTCCATCAGCAGTGAGGGATTCACATGTGATAAATGTAAGGAATTAGTCAGGCTGACAGAGAAGGTTAATGAGTTAGAGACACAGATCCGAATGCCAGTGGAGGTCAGTGAGAAAGAGAAGCCAGTAGATGCTGTTTCGGATGCAAGTAGTACAGAGAGCAACACACACACTTTGGTTCCGGCTGCAGAGCCCCCGCAGCATGGTTGATGTCTCTACGGCACACTCGCTCAGCAAAGTGACACCACTCTCCCATTCCTGTTAGGGTTTCCAATCAATTCTCCCCACTCAGTAATGCACCCACTGAGAATCATGTTGAAAGCACCCTTGTTATTGGTGATTCTATTGTAAGGAACGTGGACATAGAGGCTCAATCCACTATTGTAAATTGCATTTCGTGTGCCAGAGTGTCTGACATCAAATCAAATTTACAAGTGCTGGCTAATGCTGAGCATAGATTTTCTAAAATTGTTTTTCATGTTTGGACTAACGATATCTGGCTTTGTCAGTCAGAGATCACTAAAGATAATGTTAAAGAGGTGTGTGAATTTGCAAAAACGATGTCAGACACTGTAATATGCTCTGGTCCCATCCCTGCTCGTCGTGGTGATGAGGTTTATAGTTGATTAGTGTCACTGAATGGCTGGATGTCTGAGTGGTGTCTGGAGAATAGAATAAGATTTATAGACAATTGGAAAAGTTTTTGGGGTAGACCTGACCTGCTAAATAGAGACTGACTCCATTACTCCAGGGAAGGTGCCACTCTCCTCTCTAGTAATTTGGCTCATAGTCTTAATAGTGATAGTATTTGACTAACTGGGGCCCAGGTCAGGAAGCAGACAAACTGGTTAATCCAAACATCTGTTAGCTTGAGACATCACACCTTGAGACATCACACAGGTCACAAAAACTACAACACATAGAGACTGTATCACCTAGATATCTCATAGAGACTGTGTTTGTTCCCCGAATGAAGGTCAAGCTTGAACAAAATAAACAAATTAAAGATAAACATCATATAAGATAGGGCTACTAAACATTAGATATCTTTCTACCAAAGCGCTAATTGTAAATAAAATTATTACAGATCATAGTATGGATGCGCTCTGTTTGATTGAAACGGATTAATATATTAGTTTGTAACGTAGCTGCTGGCGCTGGCAATGATGAAGACGTGAAGATGGAGAACCCAAGTGCAGTTTATTTACATACATGAAAACCCTAACTCCATACACGAACTAAACATAAACATGGCTTAACTTAAACAACTACATTCACATTCAATACATGAGGGCTTAAATACACAGACATGGGTAACAAGACAACCAATGAACAGACAGCACTATAAACAATATAACAAGACTAATAAACTAAAACCAATGACAAACTAGAACTGATAATGAGTAACAAGACAATAAATCAATGAAAACAAGAAACATGAACATGGAGGGAAACAGGAATCACATGACAAGGGATACAGGAACTCAACTTTTCTAAATAAAAGACATGAAATACATGAACACACACATTAAACATTACATAGTTTAAATTAATCTACTCCCCCAGGTTATTGTTATAAACATGAGCCTTATCTGAAGGGTCAAGGAGGAGGTGTTGCTACAATTTACAGTGAAGTTTTTGGTGTTACTCAGAGGACAGGATATAAATGTAAGTCTTTTGTACTAATAATGCTTAATGTGACACCTTCAGATATAAATGAAAGCACTATGTCTTCTTTTACCCTTGCTACATTGTTTAGATCACACGGGCCTTATTCTGATTTCCTTTGTGAATTTGCAAATTTTTTATAGATCTTGTAGTTACTGTAGATAGAGCTTTAATTGTTGGTGACTTCAACATTCACATAGATAATGAAAATGACACATTGGCATTAGCATTTATCGATATTCCCAACTCTCTTGGAGTCAGATAAAATGTATCAGGACCAACTCATCGAGATAATCATACGCTAGATTTAATCCTGTCATATGCAGTTGATGTTGATAATATACAAATTCTGCAGCAGAGCGATGACATCTTGGTAATAATCCATTTGGGATTTGCTTCACCCGTTTTATTGTTCACTGTTTAGAAAATAATCTGCGCGATATGAGGTATCACATTCGTAGCACATCTGAGCAATAATAATTGCCTTAGCACGGACCACTACATAAATAACACAAGCCACCAAGTTCTCTCTTGTTTTATACATTTTAGCTGTTGACATGCTAAGTAGTTTGAGATGCCAGATAAAAGCTCTACTAACAATCGTACAAAGGATTATTTTGAGCTGTAAATGCGAGATAAAAAACAAACAAAACCTACACAATGAATCCATCCAATTAATAAATTCCACTGCTGTCTTTGTGGGAGTTGCAGTCTGTAAAGCTAGGGACAGTTACCCCTCAGAGGATTGTGGGCCAGTTAGGGTACTTCCTGAGTTGAGGGAGAGGCAGGGGTGGTGCAGATGTGAGCTCATAGATAAGGCGGGAACCAAAACATCGTTTCCTGTTTGCGATTTGGGTTGCGTTGGTCCTCTGAAATGCCTCTGAACTTTCGGATGTTTATCCAATCAGGAGGGCAGACAAGCGAGATACACTGGGCACATAAGAAATGTATTTGTTTACTGAAGAAATGAAGTCTGTGATTTATAGGGGCAATAACAGATCTTAAACTATTACTTGGGTTGCACAGGAAGTAAACATTTTAAATAGGAAATTCTTGACACATAAGTAATATCACTTTGTTATGGTTGCTCAAAATAGACATTATGTAAAACTATCCCATAACAATGAAATAATCCAAAGGCTCGGAGCATTCCTCTTGGATTTGGACATTTGTGGAGGAGCCTTCCTTTTGAATTCCAATTCAGGATGTTTCTTGAGAGCCATTTTATTCAAATAGTCCAATAATGCAATCTGCACTTCAGGGTGATGAGCAGTCATGCCATAATAGAGGCTGTGTGCATGAGAATGCATCAGTAAAACCTAATTTACTCTAAACAAACAGTGCCATCCCTGCTGATTCTTTGTAACGTTCTTTGCACCCTGGAGTTCTTTGCAGAACAAACTTTAAAACTCATAGCTACCTGCTCTGGCATTTGCACTCACACACTGGACACACATCGAAGTTGCTTTGGTAAAAGTGTTGTCACATTAGGCTTTGAGCATGTGAAAATTCACAACAAATATTGGCAACAAGATAGAATGTCACACTTTTAATATATTTATTCAATTAAAGCTGCCCTATGTAAGATTTTTGGGGTAAAAATGAACAAATTGCCATAATTGATTAAGTACATAAAACAACCAGTATTCAAAACCGTGTCCTAATCTTACCCAGATTCATTTCGGGAAACCTATAAAAATAATTAGTATTTTGAGCTGTCAGGTCGGATTTGGTGCAAAATCGCTGGCTTATGTTGTTTCTCTTTGCTTCATGACGTCATGTCCGTAAACACAGGAAAGAAGTGCCGATTGTCATGTGTTCTGGCTCAGGACACTGTTTAGTTCAGTCAGTCACAATCACACAGTTCAGGATGGCATCGCTGCAGTCTGAATGGATGTTTATCTGTTGTCCATTTACCGAAGTTGTTTACCTGCTATAATGCTTGGAACTGAATGCAGTATGTTGTCTGGTAGGGTTGTCATGCTTTTATTAATCGAACATTACTTGTGTATTAACCGATCGTGATCCTTTGTCAGGGGAAGTTACTGTGCATATTTGTACACTTCTGAAATTTACTTCTTGTACATATTAATTTCATGTATAATAAAGTATATTTTATTGCTTGTTTTATGTTTTTAGTTTATAATGTTTTTAGGCCTACAGTTTCACTTGCTTTATCAAGTGCCGTGATCATTTTTTCACGTCACAGTTTTAGTCTTTTGACAAAAATGTCCTTCAAATATAGTCAAAATTTCGTCATGCTAAATTAATTAATTTTAGTCAGTTTGACAAAAATGACAACATTTTTGTAAATTAAAATAATATTGGCAATATTGGTAATTTAGATGAAAATAAAATTGGTAATTGATGATAACATGCAAAATGTACAAAAAAGTGTCAAACTGTAACAGACCAAACTTTTATCAAATATTTCCTAATGTAAACATGTATCAAACATACAGTATAAATGTACATAGGCTCCTGAAATAATAATGATAGACTGAAGTATTAGTTACTTTTTAGAAGTTAGCCTAATGTACTCTGAATTGTTCATGCTTTAGAGACTTTTTAATTTTCCTTAAAAGGATATAACATTGCATTTAGTGTGTTTCATATGGAAACAGTGTATTCCCAACGCAAGTTACGCAACTCAAATTACACACATTCTGACTAGCGCAACATTTAATTCAAATTCACGTTCATTCGTTGCATTGTGCAGATGTAAGTTGTTCCAGAAATTTTGTGGATATATTGCTGAATCTTGTGTATAAATGGGATGCGTTTGAATAAAGTATGTACCCCGTTTTAAAGCAGTTCATTTTGTTGGTGTTAGCAAGTTAAACACATGCAGCTCAAGTGGAGAAATGCCCAACACACTGCATTCAATGAATCCATTTCTAATATCTTCTTCTATGTATAGATTATCAAGATGTTTATTTCTTGCACTGATAATATCTTGCAGTATAATTTTTATCATAATATTTTTTTCAACAGTATGCTTTAATAAAATAATTTAATAATCTTCATGATATGCCTTTTTCGTCTCATATTCATTATCGTTGATGAAATCAAAAAACCTTTCATTTGTCATCAATGATTTTGTTAACAAGATTAATAATGTAAAAAGTCTTACATTGAACTCGAATCAGCAGTATCACAAGCTTCACCTCTTAAATTGATAATACAATAAATTCTTTCTGTAAGTAGGATCATTTACATTTTAAGTTTTGTGACTTTGTATAAAGTTACATATGTACTTAGGTATGTCAATATGCCATTGTTTGAATTGTTTAGGTACAACATATGCATACATAGTTATCTGTATAAACTGTACATAAGTGTATTTGTGTTTGTTTTGTTTCTTGTGACGATTGTGTTTTTTTATTTCGATTTTTTGTAAAAGCCTAACCAGGGACGAGGGTTGCAAATTAGCTTTACACTACAGTATATGCACGATGTACACGGCATCGGTTGTCTGTGTGTAACAATGCCTAGTGTAAAATTATTTTAAAAAATACAAACATTAATAGTTGATTAAAATACTTGAATAATCATATTAAAATACACTTGTAACTGGTGGTGATTCCGGAGAGTCTCCTGTTCTCTACGTAAAAACATCTTTTCACTATAGAAATTGATAGGTCACAGTTCAAAATATGTAACTGCTACAAATATCCTTGCATTCACATACACATCGATTGAAGTGAATAGAAAACCAGGTCTAGTGTGACCGTGTCTTAAGGAAGCATCTTTGAAATCCATAAATGTAAATCTAATATGACCAACAGTATAATGTATTATGTGTGGTGTGGCATGGCATGGTGGTTAAATATATAGGTTGCACGTTTAAACCCAAAAGTTGCTGAGCTAGCTTAGCAGAATCTCACAACATAATTTGGGACAATAGTTGCATTATGAGCCTGTGATAATCTATGAATTTGACCAATGGAGCCATTTCAAAGCCACCTGCTAAGACATCAGGTCACAGCAGTCTTCACTGCCCCTACAGCCTCAGGTCAGACAGGGCTCAGCAGCGAAACACTCTAAACATTCAAATGAATGTTTCCCCTGAATCTCTCCAGGCGCTAATAACACATTTTCCCAGCCAAATTCTGTTGAGATGAGACCGAAGTTAGTTTGGACAAATGGGTGAAATACACCAGAGCCTGAGAAGTATTGTTCCATTTTTATTTAACCTTTTTGACTGAAACCAGAAGTCTAGCCTGTGCTCATGTTATATACTTTTATGAGCATGTAGCCTAATAGTATTTGCCACTGATAAAATCTCCCTTGAAGCTTGATCTATAGCAGAGGAAGATTTCTCTGTATGACCTCATGTTCCTGATACATTTCACAATTTCATGCTGGAGCTCAGCCAGACTGATAAAGTACATGCTTCTAATACTAAAAATGTCTAAGTGCTTTGAGCAAAGGACCAAAATAATAGACAGAGACAAGACTGCCCCATTGAAAACACCAACACAGCTAGTCAACATCATATGTTGTGTTTTGGATGCTGGTCCCCAGAATGGGATGCTGGTTCTTAACTAGCTTGACTACCAAGACTTCCTTGGCATCTCTAGAAAACCTGTGTTAACCTGGATCATGCTAAGTTTAACAACAAGCTAGAATCAAACTAGTATAAACCAGACTTGGCCAGTGAGTAAACTCATGCTGGTCTAAGCTGTTTTTTCACATGGTAGTAAAATATTAGGCTTTATCAACATTTTCAAATGGAAATGTTCAATTGTTCTGGTAAAACTGACATCCTGATACACTAAAGATGGGGGATTTAGTGCCATTCCAAGTAGCTTTTCAGTAGTGAAGCTATATTTTTCATTAGGTAGTACTGTAGAGCTGACAAAAGCTACACCGCTACATCATGCCGTGTACCTGCTGTTTATTATCGCTAGTTTTGGATCAGAACTAAAGATGTTCGATTCACAAATGAAACGCTCATCTGAGTCAGTTCTTTACAATGAATTGGTCACATGTGATAGCAAAGAGGTCTAAATCTGTTCATGATTCAATCTGAATGACTGATATATGCTTACACGTGGGTTACTAATTCATTTGGTGCATGATATCACTTGCCAACACGCTAACGCAATACTTTAAAATGCAGAAAATAAAGATAACGCTGGTTGCAGTTGATCTACAATCAATGGAAACCAAACCTGCAAATGTGTCCAATTGTATGCCAGTGATGAAGAAGGACGTTATTAAGTTCAGCACGTGTGCAGCTTGAATGACTGCAGCAGGTAAAGACATTTTACCACCAAAAGAGTATCAAAACACTTAGTAGCCCATACAAAAACACATAAAAAAATTATCATGTCATTACCATGGTTTTTGGACATGTACCATTACCTGGAAGCACCATATAAATACAATGTAAATACAATATTATATATTATATGAATATGGTACTCATATAGTGAAGTATTGGTAAACTTTAAATTACCTTGAAGCACCATGTGAACAGACATTGGTGCCCAGGTGTGCTCACACATACAAACAGCTAGACACAGAATTACAGGATTAGATGAATAGCATATACACATGGAATTGTTACAGGAATGCGCAAATGGGTTTGTAGAGGTAGCAGTATAAATATGAAATATAAAATGTATAAATAGTGATTTTGCATTTTGAACACATGGATTTATATAGGTAGCATGTACACATATGAATTTTGTTTTTACATGCAAATACAATTTTATATTGCACCATACTGTATACTTGTAAATGGCGTCACTCTATTTGTACTATGCTGTACCATGGTTTTGATCAAAGTCATGTGAATAAGTCTTTTAGATGCTTTGTCTATGACAGTATGCTCCATGTATCTGGTTGAATAGTAGTTCAAATGTAGCAAGCTACTTTTGGTGTGTAGCTTGTAGTGTAACTTGCTACTTTCTCTGAAGTGTAGCTTTTAGCTTAGCTTAACTGTTTTTTTCTGTTGAGTAGCTGGTATATTAGCTTGCTTAATTTTTTTGAGTAGCTTGCCCAACACTGAGTTTCACTCTCTGGGTCTTACTTAACCATTTGCAGCAGTTTCAATTGCGATCCAATGTAATGCATTGCAATATTTTTAATTGTATCTTGAGGAAGTTAACTAGCCCTTATAAAAATGTGCTTGTGAACTTTTTAATATAATGAATGAAGGATAAGGATTTATTTTGTAACCCTGGAAGGATAATGTATATTGTAAAGTTATTTAACATAAAGCAATGCAGTGAGAAACAGCTGTCATCGTGTAAACAACAAGTTATTCTTGTTTACATCTATTGGTTTTGTCTCCATTGGGCCTTAATAATTGTTTGAACCTCCAGTGAATGAAAAAGAACATTGACTAATTATCAGAGGGGACATTATGGTCTTACAAGCACCATGATGAAAGTAAATGCTATTAATGGCTTATCAGTAATATCAGGCTTTGTTAATGAGTGACTTACTCAGCAGCTGGTGGGACAGGACCTGCAGACTTCTCTTCATGGTATCATATGGTCCGGCTCCTCCTCCACAGTGCTCATGGTTCTCTATGGGACAAAGGATAAATCAGAGTTAATCGTAATCAGATTATCATGCCATTGCATTACTGAACTGTTAAGGAACTTAAATAACTTATATGTGAAGGGTCATGATTATTATTAATAAAGAAAAAATAACTAAACACATAACAGATAGCTGAGATTTCAATAGGTGGTCCAAATGGAAATCAGTTAAATGTGTATTGAATGATTTAGCTATGCAAATAATAAATCGTAATAGCTGAAATCTATATAACTTGTCATTATAATTCTAGCTTTATTCCTTTGTGCAGCCACTTGACATCAGCTGACACTTTCACTTGCGAAAGTGTCAAACTGCTAAATGCAAATGGCCATGAACCCATCTTTCTTCTTCCCTGAAGAGATGACTCCTTATGAATGTGTGTGATTGTCCAGGTGTCAAAATTGTCACTCTCTCATCATGTCCTTGAGGTCCTGTGATTTCAACCGCACAAGAAGTATTGAGTCGATAAAGGACGTGAAATGAGATTTGAGCCCCCTTGGGTGAGAGGAAGTCTGAATCACATGCTAATCTAAAAATCTTACCAAAAAAAAAAAACCACAGTGACAATCATTGATCTCTTTCTGTAATCTATTCATTAAGAGCTGACTGTCGCTCATAAGCATTGGGTCAAATCAAGTTGTTCCTTAAGATGAATCCAAGTCTCGCCAACTGTAAATAGCTTTTGATTAAGGCTTTTTAACCAGTCAGAACAGATTTTATTATATTGTAAGCAATAAGCATGTTATCAAGTCTGCCATTTTATTAGTAGCACAAAACTATATTCCAAAACTAATTTCCAAACAGGTTTCCCAAATACTCCTACAAACTCTTCCTGCATCTGCCAATTGTTTAAAACAAACAGATCCTCAAATTTTCACTAGAGAGCAACAGTGCTCACTCAATTTTTCAGCCATCTTTGTTCCAGAAGTACAGTATTTTTTCAATGTTTATTTTTTTTTAAATTTGGCATAGGGATTTTATAAAGCACTTCATATATCAGTTATAAGCCATGAACCAACCCAATCTCCGAGGTGAATCAAAACATTACAAACTTTGATTGAAAGCAAAAAAAAGTATTTGAAAATCTGCCAAAAAGACAAAGATACAAGACTGTGTACTTTACGTCTTTAATTAGGGAAGGAACTTCAGTCCCATAAAGCAATGCGAATGACGTAATAGAATAATAAATAATGGAAAAATGCATATGAATATATGAATATAAAGTTCTTGATTTTAAGAATAGAAACAAGAAATATTGTTTATTGCAAAATATTCAGATATAAATAAATATATTAGTAGTAATCTCTCAGTGATAGTGTAGGGAGACCGACTAGATTGAGTAATTCATATTGCATCATTTTGGTGCACTTTGTTGACCACGGTTCTCTGATTGGTGTATTCTTCACCAATTCTTCACTGATTCTTCACCAGAAATTCCACAGAATTTAAAGTTGAAAATTTGATGAAAAGAAGTTGAAATAATGTAGACTGATAGCTTCAATAGAAGCATATACAGTCAATTAGCAACCTCTGAACTCAGGGCAGGTCTGTCTTTAAAGGTTTGTAAGTTATCATTAAAAATATATATGCCCATATTGAAAATAATTGGGATTTTTACTTTCAGAACCCAACCGTTGCACTCTATTGGTTGTGTCATGGTCAGCCTATGAATACCCTACTTACAGTTGTCTTTTAAATTTTAAAAGTATTTTAAAATTGTTAAAAATTGCATACTGTTCCTTTAAGAACATTTCAATTAAAAAAGCAGCAAAGCAAGAAAAGAACAATGGACAGAAGCAAAGCAATAACATTTTCCCAACTGTGTCTGATACAAGGCTCAAATGGATTTGTAGGGTTTTGGAGGATGGCTGTAAATCATCCAACATAAAATATGAAGAGTTGAAAACAAAACTTGATGGTGGCTGTAGCTCAGTTGGTAGAGCGGGTTGTCCACTAGTCGCAGGGTTGGTGGTTTGATTCCTGGCCCACACGACTCAACATGCCGAAGTGTCCTTGGGCAAGACTCTGAACCCCAAATGCATTGCATGGCAGCTCTGCCGTCATTGGTGTGTGAATGTATGTGTGTGTGAATGGTTGAACGAGACGCAGTGTAAAGCGCTTTGAATACTGCTAAGGTTAAAAAGGTGCTACATAAGTGCAGACCATTTACCATGCGCAAATTATTTTCTATTACAAGATCCTACAAGTCTTTTTCTGACAATTTGTCATTTCCATTCCTTTCCTTTCAGTTATATTTGCAGCCTGTACAACAGAAGGATATGAACCTGTTCCCATTATCCTCATCTCATTACTGTTCAAGACAGCCAACTGAGAAAATCCAACCACTGTGTGCTTTACAACTTATCAATCAATACAGATTATGATGTCTTAATCAATATAAGAAAGCTTGCTATTGCCCACACCTTTACTGGTCTGTAAATGTTTTTGTGTGAGCCACAGTGCTGTAGTCACTGCAATGCACTGCAATGTCATTTCAGCACCTGTGAAAAAGAACTCTGGTCACCAACATAGTTT